>OW240918.1:72165915-72287085 GCA_933207985.1 Pelobates cultripes | reverse complement strand
AGTGATCTGCATTATTTCCAGTAATCTGACTTTTTGTTGTTGTTTTTTTTTTAAGTGATCTGAATTTTTAGGGAAAGTGATTCCAAAATAATAAATACAAAAATAAATCCCAAATACAATGTGTAACAGATCACCTGGCACCCCGACTGGGTACCTCCGTTGATGGATGCTCCTAGTGCTTCCAGAGGGCTCCAAGCGCTCCACTTGACACCATAAGCACTGCAGACCCCACGAACCGCTGCAGCTTGGTTGGGGTCTCGCCGTCTCCTACCCACCCTGAACCTACGACAAGGCTCCAGGCTGCAAGGGGTGAACCTCTCTTCCTTCAGAGAGCAAAGCAGGAACAAGCTCTCAAAAGAGCTTAGTGATTACAGCCAGGGGAGTATACAGAGTATATCAATCCCCCAGTATAGATGCAGCCTTTTCCCCCACACATGAGACAAGGCTCTATGTTGAGGGTAAAACAGGCAATCAGCAGTCTGAGGGTTTATTGTCTCTTATATACAGGTTTTCCCACAAGGTTACCACCCATGTGGACCTTGTGGTACACAGGATACAAAGTTACATAACCAATCAGGACAGACTTGTACAGTTTAGACACTCCCAGACAATGTACAGAAGCCCTCCCCTCTGCCTGTGATACAATTAACAAACACAATGAGCTAACTTAATTACTCACAGGCAGAAAACACACACTTTTCCCCAAAACACTACATATCCCCACAAATTATACATCCCTGGATAACCCTGATCTGGGTGAACACCATATCCAATCACCCAGATCAGAGCACGGATTCCATGGAAGTCACATTTGACCAAATGCAAGCATGGCTTTCCTGCCCAAAACAGTTCCACAGATTTAGGCTGTGCAGTCGGTCTATCTACTCCTCTATCCTGGAGATAATTGGTTTAAGTGGGTGTGGTAACTTAATTATCTCCAGGTACAGGGAATATCTCTAAGTCAAAACTGTTACAAAAACCACATAAAAATACATAACTCTTATTATACAATGTTTAACCTATATGTCCAACGTATCCCCAGATAGCTTGGATCTGAGCGCTTTTCAGACATATTGAGCGCTCAGATCCAAGCTCACGAATACAGTTGGATCGCCATGGGGTTAAACAATAGCAAGAGAGATTGCGGAGGGACAAAGCAGCCAGTTTCAACTGGTCCCTGGGACAACATCCTGCTGGAGAACAATAGACAGGAAAAAGGGTGAGGGGAAGAGGCACATTTTCCCATTGATTTAAAGAGGCAGAAAAAGTGTTTTAAAATCCAATAAGCCCAAACAGACTTTTTAAATATACCCAGGGGCCATATTCACAGGGCAAGAGACTGGCAAGCATGCCTCTCCAAAACCCAGTGGCGAGGTCATTTTCACCACACAATGGGACATGAATGAATTGGGGCTAGTTAAAGTGCAAATGCAACTACCCCCAGTGTCTATAACCCCAGTGTCTACAACCACAAAAATATAATAAATACAAATAAAAAAATAAGGGGGTGCAAGGGTGAACACTAGCACACTGTCAGTGTGTAGTTAAATCCAGTAAATGGTGCACCTCCTAATTAATCTTTTGGTGGTTATAAACCCCTTTAGGGACCACTTTTCTGTTTAACTGAAAAGTATAATTGATCCAGACTTTCTGTCCTTTTCAGGCAGGTCAGGCAAATCTGCTTATACACTAGATCAGGGATGTCCAACCTTAGGTAATCAGAGGGCTGCATGCACATTAATTGCACCCCTGATACGCACTGCACTCCTCAAACACTGCACTCCTCATATGCACTGCATCCCCTTTAGACTCTTAAGGGGTGTGTATGAGGGTGCAACATGTGTATGAGGGGTGCAATGTGCATATCAGGGGTGCAATGTGTGTGTATGAGAGGTTCCATATATGTGTGCGAGAGAAGTATGTGTGTGTGAGAGGGGTGCAGTGTTTGTGAGGGGTGCAGGGTGTGTGTGTGCGCACGAGGGGTGCAGGGTGTATGAGAGGGGTGCAGTGTGTGTGTGTATGGGAGATTCTGTGTGTGTGTGGGGGAGGTGGGTGGGTGTGTGAGGGTTGCAATGTGTGAGTGAGGAGTACAACGTGTGTGTGCGCAAGAGATGTCGTCAGTGTGAGGGTTGCAGTGTGTGTGCGTGAAGGGTGCAATGTGTGTGAGAGGTGAAGTGTGTGTGTGTCAGTGGTGCAGTGTGCATGTGTATGTGTGTGTGTGAGAGGTTCCATGTATGTGTGAGAGAGGTGAAGTATGTGTGAGAGAGGCGCAGTGTGTGTGTGAGGGGTGCAGTGGGTGTGGTGCAATGTGTGTGAAAGGTGCAGTGTGTGTGTGTGGAGTGAAATGTGTGTGAGGGGTGCAGTGCGTGTGTGTGTGTGTGTAGGAAGGGTGCAGACAGTGTAAGGGGTGCAGTCAGGGTGAGAGTTGCAGTGTGTAGGGTGGTGCTGTGTGTGTGCAGGGGGTGATGCTGTGTATGAGGGGGTACAGTTTGTGTGTTTGTGGGGTGTATAGTGTGTGTGGGGTTGCAGTGAGTGTGAGTGCGTGCAGTGTGTGTATGTGTGTGTGGGGCTTGCAGTGTGTGTGAGGGGTTGCAGTGTGCTTGTGTATGTGTGAGGTTTACAGTGGGTTTTTGTGTGTGTGGGGTGCAATGTGTTTGAGGGGTGCAGTGTGTATATCAGAGGTGCAGTCAGTGTGAGTTGATGTGTGTGTGAGGGATGTATGTGAGGGGTGCAGTGTGTGTGTGGTCTAGTATGTGTGTGGGGAGTTGCAGTGTGTGGGGGGTGGGGGTCCCATGTATGTGTGAGAGAGGTGAAGTATGTTTGAGAGAGGCAAAGTATGTGTAAGAGATGTGCAGTGTGTATGTGTGTGTGAGGGTGCAGTGTGTGTGTGAGGGGTGTAGTGTGGGTATGTGTGTGTCTGAGGGATGCAGTGTGTGTGAGAGGAGCAAAGTATGTGTGAGAGAGGTGAAGTATGTGTGAGAGAGGTGCAGTGTGTGGTGCAATGTGTGTGGGGTGTGTAATGTGGGTGAAGTGTGTGTGTGGGATGAAATGTGTGTGAGGGGTGCAGTGTGCGTCGGGGTACAGCAAGTGTGAGTAGGTGCAGTGTGTTTGAGGGGGTGCAGTGTGTGTGAGGGGTTGCAGGGTGTGTGTTTGTGTGTGTGTGTGTGTGGCTTGCAGTGGGGGGAGTTGCAATGTGTGAGTTTAAGGGGTGCAATGTGTGAAGGGTTCCATGTATGTGTGTAAGAGGTGAAGTATGTGTGTGAGTAATGCAGTGTGTGTGGGGGCGGTGCAATGTCTGTGAGGAGTGCAGTGTGTGTGCGAGAGATGCAGTCAGGGTTGCAGTGTGTGTGTTTGTGTGTGTGAAGTCTGCAATGTCTGTGAGAGGTTAAGTGTGTGTGTGTCAGGGGTGCAATGTGTGTCAGTGGTGCAGTGTGTATGTGTATGTGTCTGAGGGATTCAGTGTGTATGTGAGAGGTTCAATGTACATGTGAGAGAGGCAAAGTATGTGTGAGTGTGTGTGGGGGTGCAATGTGTGAGGGATGCAGTGTGTGGGGGGGTGCAATGTGTGTGAAGGGTGCAGTGTGTGTGGGGTGTGAAATGTGTGTGAGGGGTCTAGTGTGTGTGTGTGTGTAGTAGGGGTGCAGATAGGGTGAGGGTTGCAGTGTGTGGGTTGCTGGGTGTGTGAGTGATGCAGTGTGTGAGGGGTGCAGTGTGTGTGAGTGGTGCAGTGTGTGTGTGTTGGTCTAGTATGTGTGTAGGGGGGTGCAGGGTTTGGGGTGGAGGAGGGTTACATGTATGTGTGAGAGAAGTGAAGTAGGTTTGAGAAAGGCAAAGTAAGTTTGAGAGAGGTGCAGAGTATATGTGTGTGTGAGGGGTGCAGTGTGTGTGTGTGTGTCTTAGGGGTGCAATGTGTGTGTGTGAAGGTTGCAGTGTGTGGGGGGTGCAGTGTGTGTGTGAATGTGTGTGAGGGGTGCAGTGTGAGTGTGAATATGTGTGTGAGGGGTGCAGTTTTTGTGTGTGTGTCTGTGTGTGTGAGGGGTGCAGTGTGTGTGAAAGTTTCAGAGTGTGAGGGTTGCAGTGTGTGTGTGTTAAGGTTACAGTGTGTGTATGAGAGGTGCAGTCAGTGTGTGTGTGTGTGTGTGTGTGTGTGATCTAGTATGTGTGTGTGTGTGTGTGGGAGGGCACAGTGTGTATGTGTGTATGTGAGCGGGGTTTGTGTGAGAGAGGTGAAGTATGTTTGAGAAAGGCAAAGTATGTGTGAGAGAGGTGTAGTGTGTGTGTGTGTGTGTGTTAGGGGTGCAGTGTTGTGTGCATGTGTGAAGGTTTCAGTGTGTGTGGGGTGCAGTGTGTGAGGGTTGCAGTTTGTGTGTGTGTTAGGGCTTCTGTGTGTGTGTGCGCTAAGTTTGCAGTGTGCATGTGGTGCAGTGTGTGTGTGTGTGTCTATGTCTGTGTCTGTGAGTGTGAGGGGTGCAGTGTGTGAGTGTTAAATGGTATAGGACCTGGGTATTTTGTGGGGAGGTTGGAAACCAATATGCATGTATTGTTTTTTTACACAGAACAACTTAATGTTCCACTCCCATCTTCTTACCTTTTTCTCAGGGAGGGCGTATACCACATGCCGTGGTGGTCCAGGCCCTGGGGAGATAGCGCAGCTAAGTGGACAAGGGCACATGTAGGAGTGTGGGGATAGATGCGTGGGAGTGTCTTGGGAAGTATGTGTGGGTGGGGTTAGGTCTATGTGAGTAAGTAGGGGGTGGTCTTACCTCAGTGCCACTTGGGATTCGGGCCAGCAAACAGCCAGGGGTGGTCTTACCTCAGTGCCACTTGGGATTCGGGTCAGCAAACAGCTTCCCGCCCACCCACCCCTTGTAGTATTAGTTAGTCACAGCGAGCCGGGGGTATGTCCTTGCCAATTAAGTTTGAGGGGTTATGTTTAAGGATGGAGTAAGTTTCATTATGTGTGCAGAGAGGAAGTGGTGATAAGGAACCACTGTATGTTTATTGGCAAGGACGGTTGGGTCACTGTATAACACTATGTGTTGAGTTATATATTTATATATGTTAATTTATGCTTATTTATGTCTAACAATTTTGGTTACAGAAAAGAAGAGATTTAATAAATAAAGTTATGGATGTGTTATGTAGTAATTTATTTATGTTATAATAAATGCTGTGGCCTGTTCATCCATACTAAGTTGTCTGTCGTTATTGGGGGGTTGAATGGGGTTAGTTATGTTTATGCTGCATCGTAATTCCCCACTACGTACATACAAGTGGTATTCATTAACTCTGCCTGAATCTCCTCCAGCTGCAGACTGAGTTCAGTCCTCTCGCAAGCTCCTCGGAGTGTTGCCATAGTAACGGGTGCAGTGTGTCTGAGGGGTGAGGGATGCAGTGTGTGTGACGGATGCAATATGTGTGTGTGTGTGGGTGTTTTATGGGTGCAGTGTGTGTGAGTGGGTGTTGTGTGCATGAGGTATGCATGACTGTTGGATTTTATAGGGTCTGTATATTGTGTGGGGAGGTGGGGGGCCAATACGCTTTTTACATTTTTTTATTTTAAAGCAGCAAAACATTTTCTCAGGGAGGGGGGACATGGCAGGCCATGGTGGTTAGGTGGTATTCAGTAACTCTGCCTGCAGCTTGACCGGTATTAAGTGCCTTTTGGCCGGTGAGGGAGATCTGTGATGGTCGTAAACCAATCCAGAGTGAGATTAATAAAGTTCCACCTGTTGACAGTTTCCTGTGATGACTTCCGTCTTCAGTGACACGGACATATAAACACACAGATATACACAGACACACACACTGACATATACACACACACAAACTGACACATGCACACACTGACACACAGATACACACACAGACACACATATACTGACACATTCACAAACTGGCACACAAATACACACACACGCATACACTGTACATTGCAGCATGATCACTTGACACAAAATTGTGTGATCTGGAAGCAGACATTTACAGGTTTATCCACTAATGTGAGAATTCAAACTGAATTTCAAATTAAAGGCCAAAGTAGCTGAACTGGAAGCATAACTGACTGGAAGAATTTGTCCAGTTCAGCTATTTTGTCCTTAAATTTAAAATTCACCTTTAATTCTCACTTTAGTAAATAAATACTGTCACATTGCAGGATTTATTATATTTAATTTGGTTGTTTGGATTGATCCACAAAATATAGCAAGGGTTCCCAACCTATGGTACGTGTACCCCCCCCCCCCCCAGGGGTTTAATTCAATGCAAAAATGTTGCACAAATAAACCGTAATGGCGGGACAGGGACCACAAGTTGAGCTCATCCTACGGGTGGCCCATATACTATGAGGGGCCCGTGTGCTATGAGGGGACCGATCTTGCGCTGCAGCGCTTTAATAGGGTGCCTTCTAACCTGACTGGAGTGCGGGGAGGAAGTGACAGCGAGACGGTCAATTGCTCCCAGCTGTAACACATCAAGCCACGCGGGAGGAGGCCGTAAAGGGTGGCGGGGCAGCTCAGAATAGTAGATAGCTACCAACTCCCAACAGCCCCAGCCAGAAGAAACCACCCAAAAGGTATGTGTATGCGTGTTTTGGGTGTCAGTATGTATGTAGTGTTTGTATCTGTGTGTGTATCTGTGTGTGTGTCAGTATATCTGTGAGTGTGTGTGTCAGTGTTTAAATCTGTGTTTTTGTCTGTGTATCTGTATGTCTGTGCATGTGTGTTTATCAGTGGTTGTATCTGTATGTCTGTGTATTTCTGTGTCAGTGTGAGTTTCTGTGTATGTGTGACAGTGTGCATATCTGTATGTCTGTGTGTCAGGGTGCGTATTTGTATGTCTGTGTATCTGTGTGTGTGTCAGTGTGTGTATCTGTATCTTTGTGTTAGTCTGTGTATCTGTGAGCCTGTGTTTGTGTGTGAGTGAGTGTATCTGTGTGCATGTGTATATCTGTGTGTATCTGTATGTCTGTGTATATGTGTGTATCCGTAACGATAGCTTACCTCTCCTCCGGACCCGCGCCGCGCGGCGATCTCCCCGGCTGCTTCTGGGAGGCGGAGCAGCCGGTCTGACGCTGGCTGCTCGCGGCAAAGCCCCTTTTATGACCCGGCGCATGCGCGCCGACGTCATCTGGGTTTTGCCGCGAAAATTCAAACGCGACCACGCTCCTGGACTTTTTGGGGGCGTGGTCTTAAAGCTGAATACCACACATTATATAAAGGCGTCCCTGTCCTTTCCCCAGCGCCCTAGTGTGGTTCTATTATTGGTTCCCCTAGTGCTATTCTTACTCTTGTTGGTATTCCTGGTAATTTTGACCCTTGGCTTCCTCTCTGACTATTCTCCTCTCTGGTTTCCCAAATGTTGGCTTGGTATTCTCGAGTATTCCGTCTTCTGTGCTCCATTGACCTTTGGCTATCCTTTTGACTATTCTCAGACATTAAGCCCGGCCACTCTAAGGACTGGTATACGTCTCCTTTTAAGTTACGCTCTGCTTGAAGGGGTCACTATCATGACAGTATCAGTGTGTGCATCCGTTGTAACGGAGCTCAAATACCAAGCATATATACATCCACTTTTCATTCCTAGAAGCTGAAAGACGCACTGTAATTAGTGATGCACCGAACGGTTCGCTGGCGAATAGTTCCTGGCGAACATAGCATGTTCGCGTTCGCCACGGCGGGCGAACATATGCGCGGTTCGATCCGCCCCCTATTCGTCATCATTGAGTAAACTTTGACCCTGTACCTCACAGTCAGCAGACACATTCCTGCCAATTAGCAGCACACCCTCCCTAGCAGACCCTCCCACCTACTGGAAGGTATCCATTTTACATTCATTCTCAAGCTGCATGCTTAGTGAGAGGAGGGAAAGTGTAGCTGCTGTTGATTAGATAGGGAAATGCATAGCTAGGTTAGGGTATACAGTGTCCACTACAGTCCTGAAGGACTCATCTGATCTCTGCTGTAAGGACAGCACCCCAAAAAGCCCTTTTTAGGGCTAGAACATCAGTCTGCTTTTTTTTTTTTTTTTTCCTCTCCTGTGTAATGTAATTGCAGTTGCCTGCCTGCCAGCTTCTGTATCAGGCTCACAGTGGATACTGTGCCCAGTGCCACCACTCACTCACTGGTGTCACAATACTGTGCATTTAAAAACCCAAAAACATTTTTCTCTGTTATAGATTGAATAGCAGTTAGTTGTCTCAAAGCGGGTGTGTCAGCCCTACAGCGTGTACTCTGCCAACCTCTGCCAGTTCACAGTGCCACTCATATCTGGTGTCACAGTAGCTTGCACACATAGTACCACTAATCGAAAAAAAAATGACAGGCAGAGGCAGGCCACCCCTACACTGCGCATTGGGTAAACCTGCTGATGGCTGCCAAGCATGGAATGCGTGGCTCTGCAGAGGAGTTGGTGACACCGCCATGACTTACAGGCAGGCCTGCTGCCACCTCCTCTACTCCTCCTACTCCATCCTCTTCCATAACCTCCTCGGCTGAGTCCTCTTCTACTGCTGTGTCTTGCTCCACATCAACGGATAGGGGACGTAACAGGGATTAAACTGATAACAATAGTACTTAACACACCACTCCTATCTGGTGGCACATTAGATTGCACGTGTAGTGCCCCAAATTTGAAGTACAAGGACCGACCAAGCATCTTTTTCCATCTCCCGGTTCCTAAAATCGATGCCATATACACGTCCCCTGATAGGGGACGTAACAGGGATTAAACTGATAGTAATAATACTATGTAACAGGACTTCACCAGCACCAAAGCCCTGTGGACTAAAACAGTGAAAATGTCGAAATTATTGCAAGGGAATACCATTACTGGGGAATACAGCCGTTCGTATGATTTCAGACGAATTCTTTGTGTTAAGTATGGATGGCCGGCATTTCGGCACTTTACACGTGGCCGCGGCCATTTTACGTGCGAACAGCGGTGGTTGCCCGTCGACGCGTGGAACTAAAATCGGATACGCAAACAGGCGAACACCGCTGAGACCTCCATACAACCAGAACTTCGCACGGAAACTACCGAATCACGGGCCATTCGGTAGTTTCACTTAATCAACTATGGGGAATCCAGCGAACTCGGAGATAGTTGTGGATGGCAAGAATTTCGTCTTTTGTAACCGGCGAACAGAGACCGACTGCAGGGCCAAAACTTGTGGAACTATTTTCGGCTAGAAAATCCGTGCAGTCGGTCAAAACTTCAAACCTCCATAACTCCCGAACCCCATAACCGAATGGGCTGAAACTTCGACAGATTGTTCCCCTAACCAAGACCTTTCAAGCGGTACTGGACTTAAAGGTGTACCCCCTGTTTTTGGGGTACATCCAGAACTAGGGTGAAAAATGGTACGTTATAATTATGTTATGTGTTTATCTGAGGGGAGGAGACGTGGGGGTGTTACCCTGTGTGTAATTGGTTATTTTCATCCTCCCCCTGGGAGTGTTCTGTGTGTACTTGTTCCTAATAAAAAGCAGGCTGGTTCTCCCAGACCTCAGATCTTCTTGACCCTTCAAAACGTAGCCTTGTCTCGTTCTTGGAAGGGGATTATTTGGGAATGTTATTCTGCTCCTGTTACAGCTGAACCTGACTTTTACTTTGGATATCGTAGATGGGATTATACCAGCTTACTTCTCCACAGCAGCTTGCAGGGAAAAAGGACGTCTCCAACGGCCGATACCCTCTCTCTACCAGGGTAGCCGTTACATACTACTTAACACACCTTATAATAACGCAGAGAGAGGCAACGCAGAGAGAGGAGTCTGAAGAAGAGGAGTCAGAGGAGGAAGGTGGCTTTGAGGAGGTGGAAGACCAAACACAGCAGGCGTCCCAGGGGGCTTGTTGTCACCTTTCGGGGACCCTTGGTGTTGTACGTGGCTGGGTGGAGGAAGAGACCTTCAATGACATCAGTGAGGACAAGGAACGGGACATGGCTAGCTTGGTATCCAACCTTGTGCAAATGGGGAGTTTGCGGTTGTGCAAATGGACTGTTTGCGGTTGTTTGCGGTGCATTAAACGGGGAGTTTGGTCTGTCACTGTGAAGCGGGCGTAACCCTTACACTACATGATCGATACAACATCATACAGTAGGTCCCCCCTCATTATTTTTATGGCCCCCACCCACCGCTCATGGGTGGGGGCGGGCGGGAGGACAGTAGTTCCCCCCCATTGAGATTTATGGGCCCCACCCACCGTGCAGGGGTGGGGGCCAGGGGGGTAGGACAGTAGGTCTCCCCTTATACTTATTTACTGAATATTCCCCTGTATAACAATGTTTGGCATTTAGTGAATATTCCCTATTCTGCTCTGTGTCAGTGTGTATCATGATCTCTGAGGACAGGTGTCAATCCATATCTGCCAAGTGACCCTATGTAGGAGGAACAGTCTTTATTCTGCTCTGTGTCAGTGTGTATCAGGGTCTCTGAGGACAGGTGTCAATCAATATGTCAAGGTGTCAATATGTCATGTCAGGTGTCAATCCATATCCATTGTGATTTAGGAATGTTAGGTGATTTATGCCCTTTATGGATTAAGACCAGACTCTGCATCAACTGTGTAATTTTCCATGGGAGTTTTGTCATGGATCCCCCTCCGGCATGCCACAGTCCAGGTGTTAGACCCCTTGAAACAACTTTTCCATCACTATTGCGGCCAGAAAGAGTCCCTGTGTGTTTTAAAATTCGCCTGCCCATTGAAGTCTATGGCGGTTCACCCGGTTTGCTGGTTCCGTAAATGTTCGGGTTCGCGACATCACTAACTGTAATATTCCAAGACCCTTTTCCCCCAGCAACTAGACAACACATAGTTCTTGGAATCAGCTTTTATGCTCTTACCCCTATGGCTTTTATGCTCTTACCCCTAGCATGAGGTCTCCACATCAAAATCACAAGGGTTTTCCTCCCAAGAGTCTCTGTTTTTGAGAGATAATTACGTGGGAAAACTATAACTCAATTATCTCTCAGATATAGGAAACATACACAATTTTAAAATTTTACGCAAAAATAAATTTTAATAACATAGGAATTCGACAGAAGTCGTATCGCCGAATAGCTTGGGTCTGACCTCCCACTTTGTCGAAATAGCACTTAGATACCTTTGGTGGTTTGGGAATGCCATTCGAATCAAGTTTTGACCGGTCAGCCACGAGGTGATGCCCCAAAACTGTTCCATAGAAAACAAGGCAATGACCGGTTATCTTTCAGGAGTTCCCACATGAACACCGACGAATACTCCCCTTGGCTGTTAGGAAGTGAATGCTCCTCCTGTACAGTAGTTCATGCCTCCCGAACACCATTCTCATAACTATTCAGGAAGTTGAAGAGGCAGCTATACCAGTTTCCTGGGAGTTCGCAGAGTCGCATATCTGAAAATAGTTCTAGGCTGTCGACGACCATGTACTGATGCCTGCATTTGGGAAACAAAATGGCCACCAATTCTTGGAGCACGTGTGTTCGTTAATACGAACGGCGGCCACACAGGGAAAACACTTGTGCTGATGATCAATTTGTAGTTAACAGCCAGGGGTGGTCGGTGATTGTAAGGTGTTAATAGGGGATCACACAAAGTTAGTTCGGTAAACAAATGCAGGTGTATGGACAGCCGAATGAAAGGGAATAAAAGTGTAGTTAGGGCATCTATTCTGCTACATCTGTATATCTGTGTATCTTTGTATCTGCAAGCGTTTGTATATGTGTGTCTGTACATCTGTATGTCTGTATATCTGGATCTATTTGTCTGTCAGGGTGGTACAATGGCTCCAAGCGGCACTTTGACAGAGGAGGCAATTTGACACCTCTATAAGCTCATCTGGGAGACATCTCAAAACAAAAACAAAAAAAATCATAGGTGTCTGGAGAGGGAGGCTGATCTGAGGCTAACCGGGTTCTCAGGGTTTTGACACATTTCCCACTGAAGTTTCGGCACTCTGAGAATACTAGTTGTTTCTGCGGGAACTTCAGTGGGAATGTTACTTACAGAACTCCCCTCTGTGGCGGGCTATGTGTGTTGTAACGGCCACATGCAGGACTTTCAGGAGTGCAGGAGTCAGATTAAGTCAGCAATGATGACGACAAAAGGAGTGGAGCCGCAAGGAGTCAATTCAGACTCTACTTCAACTAGGATCCAGCATACCGCGGATACCAAAAGGATAAGTAATTATTAGCTTAAATGCACATAGGAATTTCAAACCCAGCACACACGGATACACTACATCACCAGCAGACACAGACAAATTGTCAGGTATACTCTAACATTCATGCTGCCGCCGGAACCCACTTTCGGGTTCACGGCGCTTAGCCCCGCCCCTTTTTCTGACGCGGTCCTTCCACGATACTTAGGAAGACCGCACCAGATTCAAAGGGCTGGATTATTCACTCAGGTGCTGCAGTGAGATCAGCTGCTCTACTTGATGCTACCGGCTCCACTTCTCAACCTCGGCTTGTAAACGGATTTCTACCTTCTCCTCTCCCAGACCTTGGCTTGTAAACGGATTGCTACCTTCTCCTCTCTCAGACCTCGGCTTGTAAACGGATTTCTACCTTCTCCTCTCTCAGACCTCGGCTTGTAAACGGACTTCCTTTCTCTCCACTCCTGATTTTCAGTTTGTTAAAAGAGACTCCTATCTTCTCCTCCATTGGGTGAATTAACCCTTCCAGTGCCAGACTGCCTCTAAGTTAAGTAAATCTTTTGCCAAGGAAACCAAGTCATATCAATTATTTACAGTATTTAATTTCTCTAATCTCTCACTTAACAAATAGGGATTGTTGCTAAGGCTAATTCTTCCTACCAATATCAATTTATTCAAACTGCAAGCCTGTCCAACTCCATTATTAAATTACTCATAAATTATTCCATCTTATTTAAGTTGGAACTAACTTTGCATTTTTCCTGCTTATTTATTTAAAGATACAGTCACCATTGTTTCACTTCAATATAAAAGGAGGTGAAACTTATTGTTCCTGCACTCAGAAAATTCTGCAGTTGAGTTCCAATTAAAGAAGTGTTACACAATAAGTATCACGCAAATACTACATCCCCATCAGACACACTAAATCCCCAGCATGCACACAATACATTCCTAGCATACACACAATACATTCCTAGCATACACACACAAACACACACTATATCCCCAGCACCCACAAACACTACATCCCCAGCCCACACACTACATCTCCAACACACATTATATCATCAGCATGCACACTATATCCCCAGCATGCACTACATTCACAGCATGCACACTACATCCCCGCACACACACTACATCCCCAGCATACACACACACACACACACACACCACATCCCCAGCACACAGAGACATACTATATCCCCAGCCCACACTGTGTTCACAGCATGCACACAGACACAATACATCCCCAGCACACACACTACATCCCTAACACCCACAGACACACTACATCATCTCCAACGTGCACACTATATCCCCAGCATGCACACACACACTACATCCCCAGCATACACACACTACATCACTAGCACACACACACACACACTACATCTCCAGCACACACTATATCCCCAGCATATACTTCCCTATCATATACACACAGAGACACACACTACATCCCTAGCATACACAGACACTACATCCACAACACACACAGACCCACTATATCCCCATTCACAGCACACAAACACAGACACACTACATCCCCTGCACACACTTTACATCCCCAGTACGTAGATACACTATATCCCCGGCACAAACACAGACACACTACATCCCCAGAACACACAGACACGCTATATACCCAGCACACACACACACACACTACATCCCCAGCAAATACACAGTGTCACTGGAACAAACAGAGACACTACATCCCATGCATACACACACAAACACACTGCATCCCCAGCACACATATTACATCCCCAGCACACACAGACACACTACATCCCCAGCATACACACACAGACACACACAGACACACTATATCCCAAGCACACACATACACACTACATCCCAGCATACACATACACGCTACATCTACAGCATACACACACACAGACATGCACTACATCCGTTGGACACACGAAAAACACTACATTTCCACACACACTACATCCCTAGCACACACACTGCATCCCTAGCACACATAGATGCATCCTCAAAATGTGGAAAAGAAAGAGACACAGACTAATGGCATACATCCCACATGACAAGTTAACTTACTCCTTTGTGGTTTGTTATTGTTAGTGATTGACGTATATTGAATTTAGCTAATATTTTAACACCATTGCAGAAGCTTAGATATTGTGATGTTTAATTTACAGTATATCTGTGTATTTGTATGTGTGTCTATATATCTGCATGTGTGTCAGTATGTATTTACTGTGTATCTGCCTGTGTGGAATGTTTGTATCTATTTGTCTGTACACAGATACAAACACTGCCTAATATATATATATATATATATATATATATATATATAGGCAGTGTTTGTATCTGTGTATCTTGATGTGTGACAGTTTGTTTATCAGTGTGTCTGTTCAACTGTATATATCGGTGTTGCCATCTGTGTATCTGCATGTGTGGCAGTGTTTGTACATTTGTATATGTGTTAGTTTGTGTATCCGTATATCCTTGCAACTGTTTGTCAGTTTTTGTATCTGTGTGTCTGTATCTGCTTGTGTGGCAGTGTTTGTCTCTGTGTATCTGCATGTGTGTCAGTGATTGTGTGTTAGTGTTTGTATCTGTGTGTTTGTGCATATGCATGAGTGTCAGTGTTTGTATCTGTGTCTTTGTGTGATTTTTGTTGTTGTCTGTATCTGTATGTATGTCAGTGTTTGTATATGTGTGAGAGTTTGTATCTGTGTATCAGCATGTGTCAGTCTGTGTATCTGCATTTATGTCAGTATATGTGTACCCACATGTGTATATCTGCACTGTGTATGTGTACCCACATGTGTATATCTGCACTGTGTATGTGTACCCACATGTGTATATCTGCACTGTGTCAGTGTATGTGTACCCACGTGTGTATATCTGCGCTGTGGGGAGCCTGGGGGAGAGGAGAAGCAGGGAGAGTCTGGAATAGAGAAAAAAGGGATGTAACGAAGCTTCCTGTACCCCGGTTGGGTACCTTCGCCGACGGATGCTCCTAGTGCTATCCGAGGGCTCCAAGCACTTCTCCAGACACCATAAGTACTGCAGACCCCACAAACCGCTGCAGCTTGGTTGGGGTCTATCCATCTCCTACCCACCCTGGACCTATGACAAGGCTCCAGGTTCCAGTGGGTGAACCTCTCTTCCTTCAGAAAGAGTAGCAGGAACAGCTCTTACAAGAGTATGATGATCATAGCAATCCATTGTAGTGATATAGCAATTCCCCCTAATAAGAGACAAGACTCTCGATTGAGGGTGAAGTAGAACTGAAGGTTTATTGGTACAGGTTGGATTTATATACAATTCCTCAGGCCAGGGGAACACCCCCTGGACCTGATGGGGTACGAATTACAAATTACAAAATGTACAGACCAATAAAAACAATGAATGACACTCACACATCCCCTCTGCCTGTGATATAGTTAAGGTAGTTAATACATTAACTTAATTATCCCCAGGCAGAAAAAAAAAAACACTTTATAAAGTACCGTAAGTACCCCAAAACACAAATGTTACATCCCCTGATAGCTCTGATCTGGGTGAACAACATATCCAAAAATCACCCTGATCAGACCAAGGGTTCATAAATTTTATGGAAGTCAGAGTTTAGCCCAGGCAAACCCAGGATTTCATGCCCAAAACAGTTCCATAGATTCGCGGCTAAGTGCCGATGGAGGAGCGACTGGGAACTGCGAGATTTTCATGCCAAAAATAGTTCCAGGGCTTTCGCGGCTAAGTCCCCCTGAAGTCTATTCGTGGTTTTAGGCCATGCGAACAAGATGGCCTCCACCACGTGTTCAAATGTCAAATGGCGGCCACTTCAACTGTTCAGGAATTCGAAGAACCGATGTTTACAGTGCCAATAGGCACAATTAGGGTCTTTCAGCCAAAATTAATTAAAGGGGCCATAGTCACAGGGTAAAGGCTGGTAAGTAGACCCCTCGAAAACCCAATGGCAAAATGGCTTTCGTCACACGGGAAAAAACATAAATGTGAAATAACAGCAACAATAATAATTACAAATATTTCACTAATGTGAGGGCTACAATTTATAGAATAGGCTGTCAATGGGTACTCAAGTGGAAAAAAGGTTGGGAACCACTGCAATATAGGATTGTCCTGAAGTAGAATTCCAAGATTGTTTCAATGTAGTTCCACTTTAATAAAAGATCAATTAGGCAGAAATGTGTCAAAACTTGTGGCAGACACACCGATGGGAAGAGGGGGTTTCGCCACCAGAGATGGGTTTTTTTCCCCCCAGTGTGAGAAGAGCTGCAATAATCCTGGAAGCGATACTCCTAAAACGTAGTGAAATCGCTGTTATAGCTGTTCCCTACGGACACGAGATGAGGCTCTGTGTTGAGGGTAAAACTGGAACTGCTTTAATGGGAGCCACAACCAGTGATCTATTTAGTATCTGTGCTGCCCTAGGCATGAGGGAACTCGGGCACCCCCTAATTTACATTTGCCCCACCCCTTCCTGTTAAATGACTAACACACACTTTGACTTACAGACACAATCTCAGAAACAATGACATGCATACACTGATTTGACACAAACACACACTGACATACACACAATGACGCAGACACACAAATTCACTGACAGACACACACAATCACAGACACACAGGCGCCCTCACAGACACAATCACTCAGAAATAAACACATATTCACTGACAGACACACACACTCTCACTGACATACAGCCACACAGTGACAGACACAATGACAGACATACACACACAATCACTCAGATACATACTGACAGACATAAACACACTGACAGCCAGACATACACACTAACATACACAATGCAATATACACATTGACAGCCAGACACACACATTAACAGCCAGACATACACGCTGACATATACACACTGACAGTTAGACACACACAATCACTTAGACACACATAATCATTCATGCACACACTGACATACACACACACACACACAATCACTCAGGCACACACTGGCATACACACATGGACAGCTAGACACATACAATCACTCAGACACACACTGACAGACATACACACACTGACAGCCAGACACACACAATCACTCAGACATACACACACTGACAGCCCGCCTCCCTCCTTCCTCCCCCCCAAACATTAACCGATTACTTTTTCTATTTTAGTTTAAATTAACCCAGCCTTTGGAAGTGTTGGGTGGATTTTTTTTTTACCTGGGGTCCAATGGGGCTTCTGACAGGAAGGGAGGCAGTCGGTTGGGCGGCTAACTAAAAATCCAGGCGGGCGGGCATCACTGGCGAGGGAGCACTGATTAGTGAGCTGTCTCTGCTCAGCTCCCTCACACACCGCAGAGTGATGTCGGGAGTCGGAATATGATGTCATATTCCGGCTCCCGGCATCACTCTGCGGCACGCAAGGGAGCTGAGCATAGACAGCTCACTAATCAGTGCTCCCTCGCCAGTGATGCCCGCCCGCCTGGATTTTTAGTTAGCCACCACCAGGCTAACAAGGTATTTGCCTAGGCATTTTTTGCTGCCCCCTGGAAAGTGCCGCCCGAGGCAAATGCCTTGTTTGCCTCACGGCAAATATGTCCCTGACCACAGCTGGCCTTTTATGCAAGACCCCATGCAAGGAGTTTCTGGTGACACATTCCAGGGGCATTCCCCACTGGACCTAAGAGGGGACAGCAACATAAGCACACACATAATTACATTACCTCTCAGGTCCAGTACAAACATAATAAAGATACCTCCTTTTATATATTAAACAGTGAGATATCCCTTCAAGTTAGCCTGGGTCTGAGCACCCAACATATCCTGAAAGCGCTCAGATCCCACGAACACAGCCGAAACGCCACCGGGGTATAGTTTAGACCGACTGAACACAAGGTACCTGCCCAAAATAGTTTCAGGAAATCAGGCTGTGCAGTCGGTCTCTTTCTGAAATATCAAATACACAGTCTTTATGTACGAATAACAGTTCGTGCATATATTCCCAGAGTATCTGTGGTTCGAGAGACGTTTCTACCGAATGCAGGTTTGTTCGTATAAATAGTGTTGAACATATTTGGATATGGAAGTTTTAGCGGTGTTCGCACCGTGTCCAGTTTTAGTTCCATACACTCGACAACCAAACACTGCTGTCTGTGTTCATATCCCAAGATGGCTGCCGCTACGTGTTTGCACATACGAACGACGACCACCCAGCCGACCACTTAGAATGTTGAGGTGCTTGCGGTTACAGAGGTGTCGGCTTTACCATTCCTCTTACCGGGCCGGTAGTGAATTGTAAAGTTGTAGGGATACAGGGCCAGGCTCTACACCAGTGCCAAGCATTCCTTCTCCACTGCCGCGTAGCTCACTTCTCTTGGTAACAATTTCCTGCTAAGATTCACAACAGGGTGCTCTCCTCCATCCTCTCCAACTTGGCTCAAAGCTGCCTTCATTCCAAACATGGAAGCGTCTGTGTACACAATAAAAACGTTTGTTAGGGACTGGGGCAGCCAAGACAGGGCGGATTATTTAACACTTGTTTGAGGGACTGGACAGCGACTTCACAGGCTGGAGACCATAGGACCTGCCTAGGTAAATTCTTCGCCTGTGGGGTGACAGCGTACCTGGCAAACAATGGCTCCTTGATAGCGGTGTAGTGCTGGATCTCCTTGTCAGGGATAGCCCAGAATGCATCTGCAGCTCTCCCTGATAATTTCTGTAGCAGACTAGAGGTATAACCCACGATATCTCCGTTGGTAGACATACTCAGCATGCAAAATACAAGAAGCATAGTAATTCCAATCCCATTTTCCCAAGAACTGGATGACACACAGTTTGCGAGTCAACTGAACTTTTATTGCACCACAGCTGGTTTTATACACATCCCTATGCAAGGGGTTTCCATAATTACATTCCAGGGGGTTTCCCCCGGTGGACTGTGTGGAAAACTTCTTGCACAATAATATTTACCATCATCCTTTTCTGTACTGGAGAGATAATTGCATAAGAGTACACCTTTAATTACATTATCTCTCCGTATATAAAATCATATAATAGAGATCAAAAATACACAACTTGCAAAATATGTGTCTGAACTCCTTGAGTCCCAAGACGGCCACACAGCCAACCACTTAGAATGTTGAGGTCCTTGCGGTTACAGAGGTGTTAGCAGAGGTTATTGGGATCAACAAGCAGCACACTCCGCATATGGGTGGTCTGTCGTTACAGCCATCAAACCAAAAGATGACAGACAAAAATCAAGCCATTAAAAAATACACATGACTATCTCTCTCTCTCTCTCTCTCTCTCTATCTATATATATATATATATAAGGTCATGTGTATTTTTTAATGGCTTGATTTATCCAACTGCTTGCACTCCGGGTATAGTAAAGTTAAGCCCGGTGCTTGTTGGCAATCATAGTAGAACAAAATAGTAGAAAATAGCACTCCAGGAACTTCATAGGTATAATGAAAAAAAGTAACTTAGCTTTATTCAGCAACTGCCACAAAGTGTCAACGTTTCAGTTCTTGTGCAGAACTTTCGTCAGGATCCTACTTTTTTCATTATACCTATGAAGTCCCTGGAGTGCCATTTTCTACTATTTTGTATATATATATATATACACACACACACACACACACACACACATATATAAAGGAAAATTTGCTTCATACTTACCATAATTTTCTTTTCCTGATCATTATTCATGGCAGCATTTACTCATGGGTTAGCTCCTCCCCTCACAGCAGAAAGGACAGGAAATAGAACTCTGAAACTGGTATAAATAGATCCTCCCCCTTCCCATCAGGCAGTCTTAGTAACTAGCTTCACCTCTTATAGTATATGGGTGGGAACGTAATGCTGCCATGAATAATGATCAGAAAAAGAAAATTACGGTAAGTATGAAGCAAATTTTCCTTTTTTCCTGACATTATTCATGGCAGCATTTACTCATGGGAAATACCCAAGCAGTATATATTGAGGTAGGGACAGAGTTCAAAAAACAGCCAATAGCTATAAAACCATTATTGAGCTGCATAAGCCTTAGAAGACTCTAAAAAATGCCAAACAAGACATCAATAGGATGTTGTCATACATTCTGCTCAGACAAGTTAATTAACCTAGAGGCTGCAAGGTCAGCAACCTCCTGGCATTCAATATCTGAAATATCCTAAATAAATATAGTCAGATAGGAATTAAGGCCATTATAGCATAAGTTAGAGAGGGATAATGCCATTTTGATATAAAATTTAAAACCAAATTGATGACCTCATCAGATCAGAACCTTGACAAAAAGGCATAACAGAAGGTTGGATGAGAACAGACACACCATGCTATTAAACATGACGAGAATTACACTGAGAATCCTACAACTCTCTGGATGTAATTATTAATGACGATTCACACTGCTTCCTCTTGCCTTGTGAACTACTTACCTGTGGATACAGGAAATAAATCAATACCTGCCTGTCAGAAAGAGGCAGAGCCTAGTAGAGAAATAAGTGTTATTAAAACACTGCAATAATGAATATATATACATATATATTGCAAAAATCAGACTCACAACAATACCTCACACCGTGGATGAATTGATACAGTAATGATCAGGCACAGGAGAGGTATAAACCAATGACATTACTAGGCAAGGGCAAGATGAGTCATATACAGATTAGTTAAAGAAAGAAAAAAGAGACATCGGTATGAACCATAGAATTTGTGGAAACTCCTAAATTATAAGTAGGACAATCACGTCAGTACCTACATTCAAAGAAACATTGTAAATAGTACAGATTATACCAAACAGTATAATCAAATTTCTTAGAGACCGTTGTGTAACATAAGTAGGAGATATGTAATCGGTAGGATACTGATGAGAAGGTGGTAACCAGAGGCACATGATCCATTGTGGCAACCGACACATAATAAGCAGGATAGTAGAAGATATTCAGTTATCCTTATGAGAACAAACAACCGCATACTTACTCTTACCTTATCTTCAGATAGCAAAGAAGTACTATGGCAGAGCTTATGGCGATAATAAGCTGTTTGTATTATCTGCAAGATATCAACACCAATACAAGTATATAATCCATAAGTATTAAATCAATGCAATGTTAGGAGTAACCATAACTTATACCGATCTAGGTACAGAGACCATAAAAAACATATCAGTCAAATGTTTGTCATCAACAAGCTGCATTACATTATATTATGTAGGATGAATCAACCACTTAAAGCCACACCTCGGTTGCAAATTCCAGATATAAGGACCACTAGAAGAATCCCCATGAATATCAGAAGAGAGGACCGTAATGGAGTTACCTGTTAAGGGATTTCCTCTCTTGTTCTGATAGCAGGTGAATTTTACTTGAAATAGTAAACCTGGTAGAATGGCCTGGGGACTAGAAAGACCTTCCAGTGTCAATTAAAATACTTGCAATACTAAGTATCGAAAACTTACCTGGATCATATGAGCATAAAAGAATACATTTAATTGCAGAAAGGAAATTATAATATTCCCTTTCACCACAAGGGAATCTTGTCAGAAATTTCTGAACATTAATTCCTTAAGAACCAAAAGCATGCTACCCCTGACATATCCTAAAGGGATTGCCAAACTCTCAGGTCCCCAAGGGATAAAAGAGAATACTGCATATAAAAAATTAGTACATTCTCCAAATTATAAAGATTATGCTTTAAGGAAAGGTACGCAGTTCTAAAGAATATGTTAAACCAATTCCAGAGAACTGAGTTAAAAACTTAATAAAAAGCACAAACCAGACCAGAAGAAGTAGTGAATTCTTCAGAGTAGAAGTTTGCGGAAAAATAAAATGATACTAAAGTTAAGAACAGGAGAGAAACAAGCCAATATGAACAGCTTTTTAAATCAGGTAATAGCTTCAGAGTTACCTACTTATGAGAACGATTAATAGCCCAATTTGTGCTCCTGCAACCAGCATGATCTACTAAGCTGTGCATTAGTAACAGCATATATCTGAAGATAAAACACTGCCACCAAAACATTCCTTATCTTGATGAGACGAGAGGATACTTGGCAATAGAAAAACTTGTCAGAAATGGTCTCATGTATAAATACATAGGAGTGCACACAAAAAAGGCCTTCATTTTGTTAAACAGTACCATGCTCCATTTTGGAAATTCAGGTCTCCTTCTCTCCTGGGAGAGGCACTCAGACAGGTTCAGTAACACCAGCAGTCCATCTGAAGTGGTAAAATGTGTTAATTGCTTATCCCGAAACACCTGTGGGAGAAGGAATCTAATACAAAGCCCAAAGCAGTATGTTTCCTTATCCACTTCATTTAAAAACTGAAATACAGGAGGCAATAATTACTTACCCAGTATAACAGTGCATTTGTATTTGCTAAAATTAGGCAGTGCTACATTTCAGTGCAAAACACAGACCTTAGATCATTTGTATATATTAAATCTATCAATGCCGTGTATAAATTAGGGTTATCTAATACTACCAACCTGCATACAGATTATGTGAATCACATACATTGTGGATGTTTCTAACAGCACCTTATATACAGATATATCAGTTACATATACTGAGTCTGTTCGAATAGTAATAGCCTACCACTGCTATATACAGTGACACTATGCCTGTACACATATTAAGATTATATGAGTTAGATAAATTGAGGCTGTTTTCAACAGAACTTCATGCACATATTACACCACTCATATATACTGAGGTTGTGACTAATAACCCACAAAAAAAAACCTGTATTAGATTGGACTCCTAGAGGATGTGTCTTATATCATTCACATATATTTTGTTTCCACTAATACATCAAGCATATAGTGAACAGATCCACTGAAGCAATGTCCACACCAACTTACATATAGAGCATGTTGAGACATATACTGAGGCTATGTTTTCAGAGCAAATAAAGAACACAAACTGAGCCGAGACTTCCGATCATCTCATACATAGACAATATAGTGGATACGTATACTGAGCCTGTGTCCCCATAGTAACTCATACACAGAGCCTATATAGTGTGTACATATACTGAGGCTGTGTCCTCATAGTAACTCATACACAGAGCATAAAGCGCATACATAAACTGAGGCTGTGTCTCCATAGTAACTCATACATATGGCCTATAGTGGACACATATACTGAGGCCATGTCCTCATAGTAATTCATACACAGAGCATATAGTGCATACATAAACGGAGGCTGTGTCTCCATAGTAACTCATACATATATCATATAGTGGATACCTATACTGAGGCTGTGTCCTCACAGTAACTCACACATAGAGCATATAGTGCATACATAAACTGAGGCAGCGTCCTCATTGTAACTCGTACATAGAGCCTATAATGGATACATATACTGAGGCTGTCTCCATAGAAACTCATACATAGAGCATATAGTGGACACATATACTGAGGCTGTGTCTCAATAGAAACTCATACATACATATATATATATATATATATATATCATATATAGGATACTTATACTGAGGTGGTGTACTCACAGTAACTCGTATATAGACCACATAGCGGATACATATACTGAGGCCGTATCCGCCTAGTAACTCCTACATAGAGCATATAGTGGATACATATACTGAGGCCGTGTCCTTATAGTAACTCATACCTAGAGCATTTACTGGACACACTCTGTTCATATGTTAGAGCATAAGGTGAAAACACACCGATGCTGTACCACCACCAGATCATGTATGGATACTGAGGCCCCGTGGTCTCATATGCGGTATATTCCTCCACTCTCTGGAAAAGCCTGCTTATTTGCGATAATGCACAGATAACAGCAATCAATGCCACATATCTTGATAGGAACAAGTGTGTGGACTTTAAAATCATATACATGTGAGTACTTCAGTCACCCAGGGAAGTTCTCTTACCTTGGATATTTCTTCAGGACTGTGAAATTCCAGCAGACTTTATACAGCCAGGATATCCATTATTAGCACTCTTTTTCACAATGCCTTATTGCATCATAAGCACTCTTTTGCACAATGCCTCCTTGCATTATCAGCACTCTTTTGCACCAAGCATCCTTTCATGTATAACTTACCTAAATGCTCACCACACAAACCTCCTAAATGTGACCTATTTGTTAGAAGGAAGCCTAATGTAAGCCGCTGGGAGGGACTGAAAGAACAGAGACCCAGGTGCCTATACTAGTTTTAATCTAATTATTAATGCACTTACCTGAACAGCTGCAGGCCTGTGTTTCAACAGCAAAATGGGGATTTGAACAACTGACAGCCTAAACTGTTTAAACTATAGGCTTCCATCTGTACCCCGTATGCAGTCCATCATCACCAGTGGGAGGAGGTTTAACCAACCCCATACAAGGTGGAACACCAAGAATAGGTATACCCAGGTAGTCACCTTATGGAAGTGCTGTTTACTGGGTCTTCAAGGATAAAGGCTTAGACTCGGCTGGGCCTCATGTATGCAGTGGACCGCTGTCATCCCCTCAGGGAGAGAGATAGGTCAGACTCCTGATTGCTGAAGGAGGTATCCAGGCTGGCAACTGTTACAGATGTGCTGTTTGCTGGGTCTTCAGGCATAAGAGGCTGAACCCTGGCCTGGTATTATGTAGGCAGCATATCACATTCATCCCCTGAGGGGGTACCCAAGCTGGCCTGTTGCTGGGTCTTCAGGGATAAGAGGCTGAACCCTGGCATGCAGTGGACCATTTTCATCCCTTAAGGGAGAGGTTGGGTCCGACCCCCGGTCACTAAAGGGGGTACCCAGGTTTGCAGTATTAACAATAGTGCGTTGCTGGGTCTTCAGGGCTTAGAGGCTGAACCCCGGCATGGCTACAAAAATATTGCCTGGTGAGCATAAAAGAAAATCTAGGCCTGCATAAGCAGACTCCTTCCAAACTGCTGTGAAGGACAGGAAAAAAGACTGCCTGATGGGAAGGGGGAGGATCTATTTATACCAGTTTCAGAGTTCTATTTCCTGTCCTTTCTGCTGTGAGGGGAGGAGCTAACCCATGAGTAAATGCTGCCATGAATAATGTCAGGAAAATATATATATATATATATATATATATATATATATATTGTGATAATGTGAAGGCAGATAGGCCTATAACATTTAACCCCAGGGGTAGTATGTGTAGTAAGTGTTGTAGGCAACACAATCCACCATTTAGTTATGGGCCCCTGGGGTGGAGCATTTTGAGAGCAGGGTGGGCCAATGCTCCACTCCTCAGTTTATACACAACTGGGGGAAATAATGTCCAGGCCAGAGTTTTTTGGAGCTGTCTCCAACCCACTGCTCAGCTGCAGATAATCTGCTGTAGCAGTGGGAATAAACCCCTCCCTGCTAGGCAGGTGAAGAGGGATTGCTGGCTTCCTCCCTGGAAGCAGGTAGGAGTGAGGCTGTTCTCTCCAGTAAGAAAGTCAAGGAGACTGAGTACTGGGAGTGCAAAAAGGAAAGCAGTCAAGGCTGGCTTGGAGCACTGGGAGTGCAAAAGGAAAGCAGTCAAGGCTGGCTTGGAGCACTGGGAGTGTAGAAAGTGAAACAGCAGGCTGCCAAAAACACTGGAATGCTGAGAGCTGAAAAAGACGCTAGGTTGGTGAAACCACTTATTGTTTTTTTTTTATAGATTAAACCCTTGAGAGAGAGGGAACTTGATGTCAGTTAGTGCTCAGACTGAGCTAGGTTTTTGTTTATAGGATTTTGTTACATTTTGTTTTCATTTGCTGCTGTAGCTGTGGTGGAGTTTGACAATAAAACTGCCTGGATTATATGCAAACCAAAGGACTGTGCCTGTTGTTTACCCTAAAGGACCGTGCTACCTGCAGACCAGGATCACAATATATATATGACAAACATAAATAAATAAAAATTACTGTTTATCTAAAGATAGATTTTAGATTGCCAGACTGCCCATCACATTTTGTCAGGGCAAGAAAAAAAATGCCACCTCTTTCTGATCAATTTAAATGTAGCTGCGTGTTAAAAACAACAACAAAAATCTTTTATTTATTTATTTTTAAAAAAAGACCTTCTAGAAAAAACTATTTTAATTTTCTTTCAGCTTTGTGTACATATTCTATTTCCAATGAGAATTTAAGTCTATGTAAAAAATGATAGAGTAACTTTGTTTTTACACCAAAACCTTCTATAATGCATTTCCTAATATTATTTGACTACCAGCTCTGAAACTATTGTCTGAGATATACATACAGCTGTTTATTTGGTCAGTACAGAAGAAATGATTAAAATGAATATCTGTAGATTTCATTGTGGCTGCACTTATTCTGCTTTGGAATATAAAAATATGTATCTCATTGCCATCTAATCCTCTGTAAGAAGTTCTTGTCCATGTGTGTAGTCCTATAAATCCCTAACAATTTAATTGCTTCCCTGAACATTCTTCCAGCACTGCTATAAATAAGCGTGTTTAGGTCAGATGATGGTAACAAGTATTTTCCTCGCTCAGCAATCAAGAGGATGAGTCTGAAAATGAATAGAAGAAAATAGGTTTAAGTCCTGGTCATGATCACAGCTCAGAGGGCTTTGTAAGAGAGATATGACATTGGATTCAGTATTTCTCAAAGGATTTATTCCACCATACGTGATTCCATCGTACAACTGAGTTTGTGTCAGGTGATATTTATGTTGCAACTTGTTAAGCAGAAATTAGAGAAAATGTTGCTGTGAGAATTCTTTTTAATAATACAGGAAAAAACTTGGAGTTTTCTTCCGATTTTTTTTATGATTTGTATGTTTGATTATTAAATGATGAAGTAAAGACTTATAAATGCACTTCATATAAATGCATTTGGCTACCATAGCACTTTAGGAGTGGTTTTGTTTTTTGTTTTTTTTAATTCTTTATTTTTGCATTGACAAATAGCAAACCGTTGGTGAACGAAGAGGCTTGCGCAGAAGCCCAATTGCACCATATGTGTTATATATATATATATATATATATATATATATATATATATATATATATATATATATATATATATATCTTGTCAGAATTAGAAGAAGGTAGGTTATATGCATACAGCGTAGCGACTATCTGTGCTGAGCTTGTTTACACTCTGTCAGATTTTTAGGTGAGTGATAGTAAAAAACAACTAAAAATATTAAAAATAGTACTTAACTTAAACCATTGGCTCTGCGATTCCTGAGGGGTCTTATTCGCTTTACACAGGTGTGGGTGGCTTGGCCCTGCAAATGGTGGGGACATATGGATCTCTGTGCCTTTGTCGGTTGGCTAGGCAAATTGGTGTTGTTTAAGTTTCCACTTAATGTCAATCAATTACTAAAAGGCAAGTTTTACTCTCATTACATCTCATCTTTGTCTACTTTAATTTTCACCCATGATCCACACAAAGAGCTTTCAAAATAGTAACTGCATTCATTCTGACTGTATGCAGCCATGGTGTGAATGTGCCAGGGTTCCATATAAACCCCTAGTTTTCTGATCTCTTCAGTCTAGTGCAGGACTTCTTAATATCACTAACTTATTGCGGAACCTAGACTAAAAAAAAAAAGGACTCTGTATCCAGCTGGTCTAGTTTGTTAATTATATTCTCTGCATTTAACCTTACCCGTTCTTGAGTGCTGGATCATTATTTGGTACAGGTCTGGTGTTTGCTTCCTTAATCGTTATCATAAAAGTAAGAGACCTCGCACCTTGTATCCTGAAAGTCTTGTGCCTTGAATCCTGCTCACTGTATCCTGAATGCCTTGCTCCTTGTTTTCTGCTACTGTATCTTGAATGCCTCACTCCTTGAATTAAGCTCACTATATCCTGAATGCTCTGCTACTTGTATCTAGCTCACTGTACCCTGAAGTCTTTGTGCCTTGAATCCTGCTTAATGTATCCTGAATGCCTTGCTCCTTGTAACTAGCTCACTGTATCCTGAAGGTCTCACTCCTTGCTTCCTGCTCCCACTATCCTTAAGGCCTTGAGCCTTGAATTCTGCTCACTGTTTGCTGAAATGTGCTCCCTGTATACTAGAGACCATTGTGCATTGTATTCTGCAGATCTGAGTCCAAGAGGCTTTGCATTCCATAGCTTGCCTTGAATTCTGAGTTTCTCTGTTTTATTTGTTTTGAATTAGTGCTATCTTCATTTATGCTCTTGAAGTTAATATAATTGTTTCCCTTTTACCTTGTTGTGCATTGTTTTTTTTTCTCTGATTTGGGTTCCTGCTGGTTTCAGCCCCCCTTTTCAACTAAAACCCTAACAATATGTGCTCAATTGTACCTTGTGCCCTTTTACATTCAAAACCAATTGTCCCCAAACCCTGACCCAAAGTTCTTCAAACCATGAAAAAACCCTGTGACGAGACCAATCTCGCCACTGTGCATTGGAGGAGCCTGGTTGCCTGCCTGCTTCCTTTTGACTATGGACCGGCATTTAAATACTTTATTTTCCTATGCAGAAAGGTCTATTCCTGTATTTCTGCCCTGGCGTTCGGTAGATTCTCGGATTTTCTGAATGAACTCATTTAACCCAGATAGCTATGCCATGGAGCCTATTCATGTAATAAAAGACTTTGGCTCCATGGCGATTGAACTGTATGTGTGTTGTCTGAGCGCTATTCAGTAATAATGTGCGCTCAGACCTAAGCTATCTGGGGATATGTTGCATGTCTGTATTTTATGTAATAAATGTAACCTTGTGTAGTTTATTGTATTTAACTGTCTTTTTACTGCCATGTGCTTAATGGAGTTTTGCCTCTGTCCTTGGAGATAATTGGATTACTTCCCAATTTCCAAAACCCTGTGGGTGGTACTAATGTGTAAGAATGTGTACATAAGAACAATAAACCCACAGCTCTGTCTGTTGCTGGCTTGACCCTCAAAATGGAGCCTTGTCTCGTTCTTGGGGGGATTTATTGTATGCTGTTCCAGTTTGACTGCTAGGAGTGTAAACCTATTCGTTTGTTTTTTCTTATTCGGTTGTTTACTGCATTCGTATGTTTGATAGCATTCATATGCTTCTCCGGTTCGGTGGCTTGGTGTCTACAGTAGCTGTGCCTGTGTCTCTGGATGGGAAGATCTACTAAATGGCGGTTTAACCATTTTATGCCTGGGGGGTCCGTTACAAACCTTTACCATAAGTCCCCCTATACTTGCAATTCTAACCTTACTCTTAATTTATTAGCAGTATTTCAGCATTCCTCAAACAATGTCATGCATTTAAAATTCACCCTTTTTAATAATGGTTTGATGCACGTCACTGAAGTCTTTCTATAAACATTATGAGAACCTATTAAAAGGGAATAGCTGATTCACTGAAAATATATATACGAAATAGGCCATTACATAGATACCATTGAATCCATGCCTTAGTTATGATAAAAGGGCATGTATTTATACATCTAATTTTATTTTTCAAACCTTTGAAATGCATATGTGTTACATATAGGGATAAGTATACCTAATATTAAAAACTGAGCTTAGTGACAGTTTCTCTTTAAAGATATTGAACACTGAGCAGCATAATTATCTATTTATAAAATATTTTTCCAGGAAAGATACATTGAGATTTCTCTAATTTTTAAGTAGTTCCTGAGTCCACAAAACATTGCATTAATACATTAGGGTACAATTAAATACAAAAACAACAAAATTTAACATAGAACAGTTGGGGATACTGCAGTGTGTCAGGGTATCTATCTAGATGTTTGTCAGAGATTGCTTCTGTGTGTTTGTGTACCTAGATGTGTGTCAGTGCTGGCTTCTGTGTACCTGCGTATCTGCATGTGTGCAGGTAGTGGTTACCGTGTAGTGCGACCAACCTTCTTTACCAACCATTCTCCCCCCCCCAATAAAACATATTTGTGGTATTAAAACAGGCCACAGCTTTATTTATAAATTAACAAATGTATAATCAGCTAATAAATAACATTTACTAACAATATCAACATGATATATAATTAAACCTCAGACTCGTCATTGCCAAACCATTCCATCACCAAACACGAGTACTTGTGGGTGCCTGCCCTTCCCCCTCGTCCTAACACCACTTGGCCTCAACTTACCACCATGCCAACCACTGGCCGGACTTTGGCTCAGTGGGCATGTCCGAATGTCCAAACGTTTATCAGAGGTTAGGGGAGGGATCAGCCCCAACCTTCCTTCTTCCCCCTGTACTCTTGCTCCAACCCGGATTGGCAAGGACCATACCCGCCACTAGCCCCGCTGCTTTACACCTAAATCAGTGGGTGTGATCCCCCACCAATGCCATAGCCTGTTCTAATGCATCTTGCAGCGCTAAATTAACTAAATCGAGACCCACATCGGCCAGGTAGAAAATAAGCCACTGCATTCTGCTCAAAAAATGCTGTGTTGAACCGTCAGATCCCCCGTACCCAGCACAAATTTGGAAACCAGTTTGTGTACTTTGATCCTGCAGCGCCCTATGGCTCTCTGATCGCGAGCGCACCTCCAATAGTTATGGGCCACCATCTCAGACTAGACCACACAGACCCATGGAAAAAGTACCAGTAAGCACGCTAGATTCCTCTTAATCATATCCCCCAGGCCCCATGCTGCTGGCACTCCCAGATTGTTGCCCTCAAGGTGTATGACCAACACGCCCGGGGCCCCAATGAGACTAGAAAGCTGGACTACTTCCGGAAGCAGCTGACCCCATCGCATGCCCAGAATCCCAAACCATCTGACATCCGCCGACTCTGTTGAAAGGCCGAGACGAGTCCCACCAGGTTGGACTCCTGCCCGTTGATTGTCCCAAATAAATGCAGGAATGGCCGATTAACCAGACCTGTTTGCTGGACCCTGCGGAGCAAAAACAGGGGAAAGGCAATCAGCCTGGTGGGGCGCACATAGGACCGAAACTTACCAGACTCCCATCTACCAATCCTCTGGATAGCCTGCTCGGACGAGAAGCTTCTGTCACCGCCCCGATTCAGAAGGAGTAACCCCAAAAGTCCTTCCCCGGAATGCGAGGCAGTTCCAGCACCATCCGAAAGACCCTAATAAATTGAAACCTAGACAGATAACTCCCGTCCCCGTGGATCAACAGAGGGCCAGTATTGTGGGTGAATAGAACAATACCCTTGGAAGCATACAGGGCAGACAATGTAATAGAGCAGCAGGAAATGCTAGCAGAATGCTTGGTTGTATAGGGAGAGGTATTAGCAGTAGAAAGAGGGAAGTGCTCATGCCATTGTACAGAACACTGGTGAGACCTCACTTGGAGTATTGTACACAGTACTGGAGACCGTATCTTCAGAAGGATATTGATACCTTAGAGAGGGTTCAGAGAAGGGCTACTAAACTGGTTCATGGATTGCGGGATAAAACTTACCAGGAAAGGTTAAAGGATCTTAACATGTATAGCTTGGAGGAAAGACGAGACAGGGGGGATATGATAGAAACATTTAAATATATAAAGGGAATCAACACAGTAAAGGAGGAGACTATATTTAAAAGAAGAAAAACTACCACAACAAGAGGACATAGTCCTAAATTAGAGGGACAAAGGTTTAAAAATAATATCAGGAAGTATTACTTTACTGAGAGGGTAGTGGATGCATGGAATAGCCTTCCAGCTGAAGTGGTAGAGGTTAACACAGTAAAGGAGTTTAAGCATGCGTGGGATAGGCATAAGGCTATCCTAACTATAAGATAAGGCCAGGGACTAATGAAAGTATTTAGAAAATTGGGAAGACTAGATGGGCCGAATGGTTCTTAACTGCCGTCACATTCTATGTTACCCCGGACCCTGAAATCGCTGAATGGTTCCCCAAACCCAACGATCGCGAACATCGTTTTTTGAGGACTGTAAGAGGAATCAAATCACCCCATCTGCACATATGTCCGTAAAGAGAATCCCTCCTGGCACCCGTTTACTGGGACTCACCAGTTCCCTGACCCTCAGAGCCCTGAAGAAGGCAAACGTGAATGCCACCTGGAACAACTGTACCTCGATATCTGAGGAAGGACTGGCACAATCCCCAACAGTAAAGCCCCCAAAACCGGCCTACAGGAGTCACAAACGCAAGGCCCTTTTGACCAACCCCTCATTGCCAAGGTGACCAGGCAGTCCTTGGTGACGTCAACTTAAACCAAAAGCTGAGACCCGACAGCTTTCCATAGACCAACGCTGGCGAACACCCCTCAGCCTCCCAAAACCATTCGGAACCTCCGGCTCCTCAGCCTCCTCCCTAAGCGCCCGGGTAATTTGCACAAAGTGGTGCGGCTTCTTCATCCCCGACGTAGCCACTACCAAACAGTGATTGAATACCCTGCCCATGGGCATGATCCAACACGCAAAGTTCAACTTGCCTAAGAGTGACTGAAGCCGCTGCAATGTTGTTTTTTTGGAGGCCCCGTGACGCCTCCCGCATATCCTGAACCTTTTCTACGGGTAAGCAGCATTCCCCCATGACGGAGTCAGTCTTGATCCCAAGAAAGCTCAAACACATCGTCGGGCCCACCATCTTATCGGGGGCCAGCAGGACCCCGAAGGAACAGGCCACATCCGCAACCGACTGAAAGAGCTGGACACACACCGGAGACCGGGAGGGACCCACGCACAAGAAATCGTCAAGGTAATGAAGAATGGAGTTGTGACTCGAATCCACCTTCACCACCCACTCCAAAAAAGAAATGAAGCATTCAAAATAAAAATACTAAAATCGCACACCCCATCGGAAGGCACATGTTCACATAATATTGCCAGTTGAAGGTACAACCCAGGAGGTGATGACACTCTGGGTGAACCAGGAGGAGCCGAAACGCTGATTCCACTTCAGTTTTCGCCAATAGTGCCCCCGGACCCACGTCCCTTACCATCCGCACCACCACATCAAACGAAGCATTTGACACCCTACATAGCTCCGCTGAAATATCATCATTAAATCAATTTTATACTTCCCTTGTCCCTTCTTCGGCACGACACCCAGAGGTGAGACCTGGAGGTGTGGAAAAGGTAGCTCCCAAAAAGGGCACGCCATGCGTCCCAGCGCCACTTCTTTAGCCAATTTCTCCCATACCACCGCAGGACCCGACCCCAAAACCCTCGAGCAGTAAAGTCTCCTTCTTCCTTCTTCTTTCTTCCTCTTAAAGAAGCGGGATGGGATCCCCACATCCTAAGCACTCATGTTTAAATCTACATCTAGAGCCATACTTGCACTGGTTGTCATTGTACTGCCAACTACATCCCGCTCTACGCTGACCAGCCAACGCGGCGGGTAAAGACCCCGCGCCGCTTCTCCCGAAACGACGAGATGTCCCCTTGGTACGAGGCTGGGCAAGTCCATGATCGCCAACCATAGGCCAATATCCAAGCGCTGGCGGACTTGATCGTCGTACCGCCACCTTCCCATCCCCCCATAGACCTGACATTCCAAATAAGATTGTTATGGGCAAATATTACAAGTTTTAGAATGAAATGTTGTATTTCTTAAGCTGTGTACTTTGTCTTTAAGAGATATTGCAAACTGACAAGGTGTTAGAAATGGAACATATCATTTTTCATAACTGTTTCTTTAAGCAATAACCTCAGTGCATAATATGTTTGTGCCATTTTGTACCAGACGAATTACAATAATGCATAAACAAGCTTCAAGGCTATGCTACGACTCTTTCAGTACACAATATACCGTGGTAACCCTAAGTAGATAAGGATGTCCAGACTTTAAAATGCCATCTTGAACTAAGTCAGGAAAATTTCCATGACGTATACACCCTTTAGTTATGGCCTTGTATGTTTGCCAAATTAAGGGAGGTCCTAAAATGAATAAAGTAAATGAACTACGGCAACCCTAAAATGGAGACACCTAAGGTATAAATAGGTGTACTTTTAAATGTTAAGACACAGAGGAGAGACTTGGAGACAGACGCTGCTCCATCTTCAAATGACAGAGAGGCTGACATGATGACATGTTCAGAAGGGTATGTTAACCTATTAATGATATTTGCAAGCATTTAATCTTATAAACTCTGCTATAATGGATTTTATATTTATATTTTTATATAATAAATATCCAAAAAGACAAAACTATTGCTTCCAAGACAATCCTTATTTTATATTGTATTCTAAATTATTTATATATGTTAAATAGAGGATCTCTTACACTATATAAAATTACGGCTAAGATATCTGTATGGTTAGCCCTACTAAGTTCTATGCTTTAAGAAATTATAGTGGTAAATAAGGGAACCACCTGCGGTTTCAAGATCCTGGTAGCAAAAGAGGGAAGAGCATTTCTCGGGTGCCTTTTCCCCAATCATGCTGGCCAGGATGGAAAAGGACCGAATGTAATTACCAAATGTCTTCATGATTTTCCTGTACCGAAAACACTCTGTGACAGATCTCTCTGTCTTGAACTTACAGAGACTTATTCTTCATTCGTTAGTTTAATTCGTGTTTTCCACCCAGTAGAGAAGTGTGCTGCTGGTTAACCTCTTGGCCCCATTAGAATGCTGAGGTTAACCGCAGACACCTCTTAATTGATGCCTGTAGCTGGGTGGCCGCCATTTGTATACCGAACACGAGGTCACGGCCATTTTAAATCCACCAACGCTCAGTGGTGTTCGGTGGTAAACTCATGGAACTCAAAACGGACACTTTTTTGGCACGAACACCGCTGAAGCCGCCAACCTCCGTTCTCCTTCGGTAGAAAACTCACAAAGGTCCCTGTATTCGGTATTTTGTCCACAAATAAGCCATACCCCAGATAGCCATCCTGTGGAGTCTATTCGTATGGAGAACAGACTTTGTGAACACTTTGACTCCACGGCGATTGGACTGTGTGCATAGGATCTGAGCACTATTCGGTACTTTTGTGCGCTCAGATCCCAGCTATCTGGGGACACGTTGAATGCCTGTATTATGTCCAGTTATTGTAAAGTTATATATTTTTATGCATTTTTTTAATAGTCACTTAAAATGGCGTTTGGTCTTTGTCCAGGGAGATAATTGAATTACTTCACGATTATCTCCCGGGCAGAGCAGAGGGTCTTGGGTAATTAAAGGGGCATGGCTACAGGTATAACACTGTGATTGGTTGTTGTAATGTCCTTGTCACAGTCTCCCATTTGGTCCCCTAGGGGAGTGTCCACCAGATGGGAGACCTGCATAAATACCGGGCAGGTAGACCTCAATAAACCAGATTCCTGCTGACCCTCAATACTGAGCTTTGTCTCGTCATTGGGGGAATTATTCGTATGGATTACGCTTGTTCGGCTGTTTGGGAGACTTATTGGTTCATGTGATTGCTGTTCGGCAGTTTGGAGCGCTCCGTGGCTACCTCTGTATTCGGGAAGGGAACGTCCAATACAGCTGTAACCCCTCTCCTACCGGGGAAGCCGTAACACACTCCTTCTCCGACTCCATAGCATCCTTGTCCACCTGGGGCAAGTCTTCCAAGGGGAGGAGGGAATAAATCTCCACAAACTCCCCTTTCCAAATCTTTTCCTGGACATCCGACTTCAAGTGCAGGCCCAGGGGGCCAGACCAACACATGTAAGCTGCCCCATGGCTGGCTTGGGCTTCCTCACTAACAGAGGCAGGCGCCGCTGCCACCGGATCCTCAGCAGTCAACAGCGGAATCACTGGCAATATAACCTGCTGTGCAGGAGCCGGGTGCTACGCTCCCAGGAATCTAAAAAAAACCTCATGCTCCTAACCATGTCACCCCAGTCCTGAGACCCCCCAGCGCCTGCGCCCCCATGACCCTCCCCCACCCTGCTGGAATACTCACCGATGGGCGCAGGAGACGTAGCTGGCAGTGAAACCGAGCCCCCAGGCTGAGCTGGATCTAAGGGAACCACAACCACAGAAAGGACCGCGCCAGTCACGGTAGTGGAAAAATGGGTGGGAAGCTGCTCAGGAGGGACCTGTGAACACAGCAAAGGTAAGTGAGATCCCAACCAACCCCCACCCAGTAGTCAAAGGCCCAGCCACAGAGGATTTGGAGGGAAGCCCTAGAGACAGGCCCGGGGGGGGGGGGGCTGTCAGACTCACTAGCAGTCCCAGGATCCATGCACTGCCCCCCAACCCCTCAGAGAGAGTGGGAATCCTCCTGCCTACCTACAGCCTACTCCCAGTGAACTGCTTGGCTGAGGATGCTGGGGTTCGAGATCGCACCCCCGCCTACTTCTGTGCAGGACCCTGGACAGCTGGGGACCTTGTGGATGCAGGATGGGCTGCCGCGGTCTGCTGCGCAGCCCACAAAGTCCTAGAGGTGAGAGACCTTGCAGCCGCAAGGCATCAGGCCTGCGAGGTAATTGAAGCTGGGGCAACTGAAGCAGGCAGGGGGACACAGTACCCTTGCTCGCGTCTGCAAGGCGCCTGGCCCGCGAGCCCCTGCCCCCGGAGTGCTTACGGCCGCCTGGCACCCGGCCCTAGTGAGAGTGGGGGGCTGGGGAGGCCAGACCCCTTTCAGGGGCTCATGGGCCAGGCGCCTTGCAGCCGCGAGCAAGGGTACTGTGTCCCTCTGCCTGCTTCAGTTGCCCCAGTGCTTCAGTTGCCCACCCTGGGACGGCGAGTAGCCATCCCAGGGTTCCTCCCCCTAGTCCGGTCCTCATGAGAGGGAATAAAATGGGCAGGGTGCCATGACTGCTGGCGGGGGAAGCGGCAACCACTGCGGCACCCTGCAGACATGTGCCGGCCACCGTCCTGGAGGGCCTCAGCCCGAGGAGCAGCAAGAATGCTGTCAATGTCCATGCCCTGGCCATGTGGAAAGCACTAGTAACACAGTACCCAGAAAGCTGTTACCAAGCTGTTGTTTTAAGATGGCTAAAGTTAGGAGGCAAAATGCCTGCCTATTTATATATTCCAGCCCCTTATTCCTTTCTTTACCACTCCCCCATATTACACCTACACTTCACCACACTCACACATGCATCTTATCCGGCTAGTTTTGAGCCTGTCTCCTCAGGATCTTGTGTTTCAGTGTGTGAGTCTGCATGTGTGTGTCTGTGTATCTGCATGTGTGGCAGTTATAATATCTGTGTCTGTATGTATATCAGTGTTAGTATCTTTATGTGTGTCACTGTTTGTATCTGTATGTCTTGCATCTGCGTGTGTGGCAGTGTGTGTATCTGAATCTATGTGTGTCAGTGTTTGTTCCTGTGTATCTGCTTGTGTTGTTGTGTGTCTCTGTGTATCTGTCTGTCAGTGTTTGCATTTGTGTATCTATATCTGTGTGTCTTCACGTGTGTCAGTGTGTTTGTGTCTGTATATCTGTACTGCAAAGGAGAAGCATGGCAAACCTGGAGAAGCTGAGGGAGCCTGTGTGACAGGGAGCCTGTTTATGGAAATGTGCTACCAAGGAGTACATAAGTGGAAAAAAGGTTGGGAACCACTGACCCAAAAGGAGGAGACTATATTTAAAAGAAGAAAAACTACCACAACAAAAGGACAGAGTCTTAAATTAGAGGGGCAAAGGTTTAAAAATAATATCAAGTATTACTTTACTGAGAGGGTAGTGGATGCATGGAATAGCCTTCCAGCTGAAGTGGTAGAAGTTAACACAGTAAAGGAGTTTAAGCAAGCGTGGGATAGGCATAAAGCTATCCTAACTATAAGATAAGTCCAGGGACTAATGAAAGTATTTAGAAAATTGGGCAGACTAGATGGGCCAAAAGGTTTTCATCTGCCATCACATTCTATGTTTCTATGTGTCAGAGGAGTAGCATAGAGCGCTTGCGTCAGATGAGCAACAGGTAGAGCCAGGGACAGAGGAAAAGCAGGGAGAGTCTAGGGCAGAGAAAAATGGGAGATGGGATAGGGAAAACATATAAATTTGAAATAGTAGCAACTATATTAAATTACAAACATTTGCTAATATGAGGGGTACAATTTGTGGAAATGTGCTACCTAGGAGTACACGTGAAAAAAAGGTTGTGAACAACTGACCTAAATCATTAAGGACTAAGGACTTACTTTATTTAATTAGTAAAATTCCCCATCCAAAATCCAATACAATAAATAACATATGTGAAACTGCAATAATGTACATATACCAATGAAGTCATATTGTATTTTTAATTATATAAGTATTTGATGTTGAAGCATACAGATCTATTTTCTATTAAAGCCAGGCTCATTTTCAATATCTCATTTTTTAAATATCACAAAGCATATAACTCTAATATTTATTTATGAATAATTCTCATTTTCACTTTTCAATTTCATGGAACAGGCCCTTCAAGACCAAAGAAGACACATACAGCTCCAAGTAATCTATGAATAAAATATGAGGTATGCCATTAGTAAATAGTGTACGGAGAATGCATGCAAAATTGCAATCTAATTGTTCTACTTCTTAGCTTGCGGCATACTTTTTGAGGTTGATATATTGCCTGGGTGTGCATAGTGTCTTAATGAAACATTCCGAATTTGAAAACGCTCTCTTTCTTTTTAAAATCAAACATCATATCAGCTTTTTTCATTCAGAGTATACATCACACATCATCTCAATTTCCGATCCCATGGCTATTGTTTGTCAATATGTAGCATGAACAACTCACACAGTTCATATCTTTTAATGTCACTAAAACTCAAACATCCCTTTAATGTTTATTTCTTATAAAGTATAAGCACACTAATCCACATATCTTGGATTGCTTGTGCAATATGTCACCACTTGCAAACATTTTATTTATCTACATTATCAAGAAGTAGGGTCATCTTTTCATTATATTTTGCTCACTTGAAATAAAATAAATCTAAAAATAAAAGGTGTAGACAATGGGGCCCCCACAAACACCCATAGTGAAACCAAAATAGGGATTGCACTTTGTGTGTTTAATGAGCTGTAGTTATATTAAAGGGTGGGCTTGCAGTGCTGTATCCAGAGAGCTAGGCTCTGTATTAATTGTTCAGATGCTTGAAGTGTCGCAGCTCCCTTTGCCGTTGCCTTATGAGCTCCCTGACAATAGTTATGCCATAATTTGCAAATTAATTTGCAATAAACAAATGTAATTTGCAATTATGCTAATCTTGTATACAAAATTGTGGGTTATGGTTGCATGGCAGTTGTTAATACATAAGTTCCGGTTTGAAGGGCTTATTAAGGAAAATTTTGGTTGGGCAGAAAACCATTTTTTTTTAATTTTTTTTTTTTTAAATCACAAAAAATTACCAAATTATAAAATTGTAGATAAAAACAAGCGTCCTAGATCTTTTTTCCACATATTCTATAATCCTTTCACACGTATATATTATCTTACATGTTCTTTAAGTGTTGCCTATTGTATTGTATACATATTATATACGTTGCCACTTTACCTTTGCATTACCCATACCACACCCTCACATTGAAGCCATACATAAATGCACCTACAACATCAAGGCAAAACCTCTAACAATTCACCTTGCTGTCTGAAAAAGTTAAAACTGTCTTTGGTAGTTTTTCACAAAGCTATGGATAATAAGTTTTGCCAACGTCAAGGCATAGCCCCTCAGGTGGGTCCTATACTGACCTTTCACCTCGCTTCCTTGAGCTTATACATAGGGATTTAGGAGAGAGCGCAGGTAACTTTTTCTTTGGTTTTTACTGTATGTATTGGGGTTGATGTGTACAGTGGTCATTGCTGCCACCCAAGAAAGATGAAAGTGAGTGCAGGACTTATTTTTTTGTATTTGTATTCACTTTTTGTATCACACAGTTATGTCACAATGCTGCCACCCAATCCATGTGTTCCCTATTAAGGGTCAATAAGTATATAGGGGTGTATATAAAAAATACCCCTTTCTGTCTCATTAGAGATATCTTTGCCAGAAGCTCAAGGAAGCAAGGTGAAAGTTCAGTCTAGGACCCACCTGAGGGGGCCTGCCCTGACGTTGGCAGGCGGGCATTCCCTCCAATGGCCATTGGAGGAACTAAATGACCTCCATTTGTTTAAATATACAAAGGGATTGGGGGGCGTGGCCGACAGCCGGAGGGAATGGTCGCATAAACGCAGCGCTCCTACCCAATCGGCGAAAAGCGGCAAATAACAGCGACTAAAACTGCAGACACAAACCACCAACCTACTCCCATCGAACACGGATAAGCTAACCCATCCGATGGCGGCGAAAAACAAACCGAAACTGGACAAGGCGGCATTTTTTGCACAAAAAACTTCCAAGCAAAAGAAACCACCGGAAAGGGAACAAGATGGCGCCGATGAAGGAGTGGAGGCGCAGACATCAGACACAGAGAATGAAACCCAGGCGGAGAACGAGGGGCCAGAATGAAATCTCTGCTGGAAACTTTAAATACATCCCTGCTGCACCAATTCAAAGAGGTAATAGCAAACCTAAATAAAGACGTGACAGAGCTGGGCGAGCGCACTTCACATATAGAAAACAAAATGGCAGAGCACGCAGAGGCCCATAACAGCATGGCAGACGCCATGCAAGAATTGGAACACAAACTCCAAGCCCATGAAGAAAAGCTAATTGATCTGGAAGACCGTTCCAGGAGGAACAATGTGCGCATAAGAGGCATTCCGGAAGAAATAGATGGCAAACAGCTGCTTCAATATACCACAACATTCTTTGCCAAGCTCATACCGGAGGTAGACCCAGACCTTCTGGTTATAGACCGCATACACAGAGTCGGGAGGCCGAAACACATCCCGATCTCATCGCCACGCGACATGTTAATGAGGATTCATTATTTTCATGTTAAAGATCAAATTATGAAAGCCAGCCGCAAAAACCGCCCCTTGGCAGAATACAAAGCGCTTCAAATCTACGCAGACCTTTCCCCAGCCACTCTACTGCAACGCCGGAACCTAGCGCCCATCACGACCACTCTACGGGCGCAAAGCGTGCCTTATCGCAGGGGATTCCCCACCAAGATCCAGGTGCTAAAAAATGGAACTATTCACTCGATCAAAACGGTGGAAGAGGGACGAAAACTCCTGAGAGACTGGGACATTCCTATCCAGGATCTGAAACACCCACCTGCACCCGGCCCTAGGCGGCTAAACCCAGAGTGGCAAAAGGCACCATGATCTGTATCGGAATTATCAGAACTTTGTATATCCTATGATGGAGAAGGCACGAGGGTATCATATGGGTAATGTAATCGTAACTGGTTGTTGTTGCACCTCTTGTTTGGGGGGCAGCGAACCCCCGGGGATAAGGTGGTAGCTATTTAGACAGCATAGGCCCCAGAGGGGGGGGAACGGCTGTCATGATGCCATTTCCCGATGGAGGAAGCCCTAGTGCCCCATAGGTAAAACCAGTCTCCACAAAGTTTAAGTTTTGAGTAAAAAAAAAAAAGCAACATACTAGATGAAAAGACGCTGGAGACAGGGACTACAGCCAAGATGGGAGGTAGAAAAGAAGTAATCTTAACTGCAGTTACAAAGTTTAGCCGACACCGGTGGAAAATGGTTCGTACACTGGTAGAGGCTACCTTTACCACGACCCCTGACAGTTGCCTAGGCCCACAGGAAGGCAACTCCAGACCCCTAGGGGTCAACTCTTGGGCCATTACGTTTGTTGTTTTACTGTATGTAAGTTATACTCCTCCACCCTGTACTACCACCCAAAACTCTCATAAATCTATGTCAAGGGTGCTCATAATAACTCCAGCAAAACCATGCCGTGCCCCTGTTGCATCCGCCAACCACACAAACACTCATGAAAATAGTCACGTACAATGTTAAGGGGCTAAACACCCAACACAAGCGTACCCTCCTGTACAGAGATCTATCCAAATGGCACAGTGACATAGTGTGCCTACAGGAGACCCACCTTAACAAACAACCACAAAAACCCCTGTATCCCCAGTCATACAGTAGACAGCTTCACTCCACCGCAGATAAAAAAGCGAGAGGGGTCTCCATTCTGGTAAATGACAATGTAGCGTTCACCCTCCTGCGCAAACTTTCTGACCCCACGGGCAGATACTTGATTCTAGTTTGTATGGTGAATGAAATAACATACACCATAACGAATGCCTACTTCCCAAACTCAAACCAAGCCCAATTCCTAGAAACACTGTGTAACAAGATAGATAAGATCAAACAAGGCGCCCTGGTGTTGTGCGGGGACTTTAACTTTATCACAGATCCAGCCCTGGACTCATCAGCCAAGCTTACAAACACAAGATTAAGGGCTTTGCAGGGCTCCTGCAAAACTCTAAGATCCCGTCTTCACTTCCATAACCTGCTCGATGTATGGCGCACTCTACATGACCACGAGAAAGACTACACATTCCACTCAGCGGTCCACAACTCTTACACAAGACTCGACCGCTTTTACACTTCACCTCCCGACCTGACCCAAATAGTGAACTGTGTGATAGGACAAATAACATGGTCTGATCATGCACCAGTCTTTTTATATATCAAAGACACCCACACACATACAGGAAAGGGGTTCTGGAGGCTCAACGAATCCCTACTCCATGATCTAGACTTTATCAAAAGCGTACGGACAGAACTGTCAGAATATTTCACTAGGAACGACAACGGGGAGACGTCCCTGGAAACGCTGTGGATGGCCCTCAAGGCGGTGATTAGGGGCATTTTTATAAAAAGGGCGACCCATCTAAAACGGAAAAGGGAATCCCTAATGACAGCATGGCTCCAAAAACTAGAAATACTGACGAGACAAAACAAACGCGAAACATCCGGTGACATGGCAGTCCAAATCAAGACACTAAAATCCCAGATCGATGAAGCCAACCTGTTGAAAACAAACTACCAGATACAGAAACTAAAAGCCAGGTTCTACCACCAGGGAAACAGGGCAAAGTGCTAGCCAACTTACTCAAACACAGACAAGCAAAACACCGCATCTCATCCATAAAAATATCCAACATGATAATGGTACACAAACCCCAGGATATTAGTGAAGCATTTGCAACATTCTATAAAGCCCTATATAACTTAGAATCAGACCAAACCGCAACACGACCATCAGGGGATCAGATCCAGAACTTCCTAGACAGGGTGTCCCTCCCAAGCTTGAGCGCTGACCAAAAAGCATCTTTAAACGCACAAATATCGACTGACAAAATCCTTAAGATTATAGCGAGGCTGCCCCCACACAAAGCACCGGGACCAGATGGTCTCACATGCAAATACTATAAGGTCTTTGGAGACCTATTAGAACCATACATGACAAAGCTATTTAACTCCACTAACCAAGAAAAAGGCCTGCCGCCAGACATGTTACTAGCCAACATCATTACATTACCCAAGCCCGGGAAGCAACCCAATGAATGCAAAAATTTCAGACCCATATCGCTGCTTAACATAGACGCAAAGATTTATGCCAAACTGTTAGCCAACAGACTATCCTCAATCATACCTACGCTAATAGGGAGAGATCAAGTGGGGTTTGTGGCCGGGCGCCAGGGGGCAGATAACTCCCGGAAGGTGGTGGATTTGGTGAGCCACATGAGAAGGGCCGGGACCAAGGGCTTACTGCTCTCGCTGGACGCGGAAAAAGCGTTTGACCGGCTGGGCTGGGGGTTCTTGGTCGCAGCCCTAGAAAGGTTTGGCATCCCACGGGATTTTATATCCCAAATAATGGCCCTATACAACGGACCAACAGCGGTGGTGTCCACGGGCGGCTATACATCTGCCAGATTCCAGGTGACAAACGGCACAAGACAAGGTTGCCCACTGTCGCCGATTTTGTATATATTGGCACTTGAACCACTAGCGGAACTGATCAGATCCACACCCAACGTTCATGGTATTAATATAAGAGGCGGAGGACAGAAGCTTAGCCTCTTTGCTGACGACGTCCTGATCACAATGACCCAGCCACGGACATCAGTTCCACTAGTCCACAAAATCTTAATGGAGTACGGAGTTGTATCACATTATAAACTCAATGAATCAAAATCCCAGGCAATGGGAATAAATCTAACGGGGACAACTGCCCATAACCTTAGATCGCAGTATAGGTTCGAATGGTCAGAATCACACATAAAATTCTTAGGCTTGTGGCTATCACGTAACTCCCAGAACCTTTTTGGTGACAACTTTGTGAGAGTCTGGAAAGAAATAGAGCAAACTATGAGGGAATGGAAAGACAAATACATATCGTGGGTAGGCAGGGCAGCTGCCTTCAAGATGATGCTGCTACCTAAATTACAATATCTCTTTCGCTTACTACCGATAGCAGCGCCAGTCTCCTTTTTTTTAAAAGCACAGAAAGAGCTAGCGAGATTTGTGTGGGCAGGAAAAACACCCAGGGTGGCCATGAAACACTTACATAGAAGCTACGCTGAAGGAGGTATGGGAGTTCCTGACCTCCTCTTATACCACAGGGCGGCAGTGCTGGCACCACTGACACAGGCAAACACGACCCGGGACCGACCACAGTGGGTCTCAATAGAGGAAAGCTTTTTAGACACACCATTGGCAACAATATGTTGGACACCCCAGGACCATATGCCCAAAACACCTGACCCACTACCTATAACACGGCTTATGATACAGACATGGGACAAACACAAACACCTTTTTAGTACGGACACAAACAATTCCTAAAGCTACCCCGATATCTGTTTTACCGCATAGAATCCCGGACCTTAATGTGGCTGCTTGGCAGCGCGCGGGGATCCACCACATATACAGCTTCTACGAAGGAGACAAAAGATTATCCTTCCAACAGCTAGCGACAAAATATGATTTACCTCAGACCATGCAATACGCATACATCCAAATCGCACACTTTCTAGACTCTCAGAGGGAACATAGACGACAAGATGACCTGGGCAAAACCATGTCCCAATTTGAAAAGACGTGCGTAGGGATCACACCACTGCGGGGACAACTATCCACATGCTATAGGGCACTAAATCAGAGCCAACCCTTTGGCAAATGTAAATATGCGATGGAATGGACTAGGGACTGTGGGGAGACCATCTCAGACACACAATGGGCAGAGATCCTGGGGGCCCTGAAAGGAGTCACAAACTGCGCAGCACATATAGAATTACACAGAAAAATTTTACTGAGGTGGTATATGGTCCCAGCCAGACTGGCGCACACGTTTCAGGGTAGCTCTCCTACATGTTGGAGATGTGAGAAGCAAAAGGGCACGATGATCCACATGTGGTGGACATGCCCAATCCTTCAGCCATTGTGGTCTGGGATACACGATATAGTGGGAAACATTGCAAAAACTGCCATCCCTAAAAAAAAAAAACTTAATTTACTGCTGCTACAAATACCCTCTCAAATAACATGGGACAACAAAGTGGTAATAACCCACATCCTCCTAGCTACCCTTTACCTTATCGCGAGACACTGGAAACAGACCAGACCCCCCTCGATCGCAGAGGTACTTGCAACAGTGGAGAGAAACAAGACATATGAACTATCATATGCAGAATCTGAGGGAAGGAGAAAACAAAAATTGCTCACCTGGCTTGGGTGGGACCAGTTTAGAGAGGGATTTAGAGAAGGAGAAAACAGGCAACCTTGAAGGAAAGCCCTCTATGAGATACCGTTGAAATGACCTTACGAGTACAAAGCAAACAGAACCGAATTAGTTATAAGGGAACCCATAGCCTCAGTTAAAACACTCATGACATCAGCTTAGATACCACACAAAGTAGAGAGTAACCCCCCCATATCCCATCCCTACCCCCCCCCCACTACCCCTCCTCTCATGGAGGGGGTTCTCGTAGATAAGTTTTAAATCTACGGTTGTTAGACGACTCCTACACAATCACGAGGGAGAAGACGAGGAGGGGCGACGTCAGTACATCTTACCCATAGCATTCTGTGACCATGTATGTAATAGCAATGTATACTATAATCAATTGAATTGTAACCAAGTATCATTTTGTAAAGACAATTGTGAAATATCAACGCTTCTAATTCCAATGTACAAAGACATTGTATCCCCGTACCCCCTTTCTCTTCTGTAACCCCCCGTGTCGTTTTATTATCAGTGAAAATAAAAATTGTCAAATTGAAAAAAATATATATACAAAGGGATTTAGGAGAGAGCGCAGGTAACTTTCTTTGGTTTTTACTGTATTTATTGGGGCTGATGTGTACTGTGGTCGTTGCTGCCGCCCAGGATTAATGGGAGTGAGCGCATGACTTGTTTTTTTGTATTTGCCGTCACCCATCCACACTCACATTAACCTCTCCTAATACTGTCAACCTTACCCCCTCCAACTATACCAAACTTACCTGCCCTTGATCTGCCACACTCATCCAGACACATTAACCCCCCCTTAATTCTGCCACACTTACCTCCTCTCGCCCTGTCACACGTCTTTCTCCAACCAAGTCAGACTCACCCTGTCACATTAACCCCTCCTTAATCCTATGGCACTCTCCTCCCTCCTCTCTTCTGACATACTCCCTCCTCCAACCATGCCACTTTCACCCCAACCTTGTGATACTCACCCCGCTAACTATGCCACACTTACCCTGTTAACCCCTCCAATCCTATCACACTCCTCCCTCCAAACATACCAACACTTGCCCTGTCACACTAACCTCCACTCGCCCTGTAACACTCCCTCTTAAAACCATTTCACACTTACACCCATAGCCCGTCATACTCATCCTCCCTAATTATGTCACACTCAGCACCTTACCCAGTCTCATTTACCCTCCTCGCCCTGTCACACTCCTTCTGCCACAGTTTCCCCTTGACTCACCCTGTCACAGTCATCAGCTGAAGATATTCATTATACACACAGTCATGAAACATAGCTTTGCCATAAATACAATGCACAAAGTCCACAGGCAGACCCCATACACACAACACACTGCAAGCAGTTACACCACACACATACTGTCCCTGACTCAAACATACACATTCTCACAGAGACATACATTCACACACAAGGATAATCTATGTTAGACGCATATACACAGTTAGACAGTGCCAGGCACACTCAGATATACACACAGCCATATACTTTATACCTGTAAATGTGTATGTATTTGTAATTTTTAAATGTGTGTGTCTCTGTGCATCAGTGTGTTTTGTGTGTGTGTGTGTACATGTGTGCATATTTTAGTGTGTTTGAGTCTGTGACAGCAATTTAAGGGTGGTATGGTATGGTCAATAGAAAGGTAAAGTGGCAACATATATAATATACTGTGATAAGGTGAATGGGGTGGTCTGTGAGGGAGTTTATATTTCATCTACATTGTTCAGAGAGGCATATGATCTTTAACCCCAGGGGGAATGTATGTATGCATGTATTTGACTTGAATGCATATTTAGTTATGGGCCCCTGGGGTGGAGCATTTGGAGAGAAGGGTGGGCCAGTGCTCCACTCCACTATTTACTGTGTTCTCTTGGGAGACTAGGTCCAGACCAGGCTTTGGACTGTCTCCAACCCACTGCTCAGCTGCAGGTAATCAGCTGCAGCAGTGGGAATAAATCCCTCCCTGCTAGGCAAGTAGAGGAGAATGTTTATTTCTCTCTGGAAGGGCTGGAAGCAGCAGGCTGTCCAAAACACTGGAATGCTGAGAGCTGAAAAAGACACTAGGTTGGTGAAATCACTTCTTGTTTTGTTCTAGATTAAACCCTTGAGAGAGAGGGAACTTGATGTCAGTTAGAGCTCAGACCGAGCTAGGTTTTTGTTTATAGGATTTTGTTACATTTTGTTTTCATTTGCTGCTGTAGCTGTGGTGGAGTTTGACAATAAAACTGCCTGGATTATATGCAAACCAAAGGACTGTGCCTGTTGTTTACCCGAGAGGACCGTGCTACCTGCAGACAAGGATCACAATACATATACATTATATAGGGGTGTGTGTGTGTGTGTGTGTGTATGTGTATATATATATATATATAATGTATGTAACAGGATTATAGAATATGTGGTAAAAATGTCAATGACATTGTTTTCTTATCTGTAACTTTATTTGGTAAATTATTTTTCAAAAGCTTTTTTGCTGAATCAAAATTTCAAAATTTTCATTTGTTTCCAATTACCCCTTCACACCAGCACTTTTGTATAAATGAATGCCATGCTATGCAACCATACACCATAATTGTGTATAAACAATTAGCATAATTGCGAATTATTTTGTTTGCAAATGATGCTCACAATGCAGCGGCACAGGGAGCTGCGACACTGCAAGCTTCTGAACAGTGAATGCAGAGACAAGCTGTCTGTATCCAGCGCTGCTCCTTATACACACACAACGACTGCTCCTTGTACACACACAAAATGCAGCCCCTATTTATATTTCACTTTGGATGTTAGTAAGGGCCTCATGTTTGAGTTTCGCCTAAGGCCTCGCAAAATCTAGAGCCGCCCCTGGTCTAAACTCCAAGTCTAGAAAAAAAAGAAACATGATTATGTTGCTGAGTTAATTTACCCATTGCTTTTTGTGATCCATTTTGAGTCCAGCTGCACAATTTTTCTATGTAGACTCGGGCTTAAAATTTGATTGCAGCCTAAACAAATTCTGTCTTGAATAACAAGCAGTGGGTGAACATGAAAACACATTTGTAAAATTAAAAATGGTCAATTAAAGAGCAAATTAACATAATTTAATAATACAACAACAAAAAAAGATTTTAATAATATAAACAAACAGGAACATTGGAAATCATATATATATATATTAAGGAGTAACTGATGGCAAGATTTTAGTCTTGGGGTCAATTAAACATCAATGGCTCATGGCAAGGTATATGGAAAATAGAGTGAAATATCAACATGTGTTTCAGCAGAATTACTTTAAAGGAGCTCAATTGTGTTAACAATAGTGGATAACCGGGACAGGCATGGAAGGGGTTACTAACGGATGGCAAATAGCAGGGACTGACTGGGATGGGGTTACCAGAGGAATAAGCAAATAACAGGGGCTGGCAGGGGAAGGGTTAACAAAACAGTGGATAGAGAGGTTGGCTGACAGGGGCTGGAAGGGAAGGGGTTGACAGTGGGTAGGTAGGAAGATTAACTGCAACACGAGGCACACATTTATTTTTTTGTTTAACCCCTTAAGGACACATGACATGTGTGACATGTCATGATTCCCTTTTATTCCAGAAGTTTGGTCCTTAAGGGGTTAAATAATCTTTATTGGGAGCCAGAATGGTGTTTTGTTTTGTATCTGTATGTCTATGTATCCAGATGTGCCTGCAGGGCCGCTATCAGGGCATGACAACCGTAACGGTTGTCCAGGCCCCACATTCAGTGGGTACATACCAGGTCGCAGGGGGCCCTGCGACCCCAGTATGTACCCACTGGGCCAGCCTATTCTCGGGGGCCCAGCAGCTGGTAACCTCAGGGCCCCCCAGAGGCTGGCCTTGCTGACACCCGGCTGACGTCATCTTCCGGCGCTGGCATCAGTACGCGGCGCGCGAGGGAGCTGAAAAGGAAGCACACAGAGGAGAGTGCTCCCTCGCGCGCCCGCCGCGTGTCAGGGGGAGAGGAAGGAAATTTGAGGGAGGGGGTGAGAGGAAGGGAGGAAATTTGAGGGAGGGAGGAAATTTGAGGGAGGGGAGGGAGAGGAAGGGAGGAAATTTGAGTGAGGGGAGGGAGAGGAAGGGAGGAAATTTGAGGGAGGGGAGGGAGAGGAAGGGAGGAAATTTGAGGGAGAGGAAGGAAATGAGGGGGAGAAGAAGGAAATTGACGGGGGGAGGGGGAGAGATTGACATCTATCACACACACACAATACATTACACACACATACACAAGCAATGCATCCCTTACACACAGCAACACACAATGCACCCCTTACAGATGCATACACAAACTGACCTTGCAGCTCTTACACATACAAACACAGATTCACACAATGCATTCCTTACACACATCAGGACATCCCCCCCACACACAGTCCACCCCCTGTGAACAAACTCATTGGTGGAACATGAAGGTGGACCCTGGGACCCAGACTTTGAGCTGTGTAAAGGGCCCTCAAAAAAATGGAGCTGCTTCCCTTTCTCCCAGAACATTGATTTTTGTGACCACAGTTACAAACCGCCTCCAGAGAGCCTGTTCTACACCAGACCAGTGGAGCCAGACGGCAGCTAGAGCCTATCATCATCCTCATCTGGTTGTAAGTAGGCAATCTAGTATATTATTTGTGGCACTAATCTCTAATTTACCTCACATTAAAGAAACACTATAGTCCCCAGAACCACAGCAGCTTAATGTAGTGGTTCTGGTGTCTATAGCCTGTCCCTGCAGGCCTTTTAATGTAAACACGACGGCACTGCAGCACTGGTGTTAGTTAACATGGCAGATCATATGGGTGGGGCATTGTGATGTCACATGGGGAGGTGGCACACTTTACTTTTGCCTAGGGCAGCAAAAATCCTTGCACCGGCCCTGCAGACACTTCATCCCTGTGGGCGGAATCCGGGGGGCAGACTCTGGGGAGGGGCAGCACTTTGGGCGGACTTGGTTGCAGGCACCGGGGGGCCCAGACCTTGAGCTGTGTCACGGGCCCCAAAATTTCTGATGGCAGCCCTGTGTGCCTGTATGTGTGTGGCAGTGTATGTATATGTTTGCACATCTCCGCTTGCAAACGCTACACACAAATACACAGCTTGCATTCAACGTCAACACTACATACAAACACATGCCTACATGCAAAGGCCCAAACACAAGTAAGCCGCTGCTTTCAAATGGCAACAGTACATAAAAACAAACACAACACTAAACACAAATACACCCCTATAGTCACACACACATACTCCATACAAAAACATGCCTGCATACAAACATACAAACACTGATCACTGATAAGTACAACCCTGCAACCCAGCTGGCAAAGCATTGTGGGAGTTGTACGACAGATGGGGATCTACCTTTTTCTATAGGAACCAAAAGAAAAATCTTGCACCAGGCCCCTCTCTGTTTTAGTTCTGAAACTGGGTAAAGTAGATCTGTCAAACTATTATAACATCATTTTTTTTATATTTTCTAAAAAATATCTATTTATATTTCTTTGTTATTTGTTCAGCATTGGTCACTGTATTTCTTCATCCAACACCAGATTGTTACATTTGTACATGGAGAAGATTGAGGTCATCAGAAATGCTACTGTACCTACCATCCGTAATGAAACTCATTTTAACTTCATTCTCACAGTTTGATCTCAGTGACATGTATTTTATGTTTAAAGAATATATTTTTTTTCATTAAACCAACACAAATATTTATATATTGTAACTAATAACATAGTCCGTATAAATGGCTATTCTTTATTAGTATTATTACTTCATATTGGCTGTCTAATTTAGACACTATGTACTGCAGGGATGTGGCTTTTTATTTTATTTTTATTTTTTAAAGAAAATAACCAGCAATTTTGCTTCTATTGCTGTTGATGAGCACAGCTGTAAAACTTGCTTTGATCATTCTCCTTAAAGTAACCCAGAATTTGCTCAGTTTTTTAATACATTTGGATGAAATGCTAAGAAAAGTGATGAATTTGCCCTGAAATTTTGGGAAGATTTTTGATTTATTTTATCAAAGTATCTGTTATTGTAATTTCAGTGGACTAAAACATAAATAACTGAAATAAATGTTTATTTCCTATGTTACATTTGAAGTAGGAACCACAGATATCAGGATACTGTTATAAAATGGTGGGCTTAACACGATATGGCCATATGGTGTAACTAAATTTAGTTGATTTTAAGTAGCTTTAAAAATGTAAAACTGTGTTTTGTGTGTGTGCTGTGTACACCTAACTTGTTTTGTTTGTTTTTTAATTCTTTATTTATAATTTATTTTTCACACAGAGTTGGTAGGAATATACCAAAGAAAGTCATGACAAAATTGTGACAATCCACAAAGTAAAGCAAAAGATAAAGATAGAGATCATTCCCATAGTAAATAAACCATGATATAAGAGAAGAGATAACAAAATGCAGGGTACCAGAGTTAATGAAGGGTGGTGGTGGGGGGGAGGGGGAAATATTAACATAAGTATGCTAAAGCTAGCATAATCTTCAATTTTACCACATGACAGGAGGCTACATAAATATACAAACACAATAGTGGATAGCGCACTGATAAGTGATATCAACCTTACTCCGTGTGAATATAAGTTAATACATAGGTGAATAGGAGTAAAATAAAATATACTTAAAAACAGAATTCCCATGAATCTGAAAGATAAAGTGCTCATAATAGGGCAATATAGTCTGTATTGATAAGTTGGTGAGGTGATATGTATATAGTATCCCACACACATTTTCATGAGCCTGTGAATCACTGGCTCAGGTATAACAGCTCAGAGTGGAATGTGGATCTCCTTTTGCAATTTTAATGCAACACTAGAAGTGATAAGATGGCATTGGAAGGAGGACAAAAGTAGAAAGTCCGAAACTTAGTTTCTCGAGACCAATCCGCCGCCTGAAGGATGTTAGACAAAGAGGCTCCCGCCGTAAAAGCCGATGACGACACTGCACCTCTAATCAAGTGTGCTTCGACGAGGGGTCAATAAAAGCCAGGGAAAGTACCCAGCAGACCCATCTAGATAGAGTAGTGACCAAAACCGGTGTGTGAGGTCTGACATAGGAGATAAGCAATTGTCGTGCAGATGACGTGCATAGATCGGCTGTCGCCATCACATATCCCCATAATGTAGCAACTACACAAAGTTGTGGTTCCAACGAAAAAAATGGGTAAAAAAAGATGTCGAGTTAGATTTAGTACATCTGGAAATGCAGAATGTAACGCCTTCTGGAGAAAAGAAGGAAGCATCCACGTCGAAAGCGCGTACATCTGAAACCCGTCAGAACGAAACAGGGCACAGAAGAAGCGTAATCTTAGCCGTAAATTGACGCAATGATAATGTCATTAGGAGGCCAATCCTTTAAAAACTGGAGAACTGTGTTGACGTCCCATAGTGTCTTGAATTTAGGCATCGGTGGTCGCCGAAGTCGAATACCTCTTAGCAAGCGGCAAATTAACGGGTCCTGTCCCACTGGTTTCCCTTCGACCGGGATGTTGGTGGCCGAGATGGCCGAGTGGACTACATTAATAGAGCGATAGGACTTGCCATCTGAAAATAGAGACGATAGAAAGTTCAAGATAGGTGAAACAGGGATTGAGATTGAAACAAATCGAGATTCCTTCCCACACACCAATCAGCCCAGAAGTGCCATGCGGAGAAATAACATTGTCTAGTTCCTGGGTCCCAAGAGTCCCAGAGGAGGTCTCTAGCTGTTGGTGATAATTCATTGATATTCCAGGAACCCCTGAAAGACTCCAGGCCACTAAAGAGAGATGTACTTCTAGTAACATTGGATGAGGATTCCCCACTGGGTCCCTGAATAACCAGGGATCGTCCGCAGTGAGAAGCAGTTCGCAGGAAAGGCCGAGGAGGTCTGGAAACCCAAGTTGACTCGGCCACCACAGAGTCAGAAGGAGCACCTTCACTTTTTGCAGGCGAATGTGGTGTAGCACCCTCGCTATGATCACAAATGGATGGAAGGCATAGGCTCTTTGGTGCGGCTATGTCTGCAGAATGCATCCACCGCTGTGCTCTCCGGGTCCGGTAACCAACTGTAAAAGGTTGATAGTTGATGGTGCGGCGAAATTAGCATCGCCACTTGGGCCTGGAGAGGACTTATTGCCAGCCTCTTGCCTTCTGACTATGGCTATGGGTGTATGGCCCTTTAAAAACAGTATATGGGCATATGGGGACTTTTTGGAACAATGCCCCTTTAAGACTGTGTCCCCAGACTGTTAAAATACTGTGTTTGTGCCTTTTTCCCACTTGGTTTGGTAAATGGGGCTTACCAAACCACTTACTGCACAGGCGGACCACACAGAAGTAGAAGTGTGCGGCTAATTTACCTCCCAGGCTGGGAGGTTACTGCAGGTTAATTGCCGACTGCTGGGTGGCTGCCGTTCGTACAGTCGAACACGTGGCGGCGGCAATCTTTGTTAGTCGAACGCGGTGTTTGCAGCTAAATCCATGGAACTAAAATCGTCTACAAAACAGCACAAACACCGCTGAACCTTACCTTCTCATCCATTTCAATGATTCGGCTAAAATCGAAGTGATTTTCCTTTCACCAGGCTGCGTATGGTGAAGGCTCCTGCCAGCAGTTCTTAGCAATTGACATGCAGGTAGAGTTTCTGTGTCGTCCATACACCCCCTGTTGATGTTCCTCCCATTGGCTGGCGTCTGATTCCAGCACAAAATCTGGGTGGGTGCCAAAAATGGCCTGACCGTTCCAAGCTTCCATGCACTCAAGCCACCATGTGAGTTCTTGGTGGATTTCCCTCATCATGGGAACCGGCTGATCGTAAGCAGGGTCTCTCCTAAGGTAACAAGCTTTCAGTCTTTGCATGGCCCAATAGTGCAATGGGCCCGGGAATATTGCTTGGATCAAGGATGACAGTAGTCCCATGATGTATGCCAGGAGTCTGAGAGGAATAGTGTTCCAGTGTAGTATCTTGCGAATCTCCTTGCGTATTGCTGAGATTTTTGTGTAAGGTAGCGTACAGGATTGAGAGACAATTTAAAAAAAAAAACCTAGGAACCGAACACATTGGAAGGGGATTGTGGCGAAACCAACCTCGCCACTGTGAACTGGAGAAGCCTGGTTGCTCGCCTGCTCCCTTTGGACTATGGCCCTGCAGGTTAAACTGTTTATTTCCCCTGCAGAAAGGCTTATTTGTGTGATCTGAGTGCCATTCATCTAATAATGTGCACTCAGATCCCAGCTATCTGGGGATATGTGAAATGTCTGTGTGTTATGTGTAAATGTGACTTTATGTATTTTAAAGTGTTTTGTGTCTTTTTGCAACCATGTGCTTAATGGAGTCTTGTGTCTATCCTGGGAGATAATTGAATTACTCTCCAGGATAGAAGACTCTGAAACTGGTTTGGGCCAGAAAGCCATGCTTCATTTAGTCACAAAGGACTTTTTACTAACTTTTGAACCCCTTGTCTGATTTGTGCCATTTTTGAATATGTTGTTCCCCTGAATGGATTGATTGTGAATATGTAATTTTATGTGAATGTGATGTATGGTTTTGGAGTTATGAAAGTTGGGTAGAAAGTATGTTTTAACTGTATGTATAATTGAGTTTCCTCTCAGGATAAGGGGAGGGAATATGTGGGATGTACTGTGATGTGATTGGTTGTTTTGTAACGCCCTGTGGGCTGTACTATGTTTTGTGGATTGTAATAAAAACCAGGCTGGGTGTGCCAGCACTGGAGACCACTGCTTGACCCTCAACACGGAGCCTTGTCTCGTTCTTGGGGGGATTCACTGTATGCTGTTAGAGACTGATTGCCAGGAGTGTAAGCTGTTCGTCTGCTTTTCCTGTTCGCCTGCTAGCAGCTATTTGGGAGGTTCCAGTTCGGGAGTTGGAGTGCTATTTTGTATCCAGTTCGTGAGTTTTGGTGTTCTGCAGTAGCTGTGCCTGGATCTCTGGAAAGGGGGCCGATCGCCTAAACGGTTTTTTCCCCTTTTGTGCAAAACGGTCCGTTACATTGGTGGCAGCGGTGGGATGGCGTCCTAGTGCGAGGTAAAGCAGCTCGGAGACACAGTTAGTGGATTTACAAATTGAGGGCAACGCTAGTACCCGTACAGCGACCCTATCTACAAAAGAACTAACTTCAGCAGAGCAAGCATGGCGTATGACTACACTCAGGAGGAGTTTGACAGAGAGGTTAATGAGGTGCTGTCTACCTTTGGACCCAACCCCCCAGAGAGAGCCGTGCAGCTCGCCAGGAAACTAGTAGGAGAATACCTGCAATCTCTAGTAGATTTGGCCAAAAAGGAGTCCCAGGGAGCCAAAGGTGTCGTCCTTCCTCCCCAGCGGCAGTGTGTACCCCAGGGAGCAGAAGGTGTTGTCCTTCCTCCCCAGCGGCAGTGTGAGTCCCAGGGAGCCAAAGGTGTCGTCCTTCCTCCCCAGCGGCAGTGTGTGTCCCAGGGAGCTGAAGGTGCCGTCCTTCCTCCCCAGCGGCAGTGTGTATCCCAGGGAGCTGAAGGTGTCGTCCTTCCTCCCCAGCGGCAGTGTGTACCCCAGGGAGCTGAAGGTGTCGCCCTTCCTCCCCAGCGGCAGTGTGTACCCCAGGGAGCTGAAGGTGCCGTCCTTCCTCCCCAGCGGCAGTGTGTACCCCAGGGAGCTGAAGGTGCCGTCCTTCCTCCCCAGCGGCAGTGTATATCCCAGGGAGCTGAAGGTGCCGTCCTTCCTCCCCAGCAGCAGTGTGTATCCCAGGGAGCTGAAGGTGCCATCCTTCCTCCCCAGCAGCAGTGTGTATCCCAGGGAGCTGAAGGTGCCGTCCTTCCTCCCCAGCGGCAGTGTGTACCCCAGGGAGCTGAAGGTGCTGTCCTTCCTCCCCAGCAGCAGTGTGTCCCAGGGAGCTGAAGGTGTCGTCCTTCCTCCCCAGCGGCAGTGTGTACCCCAGGGAGCTGAAGGTGCAGTCCTTCCTCCCCAGCGGCAGTGTGTACCCCAGGGAGCTGAAGGTGCAGTCCTTCCTCCCCAGCGGCAGTGTGTACCCCAGGGAGCTGAAGGTGCCGTCCTTCCTCCCCAGCGGCAGAGTGTCCTGCAGGGAGCAGAGACCGTCAGTCTCGCACCCCAACCACAGGACAAAATAATGAAAGGGGAGACAGCTGGTCCCCCTCTCCACCAGCAGAGAGAGTGTCAGGGAGAGGAGCCTGATACCCCCTCTCCCCAGCGGCAGTTTACAGTTCAGAGAGAGGAGCTTGTTACACCCTCTCTCCAGTGGCAGCCTAACCCAGCAAGGGGAGATGTTACACCCCCCAACAGTGCAGATGGGACTGTAGTCTCTGCACTTACAGCACAAGGGGTAGGGACAGTCGGTCCTGTTCCCCAGCCACAGAGCGGTGTATCCAGAGGGGAGACAGTCGGTCTCTCCCTCCCACAACCAGGCTCCCACCAGGCTACTTCCGTGGTAGCACTGGCATCAGGGCAGAGTACCGCTGGTCTCTGCCCACTCAGCAACCCACCAAGGCAGCCTAACAGTTGCCCACACAGTCGTGGTGAGGCACCTGGACATGGACAAAGTTCTCCTCTACCCAGGTGTAGTAACCAGTTATTGTGGGTGGGCTGTACTGCTGTTTCTGTTTTGTGGGTGGGTTGCTGGACTAACCAGGGCACTGACCGGCAGGAGGTCAGATACCCTGTTAGTCTAGTTGGTAAAGGGGAGAAGTGTGGCGAAACCAACCTCGCCACTGTGAACTGGAGAAGCCTGGTTGCTCGCCTGCTCCCTTTGGACTATGGCCCTGCAGGTTAAACTGTTTATTTCCCCTGCAGAAAGGCTTATTTGTGTGATCTGAGTGCCATTCATCTAATAATGTGCACTCAGATCCCAGCTATCTGGGGATATGTGAAATGTCTGTGTGTTATGTGTAAATGTGACTTTATGTATTTTAAAGTGTTTTGTGTCTTTTTGCAACCATGTGCTTAATGGAGTCTTGTGTCTGTCCTGGGAGATAATTGAATTACTTATCTCCAGGATAGAAGACTCTGAAACTGGTTTGGGCCAGAAAGCCATGCTTCATTTAGTCACAAAGGACTTTTTACTAACTTTTGAACCCCTTGTCTGATGTGTGCCATTTTTGAATATGTTGTTCCCCTGAATGGATTGATTGTGAATATGTAATTTTATGTGAATGTGATGTATGGTTTTGGAGTTATGAAAGTTGGGTAGAAAGTATGTTTTAACTGTATGTATAATTGAGTTTCCTCTCAGGATAAGGGGAGGGAATATGTGGGATGTACTGTGATGTGATTGGTTGTTTTGTAACGCCCTGTGGGCTGTACTATGTTTTGTGGATTGTAATAAAAACCAGGCTGGGTGTGCCAGCACTGGAGACCACTGCTTGACCCTCAACACGGAGCCTTGTCTCGTTCTTGGGGGGATTCACTGTATGCTGTTAGAGACTGATTGCCAGGAGTGTAAGCTGTTCGTCTGCTTTTCCTGTTCGTCTGCTAGCAGCTATTTGGGAGGTTCCAGTTCGGGAGTTGGAGTGCTATTTTGTATCCAGTTCGTGAGTTTTGGTGTTCTGCAGTAGCTGTGCCTGGATCTCTGGAAAGGGGGCCGATCGCCTAAACGGTTTTTTCCCCTTTTGTGCAAAACGGTCCGTTACAGGGATCACTGACGATTTTTCCCAATTGACTGTGAAGCTCAGGGATTCTAGCAATTCCACTGTGTATGTTGTGTGTGCTAGTAATTGTGAGTGGACTTGACCAAAGAGCAGAATGTCGTCCAAATAGGTTATAAATCTTAAGCCCCTTTTTGTGGAGGTGGGCCACCACTGGTTTCAGGATCTTTGTGAAACACCATGGTGCCAAACTGAGGCAGGTGAATTGCCATAGGTTTCCATTCCACATTAATCAAAGGAAAGGATGACTGTTTCTGTGCATCGGACTGCAAGGTAGGCATCCTTGAGGTCCAGGCAGGTGAACCAGTCTCCATCTTGGAGAAGATTCCATAGCTGGTGGATACCTTTCATTTTTGAAATGTCTGTAAGTTAAGATCCCATAAACTGATGATTTGGCAAAAATTCCCCTGTCTTTTTTCACACCAGGAATATGTTGCTGAAAAGCTCTCCCTGTTCGGTGACTGGTTGAATGGCAGCCTTTTCCCATAGATCGCGTAACTCTTCGGCCGCAAAGGTTATTGGTCTGGGAGGGGTGGTTTGATGTGGGATCTGTTACAAGAACCCTCCAAACTGTTATAGAAGTAACCCCCTTTTGTTCATCTAATACTCTGTTCGGTATCTAGACTGTACGAACCCATTACACGAACAGTTATATCTACACATTCGTGTATATGAACGACGGACCACCCTGCCCTTGGCATGTGCCACCACTTAACCCCGGTCACCTTTGAAAGTACCAAACAACCGACCATCCTATGAGTGGAGTGTGCCTCTAATTAACCACCAAAGGAGCTGCGGTCTGTGGTTAACCACAGCCTAATTGACAGTCTAAAGGGCATCTACGTTCGTGTACATTTCCCCAAACTAAAAACTACCGAAAGACTCACGAACGAGGACCACCTACATCCTGGCGTGTGGCCTCAATTAGAATGTTGATTTTGCGGTTAACTGCAGGTTAAGTACCCCTTTCCAGGTGGTCTCCGTTCGTTTCCCAAACGACTGGGACAACCATACTGAGAGCGGGAGTTCGTGCAAATATGTAGCAGACACTCGCTCCCTGAGTTTTAAGTCGAGGTCCCACTGTCCATTGACCGACCTTAAAACATGGCCGCCATCCCGAGTTCGGGATAAAGGCAATGAATGAGACTTTGTATGACAGAAACCATCTGTTCTTTTCGTGGGATCTGAGTGCAATTCGTATACCTGATGCGCTCAGATCTGAGCTACCGAATGAATAGTCGAACAAGCTGAATTGTCATCAAAATGTTGAAGTTATATATTTTTATGCTGTTTTCTATGACAAAATAAAGCATGGCATTTTGGGCGCTTGGAGATAACTAGATTGTATAACCGTTGGACTCATTATCTCCAAGCTGGGCAGGTACTATTTTGAATGATATAGTGTAATGTGATTGGTCGAATCCTTGTGTTGTACCTGTGTTCCAGGGGGGGCTGTCCCTGGACCTGGGGACTTGCATAAATTGCCATGCCTGTGTGCCATTAAAGCCAGTTCGTTTTACCCTCAACTCGCAGCCTTGACTCGTGTTGTAGGGAACCAGGAATCCTAGCTTTACTATAGCTAGTTGGATATTCTACACTTACAGGTTTCTACCGTTTGAAGCAGCGTTCGACTCTCCAACTTCGTGAACCAGGACATACAAGCGATCCAACCTCCTGCTAGACCGGAGGCAATCATAACAGGGTCGATATGAATTCTATATGGAATCCATGTACTGTTTGTAAGAACCATGCACCTGAAGACAATTTTTCCCAGCTCTGGGGGGAAAAAAAAGGGTCAGCCGACCTGAGGAGGGAGCCTTGGTTAATAGAAGAGTACAAGCATGTGGATAAGAGGCTTACCTGTGGAGAATCGTGCTCTAGCTCTTTCTCGACTGCCATGGCCTCTTTCCGAGCCCCTTGAGTAGTGGAAAGGCTGGCGGTCACCCACTTCTGGGTAGAAAGGTTGTGCTCGTGCTGTGCAAGGATCTGATGGCCAGAAACAGCTGGTGGCACAACCCCATTGCCGACCAGCCCTACCAAAAAACACCCCTCTTGGTATTGCCTCTGAACAGTTAGAGCATGGATGACTGCACCTTGTTTAATGATGTAAAAACATTTACATGTTTGTTCAGTTCTTTTAGAAGTGCCTCACCGAAGAGTTTGCCTCAGGCTTGCGGGCCCAGCTCTTTGCTCCCAAGGTCTGACAGTTTAGCGTAGTTCCTAAACAGTGCTGCACGGCACCTCTCAAATGAGAGGGCCACATTTGTGTTGCCCACTAAGCAAAAACAATGTTGGGCCCACTCGCGGATGTTGTGCGCCCATTCACGCACAGTGTCATTACCCGAGCCAGTAACTCGATCGCATCCAGGAGCTTGTCTTGTGCTTCCCTAAATCCACTTTCGACCCCTTTATGCTGGTCTCTTCCCCCTCTGGCCATAAATGACAGCATGAGCTGGTCAAACTCTGATGTAAACGCCACTTTATCTGGGAGAGAGGGACAGGGGCATTTGGAACGCAGCCTTTTCCTTACCTCCTTGTCCAGTGATTTTCAGAGCCAGAAGTGCATAAAACGCATCAGGTGTTCTGGGGGTCTCCAGGATGGGGGTGTCGTATATTCCTTGGGTCAAACATACTGTAGTACACAAAATTACACAGGACTCCAGTGTTGCAATGGAGGGATACAATATAACAGAATGAAATACACACACACACACACACACACACACGAGTATGGTTAGCCTCTAGCACCAAAAAGGGGTACTGAACTATAGCCCATTCCGCTATACTGCTCCCCCGTGACCACAAGCCAGCATACACAGTCTGATCCCTAACGGATCGGCTTGGGGATGTCCGAGGTTGCTCACGGATCAATTTTTCAAGTCAGTTTGTCTAGATAACCCGTCAGCATTTCCGTTCTGTTTTCCCAAGCGGTATTGAATGTTGAATACAAATGGCTGCAGCGCCAAATTCCAGCGCAGCAGCCTGGCATTGTCCCCTGCCACCCGGTTCAACCAGACCAACGGGTTGTGATCTGTAAGAAAAGGGCTGTCCATACAAGTAGAGCTGTAACTTCAGGGCCCACAGCCAGGCATTCCTTCTCTATGGCGGCATAGCTTACTTCTCTAGGCAACAGTTTCCGACTGATGTAAGCCACAGGATGTTCTCCACGATCAGCCCCGACTTGGCTCAGTACTGCCCCCAATCCAAACATAGAAGCATCTGTGTGAACAAGAAAACGTTTAGTTGGATAGGGAGCTGTCAAGACAGGGGCATTTATAAGTGCAATTTTCAATTGTTGCAATGCCTGCTCACCCTCCAGTGTCCAGGTTGCTTGGCGGGGAAGGTTTTTCCAGGTAAAATCAGTAAGGGGCTTGGCCAAGGCGCTATAGTTGGGAACAAACTTCCTATAGTACCCTGCCATCCCTAAAAAGGCTAACATCTGAGTCTTCGTTTTGGGGGTTGTCCACTGAGCCATGGCCTCTACTTTAGCTGGCTCAGATTTCTGCTGCCCACATCCTACTCAATGTCCGAGGTACTGCACCTCAGCCATTCCTATATTACATTTGGCAGGCTTCAGCGTTAAGCCTGCTTCCCTAATTCTGTCTAGAACCGCTCCTATATGGGCCAAGTGCTCCTGCCAGATATTGCTAAAGATATGCAATATCATCTAAATAGGCGCAGGTGTAGTCCTGGACTGGAACCCATCTAGGAGTCGGCCACCATCCTTTGGAAGTAAGCCGGAACATTTTTCATCCCAAATGGCATTACCTTAAATTGGTATAAGCCAAAAGGCTGACTTAGGGATGGCTTCAGGGGCCAGAGGGATCAGCCAATACCCTTACAAAGATCGATTGTAGTGAGGTATTGCCACCTGGCCATCCGGTCCAGCAGCTCGTCTATCCTTGGCATTGGATAGGCATCGGACAATGTCTTTTCGTTTAACCTCCAGTAATCCACACAGAGGCGGGTCGTACCGTCCCGCTTGGGTAAGAGGACCACTGCGGAGGCCGATGGGCTGTCTGAGGGTTCAATCACCCCTAGCTGGAGCATCTCATGGATCTCCTTGCACATGTTTTCCCGTACCGCCTCAGGGGTGTGGTATGGGGTCTGGCGCATTTGGGAGTTGACCTGGCATCTCTATTCGATGAGTTTCCAAAGGCGTGTATCCAGGTACATTAGAGAAGGTGTCTTTCTTCTCTCTTAACAAGTGTTGTACCTCAACCTGTCTCCCAATTAGACCTCCTCTATGTCACCAGACAAACTCCTTTACCCTAGGAGGTCTGGTAGGGGAAGACTGTCAAAATCTTCAGAGGTAGGGGCGCATAAGGCTATCACCTCCTTTGAACGCTCATGGTGGGGCTTCAGCATGTTCACATGGAGCAGGCATCACCCTCCTGACCCTGAACATTAACCAATTAAATACGTGGTGTCAGATCGTTGTTCCAACACTTTATAAGGGCCCTGCCAGGCAGCCTGTAGTTTATCATGTCGGACAGGTTTTAAAACTAAATCTTTCTGTCCAACCTGAAAGCTACGGCCCCTGGCTCCCCAATCATATCAGGTGTGCTGGCGATTTTTTTATTTTTTTTTATTTTTTTTATTTATTTATTTATTTATTTTTTGCCGCCTGAAGGTTGTCCCTTATCGACCTAGTTAATTCCTCCAGTTGGTCCAGGAATTCCAGCACATATGGTATGATGGGGGTACCGTCCTGGCTAGATTATCCCTCCCAATGTTCCCTGATAAGGTCTAAGGGCCCACGCACCCGCCTCCCAAACAATAATTTAAAAAGGGAGAACCCCGTGGATTCCTGCCGCACCTCCCGGTATGCAAATAAGAGATGCGGCAGGAATCTCTCCCAGTCCTGATGGGTCTTGGTGAACATTCAGAGCATCTGTTTCAGTGTTCCATTAAAACGTTCGCAAAGCCCATTGGTCTGGGGATGGTAGGGGGCACTGACTATTGGCTTAATGCCACAGATTTTCCAGAGGTGATGGGTAATCTCTGCGGTGAATTGAGTAGCCTGATCTGAAATTATCTCCCTGGGTAACCCCATTCTAGGGAGAAAATCCGCATGAGGGCCTCTGCTATAGTTTCAGCGTGGATATTAGTTAAGGCCACCACCTCTGGATACCTGGTAACGTAGTCCACCACTGTCAAGATAAACTTCTTACCAGAGGGGCTAGGCCATGCTAATGGACCTACTATATCCAGTGATATCCCGCTGAAGGGTTCATCGACTTTCCGGCGATCATCCCTCTTACCTACTCTCTGGCACGCATCACAGGTCTGGCAATATTTCCTGACTTCCTGACTGATCCCTGGCCAAAAGAAACTCTGAGTCAGTCAGTACCGGGTGCGACTGACCCCTATATGTCTGTATAGCGGAATATCATGTGCTATCCGGAGTAAGTCTGGTCGGTACCACTGAGGTGCTACTAGCTGCCTAGTGAGAATCGGGTCGGAGCCTTGTACGATTTTCTCGGATTCCCTGTATAACAATTTCTTGTCCCATACAAATCTCTCCCTCTCCGCCCCGGGTTGGTCAGAGGTGACCTTGTCTCTATACACTTGTAGAGTGGGGTCGGTGATCCCCTCCGCCTCAAACTCATTAGGGGGGCCCAGGGGGCACACTCTCAGGTTGGGGAAAGGTCTCTTATCTGAACCTCCGGGTGTGAGTTGGGGTCCTGGGTGCAGGCCTGTTGCCGGGTAACAATCGGGTATGCTTCTTCTGGTCTGGGGCTCATAGGCGGATGTGAGTTTCCCCAAATCATTCCCCAACAAAACCTCTGCAGGTAACTTCACCATTCCGGACCCCGCTCCCCAATTCAGATGTACCCACCGGCTGTGGGTAGCCGGTATACTGCTCCCCCAGCTACCCTTACGGCCTCAGTATTGTTGGTCCTAGCATTACTGGCTACTAGGTGGCTCTTGACTAGGGTTATGGTGGCCCCCGAGTCACGGAGCTCTTGTACTGCTTTTACCACCAGATAGACAGCCTGCCGATGGTGTTGTCCCACTGAACATCCATGAGGCTGGAGGTTTTAGCGGTGTTTGGTTATCGAGTGCCTGGAACCCAAATCGGATGAACACCGCTAAAACCTCCAGCCTCATGGATGTTCGTGAAAATCCATCCCAACGAACAGTAGTTTCTGAGAACCAGTATAAGAACGAGGGGATTATGCCGACTAAGTCACGAATGCTCTAGCCCTGGGATTTTGTATGTTTTGGCTGCTCACACAGCCCTTTCGTGTGGAACTATTTTGGGCATACACCTCATGTGCGGTCAGTAAAACTAAGACCTCCAGGAATTTTGTGAACCCCAGAACTGATCTGGGTGATTTTTCAGTATGTTGTTCACCTAGATTGGGGCTATAAGGGGATATGTGAATTAGGGGTATATGCTATGGTTTTGGGGTACATCCAAGAATTGGGGAAAAATGTGTTTTACAATGTATATGTAACGGAGCTCCTTGTATTCCGACCGAGTACCTCTTATGTATGCTCCTAGTACTTCCCGAGGGCTCCGAGCACTGCAGACCGAACCTCTCTTCCTGCAGAGAGGGAAGCTGGAACAAGCTCTTAAAAGAGCTTAGTGATTATAGCTAGGGGAGTATACAGAGTATAGCAATCCCCAGTGTGTAGATGCAGCAGTATCCCCCAATCATGAGACGAGGCTCTATGTTGAGGGTCAAAACAGGAACAGACAGAGCTGTGGCTTTATTGTTCTTATTGTCAAGGTTAGGTTCCCCAACACGCTAACTATTGGACTAACAGGCAACCCAAGCTAGACGTATTACCGGTCCTTAAAATGGCCGGACTTAACGTGAAGAAAAGTAAGGAGAGTAACAAAATAATCAGACAAGCCGAGGTCAGGGCAGGAGAAGGAAGAATAAACGAGAAACAAAGCCAAGGGTCAAGGAAGCCAGAAATTACGGATAACCAGAGACAAGCCGAAGTCAGATACCAGGAAAAACACAAGTATACAGAACGCACTCTCGGGCTACAAAAGACCACGACAGGGCAAGGAAGTGATGTAGGAGAGAGGTATAAATAGGGCTAAGAGAGATCTGATAGGCTAGGGAAGAGAAAGAGAATAGGAGAGATTATAAAAGGGTTACCAGGATTCATGCAATAATGGTAGTATTGCTTTAAGAGTTCAGCAGCAAGCCGCACTGCGCTGTCAGCTGGAGGAGCAGAGCGGATGGCGGGACCGGAGCAGCGTGGGCCGCGAGGAGGTATGACACTTATATACACATTTTACACATAAAGTACTGTAACCGCAGGTGGTTCCCTTATTTACCACTGTAATGTCTTAAAGCATAGAACTTAGTAGGGATAACCATACAGATATCTTAATTTTATATAGTTAGAAAGAGATCCTCTATTTAACATATATAAATAATTGAGAATACAATATAAAATAAGGATTGTCTTGGAAGCAATAGTTTTGTCTTTTAGATATTTATCATATAAAAATTAGATATAGACATATAAAATCCATTATAGCAGCGTTTATAAGATTAAATGCTTGCAAATATCATTAATAGGTTAACATACCCTTCTGAGCATGTCATCATGTCAGCCTCTCTGTCATTTTAAGATGGAGCAGCGTCTGTCTCCAAGTCTCTCCTATGTGTCTTAACATTTAAAAGTATACCTATTTGTACCTTAGGTGTCTCCATTTTAGGGTTACCGTAGTTCATATATGAAAAAGTAACACTTCTTTTACTTTATTCATTTTAGGACCTCCCTTAACTTGGCAAACTTACAAGGCCATAACTAAAGGGTGTATACGTCATGGAAATTTTCCTGATTTATTTCAAGATGGCATCTTAAAGTCTGGACATCCTTGTCTACTTAAGGTTACCACAGTATATTGTGTACTGCAAGTGTCGTAGTATAGCCTTGAAGCTTGTTTATGCATTATTGTTGTTGTAATTCGTCTGGGACAAAATGGCACAAACATATTATGCACTGAGGTTATTGCTTAAAGAAACAGTTATGAAAAATGATATGTTCCATTTCTAACACCTTGTCAATTTGCAATATCTCTTAAAGACAAAGTACACAGTTTAAGAAATACAACATTTCATTCTAAAACTTGTAATATTTGCATTTGCCCATAACAGTACCACCCACAGGGTTTTGTGGGACAGCCAATCAAACATGTAATATACAGTAAAACACTCCCATTCATTCCAGCAAAATCCTCCCCTCTGCCTGTGATATAATTTTTTAACACAATGGGCTAACGTAATTATCACAGGTTGGAAAATACAGTTTTACACAATATTCATAACTTTTAAAGTATACATCACATTCACATAAAACTTACATTTTCAGAACCAGCATACTCCAAATACAAACATACTCAATTCCCTCCAGTGGTTTAAAAGTTAGGTCAAAGTCCTTTGTGACCAACTGCAAGCATGGCTTTCCAGCTCAAACCAGTTCCACAGAGTTAGGCTGTGCAAGATAATTGGCTTAACTGGGTTTGGTATGCCAACTTTCTTCAGGTACAGAAAATATCTCTATTCACAACAGCAGCAAAAATACACAAAAACAGGATTAGCCTAGGATGGGGCATAGTATGATGTCACTCCTATCATACTGATCACAACCCCCACATTCAACCTATCCCTAGATGGCTTGGATCTGAGCGCTCAATATATCCAAACAGCGCTCAGATCCCACAACCACAGTCAAATCTCCATGGGGTTTAAGTTTAGCATGGGCTGATGAGAGGGGGCCATAGTCAGGAGGCTGGCAATCAGGCTTCTCCATAACCCAGGGAAGCAGGGCAATTTGTCATAAGAGAAAATAGGGACAAAAGGCATTTTGTAACACAGGCTTCTCCAGGACCCAGTAGCGAGGTTAGTTTCACCACAGTATAGATAATTACTGAGGGGAGGGAATATGTGTACTGTAGGATTAGCATATTCATAATTCTCTGTGGGTGTCTCCCTTGCATGGGAGAATTGCTGAAAAGCAGAGTGTGTGACATTAAAAATGAGTTCTGTTCCTGATACTGGATGTCGTCCAGCTATTGGGAAAGGTGATGGGAGATTCGTGGATTTATTTGCTGCTTATGCTGTTCTTCTTGTAATTTCCTGCTTGCTCCTGAGTAGCTGTTGGAATACCAGCGGAGGAAAAACCTATGTTAAACCAGCGCTCCGCTACAGGGGTAAATCCTGTTCCTCGTCCGAGGAAAGGTCAAGTACCGGTTGGGGTATTGGACCTTCTTGTTTTCCATGTTTCAATGGGGCTTTGCCCTTAGATAGGCCCATCTTAGATCACTCACCCTTTCAGTGGCATTTAGCTGGGCGGGGTTGTTCCTCGGTTGAGCAATCTGAATCTTCTGATGCCTCCTGATATTGGGTGCGTTTGGTTGGCTGTTGAGATGTTTCGAGGCCTGTGCGTAGAGACTTAGCCAAGGCTTTTTCTACTGAAGCCGTAACAGCCGCATTAATTAGGGCTTGCAAGTCAGTGGGAAGCTGTGGATACTCCATGTTACGTTCCATTAATTACGTATAAATTGGGTCTCATCCAAATCTAGCATAAACAATATATATGGATCGGCTAATGTAGGTAGGCAGATGAGGCTTAGGGACTGGTAAGGGGGGACACCAAGGCACTATTCAGCCAAATATATAAACAGGCCTAGTATGTGACACTCTGGGGCTCACCCAGGTATAAGAGGGAGATTGCATAGACAATTCCCGTTGGGCAGCACTAATTATGGGGGCTTACCCCAGGTCGGGTTACTGGTTATTATAAACTAACCGGCTGTCACACACCCCAAGGTAGTTTTCACCAACCGTAACTCGTCCCTTGAGGCAGTATGCTGACAAGAGGCAGATAACTGAGTTGAAATAGCAGGTGCAAAAAAAGTCCTAACACCATAGAAACGGTGTACAAAATGGCCGCCGAAAAGCCTGCAAAATTTTAGTGGGGGAATGAAAAGAATCGAATGCTAAAAAAACCCTGCGAATGGCTCTAGCACACAAACAATTGAAAACATTTGAAAATCAAGTACCGAACGTTCAGTGGAAGTATGCCATGCGCAAGGATTGGATTGGAATACTGGATTGCCTACTTACCACCAGATCAGTCTTTCTACCATGACCTGCCAGCAGCATCGGTTGAACAAGCCTGGTCTATACCTCAACCTCATTGCAGGAATTATAAGCATAGAAGTAGGCTTTTTCTTCCTTTTCTTCCTTCTAATTTTGATACCCAGTGGTAACATGTCAGTTTACTTGGCCTGCTCTCTCTTCTATGTTTTCTTTGATTCCCTCACTGACATCTTTACCCTCTTGACTTTACAGCATTAATATTTTACATTCTCTCACCATGTCAGGGCAGCCTCTCCTCTATTATATTAGCACTGCTCTGGTTTCCTCCCTGGAAGGAGGATTTCTCTTGATTTATTATTAATTAAAATAAGTGCAGCCTTTCATGACCTTACATGTTATGTTTATCAACATTGTTTATATGATACTATATTTTACTTATACATTTTCTACCAACTTTTGCACTCTAAAACTAAAGAATAAAAAAAAAAATAAAAAAAAAAAATGATAAATGTCCTAGCAGGGTATATATATATATATATATATATATCTCAAAATAGACACCTGAATAAGTGAGATTTTATAGATATTGATTTCTGCTTACTAGGCAATGTCATTCCTACACCATGGTGTGTGCCCTTGTAGAATAATGCACAATGGGAGTGCTATTTAGAAAAGTAGTGTTCTGCTTCAAAATGGATACCAGAATTAATTTTGTGCATGGAGTGCAAGGAATAGCATGTTGGAAAGCCCATAGTTGAGTAACAAATACTTATTAGCTAATTTTCCTGTTACACCCCTACTCCTGGCCAGACTGGGAAAAACATTTGGCCCAGATATTTTCTATTCAGAGAGGCTGTCACGTATTCATCCTTACCTTATGGTGTTTGCATGGTGTATGGTGGAAATTGCCTTCCTAGCGGTAATAAAGGTGCCGCTCAGCGGTCCTGCGCCAGTATGCCTGACCTGCAGCATATCGGTGGATGCCGGCCAATGCGGATCAATGTCATATTGTAGCCCCATGGTAATGCCGGTGTCGACGTGTGTGTGACGTCACGTAAAAGACGCGCGCACTTTTGGGGTCAAAAGCCGGTTACGGCCAATCAGGTCTGCAGGAGGGTTATTTAACCCCTTAAGGACACATGACATGAGTGACATGTCATGATTCCCTTTTATTCCAGAAGTTTTGTCCTTGAGGGGTTAAACTCCTTTCTCCTTTTACTCATTGCCCTGTCGTGGTTTCCCTTTGCTGGTTATCTGAGAGAGTGTTCCTGCTCGTATTATTTCTGGTATTTGACTTTGGCTTCGTTTTGAACTCCCTGATTTCTGGTATCCTTGACTTTTGGCTTTCCTTCATCATTGTGTCTCATTCTGTATCCATGACCTCGGCAAGTATTCTGACTATTCTTGGATACGTTAAGTCCGGCCATTCTAAGGTCCAGTTAAACGTCCTATATGTGATATTGTTCTGCTTGCAATAATCCTGACAGAGGCCCACTGGTAGGGGGTCGAGCCAGAGAGAAGGGGTGTGTTATGTAATCACCAATGACAAACACATCACCCAAAGTAAGCATGTTAGTTCAATGCTCTTCCATTGCAGCCCATGTGCAGAGCCCTGCTAAAGAACTCTTGCATGGGAAAAGAGCCCTGTGTAATGCTCAGTGCTGTGTTTGCTTGTGACTTGTCTCTGGTGTCTCCCTAAGGATACCAGAGGACAAAAAGGCCAGGAGAGAGTATTGTGCATTAGTTTGGTGGCTAATTATGGTATTATGTATGCATCGAGTAAATAGTGTGAAGTTTTGTATAAATAAAAGACAAACATACATTGCACTGGGCATTTGTCCGGTTTGCCCGATGGTCAGTCCGTGCCTGCTCCCAGCTGTCACTATCACCAAAATGAAAAACTTTATTTTTTCCAGTTAGTACAAGTTTGGGCCAATCTGATGATAGCACAAATTCACAAACTCTGAGTTGAAATTTAGCCAAATCACAATCCACATAAATCACACAATGTAGGAGCAAGATCGTTTTATAAAAGATTCAGAACTCTGCCTGTGGCACCAAAAGAGATGATTGATGGGGGAAAAAAATATTGATGGCAATGAAGAAACAGCCATTAAATGTTAATTTTATTTGTAGATGAAGTGATTAGTGACCAACAGAGGGAGGGAAAAAGGAGGACCAGAAATACATTCTATATTTAATATATATTTAATAAATACTAGGTCTGTCTGGAAAGTATGCAGCCATGTAATATGAAAAATAGAGAAATTTATTGAAAAAGATACAAGATATAAGAAACATTGTACATAGGACAATGACGCTTCAGTCGCCTTCAAAGTAGGCACCTTGGGAGCTCACACAGTTCTCCCAGCGTCTCTTCCACTGTTTAAAACACTGCAAAATCCATTGTTGCAATCATCAACAGCTGACTTGTCAAATTCACCTGATTCTCATTAACTGTCTGAAATCTCCTGCTCTTTTAAAGGTGATTTTAGTTTGGGAAAAGTCAGAAGTCCCAGAGTTCTAGATCTGGTTCTCAACCATCTCTTAAGCGTTTGTGCTGGACTCATTGCAATATTCCCAAAAGCCTTCTGAATCATCCAAATAGTTTTCACTGAGGAATGTTAAAGCCTAACGCAAAATTGGATGAATATTCGTTGCTCTACTCGCTGAATGTGATGGCCACACAGTACACATGCTCACTCAACAGCACTGACTAGTATAGAGAAGTCGTCATTGTTCATGCGTATTCCAATCCACTCTCCTTGGCTGCCAGGTTACATCGATTTTTGCAAAAAACATTCTCGTTATATTAACAATGGCTCGACTTTTTCTAAATAGACCTTTTACGGTATATACTATACAAATATAGATTATTACTGCTCCTCCTATTTTTCCCTCTATTGGTTACATTTGTGAATCAAATGGCAGGAAACTGCACCTATCAATGTACTGCAAAATATTTATATTATGTATATATTTTTCAGTGAAAAAAAGTTCTATGTACAGGCACTCTTTCATCCGTATTGGTGCATAGTATCAAGGTGGCCCATATACCTCAAAATATACAAAATACCAAAAAATGATACTGCACTCAAAAATTTTTTTAGATAAAGTTCATTACTTTATTTAATAATTCATTGTGATATAATATGGACATAATTCATTAATTACAGAAAATTGATAATATATACACTTAAATCAAACAATATATCTTAGTAGAAACTGTGACAGACCCATCTGTCTGGATTAAAAGTACTGTGTTCGTCTGTTTTGCCGTTTTCATGAATTTCCCCGTTCGTATGCTTTGTTTAAGGGAATGTCGGTTTTTGTCGAACGGAACTACCGAACGGACGGCCACCCAGAAGAGAAGTGTGCTGCTGGTTAACCTATTGATCCCAATTAGAACGTTGCGGTTAACCACAGACACTTCTCAATTAAAACCGAATGCCGGGTGGTCGTCGTTCGTATGTCGACCACGAGGCGGCGGCCATTTTGTCCATGCGAACGACCAGCGGTGTTCGACGATTGTTTCATGGATCTGAAAACGGACACTTTTTCAGCCGAACACCGCTGAAGCCGTCGACCTCCCCTTCTCAATCGACAAAAGCATACGAATGACAGCCGTTCGGGAGATTCAACCACACGAATGGACTTAACCCAGATAGCCGTCCCATGGAGTCAATCGCATACCGAAGAACTGAAAGAGACTTTGACTCCATGGCGATTGAACTGTGCGAATGGGATCTGAGCGCTATTCTCCAATAATGTGCCCTCAGATCCAGGCTATCTGGGGATATGCAAGACTAATGTAAAATGTTCAACAGTTATTAAGTTATGGATTTTTATGTGTTTTTGTAACTTGTGTTTAAAATGGCGATTGCCTCTGCTCGGGGAGATAATTGAATTACTTCCCAATTATCCCCCGAGCAGAGGGGAGGGAACTGTACTGCATGCTGGGAATATTGTGGGGATGTATGTCCAGAATGTCCCCATGTCCCTCTGTGATTTCAGTCTCCCATTTGGTCCCCTAGGGGAGTGTCCACCAAGTGGGAGACCTGCATAAATACCGGGCAGGTAGCCCTCATTAAACAGACCACTGCTTGACCCTAAACACGGAGCCTTGTCTCGTCTTTGGGGGGATTTACTGAACGCTGATAGAGACTGATTGCTAAGTGTAAGCCGCTTGGATGCTTTTCCTATTCGTCTGCTAGCAGCGATTCATATGGTTCCAGTTCGTCTGTTTGGAGTGCTATATTGTATGCCGTTTGGGAGTTTGGAGCATTCCCTTATTGGCGGTTCGTGAGTTTGGTGTTTTACAATAGCTGTGCCTGCATCTCTGGAAAGGGGGACGATCGCCTAAACGGTTTTTACCCCTCGTGTGCAAAACGGTCCGTTACAAGTTCCAGACACCCAATGACCAAGTACCGCTGCCCATGCTCGGGAGACAAGATGGCCACCATTCTTTTGTCTGCCACATGTTCGGTTATACAAAATGGCTGCCATCCAGGGGAAGCATTCATTAATTAATTCCCTTGTGATTTCGCACTTAAGTTGTGAACATTCTATTAAAAAACCCTTGTGACTCTGATGTGGATACCCCATGCTAGGGGTCAGTGCATAAAAGCCATGTGTGGCCATAATAAACTCTACTGACTCCCATAACTATGTGTCATCTAGTTGCTGTGGGAAAGGGTCTTGGATTTTTACAATGCTCCTTTTAGCTATGAGGAATAGCAGAGATACCTATGCTTGGTATTGCAGCTCCGCTACAGTGCACGATTGATTGGGTTGAGATCAGGTGATTCACTCGGTCTTTGCCTTAAAAACCTTGTGGTGTGCTTTCACAGTATGTTTTGGGTCATTGTCCATTTGTAAAGTGAAGTGCCATCCAATCAACTTGGACAGCTGAATTTGGCTGAATCTGAGCAGACAATATTTCCCTATTTACTTGGGAATTTATCCGGCTCCATCTGTCTTCTGTCACATCATCAATAAATACCAGTGACCCAGTGAATCAAAGCAAAATAAAAATTGTGGTGAGAGCACACTCGATAAATATATATATAAAACCACTGTGGCAGAAATTACTACCTATTAGTATCAGAATCAGCTGAAAGACGAAAGGTGAAACGCGCATCAGAGGTGTAGATGTTGGAACCACTTGTACTATTCACATGCTGACTAAGTCACCAAACGTACTATTTGTTCCACTCCACATACTCCTCAAACTTACTCATATACTGCACTGTTTGTTAGATGATAGATGGGTCGGGCGGTATGAAACAATACCTGGACAGCTTTTTATTAAGGGGTGCCCTCAAAGGCACAATAGGGAATATTCATCAGCTTGTTCTATAGGTGATTTAAGACTATTTGGGAGTTTTCAAGCTTTATCCTATATCAGTACAGTTATCTGGCTAGTTATTCCACTCGCTACGTGCATCAGCTCATATTGTACTGTCCACTCCAGTTCTACCTCGCACTGCTGTTTAGTTTGTGTGTGATTCTAGCATCGGTTTGTTTATGCTAGTATTTTACTAGATTTTTTTTTTAGAGGTTTTAGACATTCAAACCTCTTTATGTTATACCTATTTGGGAGGTATGTAGGTTGAGCTACTTTGCACCATTTAGTAGATCTATCACTTTTATGTAATTTTTTCCTCTATTTAGGAGGTATATAGGGAGGCTATTTCTTCTACACTTAGTAGACCTTCCCTTTGTGGTATATATAGTTATTTTTGTATGTATGGTCTTTATTTAATTGATGTTTCGTTTTTGTTGGGATTTTTATTTTCCTTTGGTTTTCCCACTTTATGGCTAGGATTTCATTAAAGGCTAAGTTTGATCAATCTGTTCAATCTAATCCTGACTGAATTAGGTATCTTTCCACATTATTATTACTATTTTGAATACCGATTTTCCACTTCTTTTGGATACTCAGAAATCCTCCTATTTTTTCCTTTTCCTTTTGCTATTTATCCATAGGGGTTACCCCCTGTTTAGGAGGTTTTCTCTGTAGCAGCTCCCCAGTTTCTTGTTTTATTTCTTTACTGTTCTTTCCTGAGCTCTTATTTATACATGTTTTTATATGGAGTTTGTGACAGACCCATTTGTATGAACTAGAATTGCTGTGTTCATCTGTTTTGCCGTTTGTATGAATTTCCCCATTCGTATGCCTTGTTTAAGGGAATGTATTTTTTTTGTCGAAAGGAACTACCGAACGGACGGCCAACCAGAAGAGAAGTGTGCTGCTGGTTAACCTATTGATCCCAATTAGAACGTTGCGGTTAACCACAGACACTTCTCAATTAAAACCGAATACAGGGTGGTCGTCGTTCGTATGTCGACCACGAGGCGGCGGCCATTTTAACTATGTGAAAGCCCAGCGGTGTTCGACGGTTATTCCATGTAACTAAAAACTGACCCTTTTTCAACCGAACACAGCTGAAGCCGTCGATCTCCCCTTCACAATCGACAAAAGTATACGAATACCAGCCGCTCGAGAGATTTAAAGGCACGAATGGACTTACCCCAGATAGCCTTCCCATGAAGTCAATCGCATACCGAAGAACTGTAATAGACTTTGACTCCATGGCGATTGAACTATGTGTATGGGATCTGAGCGCTATTCGCCAATAATATGCACTCAGATCCAGGCTATCTGGGGATGTGTTATACGAATGCAATACGTTCGACAGTTATAAAGTTATGTATTTTAATGTGTTTTGTAACTTGTATTTAAAAAAAAAAAAAGGCGATTTGCCTCTGTTCTGGGAGATAATTGAATTACTTCTCAATTATCTACCGAGCAGAGGGGAGGAAACTGTGTTGCATGCTGGGAATATTGTGGGGATGTATGTCTGAAATGTCCCCATGTCCTTCTGTTATTCCATTTGGTCCCCTAGGGGAGTCTCCACCAATTGGGAGACCTGCATAAATACGGGCAGGTAGCCCACAGTAAACCAGTTCGTGTTTTACCCTCAAAGCGGAGCTTGGTCTCGTTATTGGGGGGATTTGGTTACCGGCGGCTAGCGACTACTTATTTGGATTATTTGCCGATTGGGAGTTATTGTCGTTCGGTTATTACTTGCCGTTCGTGGATTTACCGCTCGAGAATGGAATTAGTCGTATAGGTACCGTTCGGGAGTTTGGAGTGTTCCCTGGCTGGCGGTTCGCATGGTCTCAGTATCCCCGCTACCCGACCACACTATTGCGAACGGGGAATACTCGCTAAACGGCGGTTTGGACATTTTACTCCTGGAGGTACCGTAACAGAAACAATGCATTATGAGCCTACTAATATAACTCCATGTAACTAAAGATCGCTGACCACAGATTTATGACTCCTCAAGTTATGCTGTATTGCTGTATCTTCCAAAGGTACCATCCACAAAAAGGGGTAATTTAGAAAAAAAGAATAAAAAAGTAAAAGAATATAAGAAAAAAATGAAAAAAAGTAAAATACAAAAAGAGAAAAATAAGTATATACAGTCCCAGTGTGTACACACTATAATATATGGGTGGATCTCACCACATTCTCCAAGGATGTAGGTCCTATTTTCAAGCTGTGTGTGTGTATCTTGATATATAAGTCGTGGTGCAATGGTAGATCCCTATAGTTCAGGGGTTCTCAACCCAGTCCTCAGGACCCCCTACCAGTCCAGGGTTTAGAGATTACCTGGGTGTGTCTCAGGTGTTTAGAAAAAGGGAAAAAAACACCTTAGACTCAAAGGTGTTTTTTTTTTTCTAAACACCTTAGACACACCCAGGTAATCCCTAAACCCTGGACTGGTAGGGGGTCCTGAGGACTAACGTTGAGAACCCCTGCTGTAGTTGATGTCAATCTTTTATTTCTCCCAGATTGTATGTAAAAGGAATCCCTCACTTCTCCTGGAGGTACCGGATTCTTGTCTTCTGTCTGCTGCTGCCGGGTCTTGTGATGAGCTGCGCGCTCGGGATCTAAAACATCCATTCAATGGCCCTATCAAAGATAAAAAATGAAAAATCCCTTACATTGTTTCTACTAAGATATATTGTTTGATTTAAGTGTATATATTATCAATTTATTGACTTTAGAGTATATATTATCAATTTTCTGTAATTAATGAATTATGTCCATATTATATCACAATGAATTATTAAATGAAGTAATGAACTTTATCTAAAAAAATTTTGAGTGCAGTATAATTTTTTGGTATTTTTGTATATTTTTCAGTGCACGGATTGGAACCACAGTTCATTTACCCATGCTTTTGGTTTGCTTGATTTGCTTTTCTGAATCTTTTTTCATTAAATAATTTCGGACAAGTTGAATGTCAGTGTAGAAGAATTTTTTTTATTTTCAGATATTCAACCAAAAATTTTTTTTTGCTATGTACAAGTCTGTTAAAATCTGCTTCAGTTGGGTGTAAAAAGACAAAGTCAAGCTCCCAATAAATCATACAAGTTAAAGACATTTATTCCATATACAAGTACAATCAAGCATCACTACCATCCTTGGTCCCTCTCTGGTTGTCTCCTCATATAACACTACCCTAACACGCTGCAGTACCACTCCCATCAAGGTTGACACGTCTCCACCCATGGCACACTACGTCAACCCGCTACCTACAGAGATGCTCTCATTCAGCTGAACGCTGCTGGAGGAAGTCTCACACCTTGTCAGACCTTCTCCATTACAAATTCATCTTGTACTCCTACAGCGCAGCCCTCACCTATGCTAATCAATCATAATTTTCCTCTCTCATTAGTTCAACTCCAACAAAGCCAGGCATCACTTTGATTCCTTAAACTGACAGAGTTGATGGATTTTTGGGAGGGACTGGGGATGACCCAGCAGTCATAGTCCATGTTAGTACCAATGAAAAAGTTAGAGGAATATAGAAGGTCCTAAAGAATGATTTCAGGGAATTAGGTTTCAAACTTAAGAAAAGGACCTCCAAGATGGTATTCTCTGAGATATTGCCTGTGTCACACGCTACAGTGGAAAGGCAGCGTAAGATTAGAGAAGTCAATGCGTGGCTGAAGTCTTGGAGCAGGAAGGAAGGTTTTGGGTTCTTAGGGCCGATTTTGCCACCCACATTGCCAAATAGCAAAAAAGTATAGAGACCACAAAATGGTATAGAATAATACAAAACTAATCTGAGGACTATCAGCCGTAATGAACAAAGGTTGCTTTTTCTTGGAGCATCAGTTAACCGCTGTTTGGTATGTGGTAATGAAAAACTGACACCCATGGTATGCCGAGTAAGCTTCCAGAGCTCTGACGTGCGAGTTTCGCCAGAGTGGCTCATCAGAGGGGTATCAGACAAAGGTAAGTTTTGGTAGTCTTATATCTTAGTTATGTCACTGATTGGTCATACTCTTCCTTTGATTTGACCCACAATAGGGGAGAGGCATGTTTTTTTTTAGTGATGCTAGTGTTAATAGTAACCCCTTAATTCCTTCACTACTATGTCTGTTTGTAAAAACTATTCAGTTGATATTTTGTGAAATTTAAAGAACATGATATACATAATTGATAATCTTGCATTGTAAAACATTGTTAGGATTTCAGAGAGTGGATGCCTATTGATATGAAAATACCAGTTAATGTAAGAACTGAAAAATGATTTTAACCTTGTTTAATGGCCTGAGGGCGGCAGGACCGCAGCCGCACTAGCCGGCACTTCCGTGTGCGGCTTAAAGTGCTCCGAGCACTCAGCATGCTCAGAGCACAGGGCTGTGTCTCCCACGAGCGGCAAGGACCACCCAGCAAGCCACTCACGGTCTCACACTAGAGCAGCCCGGTCATTCACTTACAAAAGCGACCAGGTTGCAAGTATAGGGGAGGGAAGTGCGAGGTCACACTCCCCGTCGGGATCCTCAGCCTCCAGGTTGTCGGTCTCGGCAGGAGGGGGCCTCTGCTGTCCGACCCAAAACATTTAAAGGCGCAGTAAGGGCTATGGAAAGCGCAGAGGATAATATTATGGAATTAGGAGCTGAAGTGCTCCAAACAAGTTCTGATTCTGCACTACCACAGAGAATACGTCATGATGCCACAACAAAGATGGCTGCCAGTCCTGATATTATGTATTCCACTCCCAAGATGGCCACTGCCACCTCCAATATGGCTACTACCACATTTAAAGCAGCGACTTACAATCCCAATATGCCACCTGAATTGGCAGAAGATATGCCACAGTCAGCTGGCATGATAATTCAACTCATGTTGATTTGACAAACGACTTTTAAAAAGACTTTGACGCATTATATGGAGCCATGGAGGGCATTAATCAGCGAACGGAAATAATAGAGAATAGATTGCACTCTCAAGAGCAATCTCACCTGGATCTGGATGAATCCGTACAAGAGCTCCAAAAACAAGTGCACCAACAAGCGGAAAAGTTAGCGACGCTGAGGATAGAAGTAGGCGTAATAAGGATTAGGGGGATCCCTGATAATATCGATTCTCAGGAATTACAAAGCTATTTCCAGACAATGGTGAAGTCAGCTCTACCATCCGCTAAAAATACGGATTTACTACTGGACCCCATCCATAGATTGCCCACACCCGGCAATGCACCTGCGGCTGCACCCAAAGATGTGATAGTGAGATTTCACTACTACCACATTAAAGAGGAATTTCTTGGTGCAGTACGCACGTCAGGCCTCACGGGAGGTTTCAGCGGCATGAAGGTCTTCCAAGACTTCTCTGCTCAAACAATGAGGCGACGCATGAAATTTCAACTTTTCACTGCGGAGCTAAGATGAAGAGGCATAAGATATAGATGGGGATTCCCGGTAAAAGTACTTTTCCGTATGGATGGTTGGAATTTCATAATCACGTTACCTGAGGAAGGAATGGAACTCATCAATTCCATGAATAGACGTCAGATTTCGCCTCGTAGACTCCCGCCATCTACTCCTATGCAGGCCAGCAAGAGAGACAAATCGGACACTTCCTGAGATCCCAGCTCATAGAGCTACAGTCTTCATTTCTCACGGTCGTAAGTTGCTCGACGCTTCAAGTTGAGATGTTCTCCCTATCTTCACAAAGGAATTTTATTTATTTTTTTTAGACTTTTATTTTAATGATTTTTTTCTCTTTATTGATTTTTATGGTATGGTTCTGAGAAAACTTTATCTCTGAAACAGATTATTGAGTCCTGCTCCAGTCCGGAGATTTATCGGGATTACTTTGAATCTTGACTTGTTTCTCTTTTTTATGACAGACTTTTCAGTTTTCGCACCAACGGTTATTTGATATGTGCCTCTACGGTTTATTTCAGAAATCGATTTGATTACTTAAAACTTTCTAAATTTATACAATCAAAATAGTTTTTTATACAATTTCATATTTATTTAATTTTATTATTATTTTTTATTGTTTTGCGCTTTTTGCCCTTTCAAATGTCATACTTAAAAAGTTGCTCTTTGTTTTGTTTTTTCCCCTTGTACCCAGTAGCCTTCTCTCCCCCCAACCTGGGCCTAACACCCTGAGATGGAGAAACTTTTTTTGTTCTCCGTCATGGCCCTCTTTCACTTTTTTTGTTTCACCCCTGATAGGGGTATATACCCAAGTTTTTTGTTCCCCTTTTTTATTTTTCTATATTTTTTTGTCCATCCATTCTTTAAAGTTTAGTAGAAAAGTTTCCAGACCACGAACCACTGAAATGCTTCATACAAAAATGCATACTACGTGGCATCAGCAACTTGCAAAAATCTGTTTATTCACTATTCCTGTACACACAAGTACACAGCTTGAGTTTGTTTTGACAGTATTGTTGGACCTGCGTGTTTCTCTCTTGGAAGGCGGTTGCTTGGACTCTCACAAAATTAAATGTTCTTTTACCCTTTACTAGGTATTACTGTTCCATAAACCATGGTTTTAAAATATGTCATTTAATGTGAGAGACCTGAACACCGCCCACAAGAGACGATTATTATTCAAAGAAGCAAAATCCAACAAATCAGATGTAATCTGTGTACAGGAAACGCATTTTAAAGATGATAAAGACCATAAGATTATGTCAAAGCTTTTCCCAGCCCAATACCATTGCACTTATAAATCCAAGTCTAGAGGTACATCGATTTTCTTTCACAGGAATGTAGCATGTTTGACAAACAAAGTAATAACGGATGATGACGGGAGGTATTTAATATGGACAGGATCACTCAATACTATTGAATATACTATTGTGAACATGTATTTTCCAAACACCGGTCAGTTGCAGTTTTTTAGGAAATTGATGGACTTAGTGAATGAGAATGTGAGAGGCAGCTTGGTATTATGTGGCGACACAAATTTTGTCATGGATGGAGAATTAGATAAAGCTAGGTAAAAAAACGTGATCAGCAGCATAGAGGGGACAGTGACAGATTAGCGTATAAATGCTCCAGATACTTAATTGAATGTGGCTTAAACGACCCCTGGAGACTGATGCATGAGAATGAAAGAGATTTTACGTATTATTCTGTCTCTAAAAATATGTATTCCAGGCTGGACCAGTTTATGGTCCAGAGTGCTTTAATCCTGCACATCTTGAAATCTGATATCTTAAACATCAACTGGTCTGACCATGCTCCAATCATAATGCATATTGACGAAATTGTTTCATCAGCCCCAAACAGAACCTGGAAATTAGGCGATTATTTGTTAAATGATGTTGTGAACAGGTCATTGATGGAGAAGGCTTTGAGTGATTATTTTTTGGAAAATGCCTTGCCCGAGGTTCCTGGTGAGGTGACTTGGAATGCGCATAAGGCTGTGTTAAGAGGTCATTTTATTTCTAGAGCGTCTCACCTGAAGAGAATTAATAGCAATAATTTAAGAACATTGGAAAAATTTGGTCCATCGTCCTCCCTATCAGCAATGATAGGAGAAATTAAGGCTAAAATTAACAAAATTAATTTAGATCGTACATCTCTCATGGTGAGACGTCTCAGGAAAACATTTTACTTAAAAGGCAACAGGGCCTCAACTCTTTTGGCATCCAAACTCCGGCATGTGAATGACCAATCAAAAATAGCATACTTACTTGATGATCAGGGGCGAAAAGCGTTTTGTCCAACTAAAATTAGTGATATGTTTGCAGAGTATTATATTAAACTTTATAATTTAGAATGTAATTTGGACCTTTCCCAGCCTTCTGCAACGATAATTGATAAATTCTTAGACAGAGTGTCATTGCCTCGGCTGTCTCCAAGACATTTAGAAAGCTTAGAATGTGAAATATCAGCAGTAGAAATAGCTGAGGCAATCAAACTTATGCCCTCTGGAAAAGCCTCTGGTCCCGATGGATTCACTATTTTATATTATAAAACCTTTCCAGAAATTTTAATTCCCCATATGACTAAAATGTTCAATTCCTATAAGTCCGGGGGAAAGATGCCAGAGGAGTCCTTGTGCGCACGAATAGTCACCTTGCCAAAGCCGGGAAAAACTCCTGATAGATGCCCTAACTTTAGGCCAATTTCTCTGATTAATAATGATTCAAAGATTTATTCTAAAGTTCTCGCAAACAGATTAACCAAATTAATCCCATTGCTAATTAATAAGGATCAAGTAGGTTTTGTACAGGATAGACAGGCGCCAGACGGAACTAGAAGATTCATAAACTTGATTCAGCATATCAATATGACCAAAACGCCTTCTTTGCTTCTATCTCTAGACGCAGAGAAGGCGTTTGACAGGATACATTGGGGATATTTATGGAGAACGTTAGACAGGTTCAACATACCATCATCCTTTATCACAGCAATTAAGGCGCTATATTGCGCACCCTCCGCCCATGTCTCAGCTTCTGGCTTCACATCCAAAACTTTCTCTCTAACCAACGGGATGAGACAGGGGTGCCCTTTATCTCCAATTTTGTTTGTCTTAGCAATAGAACCCCTGGCCAAACTAATTAGAATGACCCCACAAATTGTAGGAATTGCTATTAAAGAATCCATTCACAAAATTGGCCTGTTTGCAGACGATATAATCCTAACTGTCAAAAACCCAAAAGAATCTTTGAGACACCTCAAGGACATTTTAGCTCAATTTGGCGAGATAACGTACTACAAATTAAACGAGTCCAAAACTCAGGCCCTCCCGTTTCATTTAAATAATTTGGAAACCATTGCCCTTAAGAAATCATATTTTTATTTTTTTTTTTTTTATTTTTTTATTCTTTATTTTTGTAGTGCATAGAAACGTAACAGAACGTGCATGTGGTACCCCAAAGGCAATCCTCATGCTTTTTTCAAACATTAAGTACAGTGAGGTATATATTAGTTCTTGCACATTTTTAGTGTTAGTTTAAGTAAGATTAGGCTATAGCAGGACTTTGCACAATTCTTGGCACATTAGAAACAGTCTAAACAACAGGCTATACAAAAACGTCTGACCACTTGAATTCTATCCTATTCTGCTTAAATCATCGACTTCAAAGTGGATGCTTAATACTATAATTAGGCTTAGTCTGCACGTTTGCTGGTCTGTTGACATCATAGATTATGCATATAGTATTAAGATTAATAAAATTAAGAAAAAAAGAAGAAAAAAAAAACACAACAGGCTATACAGTAACATCTGACCACATGAATTCTATCATTCTGCTGAAGTCACCGACTTCATAGTGTATGCTTAAAACCATAATTAGGCTTATGTTGCACGTTTGCTGATCTGATGACATCATTGACTATGCATAGGTATAAATTCAAGTGAGTACTACAGGCTTGTACTAGGAACTGTCTGCAACTTTAAACTGCAGGTTATACTAGGTCGCACGTTTGTTGGGCCTAGGCTGTAGCATTAAGATTAATAAAATTTAGAAAACACAACCGGCTATACAATAATGTCTGACCACATGAAGTCTGTTATATTCTGCTTACGTAATCGGCTTTAAAGTGTATGCTTAAAACTATATTTAGGCTTAGTCTGCATATTCGCTGATCAGTCAACATACTGTGCTAGGCCATTTTGTTCAGAGTGTTTCATTAGCTACTACTTTATGCTAAACATCATGTTAGGACCCCTACTGGGCCTAGGTGCCAATACGAATAACATTGCTATATGAGTATTATTCTGTATGAACTTATATGGGACAGTCTGTGCGGTGGAGACCTGCAGTATTTCGCTGCATGGTTTGCAGGGGCACAAATTGTCTCTTATTCAGTCCGCCCTGTTTAGCCGACTCCGGTTCTGTCGCTTTGACTGTTGGGCTCAGCTGGTACCCCCATGAGGCTCCGATTTGGCTGGAAAGGTGGGTACCTTGGTGGGGCTCCGTCTTTCAGGAGAGCCCTCCGGCCTGGAATGTTCCCGTTGGGCGGCTCTGCAGTGTGATCGTTATCGCTGTCGGCTCTGCTTGACCTCCTCTGTCGGGTGGCGCTTAGCGGGATATTTGTTGCCAAGATAGCCTGTTGGTGTGCAGGTCGGGTACTCTTGCGGGTTCCATTCTCTATTTTAAAGGTGCGTGTATTGGCCTGTCAGGATGCCAGGCTGGAGCCCCGTGGGGGGTTCCACTGCAGGCAACGGCGAGTTGCAGGGCGGATCCACGCTGCCAGCGCTTTCACCGCCAGTCAGAATGGCCGTCTCCTGGCATTAAGCTTCTCCCACAGGTATGAACGGAGCCTGTTGAAGAACTCCGTTGTGTGCTTGGGTGGCTTGGGAGGGGAGTGTTTCTTCCCGCGCTGTGCTCGCGCCGCCATCTTAGCTGGGCCCTTTCGTCCCTGTTTGGGCTCGGATTTGTCGCTTGGGATTGCAAGAGGGTGGTCTGCGATAACCCCCGCCGGACCATAGGGGGGGGAACGAGGGCTCTGGGTCGAGGTTCTCACCGTCGTTGGCGGCAGGAGAGAGGCCGTCTCTCTTGTGCCCGCCATGCTGGTAGGCCTCGCTGGGGTGTCGGGTGCGTATCACTAGAAACGTCGCTTGTCGGGTACCAACTTGTGCACCCCGTTGTCCCCTTGCTTTTGGTGGTTTTTGTGTAGCTTTAGGTCGCCTTTTGAGTGACACAGATTGCTGTTTAGTCGATTTGAAGCAGGAGCTCATGCAACCTGCAACCATTCAGCATGGCCTCCAAGCCCGCCCCCCAAGAAATCATATTTATTTGATTGGAGAACTGACTATATCGAATATCATGGCATTAATTTATACAAAAATTTGGTCAGTATGCACAATCACAACTTGAGGAAAGCATGGTCGGACCTACAAATAGAGATGGAGAGATGGGGCAGGATGGAGCTCTCATGGCAGGGGAGGGTCGCAGCTATTAAAATGACGATACTCCCAAAGATTTTACATTTTTTTGGGATCATTCCTCTGTCCATCCCATTATAATTTTTTAATAAAGTTCACTCGACAATGCTGAAGTTTATCTGGGGGAACAAGCTGGCCCAAGTGAGGCTCACTTCCCTGCAGCACCATAAATCGAATGGCGGTATCTGTGATCCCGATATCCGCAAATATTATTTCGCCACTAACGCTGCAGTGGTTGTGAGCTTTAACAACCAGGTTGATAAACCCAGATGGGTGGAAATAGAAGAATCAGAAATTTTACCGGTTAGATTATCAGAATTACCTTGGTTAAATCCTAAGAAAAGACCTGGAATTACAACATAATTTTGTATCTACCAAGACTACGCTTAAGGCCTGGGACATTGTTTTTAAAAATGACCAGTCTCCCAGTTTATATAGAGAAATGCCTATTGAGTTATGGAAAGATTATATACCATCCTTAAAAATAGAACTGTTGAAGGATTGCTCTATAACTAATCTGGATACATTTTTTTTATGGAAATGCTATTCTTTCTTTGGAAAAATTGAAGCTTAAGTATGGATTATCAAATGTATGTGAAATGGAATGTATGCTAATCATTGACAAATTGAAAGAACTATACCAGGTATCTGAAACAGATAAAAACTATAAATCACTTGAGATATCTCCTTTAGAGAGAAGTTTTTTTTTTTATACAGCCCCGCTAGTGAAGGTATGATATCCTTATGCTATTTGTTTTATAATGCCAAGCCCTTAGTTAAATTAAAACATATGTTGTCATGGGAGATGGAGTTGGGCGCCCAGTATGATTTAGAAGAATGGTTTTTTTTTTTTAAAGGTTTAAAAGGTATTTCGTATTGCACCGACCATTTTGAAAATCATTATAAAATGTTATATCGCTGGTACCTGGCTCCGTCTAGATTGCACAACATGAACAATATGTATTCTGACCGGTGTTGGAGAGATTGTGGGGGAGTGGGCAATATGGCCCATATCTGGTGGTTCTGCCCCAAATTAACTAATTATTGGAAAATGATTCATGATCTAATTATTAAAGTGAATAGAACCATTAGCATCTTAACTTCGGAACTAGCCTTATTTTAAAAAACTCCCGGAGTCTGTTAATAGATCAGATAAAATAATCATAGGCCACATTCTGATCACTGCTACATCCTGTTTACCTAGACATTGGAAGTCCCAAAATGTGCCATCTCTCAGAGAAGTTTTTAATTTGATTCTAGAAAACAAGGCACATGAATTATCGCATAGAGCCAATATGCATGGTTTCCCAATATTAAAATATAATTGGGATAAATGGGAAGAAAAAATCAAAACCGTTTATGGTCTTTGATATATTTATTGTTAAAGTGCATTGATGTACAACATTTTTGCCATATACATTGTTATGCTTATTTCAATGATGGCTGAATACCCCCTCCCATTTCCAAGTTCCCCTTCCTTTCCTACCCCTAATACAATGTTTGTATTATTATTTAAAACTTTTATAAAAATTATTTGAAAAGAAAAAGGATCTCTCTGCTACCGAAAAGAGTGAAATAGTTCAATGACTTGGACGAGGTATGAAAACATTAAATATTTCATGAAAACTTAATGTGATCATCGCACTATTAAGAGATTTGTGGCTGATTAGGAGCACAGACGGGTTTGTGCAGATAACGGCACATTGAGGAAGATTTCTGCCAGATTCATGCATCGGATCAAGAGAGCAGCTGCTAAAATACCATTACATAGCAGCAAACAGATATTTGAAGCTGCTGGTGCCTCTGGAGTCCCACGGACATCAAGGTGTAGAGTCCTCCAGAGTCTTGCAACTGTGCATAGACCTTCTATTCGGCCACCACTAACCAATGCTCACAAGCAGAAACGGCTGCATTGGGCAGAAAAATACATGAAGACTAATTTTCAAAAAGTCCTGTTCACTGATGAGTGCCGTGCAACCCTGGATGGCCCAGATGGATGGAGTAGTGGATGGTTGGTGAACGGCCACCCTGTTCCAACAAGGCTGCAACGTCAGCAAGGCAGTGGTGGAGTCATATTTTGGGCCGGAATCATGGGAAGAGAGCTGGTCGGCCCCTTTATGGTCCCCGAAGGTGTAAAGATGACCTCTGCAAAGTATGTGGAGTTTCTGACTGACCACTTTCTTCCCTGGTACAAAAGGAAGAACTATGCTTTCTGTAATAAAATCATCTTCATGCATGACAATGCAACATCTCAGGCTGCAAAGAATACCTCTGCATCAATGCTATTGGGATAAAAGGAGAGAAAGTCATGGTGTGGCCTACATTCTCCCCTGACCTTAATCCTATTGAGAACCTTTGGAGCATCCTCAAGCAAAAGATCCATGAGGGTGGGAGGCAGTTTACATCCAAACAGCAGCTCTGGGAGGCTATTCTGACATCTTGCAAACAAATTCAAGCAGAAACGGTCCACAAACTCACAAGTTCAATGGATGCAAGACTTGTGAAGCTGCTATCAAATAAGGGGTCCTATGTTAAAATGTAACATGACCTGTTAAAATGTTTAAAAAGTTAAAATGTTGTTATAAGTTTGATTAAAATAGCTTTTGATTTCAGTAAATATGCTACAAACACAACAAATGACAATTTTCAGTTCTTTACAACCTCTAAAGTGTTTTGAAACGTTCTGTGCGTAATAATTTGGAACAGTGCATTGTAAGTTTTTTATGTTTAAAAAAAATACTGTTATGATTAGGAGGTTTGTTCAATAAAATTTGAATTGTACTCGTAATAGTTGATAACATGAGAATTATGCTGACTGTTATTTACATCAATTATTTAGGTAAATGAGAAAAATATCATTGCATAATAATTTGGAAAAGGGTGTATTTAGATTTTGCCAAGGTGTTTGATACTGTTCCACACTATAAATTAGTGTTCAAACTCTAAAGAAATTGGTCTAGATGAAAATTCTTGTTCTTGATTTGAACATTTGCTTAAAAATAGAGTGCAGAGAGTTGTCATTAACCGTAAATTGCCAAGCTGGACAGAGGTGGCAAGTGGTGTCCGTCGGGGTTCTGTTCTGGGATGCCTTCTATTTAACATGTTTATAAATGATCTATGCAACAATGTGCTATGTCAATCAGCAGTGGCTAAAGCCAGTAAGGTGTGTGTGTGTGATTTCCATTGTATTTGATATGATTTGCGCGCCTCCCACCCATAATTATTGCTAAACAGGGGTCCAGTCGGGTGCTAGCCCTTTAAGAGCCAACCGGGCCCCTGTGATATCAGCCGGCAAGGAGGAAGTGAAAGGGTCACACTCCACTCTCACCTTCCAGTCCTTGTCACTTGGCTACTATCCCCAACGCTGCCCTTACTCTTGTGTTTTGTTTACATCCCACCTCCTCTATATTGTAAGCTTCTTTGAACAGAGTCCTCATAAAGCTATTTTTTCTATTACATTTTGTAATTTTCTCATATATTGTTACATTTCCCAATTTATAATATAATAAGTTGGTTCTATTTAAATGCCAATAATAATAATCATAAAAAGGCAAGACAGGGGTTTGCAAACACCAACAACAACATATATTTATGGTAGGCATATAATATACTCTATATAACACACTTATATAGACCATAAACAAAAAGTTATGTATGTCATGGACCGAGACAGCAAAGTAACATAAAGAAGAAATATACATGCATTATAACCTGAACAATCATTGGAACAGGTTTGGCATATGCATATATGGAAAAGACTGATCAGTGTACTCAGTTAGTTGCAGGTAAAGTGTGCATGTTCAGGATGAGTCTTTCATACCATCCACTTGTAGTTGCTATGGCAACTTAATAGGATATGTTTTTTTATGCTTTCTGTTTGAGACAGTGATAGGTAAACACTAGGATGTGGACAGCATATGTTGGGGTGGAGATTAGTAGCAGTAAAATGTGAAATATGGGCTTGGAGGTTGGATCTGTTGGTATTTTATAGTCGCCAATTTCTACCAGTTGTTGGTAGCAATGACAACGTATGCCTAATATTTATCAATCTCTTTAGAAATGTGTCATGAGTGTGAATCCAGTCAGGATCATATGCATGTTGCCAGTATTAATTTAGTCAATTTTTTGCAGGTCCCCTACATAACAGGTTTTTAAAAAGATTGGCACTAAGCCAATTATGAAAGAGTCATCGTTTTTCAGATACAATTAATTTTGATTAGGAAGAGAAAGCAGAAATAACATACTGGCTTGGGCATATGGAAGCCAAAAAAAAGAAGAATATTAATATTTTGTTTTCATTTGAGTTGTACATTTTTGTCATTTACGAAAGCTGCTTTTGGAACATTACTAAATTAGAATAATTTTATGTAAATTGTCTGGTAGAAAATAATGCAGAACATAGCAAAAAGAAGTAAAACATTTGGAATGCCTCCCGTAATTGTAATTGATAGAATTGGACGCCAGCAAATACAGGTAGACAGCATGTTATGGTGTTCAATATCCCTGTAATGTTTTATTATTTGTTCGCGATTGTTGGCTTGTTTACTTTGCAAGTTTTTTTTTCATTTGTGCATTTTTCTGACTTAGACAACATATCTACAGTCAACTACATAAATCACTTGGACAGGAGGAGAAAAAATACTTTGGCAAATATGGTCTAAGACTTTGGTATTTTGCCTGGAAAGAAACATTTGTATATAGTTGGAAATACATGACGGGATGGAATTCAATAAATTTCATGGACCACAACACCTGGCAACTGGACAGTGCTAAATTTTTTAAGATATTGTAGCCAATGGTAACTTACACCTGGATGCAGGACTATAGTATCCGATATGGATGCATGTATATTGCTCTTTCCTTTCCTTATGTTTTTACTTCCCTTCATATGTACAGTACACTTTTTATATGCCTTACCCATTTCACAATATAGGCTAACTGAGCATCATAGAAAATAGTCATTAAAAATCTAGGGAAATGTTTTTTCAAAGGTGCAGTGTCGGTGTGATGAGGTAGCACGCCGGACGAGGTGGGAGTGATGGTGCGCGCTGAGTGAAGAGAACGTTGAGCGGGAGGATGGAGAGCGGGAGTATGGTGTGCTGAGATGACAGCCTTTCCGTAAGAGTTTGGAGAAACAGTGCATAGAGTCATTGCTATATCTATACGAGATAAGTACTCTTGCTGATTTTTTCTTCCTATTATTTCAATGCCCTTTTAATAAAAGAACGGGGAATATAAAGTAGGAGAAGAGGAATAAATCAAGAGAGGATATCTCAAAAGTGATAAGCTTAAGAAAGATATAGGTAACACTACCTGTTAAGACAGACTGTGATAATAAAAGGTCTTTTAAACTAAGAACCATTGGAGTTCTTGGATTATAAACCTCCTAGTAAACAAGAGGTAGAAAATAATCAAAGCACTGTATATAAACATAAAAGAAGAAAGTATAGTAAGAAAAGAGGAAAAAGGGGTAAAGAGGAAGGAAAAAAGCAAAATCATTTCAATTGATGCACTGCAATGGCCTCGAAGAAAATGAGAGGAAAGGAAAAGGACAAAAAAAATGATATCCAAACAACACGAGTCTCTCTCCCCCACTCCCCATATTTCACATAGAGAGAGACCAGATAATACTACCAGTATCGTTCCTTTAGAAGCCCAGGAATGCACCCTACAACGACAAGATTTAATACATTGTCGATCAATCTCTGTTTGTCACCCAAGAATTCTTAGTTGATAAATTAGATGCACAATTTGCTTCTATTTCTAAAGAAATATCTAAGCGTTTTACAGAAATTAAGAAAGAAATTACAGACTTAGGGTTGAAAGTGAAATCAGTTGAAGAAAAAATAATTAAAATGGATGAACAACTTACTACCCTACTTTTTTTCCATCTTTTTTTATAGATTTTTTAATCTTTGCTGTATTTATTTAAAACTTTGTCCCTTTTTTAATTTATATTTTTCTCCTTGCTGTTTTTTTAAAACTTTTTCCCTTTTTCTTATATATATTTTTATTTCTTTTCTGTTTTTATTTAAATGTTTCCCTTTTTTATCTATATTTTCTCCTTGCTGTTTTTATTTAAAACGTTTTCCCTCTTTTTTTTTTCTCTTGCTTTTTCTCACCCTTGTGGGTGCTGCTGCTGCTGTGCTAATTAGGGTGAGTGCACCTTAATTTCCACCTGTGTGGGATCTGTATTGCCAATATAAACCCACTACTGACTCACAGAGCATGCTCACTGGAGTTTGCTTGAAAGTAGGCTATTTCAAGTAGTCTCTTTTCAGTAGGAGTTAAAACAGGAGTTTCAACTACAAGGGAGTTTAACCCGTTAACGCCGTTACGGAATTCTATGCCATCCCGCATTAAAAGGGCATTAAAGCCGTTGCAGCGGCATAGAATGCCGTAACGGCTTTGAGCCCCTGCAGGTCCACGGTACTTACCTCCGCCGCGATCCTCTTCTGGAGGGCTGCCTGACAGCCAAGGCAGCCCTCCCCCGGCAAATGAGGCCCCCGGGGGCCATGTGATCGCGCTGGGGAGCGTAAAAAAAAATGATTAGACATGTTTAAAATAAAAATAGAAATTTATTTATATATAAAATATATGTTTATATATTATATATAATATATATACATATTATATGTATGTAACGTCATACAAAGTGTATTTTAATATTAATATAAGTACATATATTAGTATTAAAATACACTTAGAATGACGTTACATATAATAGATATAATAGATGAAGGAATGACGTAGACCCTTAGAAACAAGGGGATCCCTGAAGTAGCTACTGAACACAGAAATAAAGTAGTATAGTAGCCAAATGATAAAAAAGGGGGGAAGGGAAACAAAAAGGAAAGAAGACTAATTGATGGAGAAAATGATATAATAATAAGTAGAGGGGAATAGAAACCCCCTCCTATATAAACTGTAGATATACACTCCTGTGACTCAAGATAGCAGCGAAGGTGGAGTCCCTAATAGGATAAAGATATAACCCTATATATAGTTGCAAAACTCCAAAAAGAGGGGACACCCCAGCTGAACAAAGTCACTAGAAATATAGTCTATAAATAGTCTGATAAAATAAATAGAGTGCTTTATTTATTTTATCATGTGTTCCTTCACTTATTTGGTAGCACTTAGGTAGTTAGTATGATTTATTGAGTTAGTTAGTATATTTAACCTCTTTTGATAATTTAAGGGAATTTTTCTTTATTACTTTTTTAGGCAGGGATTTCTGTGGTTCAGAGGGGCCCCTCTGGACTTAGGGTTCGTTCATATAGGGATTGCCTTGGTGCTCTCCCCTTTTCCCTAGATATTCTCAGGTATTGGCTCCTTTGACCTGCCCATCCTTCAATTGGGGGATTTATAGACTATATTTCTATATACAGTCTTTCTCCATTCCTCTTTAGATACAATAGATATATACACATATATTATATATATATATATACGTATAATTACGATAATAAATAAAATAAAATAAATAACTTAAATATTGAAACAAAATTTAATATAAATTATATATTCATATGTAATTTCATTCTAACTGTATTTTGTTATTAATATATATATATATTGGTAACAAAATACACTTAGAATGACATTCTATATATATCTATATCTATATATATATATATATATAGATATATATATATATATATATATCTATATATATATATATAAAATACAAATAACGCACAAATATATATATATATATATATATATATATATATATATATATTTTTCATAGAAAAAAGGTGCACTCACAGGACTTCTTCCATCAGTGATTTTATTCTAAGTTGTGCATTACATTCGTAATCTTCAATCAACGTTTCGACCCCTAAAGGGTCTTTTTCAAGATGAAAAAGACCCTTTAGGGGTCGAAACGTTGATTGAAGATTACGAATGTAATGCACAACTTAGAATAAAATCACTGATGGAAGAAGTCCTGTGAGTGCACCTTTTTTCTATGAAAAATATATATATTCACGCTGAGGTTTGCACCAAGGCAAAGATATCAAAGAAAACAAGAAAACAGTTTTTAATGGGTGAGTGCCAAGAGTATTTTTGTATATATATATATATATATATATATATATATATATATATATATATATATATATAGATAAATACATATAATTACATAAAAGATTACATTAGTATACACGTAGAATTTAAATACCTATAAATGCATATATATTAAAATTCTACATGTATATTTAAATAATCTTTTAACATAATTATGTGATTTGATTAATTAAAATTTGATTGGCATGCCTGACAACACAGGGAGAAAGTGCAGAGAATTTAATTCGCAAGCACTATATTTGACCCTGTAACTCTCCAAGACACCATAAAACCTATACATAGGGGATACTGTTTTACGCGGGAGACTTCGCTGAACTCAAATAATAGTGTTTCAAACTGATAAATTGTATTACAACTATGATATTTTAAGTAAAAGTGAAGTTTTTTGCATTTTTTACAAATGAACTGCACTTTTATGGACTATATTATTGTTGTAATATGTTTTACTGTTTTAAAACACTAATATTTGTGTTTAGTGAAGTCTCCTGAGAATAACAGTACCCCCCATGTACAGGTTTTATGGTGTTTTGGAAAGTTAGAGAGTCACATATAAGGCTTGCATTTCATTTTTTTGACATTGAAATTTGCCAGATTGGTTATGTTGCCTTTGAATGTATGGTAGCCCAGGAATGAGAATTACCCCCATGATGGCATACCATTTGCAAAAGTAGACAACCCGAGGTATTGCAAGTGGGGTATGTCCAGTCTTTCTTAGTAGCCACTTAGTCACAAACACTGGCCAAATATTAGTTTTTTGCTTTTTTTCACACAAAAACAAATATGAACGCTAACTTTGGCCAGTGTTTGTGACTAAGTGGCTACTAAAAAAGACTAAACATACCCCACTTTCAATACCTTGGGTTGTCTACGTTTTCAAATGGTATGCCATTATGGGGGTAATTCTCATTCCTGGGCTACCACACCGTCTCAAAGGTAACATTACTAATCTGGCAAATTTCAATTTGAAAATGGAATGTTTTATATTTGACCCTGTAACTTTCCAAAACACCATAAAACCTGTTAATGGGGGGTACTGTTATACTCGTGAGACATCGCTGATTACAAATATGTGCATTTTTGGGCAGTAAAATCTAACAGTATTATGACATTCACAGCTAAAATGTCAGACGGAAATACAAATTTAAAAAACAAAAATCTTATTTTCTCACATATTTTGAAATTTTATTCATAATAAATTATGTTCCATATATGAATAGTTAATGATAAATTAAAGCCCTGTTTCTCCTGAACAAAATGAAATGTAATAAATGTGGGTGCACTTAATGTGACAGCAGTGAATTACAGTTGAAAAGACATATAGTTTACGTTTTGTTTTGATCAGAACATGCACTATTGACTCCATCCTGAAGGGGTTAAACCAAGAGGGTAAATATTGTTTTGCTCACTTGTGTTTTTGGTAACTGGGGATGAGTGCTAGAAAGATTGCGAGTTTTACTCAGTGCACATCCTGCTGCATGTATGCATGCCTACATGAATCTGTCTGGAGATCTGGAGAGGCAAATTGCAACACTGAGAGAGATTGACAATCTTGAGAGGAGTCTGCTGCTCACTGAGCAGAGTTTAGTGGGTGCAGGTAGTGGAGTGGGAGGAGATGAAACAGTTGGTCAGCAGGCACGTAGCTGGTGGTGAGGAAGTGGGGGGGGAGGGAAGAGGAAATGTTTAGCTACTCCTGGAAAAGTCCTGGAAAAGTTTAGCTACTCTGTGCAGCCTAACAGATTTTGCCAGTTTGAGTGAAGATGTTGGGAGCACTAGCTCAGAAGTAGCTGTACTGCAGGAAGCTGTTCCTTCTAAAAGCCGTGGGAACAGCCCCGCTAGTACGGGTGGGGTTGAGAGTGTAAGGTAGGCTAAACAGGTTGTGGTGGTAGGGGACTCTATTATTAAGAGAGTAGATACAGTAATCTGCCACTCTGATCATCTCAACCAGACACTTTGCTGTCTCCCGGTTGCTCGGGTCAGACATGTTGCTGACAGAGTGGAGGGATTATTGGGAGGGGCTGGGTATTCTGGGTACCTGTGACAGATCCATCTGTATAGACTAAGATTGCTGGATTTGTCTGTTTGCCTGTTTTTGCCTTATCGTGGAATTACCCGTTCGTATGCCTCTGTTCAGTGAATTGACTTTTTCCGCAGAATGAAACTACCGAACGGACGGCCACCCAGAAGAGAAGTGTGCTGCTGGTTAACCTATTGATCCCAATTAGAACGTTGTGGTTAACCACAGACACTTCTCAATTAAGAACCGAATACCGGGTGGTCTTCGTTCGTATGTCGACCACGAGGTGGCGGCCATTTTAAAACATGTGAAAGACCAGCGGTCGACCTCCCCTTCTCAATCCACAGAAGGATGCGAACACCGGCCATTCGTTAGGTTTAAACATACGAATGGACTTACCCCAGATAGCCTTCCCATGGAGTCAATCGCATACCGAAGGACTGTAATAGACTTTGACTCCATGGCCATTGAACTATGCGTATGGGATCTGAGCTCTATTCGCCAATAATGTGCCCTCAGATCCAGGCTATCTGGGGATAAGTGATACGAATGGGTAGCATTCGACAGAAGCAAAGTTATATATTTTTATGTGTTTTTCTATATTGTATTTAAAATGGTGATTTGTCCTTGTCCTGGAGATAATTAAATTACTTCTCAATTATCTCCAGGGCAGAGGGGAGGAAATACTAATGCATGCTGGGAATATTCTGTGTCTGTGGATCCTAATTTGCCATATGTCTGTCTGTTGTTACAGTCTCCTAGGGGAGTGTCCACCAAGTAGGAGACCCAGTGGTGTATCCTGGTTTTGTGCTGCCCTAGGCAGGACAAAACTCAGGCGCCCCCTCCCCCCCGCGCCACCCCCACCCAACCCTTCCCCCCGCCCCACCTTCTAAATACACACACACACAGTCAGACACAAACACACACACACACAGTCAGACACATACACAAACACACACACACACAGTCAGACACATACACAAACACACACACAGTCAGACACATACACAAACACACACACAGTCAGACACATACACAGACACAGTCAGACACAAACACACACACACAGTCAGACACATACACAGTCAGACACAAACACACACACACAGTCAGACACACACAGTCACATACACACACACACAGTCAGACACATACACAGACACAAACACACACACACACATTAACATTTTTTTTTAATTTAAATCCCCCCCCAACCTCCTTACCTTTGGGAGTGCTGGGGGGGGACGGTCTCTCTCTCCCTGGTGGTCCAGTGGCTGCAGGTCGGGCTGGGCGGCGCTGACAGGCGGGCGGCCGGCGAGGGAGCACTTCCCATGAGCTGACTGCTCAGCTCCCTCGCGCGTCGGCTGCAGAGTGAGGCTGGGAACCGGAAGATGACGTCATCAACCCAGCTCCCAGCCTCACTGTGCGGCGCGCGAGGGAGCTGAGCAGTCAGCTCATGGGAAGGGCTCCCTCGCCGCCCGCCCGCCCGGGATGTCAGTTAGCCGCAAGGCTAACAAGGCATCTGCCCTGGGCATTTGGGGGGCGGCGTTTTTTGCCGCCCCCTGAAAAATGCCGCCCAAGGCAAATGCCTTGTTTGCCTCGCGGCTAATACATCCCTGAGGAGACCTGCAGAAATACGGGCAGGTAGCCCACAGTAAATCTAGTTCTTGTTTTACCCTCAATGCGGAGCTTGGTCTCGTTAATGGGGGGATTTATTACCGACGACTAGAGACTGCTGGATGGGATTATTAGCCGCTTGGGTGATATCTGCGTTTGGCTAATATTGGCGATTCGTGAGTTTGGAGCTCGTGGAGTGAAGTGCCCATACGGATCCCGTTCGTGAGTTTACAGCGTTCCCTTGCTTGCAGTTCGCATGATTGTACTGGATACGCATGCAGTTATGAGGGGAGCATTAACTAAACGGCGGTTTGTACATTTCATGCTGAGGGTACCGTAACAGTACCAATGACAAAGTCAGAGGAAAATGGAAGGTCCTAAAGAATGAGTTCAAGGAACTAGGAAGTAAGCTAAAGAAAAGGACCTCCAAGGTAATATTTTCAGAAATATTACCTGTGCCGCGTGCTACAGCAGAAAGGCAGCGGGAGAATAGAGAGGTCAATGCGTGGCTGATGTCTTGGTGCAAGAAAGAGGGTATTGGGTTTTTAGAGAACTGGGCTGATTTTGCGCTTGGTACAACCTGTATAGTTGTGATGGATTGCACCTAAATGGCAGAGTCTGCTGTGCAGAGGAATAGGATGGCTAGAAGGTAGTAGAGGGGAAGGGTCAAAGCAATCTAGTAAATGGAGATAGGATAGAAAGGAGATGGGCTTTAGCTCAGTATGAGGGTGGTGGAGATGGGGGGAGGGGGAGGCTCAGAACAGAGGAGGTATGTAATATTGATGAAATTTCACAAAAAGTACAAATGGCTCATGATAATATTATATGTATGCTTACTAATGTAAGGAACCTGTATAACAAAATGGGGGTACTAGAGGCAATACCATACACTAAACAATATGATATACAGTCAGGTCCATAAATATTGGGACATCAACACAATTCTAATCTTTTTGGCTCTATACACCACCACAATGGATTTGAAATGAAATGAACAAGATGTGCTTTAACTGCAGACTTTAAGCTTTAATTTGAGGGTATTTGCATCCAAATCAGGTGAACGGTGTAGGAATTACAACAGTTTGTATATGTGCCTCCCACTTTTCAAGGTGTTGGGGATAAAATCAGCCCGGGCCCTTTGTGGATGATGGATATTTGCCAACTTATTCAGAGCTCTGGAAATTGGAAATGAATAGCAGAGACATGTTCGATAACCAATTCAAATTGTATTCATACGTCCGTTATATTTATACCCCATTTTCATAGCAGGATGGGAGGGGGAAAAATGAGCATATGGGCGTGACAATGACATTGTTTTTCCACAAGTTATAAACAGCTGTTTTTAGTTATAATTCGATGTTACATAATGTATGCATATTGGATAAAACCCAGATGATTACAAATACCGAAATCTTGGACAATTAACAAGGTCATTCCAGAATCCTTATCATGTCATGTCATGTCATGTAAATATCCTTTTCCAGGAACATAACAAAATCATGTTCCAATAAATAGATAAGTTTTATTTCCGAGAATTGAAGATACAATTCCAAATTTATTCTTGGGTCAAATTAACCCTTATATGAACAGCTAGGATATTGAGCATAATGGATATTCGCATCTACAATTGTTGGTCTGTGACTGGCCCTCTTTGACCCCAACTAAATTTCTTGGGAAGATTCATGAGAAAGATACAGCAGGTTGTTTTGATATAAAGAAAGAGGGAAAAGTATGTTGTATCGGTCACAAAAGGATTGTGATCTTAAGCAGGCGAGACAAGGACATTTGGGAGGTGATAGGAGATTGAATCAGAAAAGTTTTGAAAGCAGAGGTAGAGAATTTGATCAAAGGATCTAACTTTTGTAGAGGTGGTAACTTCAGCACTGTTTTAATTGTGGATAGCAGGGATTCACCCCAAGGTGCTCGTGGTGAACCCGGTTCTCCCAGTCAAGCTGGCCCCACTGGTATTACTGGTGTCCCTGGCTTCCCTGGTGCCTGTGGTGCTCCTGGACCTCAGGGCCCCAAAGGTTCCCCTGGACCTAAGGGTAACAATGGTGAACCTGGTGCTCAAGGAGACAAAGGAGAACCTGGCCCAGCTGGCATTCAAGGACTCCCACCCTGGCAGGTTCCTCAATACCAACCCCAACTTTCAAGCTATACCCACACCCAACAACCTCAGCCTAATACACAGATGGTTCATGTTTTTAATACTTTATCTATAGTTTTGAGTGATAAAACAGTATTAATGCTGGCTCTTAGAGGATGTACAAACTGAAGTTGGGACCTAGACATTGTTTGCATAGGCTGCACACTGTGAAATAAATAAAATAAAATAGGATAATAAGTATGCTTAATCAATTTGTAACGTGGTATCCTAGAGGCATCTGCAATAAAATAAGTGTGTTTCCAAGACCTGACAAGTGAGGGCAACTTAATATAACATATGTCTACAGTTTGCTGTCCCTTCCTTATCAGAGGCCACTTGCAACACAGCAAGACAACTCTTCTGAAACCTGTATTAAACAAAGCACTTTAGAACAATAGTAATTCATTTTGTGTCTCTAGTTGTTCTGAAAAAAATATTGTTTAAGTGGGATAACTGTATGGAGGTTCCAACATGTATTAAAACATGATCACACACATACAGAACTGGTGGCTTTTTGGACATCGGGATCTATAAAAGGTTTTGGTTTCCAAAGATGTTATCAGGGTCCACAAAATTTCTGACAGACTTCAGCATTCCAATTTTATTAAAGTAATTAATTGGGATTATCAAATCAAGGTTTAAATTTAAGAACAGCATTTTATTGGGAATTATACCAATATGTATATGTTAGTGTTTTAGTACTCAACAAGCATATATATAGACTGAGTGTTTCTCTCATCCATACAAAGGCATTCTAAAGGGAAATTATGTATTAAAATGTTATAAAGGACAAATTCAATGAATTATAAGCAAAACTGAGAGAAGTACATGTTACACTAGTTAAGAGTTTAACTTCAGTTTCTAATTTGAGTTTAGCCTAGATAATTAATTTATTGATGTCGTACTGATCCTTGTGTTTGTATGATTATAGAGACCGTACTGGAGTATTTGTGCCGCCTGATATTTGGGACTACACACCAATCTCTCTGGCTGACCTACCTGCCTACCTACCTTTTTTTTCAATTAAATCTGTTTAGTCAAAAACCATGCTGGCCGAAGAAACTGAGATGCTTACTTATGGGGACATAAACTAACTTGGAAAATCCTGAAGATGCAGTGCTGTCTAATGCCGCTATTTCTGTATTACCCTTTCAACAATAGGGGTGTTGCACAGAGTATTGTGGTGAACATCCAGAAAACAGAAGAATTAAGAACTATGTGGAAGCTGACATTGTCTTGTTGTCAGCCATATTGCTACCCTTAGCTATGTTATGGTGTCTAAGATTATGGAACAAAGTTTATGGTGTCTAAGATTCTTTATACTCCTTGAAAGACTTATAATATTTTTCTGGACTATGCTGGACTATTTAACTATTTTGTTATTTTTATTTTTGTAGAGTTAGCCGGAGAGAGAGGAAGTGTTAGCTTACTCAGGCATGGATGTACTATGTGTGTCATTGATGTATGTTGAGTGTACCAAGGATGGATTCCAATGTATTAAGTGTGGCTATGACTGGACCATCGAAATAGGGATTTGATTAGGAGGCATAGGACGCAAGGTCATGATTGGGATTATTGCTAGAATTGCAAACTGATTAGAAATAATCTTATGATTTAATATGTAAGTGGGCCTTTTCAAACTAATCAAGAAGTGTTTCCCAATCCCGATACCTGAGCTATTTACTTACAAAGTGCAGGTTTTATAAGTCACTAATGCTGTCAACGTGAGGGGATGGCATGTTTACACAGTCATGGCCCTCACTTAGAATTTACCCAGATGTGCTTTTTTCCTCAATTATGAGTTTTTGCCACTGGGTTTTTTGACCTGGCCCAAGTTCACTGGGTGCACTGGTAATCCAAGACCCTGGTCCAAAGAGGGGAAATAGATTTTATTCCCATTTTTTATTATATGTGTTTACGTTGTGAATTATAATAATAATATTCCCGTTGTTGGGAATAATACACTTTGCCTGTTTTGATCCAAGGCTCAAGTTACAGATAACATGATGTGCAGTATGTTTAAAATTGGTTAAGATGTCAGCTATTTGAAATATTTAACTTGTACACTTAAAAGATGTGTACAACAGATGATTACAGAAGCTGAAAATCGACAGCTCGATCTCCTCTTAAAGGGAAAACCTACGGCACAGAGCAAATGGGGGAAATCGAGGTGAAGAAATAATGAAAGTCCCGCAGACGTGATTAGCACGTCTGAATATACCTCCTTTGGTTTCTCTGCCGCAGGCCTCCCATGGATATTCTGTAAGGTAGATCATGATATGATCTAAGAGGGGAATTGTAGATGCGAATATCCATTATGCTCAATATCCTAGCTGTTCATATAAGGGTTAATTTGACCCAAGAATAAATTTGGAATTGTATCTCCAATTCTCGGAAATAAAACTTATCTATTTATTGGAACATGATTTTGTTATGTTCCTGGAAAAGGATATTTACATGACATGACATGACATGATAAGGATTCTGGAATGACCTTGTTGTCAGGATTACTGTTTGATCCAGCACGTAGAACTGTACAGCACGAATGACAAATAAGTAACGTATTACCGGTCCTTAGAATGGCCGGATTTAACGTACAAAGAATAGTCAAAAATACTAGCCGAGGTCAGGGAACACAGAAAGGGACACAGCGATGAGGAAAGCCAGGAGTCAGGATACCAGAATATAGAGAAGTCAATAAACAAAGCCAAAGTCAAAAACCAGGTAGAAAACTATAAACAGGAACGCGCTCTCGGACAACCACAAGGGAAACCACGACAGGGCACTGAGCAGGCTGAGAACTGGGCCTAAATACCCCTCCTTTCTAGTTCTGATAGGCTGTAACCGGCCTTTGACCCCAAAGTCAGTTACCAGGTTTCATTTGCATAATTGCTGCTCAGCATTAACCCCTTCTGTGGATTAGGTTGCTGCTCGGCACAACTTTTCCTGTGTGGACATGTATGAATGTGACATTAACCACATTTCTATAAGCGGATGAATACGTGACATTACCCCCCACCTGAAGAACGCCCACCGGGTGGACAGGACCAGGCTTGAGAGGAAATTTAGCGTGAAAAGCGCGGATCTTACGGCCCGCATGCAGGTCAGGAGCCGAAACCCAAGAACGATCAGCAGGACCGTAACCTTTCCAAACAACCAAGTACTGTAAAGTGCCCCGAGAAAACCTAGAATCCACGATAGAAGATACCTCATACTCTTCCTGACCACCCACCACCACCGGAGGGGGAGGAACACAAGGAACAGTATATCTATTGCAGACAAGAGGTTTGAGTAAGGACACATGAAAAGTGTTGGGAATCCCTAAAGATGCAGGAAGAGCCAGAGAGTAAGACACTGGATTGATCCTACGAAGCACTCTATAAGGACCAAGGAATCTGGGGGCAAACTTCATGCTAGGGACCTTAAGCTTGATGTTGCGAGATGACAACCAAACCCGGTCCCCCACTTGGTACACCGGGTTGGCACTCGTACGCTTATCAGCAAAATGTTTGAAGCGTTCAGCAGCAGCCCCTAGAGCAGTTTGAACCTTAACCCAGGTATCCCGAATGGAGGCCAGACGCTCATCCAGAGCAGGAATAGCAGTATCAGAAAATACCGCAGGGAGAACCGTAGGATGCCTACCATTATTGACAAAAAATGGACTGTGCCCAGAGGAGTCATGAACAGCATTGTTTCTAGCGAACTCTGCCCACGGGAGTAGTTCGGACCAATTGTCTTGTGTGCTATTAATAAAACAACGCAAATAAACTTCTAATGACTGGTTAGCCCTCTCAGCGGTACCATTGGTCTGTGGATGGTAGGAGGAGGAGAAGGAGAGATCAATCCCAATTGTTTACTGAACGCCCTCCAGAACCTGGACACAAACTGAGAGCCCCTATCAGACACAATATTGTGGGGGATGCCATGCAAACGGACAATTTCACGTATGAAAATTAGGACCAAATCTTGCGAAGATGGCAACTTCTTGAGAGGAATGAAGTGAGCCATCTTAGAAAATCAGTCTACAACCATGAGAATAGTAGTGAACCCAGCAGAGCTAGGAAGCTCAACAATAAAGTCCATGGATAAGTGGGACCATGGAATCTCAGGAACAGGAAGAGGCTGCAACAGGCCACAAGGAAGTGCATGAGTCACCTTAGAAACTGCACACACAGAACATGCCTGCACATACTCCTTTACATCTTTCCTGAGTGAATCCCACCAAAATGATCTAGTGATCACGGCAGTGGACTTATTGATGCCCGGGTGTCCAGCAGTTATATTGTCATGGAACACTTTCATGATATTAACCCTTTCACATAGGGGAATGAACAGTTTATCACACGGTTTACCACTGGGCGCCTGAGGCTGGGCCTCCAGTATGGTGCCAAGCAGTGGAGAAGACAGTGAGAGGACAGTAGTAGCAATAATACACTCTGGTGGAATAATAGTACCTCAGGGATCTGTACTTGGACCCATTCTCTTTAATATTTTTATTAGTGATATTGCAGAAGGTCTTGATGGTAAGGTATGTCTTTTTGCTGATGATACTAAGATATGTAACAGGGTTGATGTTCCAGGAGGGATAAGCCAAATGACAAATGATTTAGGTAAACTAGAAAAATGGTCAGAATTGTGGCAACTGACATTTAATGTGGATAAGTGCAAGATAATGCATCTTGGACGTAAAAACCCAAGGGCAGAGTACAGAATATTTGATAGAGTCCTAACCTCAACATATGAGGAAAGGGATTTAGGGGTGATTATTTCTGATGACTTAAAGGTAGGCAGACAATGTAATAGAGCAGCAGGAAATGCTAGCAGAATGCTTGGTTGTATAGGGAGAGGTATTAGCAGTAGAAAGAGGGAAGTGCTCATGCCATTGTACAGAACACTGGTGAGACCTCACTTGGAGTATTGTACACAGTACTGGAGACCGTATCTTCAGAAGGATATTGATACCTTAGAGAGGGTTCAGAGAAGGGCTACTAAACTGGTTCATGGATTGCGGGATAAAACTTACCAGGAAAGGTTAAAGGATCTTAACATGTATAGCTTGGAGGAAAGACGAGACAGGGGGGATATGATAGAAACATTTAAATATATAAAGGGAATCCACACAGTAAAGGAGGAGACTATATTTAAAAGAAGAAAAACTACCACAACAAGAGGACATAGTCTTAAATTAGAGGGACAAAGGTTTAAAAATAATATCAGGAAGTATTACTTTACTGAGAGGGTAGTGGATGCATGGAATAGCCTTCCAGCTGAAGTGGTAGAGGTTAACACAGTAAAGGAGTTTAAGCATGCGTGGGATAGGCATAAGGCTATCCTAACTATAAGATAAGACTAGGGACTAATGAAAGTATTTAGAAAATTGGGCAGACTAGATGGGCCGAATGGTTCTTATCTGCCGTCACATTCTATGTTTCTATGTTTCTATGTAATAGGAGATGTCACCTGTTCCAGAGCTGACTCATTATCAAATTGCCTGGACAAGGCATCAGCCTTGGTATTTTTAGAACCAGGTCTATAAGTAATGAGAAAGTTAAAACGTGAAAGGAACAGTGACCATCTAGCCTGTCTGGAAGACAAACGTTTGGCATCCCCTATATATGCCAGATTTTTGTGGTCGGTTATGATCAACAGGGGGTCCTTGGAACCCTCCAAAAGATGTCGCCACTCCTTGAGGGCAAGAATAATGGCCAACAGTTCTCTATTGCCAATATCATAGTTGCGCTCAGCAGGAGACATCTTTCTGGAGAAGTAGCCACAAGGATGCAATGGTGTTCCCTGGCTTTCTCTCTGAGAGAGAACAGCCCCTACCCCTGTCTCGGATGCATCAACCTCCAATATAAAAGGTTTACTAGTGTCGGGATGTTTTAGTATGTCCGCAGAGGCAAATCTTTGTTTAAGAGTCTCAAAAGCATTCACAGCCTCTTTGGACCATACCGTGCTACTAACCCCTTTGCGAGTCATATTTGTGATTGGGGCTATTACAGAAGAAAATCCCTTGATGAATCTTCTGTAATAGTTGGCAAAACCAATAAACCTTTGAATGGCTTTTAAACCAGAGGGTAATGGCCAATGTAGTACAGCCTCTAGTTTTTTATGATCCATTTGAAATCCCGATGCAGAGATGTTGTAACCCAAAAAGTGGACTTCAGGCTGGTCAAATATGCACTTTTCTAATTTACAATAAAGTTTATTTTTCAACAACGTCTGCAGAACCTGTTTCACATGGGAGTGGTGAGTTTGAAGATCAGGGAATACACCAAAATATCGTCCAAATAAACCAAGACAAATGAGTAAATGAATTCCCTGAGTACATCATTTATAAAGTCTTGGAATACGGCCGGGGCGTTGCATAACCCAAATGGCATTACCAGATATTCATAGTGTCCACTACGGGTATTAAATGCCGTCTTCCACTCATGATTCTCTTTAATTCTAACCAAATTGTAAGCGCTCCTAAGGTCAAGCTTAGTAAATACTTTAGCTCCCTGAAGTCTATCGAACAATTCGGAAATGAGTGGGATAGGGTATGCATTTTTTACACTGATTTTATTAAGTGCCCTGTAGTCTATGCAAGTCACCACCCTTTTTCTCAACAAAAAAGAATCCTGCACCAGCTGGTGAGGATGACTTTCTTATGTGCCCTTTGCTCAAGGATTCTTTGATGTATTCCTCCATTATTTTACTCTCCTGGGGAGATAAGGCATAAACTGCCCCCTTAGGTGGCATAGCGCCTGGAAACAGGTTAATGGCACAGTCATATGCTCTGTGGGGAGGCAATACATCGGATTGAGCCTTGTTAAACACCTCCTGAAGTTCTCGGTATTGTATGGGAACTCCAGGAGTTTGGGGAGTGGTAGTGGGAAGGTCAATAGTATCCAATCTCTTTAGTACTGGTTTTATACATCTCCCCATACACTCTTTACCCCATTCTAATATCTCCCCATTAGCCCAGTCAATATAGGGATTGTGCTTACTCAGCCACGGAAACCCTAATATGATAGGACATGATGGAGAAGTAATAACCTGAAACGTCATCTCCTCCCTATGGGAGGCCCCAATGGAGATCGTAATAGGGACAGTTTCGTGGGTTATAAGCGGTTGTGTGAGTGGTCTACCATCAATAGCCTCTACAGCTAGCGGCGTAGGTCTCTCTCTGACCGCTATCTCATTACCCCTAATAAACTGGACATCAATAAAATTTCCAGCAGCACCTGAGTCCATTAGGGCACTGCAAGAAAACTTCTTGTTATCAAGGGAAATAGATACCTCAAGGAGGAATCTACTTTTGTTTTTGTTAGAGGACAACTCCATCACACCTAAGATCTGTCCCCTTAAGGTTCTTAGGTGCGGAAGTTTTCCGGACGCACTGGACAATTAGTTATCATATGTCCCTTTCTACCGCAATATAGGCATAACCCCTCCCTTCTCCTATACTGTTTTTCGGCCTCTGACAGTCTAGTGACCCCCAACTGCATAGGTTCGGGTTCGGACTGTACAGGGAGGTTAGACAAAACAGGTTTAGAGAATTAAGGTGCTAGGGACATAGCCGTATGTCTGGTCTTGCTTCTGGTGACTTCTCTGAGTCTTAACCTATTATCAATATGCATGACAAACGTAATAAATTCGTTAAGACTCTTAGGTAATTCTTTAGCGGCTATCTCATCTAGTATAGTCTCTGAGAGACCCTTTTTGAATGCTGAGATTAACCCATTGTTAGTCCAGTCTACCTCGGAAGCTAAGGTACGGAATTCAATAGCATAATCCGAGATAGACCGGTTACCTTGTCTGATGTGCATTAGGGCAGTGGAGGCGTCATCCTCTCTACCCAATGGCTCAAACGTGAGCTTGAATTCGGCAAGGAATTCCTGGTAATTATGAGCTATGCTCCGATTACTCTCCCACAACGGATTAGCCCAGGCAAGGGCCTTGCCCTTTAATTGATTCATTAGATAACCAATTCTTGCTCTGTCCGTGGGGAATGACCCTGGTGAGGCCTCAAAATGGTACTCCACCTGATTAAGAAAACCCCTGCATTCCTGGATATTGCCATCAAACTGTAGGGATGGTGATAAGGAGATGCTAGGAGTCCTATTAACAGTGGGTGGAGGTACACAGGGTAGAGGTGCTATAGGAGGAGACGCTGCAGGCTGCAGATGCTCCGTTCTAGCGAGAAGCGTACTTAAAGCCTGAGTGAATTGATCCATGCGGTGATCATTCTCCTCTAATTTCCTCTCGCAAGCAGCTATGTGCTGACACAGTTCTACAGGATCTATGGCCATGTCGTAATGTCAGGATTACTGTTTGATCCAGCACGTAGAACTGTACAGCACGAATGACAAATAAGTAACGTATTACAGATCCTTAGAATGGCCGGATTTAACGTACAAAGAATAGTCAAAAATACTAGCCGAGGTCAGGGAACACAGAAAGGGACACAGCGATGAGGAAAGCCAGGAGTCAGGATACCAGAATATAGAGAAGTCAATAAACAAAGCCAAAGTCAAAAACCAGGTAGAAAACTATAAACAGGAACGCGCTCTCAGACAACCACAAGGGAAACCACGACAGGGCACTGAGCAGGCTGAGAACTGGGCCTAAATACCCCTCCTTTAGTTCTGATAGGCTGTAACCGGCCTTTGACCCCAAAGTCAGTTACCAGGTTTCATTTGCATAATTGCTGCTCAGCATTAACCCTTCTGTGGATTAGGTTGCTGCTCAGCACAACTTTTCCTGTGTGGACAGTAAATGTCATTAATCACTTTTCTCTAAGCGGATGAATACATGACACCAGGTTTCATTTGCACAATTACTGCTCAGCATTAACCCTTCTGTGGATTAGGTTGCTGCTCGGCACAACTTTTCCTGTGTGGACAGTAAATGTCATTAACCACATTTCTATAAGCGGATGAATACGTGACACTTGTTAATTGTCCAAGATTTCGGTATTTGTAATCATCTGGGTTTTATCCAATATGCATACATTATGTAACATCGAATTATAACTAAAAACAGCTGTTTATAACTTGTGAAAAACAATGTCATTGTCACGCCCATATGCTCATTTTTCCCCCTCCCATCCTGCTATGAAAATGGGGTATAAATATAACTGACGTATGAATACAATTTGAATTGGTTATCGAACATGTCTCTGCTATTCATTTCCAATTTCCAGAGCTCTGAAGGAGCTGGCAAATATCCATCATCCACAAAGGGCCCGGGCTGATTTTATCCCCAACACAACGGATCAAAAGTAATGGGACAATTGGCTGCTCAGCTGTTCCATGGCCAGCTGTGTGTTATTCCCTCATTATTCCATTTACAAGGAGCAGATAAAAGGTCCAGAGTTTATTTCAAGTGTGCTATATGCATTTGGAATCTGTTGCTGTCAACTCTCAATATGAGATCCAAAGAGCTGTCACTATCAGTGAAGCAAGCCATCATTAGGCTGAAAAAACTAAACAAACCCATCAGAGAGATAGTTTGGAACAACCTTAAAAAGAACGCATCCTTAAAAAGAACGCACCGGTGAGCTCAGCAACACCAAAAGAACCGGAAGACCATGGAAAACAACTGTGGTGGATGACCAAAGAATTCTTTCCCTGGTGAAGAAAACACCCTTCACAATAGTTGGCCAGATCAAGAACACTCTCCGGGAGGTAGGTGTATGTGTGTCAAAGTCAACAATCAAGAGAAGACTTCACCAGAGTGAATACAGAGAGTTCACCACAAGATGTAAATCATTGGTGAGCCTCAAAAACAGGAAGGCCAGATTAGAGTTTGCCAAACAACATCTAAAAAAGCCTTCACAGTTCTGGAACAACATCCTATGGACAGATGAGACCAAGATCAACTTGTACCAGAGTGATGGTGTTACGCTACTTGGGTGATTTGGATTGGAACTCAACTGCAGCTTGTAGAACTCCTTAATTACTATAGTGAAAAAGCGGAGAATCTTTAAAGTATCAATACTGTAGCTTTAAGAAAGGAGAGGATTGCTGGTAACTTGATTCAAATGAAGTTTTAATAAGTGTTAAACTTAAATGAATTGCATTTAGGCAATAATCCAAAAAGAATAAGTGAGAGTCATTAAACAATACAAAGTTCATCAATAAGTATTTCCTCAGAGATATATTAAATAAGATTCATTAGGTTGCTAGGAATAATCTTCAATAATGATTTTTAGCAGGTAGCAAAGTATTTGTAAAGCAAATATAATTAGTAGCTTGAAGCAGTGAAGTTTTAAGCAAGCAGTAATAGTTCATCAATAAATGAGATAGCAGAGAATAGCTGAAAGGTATACTTAAGGTTAAGGTGAGTTATCCTCCAAGAGTTCAAAGTTATAGTCCACTTGATAATTAACAAGTATCAGTTCTCCAGTAATCCTCCATAGCATGCAGTATCATCCATGCATTAGCTCAAAGGCTAGGACGGCTTGTCAGAGTCTATGGAGACGGCGTGTATACCACGAAGTCGGTCCCACGTTGTCAGAGCCTCGGGAGCCGGCGAGTATGGTAGAAGTAGGCCAAACAATCACCAAGCGCCCTCTCTCTGGCGCGAACTGCTTAAGTACACTCAGAGCCGCGTCAGAGGGGGGCGGGGTCAGCTCCGCATCGCGGAAGTGCCGAACCCGGAAGTGCTATCGCATGACAGATGGGAAGAGAAGAGTATGGAGAAGGAAAGGAACTGCACATGATCCAAAGCATACCACCTCATCAGTGAAGCATGGTGGTGGTAGTGGCATGGCGTGGGCATGTATGGCTGCCAATGGAACTGGTTCTCTTGTATTTATTGATGATGTGACTGCTGACAAAAGCAGCAGGATGAATTCTGAAGTGTTTCAGGCAAAATTATCTGCTCATATTCAGCCAAATGCTTCAGAACTCATTTGACGGCGCTTCACAGTGCAGATGGACAATGACCCGAAGCATAGAAACATAGAAACATAGAATGTGACGGCAGATAAGAACCATTCGGCCCATCTAGTCTGCCCAATTTTCTAAATACTTTCATTAGTCCCTAACCTTATCTTATAGTTAGGATAGCCTTATGCCTATCCCACGCATGCTTAAACTCCTTTACTGTGTTAACCTCTACCACTTCAGCTGGAAGGCTATTCCATGCATCCACTACCCTCTCAGTAAAGTAATACTTCCTGATATTATTTTTAAACCTTTGTCCCTCTAATTTAAGACTATGTCCTCTTGTTGTGGTAGTTTTTCTTCTTTTAAATATAGTCTCCTCCTTTACTGTGTTGATTCCCTTTATGTATTTAAATGTTTCTATCATATCCCCCCTGTCTCGTCTTTCCTCCAAGCTATACATGTTAAGATCCTTTAACCTTTCCTGGTAAGTTTTATCCCGCAATCCATGAACCAGTTTAGTAGCCCTTCTCTGAACCCTCTCTAAGGTATCAATATCCTTCTGAAGATACGGTCTCCAGTACTGTGTACAATACTCCAAGTGAGGTCTCACCAGTGTTCTGTACAATGGCATTAGCACTTCCCTCTTTCTACTGCTAATACCTCTCCCTATACAACCAAGCATTCTGCTAGCATTTCCTACTGCTCTATTACATTGTCTGCCTACCTTTAAGTCATCAGAAATAATCACCCCTAAATCCCTTTCCTCAGATGTTGAGGTTAGGACTCTATCAAATATTCTGTACTCTGCCCTTGGGGTTTTACATCCAAGATGCATTATCTTGCACTTATCCACATTAAATGTCAGTTGCCACAATTCTGACCATTTTTCTAGTTTACCTAAATCATTTGTCATTTGGCTTATCCCTCCTGGAACATCAACCTGTTACATATCTTAAGCATACTGCAAAAAAAAACAAAGAGTATTTTAAAGGAAAAAAGTGGAATGTTATGCAATGGTCAAGTCAATCACCTGACCTGAATCCGATTGAGCATGCATTTCACTTGATGAAGACAAAACTCAAGGGAAAATGCAGAAAAAGAACAAGAAGAAACTGAAGACAGTTGCAGTAGAGGGCTGGCAGAGCATCACCAGGGATGAAACCCAGCATCTGGTGATGTCTATGCGTTCCAGATTTCAGGCTGTAATTGACTGCAAAGGATTTGCAACCATGTATTAAAAAGTGAAAGTTTGATTTATGACTGTTAATCTGTTTCATTACTTTTGGTCCCTTAAAAAGTGGGAGGGACATATACAAACTGTTGTAATTCCTACACCGTTCACCTGATTTGGATGTAAATACCCTCAAATTAAAGCTGAAAGTCTGCAGTTAAAGCACATCTTGTTTCATTTCAAACCCATTGTGTTGGTGTATAGAGCCAAAAAGATTAGAATTGTGTCGATATCCCAATATTTATGGACCTGACTGTAATAGGCATAACAGAAACATGGTGGGATGAGACACATGACTGGGCAGTTAACTTAAATGGGTACACGTTATTTAGGAAGGATAGGAAAAACAAGAAGGGTGGTGGGGTATGTTTGTATTTCAACCATGAGTTAAAGTCAAATCTTAGGCATGTGGAGTGTGACGAGGAAAATGTGGAAGCTTTATGGGTAGATATCTCATTGGGGCAAACGAAGGGAAATCAATTATTGTTTGGGATATGTCATAAACCACCTAATGTAAACATTAATGTGGAAGAACAACTGTTAGAGCAAATTAGGGAATCTGCAAATCTGGGTAACACGTTAATTATTGGAGATATTAATTACCTGGACATAAATTGGGAAAGAGTGACTAGTACTTCAGCAAGGGGAATCAGGTTTTTGAATGTGTTAAATGACACCTTCATGTCACAACTGGTACAAGCACCAACTAGAAAGGAGTAAGCATAAACTCATGACTTGTGGGGGGGGCGGAGCCAGCCTTTGAGCCGCATGGACATGCAGTAGCTTAGCTCCCATCCTAGAGAATTCAATCCTCCGCCATCGGGCACTAAAAAGACAAAATGGGACACCCTAAACGATCAAATGCAGGACAACAAACATCCAGCAAGACCCCTGTTGGAAAAAACGGGGTTTTAACTAAATATTTCAGAGACTCGGCCGAGCCTCAGAACGAACCTGAAGGCCTCAATATGGTGCCGGATTTACCCCCATTCTGCTCCGCGCCAGCAAGCCCCTCTGGATCAGAGCAGTCAGACCATCAGCAAGACGCTGACATCAAAAGGCTAATCAGGGCATTGCCCTCGAAAACTGATCTGGCCATGATGCTAAACAAACTGGAAAATGCATTCCAAACAAAGCTAGACGCCATTGGAGTGGACTTTCAAGATACAAAAAAATGAGTCTCCATATTAGAATAAGACAGGGACGCTATACAGGCCCAGACGGGTGCACTCCAGGACCCCATGGAAGCTCAAACGACTCAGTTCGCATTCCTCCAGCATTCCTAGACGACCTGAATAACAGGGGTCGTCGTAATAATCTGAGATTTAGAGGTCTCTGGGAGGCAGACCATGAAAACTTGTCTGACGCCATCACAGAACTGATAAATCTAATTCTAGACCGACCCACAGACACCCATGTGCTTATATATAGAGCACATAGGGCCCTTCACCCACGTAACGCCGCTTCCGAGACGCCTCGCGATGTGATCTGCAGACTCGATTATTTTGAAGACAAGAATAAAGTACTGGAGGCCCTGAACGTGTCACAACAACCACTACTATATCAAGGCTCACCTGTGGCAATATATCCTGACTTGTCCTGGATGACGCTGCAGGCCCGCAGAGCCCTAAAACTGATTACTGATCAGATCCATGCCAGGAACCTCCGACATCGCTGGGGATTTCCCTTCGCCCTTACCGCCACATACCAAGACGCCCCCCACACGATCTCAACTCCGCTCGACATACCGGTATTCCTGAGGGCACTGGACCTGTCTGAGGTGCACATCACGGACTGGTACGGCCCTGTCCCTCACCCAAACACTCTCCGGAGACTCCCTCAGCACAACCAAGGGCAGCAAACCCCCAGGAAAAGGAAAACAGGTCTTGCGGAATACACATCCGACGACACTGCCCAGCTTAACTAACCTGCTCCAACAAGTCTAATTCCTCACGATGAACTTACCCATGTGGTCTGCCGCTTCACCGTTTCCGACGCATCGCACAACGACAGACATTCATAAAATATCTGGACACTGTAACTACTTGACACCTTTGGCAACCCGCAATGGAATCAAGACAGCAGACCTCACTCACTCTTACCGAACCGATGGGACCAGACCCGATACCAGGGACACACAAGTACCAAACTCCTGGAGGCACGAGCCCGGGCTCCCCCAGTGTCATCCCCGCCCATATGACGCCCTCCCCTTATCTCCACATCCCAAAAAAAAAAAAAAAGACCTGCACCCCATATATCAGATCTATGTCCCACAGCTGGGATAAACTTTATGCAACATAGAAATGAGCCAGATAACTTTAACATACCGTAACACACCACTTAACCCAATATGACACCATTCTAAGCCCCCCCCCCTCGCTCACAGCTGAACACCGATCAAATAGATGATGTAGCTGAATACTGAATAGATAGACAAAAATGAATTCCACATATGATATAGATAGATAACAAAATATACGGTATATTGTACAGAAAGATAATGCAGAGTACTGACTACTATATAGTTAGATAACTTAGCTAAACTCTATATAGATAGATGGACTGAGTGCTGAATAATGTATAATTAGACAGTCTGACTGGATGCTACTAGTGATGTCGAGAACACAAAATTTTCGGTTCGCGAACGGCAAACGCGAACTTCCACAAATGTTCGCGAACTGGCGAACCAGGTGAACCACCATAGACTTCAATGGGCAGGCGAATTTTAAAACACACAGGGACTCTTTCTGGCCACAATAGTGATGGAAAAGTTGTTTCAAGGGGCCTAACACCTGGACTGTGGCATGCCGGAGGGGGATCCATGGCAAAACTCCCATGGAAAATTACACAGTTGATGCAGAGTCTGGTCTTAATCCATAAAGGGCATAAATCACCTAACATTCCTAAATCACAATGGATATGGATTGACACCTGACATATGACATATTGACACCTTGACATATGGATTGACACCTATCTTCAGGATCCCTGATACACAATGACACAGAGCAGAATAGGGACAGTTCCCCCTACATAGGGTTACTTGGCAGATATGGATTGACACCTATCCTAAGGATCCCTGATAAACACTGACACAGAGCAGAATAGGGACTGTTCCCCCTACATAGGGTCACTTGGCAGATATGGATTGACACCTATCCTAAGGATCACTGATACACACTGACACAGAGCAGAATAGGGACTGTTCCCCCTACATAGGGTCACTTGGCAGATATGGATTGACACCTATCCTAAGGATCCCTGATACACACTGACACAGAGCAGAATAGGGACTGTTCCCCTACATAGGGTCACTTGGTAGATATGGATTGACACCTGTCCTCAGAGACCATGATACACACTGACACAGAGCAGAATAGGGACTGTTCCCCCTACATAGGGTCACTTGGCAGATATGGATTGACACCTGTCCTCAAAGACCCTGATACACACTGACACAGAGCAGAATAGGGACTGTTCCCCCTACATAGGATCACTTGGCAGATATGGATTGACACCTAAGGATCCCTGATACACACTGACACAGAGCAGAATAGGGAATATTCACTAAATGCCAAACATTGTTATACAGGGGAATATTCAGGAAATAAGGATAAGGGGGGACCTACTGTCCTCCCCCCTGCCCCCACCCGTGAGCAGTGGGTGGGGGCCATAAAAATAATGAGGGGGGGACCTACTGTATGATGTTGTATCGATCAGGTAGTGTAAGGGTTACGCCCACTTCACAGTGACAGACCAAACTCCCCGTTTAACGCACCGCAAACAACCACAAACAGTCCATTTGCACAACTGCAAACTCCCCATTTGCACAAGGTTGGATACCAAGCTAGCCATGTCCCGTTCCTTGTCCTCACTGATGTCATTGAAGGTCTCTTCCTCCACCCAGCCACGTACAACACCAAGGGTCCCCGAAAGGTGGCAACAAGCCCCCTGGGACGCCTGCTGTGTTTGGTCTTCCACCTCCTCAAAGCCACCTTCCTGCTCTGACTCCTCTTCTTCAGACTCCTCTCTCTGCGTTGCCTCTCTCTGAGTTATTATAAGGTGTGTTAAGTAGTATTATTCTTATCAGTTTAATCCCTGTTATGTGCCTTTTTTTTGGTTTTTGAAACCACAGTGCAGCACCAGAGGCCCGAAAAATTAGGCATGTACACATGCCTGAAAAATTAGGTATTGTTGCAGCCGCTGCTGTAGCAGCGGCCAGAAGAATTAATGTTTGTTTCCCAGGCAGAAAGTGCCCTAAAATAGTGTTCCCCAACCCCGGGGCCGCGGACCGGTACATGGATCAAACGGTACCGGGCCGCCCGAGGAACTTTAATTTCACTGTGGCGGCCGAGGCGCAGAGCATTGCGCCCTCCTGAGCCCGCCCATTGTGTGACAATAACGAATGAAAATTCCCTATTGTTACACTGATCCTCCTCCTGGGTCCTCCCGTTTCCTGATTGGCCGTAAGGCAAACCCCACGCCATTGGCCGAACTCAATCTGGGCCTTCAGGGGAAAATGACAACTGTTTTCAAGTTGTCAGACAAAGTAGCTGCATTTAAAGCCAAACTGGAGTTGTGGGGACAGCGCGTGAACAGAGGCATTTTGGACATATTTCAGACATTAGCGGGGATTTTAGGCGAGACTGAGCTTGAACATTCATTCTGCCAGTTGGTGCACGATCATCTGTCTTTGCTTTTAAAAGATGTTGAGCGCTACTTCCCAACCACAAAAGACCCACGAACTGGTAAGGAATGGATCCGCAACCCATTTGCCAACAAATCAGGCGAATCTAGCATGTCTATGCAAGAAGAAGAAGAACTGCTGGAGATTGCAAATGACGGTGGCCTTAAAACTATGTTCGAGACAACAACTCTGCCGGTGTTCTGGATTAAAGTCATGGCGGAATACCCTGAGATTGCCACCACAGCACTTAAATCCCTATTGCCATTTCCGACAACCTATCTGTGTGTAGCGGGGTTTTCTGCAGTGACAGCAACCAAAACAAAACAGCCGAATAAACTGGACATAAGCAACACACTTCGGGTGTCATTGTTGCAAAGAAACAAGCTCAGGGTTCTCATTGATTTGGCATTCTAGTGAGTTAAATAAAATAAATCACTTTATTTTCATTTTTTGGTGTAGCTGTATTTTATTTTGAAGGCATGTTTAAATACAATTAAATTAAAATTATTAAATCAAAACAAGCGGGCCACGGAAAAATTATCAAACGTTTACCGGTAAAAAGGTTGGGGAGCACTGCCCTAAAACATTGCGGCTTGAACCCTAATTGGTGGCGGATAAGTTACGCAAGTCAACCGGCATTCAGAGCTAAAATACAGCAGCGTGTGGACCATTTTTAGCCCAAGGCAGCTCATCTCATCAGCCCTTTTTTAGTTGAATGTATCACCCACTGTCAGTCCCGTCGGGATCCATCCCTCATTCATCTTAATAAAGGTGAGGTAATCTAGACTTTTTTGACCTAGGTGACTTCTCTTCTCAGTGACAATACCTCCTGCTGCACTGAAGGTCCTTTCTGACAGGACACTTGAAGCGGGGCAGGCCAGAAGTTCTATCGCAAATTGGGATAGCTCAGGCCACAGGTCAAGCCTGCACACCCAGTAGTGAAGGGGTTAATCGCTCCTCAGAGTGTTGATATCTGCAGTTAAGGCGAGGTAGTCTGCTACCTGTCGGTCGAGTCGTTCTCCGAGGGTGGATCCCGAAGGGCTGTGGCGATGCGTAGGACTTAAAAAGGACTTAAAAAGCTCCGCATGTCCTCCATCAACAAAGCGTCCTGTCCTTGCCGGCGTGGTCGTGGGAGGAGGAGGATTACTTTCACCTCTTCCCCTGTTAGATTCCCGTTGTGCTGTGACATCACCCTTAGACGCTGTGTAAAGCATACTTTTTAATTTATTTTGCAAATGCTGCATCCTTTCCGACTTGTTGTAATTTGGTAACCTTTCAGCCACTTTCTGCTTATACCGGGGGTCTAGTAGCGTGGACACCCAGTACAGGTCGTGCTCCTTCAGCCTTTTTATACGAGGGTCCCTTAACAGGCACGACAGCATGAAAGACCCCATTTGCACAAGGTTGGATGCCGAGCTACTCATTTCCCGTTCCTCCTCCTCAGTGATCTCAATGAAGGTATGTTCTTCCCCCCAGCCACGTACAACACCACAGGTACCAGATAGGTGACAACGAGCACCCTGGGATGCCTGTTGTGGTTTGTCTTCCTCCTCCTCCTCAAAGCCACATTCCTCCTCTGACTCCTCTTCCTCACAATCCTCTTTCAGCGTTGCCGCAGGTCCAGCAAGCGATGCTGATAAGGCTGGTTCTGGTGGTGATGGTGACCACAACTCTTCCTCTTCCTCTTCACGCTCATCTACGGCCTGATCCAGCACTCTTTGCAGGGCATGCTCCAGGAAGAAAACAAATGGTATGATGTCGCTGATGGTGCCTTCGGTGCGACTGGCTAGGTTTGTCACCTCCTCAAAAGGACGCATGAGCCTACAGGCATTGCGCATGAGCATCCAGTAACGTGGCAAAAAAATTCCCAGCTCCCCAGAGGCTGTCCTAGCACCCCAGTCATACAAATATTCATTAACAGCTTTTTCTTGTTGGAGCAGGCGGTCGAACATTAGGAGTGTTGAATTCCAATGTGTCGGGCTGTCGCAAATCAAGCGCCTCACTGGCATGTTGTTTTGCCACTGGATATCGGCAAAGTGCACCATGGCCATGTAGGAACACCTGAAATGGCCACACACCTTCCTGGCCTGCTTCAGGATGTCCTGTAAGCCTATGTACTTATGCACAAAGCGTTGTACGATCAGATTACACACATGTGCCATGCACGGCACATGTGTCAACTTGCCCAACTTCAATGCCGCCAACAAATTTGTTCCGTTGTCACAAACCACTTTGCCGATCTCCAGTTGCTGCGAGTCAGCCACTTTTCCACCTGTGCGTTCAGGGCGGACAGGAGTGCTTGTCCGGTGTGACTCTCTGCTTTCAAGCAAGTCAAACCAAGACGGCGTGACACTGCCGTATCCGGGATGTGGAATAGTACCTGGGGAGCTGGGGGGGTGCCGTTGATGTGGAGCAAGACGCAGCAGCAGAAGAGGACTCAGCCGAGGAGGTTATGGAAGAGGATGGAGTAGGAGGAGTAGAGGAGGTGGCAGCAGGCCTGCCTGCAAGTCGTGGCGGTGTCACCAACTCCTCTGCAGAGCCATGCATTCCATGCTTGGCAGCCGTCAGCAGGTTTACCCAATGCGCAGTGTAGGTGATATACCTGCCCTGACCATGCTTTGCAGACCAGGTATCAGTGGTCAGATGGACCCTTGCCCCAACACTGTGTGCCAGACATGCCATTACTTCCTTTTGCACAATCGAGTACAGGTTGGGGATTGCCTTTTGTGAAAAGAAATTTCGTCCGGGTACCTTCCACTGCGGTGTTCCAATAGCTACAAATGTTTTGAACGCCTCAGACTCCACCAGCTTGTATGGTAAAAGCTGGCGGGCTAATAGTACAGACAAGCCAGCTGTCAGACGCCGGGCAAGGGGGTGACTTTCTGACATTGGCTTCTTACTCTCAAACATGTCCTTGACAGACACCTGACTGTGGGCAGATGAGCAGGAACTGCTCAAGGCGAGAGACGGAGTGGCGGATGGTTGAGAGGGGGCAAGGAGGACAGCAGTGGTTGACGTGGCTGAAGATGCTGGACCAGGAGGAGGATGGCGGCTTTGAGTTTGTGTGCTGCTTGTACTCATGTGTTGATCCCATAGGCGTTTGTGATGTGCGATCATGTGCCTACGCAAAGCAGTTGTACCTAGGTGGGTGTTGGACTTCCCACGACTCAGTTTCTTTTGGCACAGGTTGCAAATGGCATCGCTGTTGTCAGAGGCAGACTCACAAAAAAAATGCCACACTGCTGAACTCTGCAATGACGGCATTCTGGTGGTGGACACAGCATACGTTGATTGGCGTGCTGTCGGGCTGACCCCGGGTGCCGATGCATGCTGTCTGACTGTGCCACTAGCTCCTTGCGATGACCTCCCCCTGCTTCCAACTCGTCTCCTCTTCCTCTCTGTCTCCCCATCTGAACTTTCGCCCTGTTCTTCTTCTTGCCGAGCGGGCACCCACGTGACATCCATGGACGCATCATCATCATCAACCGCTTCACTTGTATCTAACAACTCAGCAAAGGAAGCAGCAGTGGGTACAACTTCATCATCATCACACCGTACATGTGTAATACAGCCTGACTGAGACATATCCCTGTTATCTACATCCTCTGTCAATAATGGTTGCGCATCACTCATTTCTTCAAACGGATGTGTAAATAACTCCTCTGACATACCAAGTGAAGCGGCTGTGGTGCTAGTGTTGGTGGTGGCGGCAGGCGGGTGAGTGGTATCTTGAGAGGTGCCCGAAGCTAAGCTGGAGGAGAATGTTGCGTCAAGGTTCCGAGCGGAAGCTGTAGAAGATTGGGTGTCCTGTGTTAGCCAGTCAACTATGTCCTCAGAACTTTTCAAGTTCAGGGTACCTGGCCTCTGAAAACTGGGCATTATTCTAGGGCAAAAGGGAATCACAGCACCACGACCACGACGGCCCCTGCGGGGTGGCCTGCCTCTGCCTGTCATTTTTTTTTCGATTAGTGGTACTATGCATGCAAGCTACTGTGACACCAGATATGAGTGGCACTGTGAACTGGCAGAGGCTGGCAGAGTACACGCTATAGGGCTGACACACCCGCTTGAAGACAACTAACTGCTATTCAATCTATAACAGTGAAAAAAGTTTTTTGTTTTTAAATGCAAGCTATTGTGACACCAGTGAGTGAGTGGTGACACTGACTGGGCAAATGGGCACAGTATCCACTGTGAGCCTGACACAGAAGCTGGCAGCAGTGGCAGACAACTAACTGCTATTCAGTCTATAACAGTGAAAAAAGTTTTTGGTTTTTAAATGCAAGCTATTGTGACACCAGTGGGTGAGTGGTGGCACTGGGCACAGTATCCAGTGTGAGCCTGACACACCCGCTTTGAGAAAACTAACTGCTATTCAATCTATAACAGTGAAAAAAGTTTTTGGAGTTTTAAATGCACGCTATTGTGACACCAGTTAAGAGTGGCACTGTGAACTGGCAGAGTACACGCTGTAGGGCTGACACACCCGCTTTGAGACAACTAACTGCTATTCAATCTATAACAGTGAAAAAGTTTTTTGGTTTTTAAATGCACGCTATTGTGACACCAGATAAGAGTGGCACTGTGAACTGGCAGAGTACACGCTGTAGGGCTGACACACCCGATTTGAGACAACTAACTGCTATTCAATCTATAACAGTGAAAAAAGTTTTTTGTTTTTAAATGCAAGCTATTGTGACACCAGTGAGTGAGTGGTGGCACTGGGCACAGTATCCACTGTGAGCCTGACACACCCGCTTTGAGACAACTAACTGCTATTCAATCTATAACAGTGAAAAAAGTTTTGGGTTTTTAAATGCACGCTATTGTGACACCAGTGAGTGAGTGGTGGCACTGGGCACAGTATCCACTGTGAGCCTGACACACCCGCTTTGAGACAACTAACTGCTATTCAATCTATAACAGTGGAAAAAGTTTTTTGTTTTTAAATGCAAGCTATTATGACACCAGATATGAGTGGCACTGTGAACTGGCACAATATCCACTGTGAGCCTGACACACCTGCTTTGAGACAACTAACTGCTATTCAATCTATAACAGTGAAAAAGGTTTTTGGGTTTTAAATGCAAGCTATTGTGACACCAGTGAGTGAGTGGTGGCACTGGGCACAGTATCCACTGTGAGCCTGACACACCCGCTTTGAGACAACTAACTGCTATTCAATCTATAACAGTGAAAAAAGTGTTTTGGTTTTAAATGCACGCTATTGTGACACTAGTGAGTGAGTGGTGGCACTGGGCACAGTATCCACTGTGAGCCTGACACACCCGCTTTGAGACAACTAACTGCTATTCAATCTATAACAGTGAAAAAAGTTTTTTGTTTTTAAATGCAAGCTATTGTGACACCAGTGAGTGAGTGGTGGCACTGGGCACAGTATCCACTGTGAGCCTGACACACCCGCTTTGAGACAACTAACTGCTATTCAATCTATAACAGTGAAAAAAGTTTTTTGGTTTTAAATGCAAGCTATTGTGACACCAGTGAGTGAGTGGTGGCACTGGGCACAGTATCCACTGTGAGCCTGACACAGAAGCTGGCAGGCAGGCAACTGCAATTACATAACACAGAAAAAAAAAAAAAAGACTGGTGTTCTAGCCCTAAAAAGGGCTTTTTGGGGTGCTGTCCTTACAGCAGAGATCAGATTAGTCCTTCAGGACTGTAGTGGACACTGTATACCCTAACCTAGCTATGCATTTCCCTACCTAACCAACAGCAGCTACACTTTCCCTCCTCTCACTAAGCATGCAGCTTGAGAATGAATGTAAAATGGATGCCTTCCAGTAGGTGGGAGGGTCTGCTAGGGAGGGTGTGCTGCTAATTGGCTGGAATGTGTCTGCTGACTGTGAGGTACAGGGTCAAAGTTTACTCAATGATGACGAATAGGGGGCGGATCGAACCGCGCAAATGTGGACATGCTATGTTTGCCAGGAACTATTTGCCAGCGAACCGTTCGGTGCATCACTACTTATTGTTAAAGGGGGAACATTTGCCTCCCCAGGTCCCACCCATATGCAGCA
>OW240918.1:72117928-72153529 GCA_933207985.1 Pelobates cultripes | reverse complement strand
GGAGATTATTTGTTGATCTGAGCTCCCAAACCACAAAATGGAGCTTAAATCTTTTATACCACGTATCTCACTTTCCAAAAGATACCATCCTTCATTTTCAGCACTATTTAACTGAGTTCAATTTGCGAGATATATGCACATAATACTTGGAAAACCCAAACCACCGTCTCTGATATTTTGGTCCAGCACAGTTTTATTAATCCTCAGCCTCTTCCAGATGTAATTAGTAACCGTATTTTGGATCATATCTAGCCAAGGTCTAGCTATTTTTAAAGGGAAACTCCAGTGCCAGGAAAACAATCAGTTTTCCTGGCACTGCAGGTCCCCTCTCCTTCCCACCCCCAATCCCCAGTTGCTGAAGGGGTGAAAACCCCTTCAGTTACTTACCTGAGGCAGCGACATGTCCCACGTCGCTGCTTCTTCCTCCGCCGCCGCTCCTCCCAGTGATTGCGTCGGCCAGTGGGTGAGACTGATCCTGCCCACCGGCCGGGGAGACCCAATGTGGCAATGCCACGCATGCGCATTAGAGCTCCCCATAGAAAAACATTTTCTGTGCTTTCCTATGGGGAAATGAGCGACACTGGATGTCCTCACACAGCGTGAGGACGTCCAGCGACGCTCTAGCACAGGTTTTCTGTGCTATGATGCAGGAAGTGCCCTCTAGTGGCTGTAGTAGACAGCCACTAGAGGTGGAGTTAACCCTGCAAGGTAATTATTGCAGTTTATAAAAAACTGCAATAATTTCACTTGCAGGCTAAGAGTAGTGGGAGATGGCACCCAGACCACTCCAATGGGCAGAAGTGGTCAGGATGCCTGGAGTGTCCCTTTTAAGGGAGAATTCAAAATAAATATGCCCATTTGGGAAGGAGGTATGCATTAATCAGGTTCATCCTCCCCCACCAAGTGATCTCAATGTGTCTCCATTTTTTCAACGAATTGTTCATTTCCCTGAAGCAGCTTAGGAAATTACTCTGCATTAAATCTGACACATCTCTGGTCAGAAAAATACCAAGATACGAAAGGGTGGTGTTAGCCCAATTAAATTTATAGCTAGCATTTATAAGATCCCTACTATCTTTGTCTATGTTGATATCCAGTATTGTTGATTTACTCTAATTTATTTTGTGGTTTGAGATATCACTATAAGACTCTTATAAAAGCGTTTATAGAGTTGACAGGGTCGGTTAGGGTTATAATCAGGTCATCTGCATATAAATTCAGTTTTAAGTCTCTTTGTTTTGTAGCAATGCCTTTTATTTGTTTATTATATCTAATTTTAATTGCTAGTATCGCCATAGAAATAATATACAGGATTGGAGACAGCAGCAGCCCTGTCTTGTTCCTTTATGTAGTTTAAAGCAATCGGCACACATATTTGGGCCGACTGTCCTCGCCGAAGGGAAATAATACAAAGACAGGATTGCCCAGTGTATCCAGCCCTGAAACCCAAATTTTAATAAGGTCTTACTCAAAAATACCCAATCGAACCTATCAAACGCTTTCTCCACATCAACTGCCAGTAGTTGTAGCGGGATGTTTTTTTCTTCTGGCACATTCTAAGATATCCATGCTGGTTTCTTTATGGTTCCCTACACTATCTATCATTAGGGCAACCAGGGCTCCATTCCCATGGACACAGCTTATTTCACGTCATCATCACGCAGCAGCACGTCATTACGTATTCTCATATCACGGCAGTCAGTCACAGGATCGGGATGGATGTGGGTCACTTTTGCACAGCTTTGAATATTAATTTTTATATGTTCATAAATATGGTTTGTTGAAGCATTGTATTATCTTGATAAAGACTCAGAAAGGTTGAAATGTTGATGTAATTGAATACACAATTGAAAATTTCCAGAGAGTGCTCTTGTCATTACTTTTGTGTATTTTGGTGCTGGGAAGCACCTGGATGGGTTGACTGCCAGAGCCTGGAATTGTGTGTGTGTGTGTGTGTGTGTGTGTGTGTGTGTGTGTGTGTATGTATATATATATATAAACAAAAGAAAAGAGATGCACTCCAAGGACTTAATAAGTGAAAAAAAGGGGTAATTTATTCCAATAGGTATTGCATCAAAAATTAGCCGACGTTTCGACCCATTCAGGTCTTTCTCAAGGTCCTCTTAACTTGGCACCCCACCCCAAATATATATATATATATATATATATATATATATATATATATATATATATATATATATATATATATATATATATATATATTAGTTCTGTGTGTGTTTTTAAATTGGGTTTAAAATTGGGGTGGGGTGCCAAGTTAAGAAACCTAAATCTTGCCATTCAACAGTATGTATTTAAGTTAATATATTCATTAAAGACAATAAAACTGTATGCAATATAGAAATATTCATTTTTTCATGTTGAAATCAATCAATCTGGCATTCTTTATTTATAATTAGAACATTTGATCTGTACAAATCAATTTCCCTCTCCAACAGATCTTTTTTTTTTTATAAATATATATACATTTCATTTTAGTTTTCTGTATTTCAGCCTATTTATATTTATATGTGATCACCGTGCAAATAAATTTGATAAAGTGTATTCAATTTTAATGTTATTGCAAAATGCTAAAAATAATAGACAAAACATGGCAAGGCCCTGACGTTTATTGTTAATAGTATGTGAAAACAAACAAACAATGATTTATATAATAATTGTACATTTTTATTAGCTTAGCTATAGTAATGCAATCAGGAAACAAGCAATAAATATGCAGTCAAAGGTTATATTCTGAAAAGCTTGATGTATCAATCCTGGCAAGGAACATTTATTTTATGAAATCAAGAAGTGATTTATACAACACATTCTTATATATTGACGGTACACTGCAGGCTTGAGTTAAAGAAACAATATAGTGCCAGTAATACAAACATGTATTCCTGGTGCTATAGTGCTGGTGTGGCAGTTTAGGTCACTGGCCCCTTCTCTGTTGAATAAAAATATGTTTATACTCACCTTTTCTCCAATGGCTGAAATCATCGGTCTTGATGATCTCAGCCAATCCAATGCTTTCTCATAGGAAAGCATTTAAAGGCTATTGCGCATGCGCAGCAAAACACTGTGCTGCACCAATCAGCATCTCCTCATAGAAATGCATTTAATGAATGCATCTCTATGTGGAACGTTGAGTGCCTCCATACTGAGTGTAGAGACGCTGAATGTCATTGCTGTTCCATACTAAAAAGACTTATATATATAGAAGAATTCTACCTCCAGTACCCTTGCAAGGTTGATGAGCCTGAAATTTCCATTTGATTGTGAGTGTTCTACCTTATTCTGGTGTAATTTTTGTAATAGTGTATTACACTATGTATTGTTCATATTTTTTCTAGATTTCATATATTTCAGTGGGATATTCTACCAATATTTATATAGGTTGTTATAATTTTAGTTATATGTATTTTGTGTGTCCCACATTCTTTATTTCTTGTATTTGTTTGGGTGTTTTTGTGAGGTACACCTGGGATACCACTTTTTACATATTTTTTATTTTTTCACTCACATATTAGTGCTTATATATATTTGTATATAGACACCAGATCATTTACATTAAGCTGTAGTTGTTTCGGTGACTATAGTATCCCTTTGACTCAACTTTTTTAATGCATTATACATGAGAATGACACATTAATAAAACGTAAAGGAAAAAAAAAATATTATATTTAAAAACCACACTCACTTTTGAATACTTATCATTTGTTGTATATCTGCATCTTCAATAAAGGGACCAGGGAACATTCCAATTACTTTTCATTAAGACAGATTTCAGAGCTAATACTGGCATTATTTTTTAACATTTTAGCATGTAATTTTACTCCCCATGTAGTGGGTATGATGTGAGGAGTACTCTAGAGTCATTCCACAGCAAAGGAACAAACCATTTTACAATGGTTTGCTCTCTCACCTGGTCCAGTTGAGTTTACACAATTCAGCATACAACTTCTGCAGAGTTACATAACTTGGATGTTGATCCTGCTGCTCATTTATTGGCTTAGAGGATCAGATGACTGCTCTCAGCCAATAAATGAGTGTCTGCACATCAAAATTTGCACGGCACTGACATTGGCCAGCCTTGTTCTAAACTGGCTAATGATACCCCATGACCATGCCAGAGGTGGAGTTACCTGCAACAGCATATGTGTTAAACTCGTTATGTGCAGCTTTCTACAGCGAAGCACTGCACACACCATGACCACTTTAAATCACTGAAGTGGTCATGGTGCTTAGAGAAATCCTTTAAGGCCCTTACTTTTAGCTTGCCACATGGAAACTGCCGTTTTGAAAACAGTCGTCCTGCCACAATAAATAGCATTCAGTAGAGCCAACATCAAAGAAGAGAAAGAATAAAATTATTGAATGATTTCTTTTATTTGGCATCCTCAGCTCCTAGTAATAAATACTATTTTAACTACTATGGAGTTATTAACTAGTCACGCTATTTAACAATGTCTGGATTTTGTAATTTGGCTCCGAACAGACCCAAATGAGTTGTATTTCAGCCGGACTGAACACAAGAGGGCAGCTGAAGTCCGTGCTGAATGCTTCAAATCCTGGACCTTCAGGAATATGAATATTATTTATGTAGTGGCTATAATCCATCATATGAAATTGTTAAATAAATAAAAGTCTATGAGGGTCAATAATACCCTCAAAATCACTATACCCTCAAAAACTCCCTACTATGTGCCAGGTGAGGACATGTCTACTAAATGTCTAAAATTACCAACTTGGTAGCCAATTTCATTAGTTGTGTCTGTTATGAGGATTTTAATTTGGCCTTATTCATTGGTGAAGAAAGAAGAGTAAAAAAAAAAAAATGGAGATTTCAGAGGATTAATTATAATTTTTGTTTTACAGGTATTAGTTTTATTACCCCCTCTCATTATTCTTATAGTGAGAAGTTGTAGTTAGGGTTGTTAATTTTTATTGGGGGTGATTGGGGACCCCTAGCCAGACCATTATTCAGGTCCTTACCCTTTGCAATGATTGGGGCTGTGGGACCCAAAACCCCCTTGTATTTTAATAGCCCCTACTCACTGACTATAACCTGTATGGATAGGAGTTCATTTTCAGAAGACCGAAATGTAGAAAATTTAAAAACAATGTGCAAAACTTTGCCAAAAGTAGACAATTTTGAAAATGGCTATACAACTAAACACTAACTAACAAGATTAATGAATGTTCACTGTTTATTTCAAACTGGAACAGGCAACATTTTATTAGTAAAAAATTTATATTTTAGTTTAGCTTGAAGAGGGAGTAGTATACCCATTCACCAGACAACTAGCTCTATATAAATGTTGCATGCATTTCATTTTTAATACTATATCTTGACCTCCAAAGAACATTAGAGAGAGGATTGCTGATTTAATCCAAATTGTAAAACATTACATGGATTGTGGGTCAACGTGTCACTCCTGTTGTAGTTATGTAATAGAAAAGGCTTTGTGCATGTTTGCTGAATCCTGTAGCATATCATGTAATTACTGTCATTATTGGCTTTAATTAAGCAGTGTATGAAGAACAAATGTTCTTCAATTGTTAAATATCACTATGTTCCATCAGTGCTAAGGAGCAGCAAAAAATGCATAGCACAGGCCTTCCAACATTCCTGATTTTAATCACGAGTTTGATCTCTTGTGTTCCCTTTTGTCACAGGCCCTCTCTCTCCAGTTGCCCCAAGGTGCAAGGACATTTGCTGTTGGTCCCTGTAAATTATGAGGCGAACGGCAGCTGCCCGTTTAGGCCCTGGGGAGATAGCGCAGCTAAGCGGACAAGGGCACATGTAGGAGTGTGAGGATAGATGCATGGGATTGGTTGGGAAAGAGTGTGTGGGTGGGATTATGTTCTGTGTAAATTAGTGTGGGGTCTTACCTCAGTACCACTTGGGATTCGGGCCAGCAAACAGCTTCCTGTCCTCCTGCTCCTGTTTGCCTGGGCCTGTAGTTTCACAGCTTGAGGGATGGAGGTTGAGGCCTACTGGCTTCCCTCAGAGTTGCTGCAGCGTGGATGGTGACCGGCGACTCCTGATTTAGGTGCTCTCCTCTCCTGGATCCTCTCCCCTGGGGATGGCTGTTGGTGTTGGTGCTCCCTCCCCCCCCGTGGCCTGTCTCCATCTGGGGTTTTCCCTGTGGCCCCTGCTCCCCTCTCCCCTGGGTGCTCCCCCCCCCTGCAGCCCGGGCCTTCCCTGTGGGTTCCCCCCCCCTCCCGTGGCCTTGCTTCATCCATCTGGGGCCTTCCCTGTGGCCCGTACTCCTGGGGGCCGCGACAGGGCCCTGGCGGTGAGTGGGCCCTGTGGGGCTGAGAGGGGACTGTTTTACTGCTTTTGGGGGCGGGGGGAGCACCTATCCTGGGGCCTCCTCTGCCAGTGAGGATGGTGCACCCCCCTCTTTTTTCAGTTTCTCCCCCCTTCTCTGTCTCTGGTTTCTCCCCCCCCCCCGTTGGTGTTTGGGGGGGGCCTCATCTCCTCCCTTGGTGTCCCCCTGTTTTTCCGCTTGTTCCTGTCGGTCCTTCTTTCTTTCCCCCCCTCTTTTTTATTTTTCCCTCTCTCTGATTCTCTCCTCTATGTCCTCCCCCCCTTTCCTCTCTTCCCCTGCTTTTACCTGTTCCTGGGTCTTCTCTGCCTTTTTCTCTCTCTGCCTTCTGCTCTTCTTCTCTCCTGGTGGCACGTCCTCTCCATGCCCTTCTCACAGGTCCTGGCATAGAAATGCCCAGTGGGCGGCACCTGGAACACCTTGGAAGAAGACAGTGGAAGCTGATTTCAATGTCTTCTGCCTGGACTTCTACGCTTGTTATGCCGCGGCTGCCGCACCGGGCATTGGCTGGTAAGTACATTGTCCCTTCTTGCATCCAATCGGGACCCTTTAGAGCTGGGGGGGTATTAGTGCGCAAATAAAAAGATACAAATTTGGAAATTTCAAAAACAAAAAAATAAAACTAAATGAATACATTAATGGAATATGAAATAAAATATAAGGAAAAAAAAAGGAATAGATAAAAATTTGGAAATGTAAAAAAAAATAAAATAAATAAATCCTGAATGAATACCTGAATAGAATGAGAAATAAAAGATTCACAACAAAAAGAGAAAAAGAGAGAGGAAAACAGTACCTGGACACCACTTACCAGGGGTTCCACTCCGGTTATTTAACCCCCCCTTTTAACAGTATTTATCATATGTTATAGTACAGTTTCCTGCAGCGTCCTGCACAGCTAATAGCGCTGGCACTGCCTCCCAAGAGGAGGGCGGTTAGGGTGGCTCTGGACACTGCTGCGGGGCGCTAGTATGGACTGCTTGACTTGCGCGTGTCGCGTAATTCTAGGGAGCAGTGGTGAGGTTTTTTTTCTTAGTGATATGTTCCCTCATGCAGCGGGGGGCCCCGTGCTTGGGAGGGAGGGACTCCAGGTGGGGTGTGGGCTTACATCCCGACCAATTTTAGGGTGCCCCTGAAGTCTGCTCCGTGGGTCCCCCCCCTTGGGACATGGTGCCTGTAGAGGGGCAGGGTCAATATCGCATGATTTCTTATTTACTCGGTTGTCGTTCCATCCACAGGGTTAGGTATGGGAGGGCATGACACAACGTGGTTAGGGCTGCAGGGCTCTGGGGCCTTGCTGACAAAGGCAGCAGTGGAATCGGATTTCCGGCTGCTGCCGATACGCCGGGCAGGTTATTGTTTTCCGGGCCGTATTTCTGACAGTCAGTGTTATGTGGCTATGTGCCTCTGCACGGGTGGCTCTTAATGTTATGTGTGGGGCCGACAGTGTTGCATGTCATGCTTTGCTGCTGTGGTGTTTTCTTCGGGTAGTGTTTTGGCGGTTGCCTGTCGGTGTTGCCCTTGGGGCGTTATGGGGTTATCCTTTTGGGCCTCCATTAACGATGGCTTGTGCAATCAGGCCCCCTAAGTCCATTCCACTGACTTCCACCTGTTGCCGCTGCAGAGGGTTTGGGGGTATTTGGGGCCTATTTGGGGTTTTTCAATGGTGTGCTGACTTTTGCTCAGTAAGCTGGCGAGAATCGGGGCTCTTGCAGACTCTGGCTGTCTTGGAGCTTCCCCATTCTGGTGGCATGATAGGCGGGGGGTACCCAACTCCCGGACAGTTGGGTAGTTCTTCCATTGAGACAATCGTGGGGTGGTGCAGGCTGTCTACATCATGTGACAGTACCCTCTACCCCGTTGGTACCCTGGTTGCGGCACCTGGCTCGGCGCTGCTTGAGTCTGGAAGTGTCTGGTCAGGCAGGGTGTTTCCCGGGGGTTCTATCTTGTTCACGGTGGGACGTACTTCGGGGGGGGGGCTCTGCGGGGCCAAATTATAAGGCAGTGGAGACATGGTCGTTCAGTCTGGCAGACTGATGAAGCGGTCCATGGGTCGATCTCTGAGGTGGCGTGGGGCCCGTTACAGTAAAGTGTGACCGATCGGGCCGGATGATAGTATTTCCTTGACAGCTTCTTGTTCATGTTACGGTCATCTGCAGGTGGGAAGGGGCTTTGGTGGATCGAGTAAGCATCAGGATGGACTTCCTTCAGGCTTTTGCTGCTCGATGGCTGTTGTATTTGAGCGGTTGGCTGATTCATCAATAGAATCTGTTCCATTCTTGGATGTTGCGGGGTTGACATAACCAGGCCCTTTCTGATTTCTCTTGAGGTAGATGGAATGCACAGTGTAATGGTGAGGCTCCTAACAGGATGTACTAGGTTCCCAGGATAGTTGGAAATATACCGTTCCAATTGGGGGGAGCGCCGGGTTCCGACATGTGTCCTGTGTTCCTTCGGTGAGGGCAATTCCACTCCTGGGTTATTCGGCCTCCTCTCCCCTTGTTTGGTTCTCAAAGCCGGGTTTTCTCGCCTGCATCCATGTCGTTGGGGTGCTCCAAGTGGGGCTAGAATTCCTGGGTAAGGAATTACCCATTCAGTCCGGTTATGGGCGACTACAGATGCTGCCACGCTGGGCGTGCTTGTGCCACTGGTTCAAAAGGCTAGAATGGTGGGGGTCAGGGTGGTAGGTTCTTTGGGTTCACCCTGCCGGTCTCCAAATGGATTTCTCTCTGCGGTTACTGTCTCCTCCTCCCCTCCCCCCCACCCCCGGAATAAGGAGGGTGGGATGCTCATATGTCATTTGAGACAGGAGGCGGGGGGCGAGTGGTTGGATCTTACGTCTTCGGGAGCGGAGGTTCGGTGGTCTGGCGCCAGATACGTGAGGGGGGTGTGGCTCCTCCTCGTCCTGGGTAAGCTGTCCCGCCTCCTATGGGTGCCGGGGGTTTTGTCATCTGTCTGGGTGGAATGACCTGGGTTCGGTGGCTGTTTGGGATTTGGGTGCTCTTAAATCTGGACATGTTACACATTCTGTTTCTTCCCAGAGGTTCTCAGGGGCCGGGCTGAGGCTATTGCCCGTTCCTGTTGGCAGTGCGCTCCGCAACGTGAGTGCCCTGGTGCGCTGCCGCCGGGAATCGGACGAGATGGGTTTCTAGGTTTGTCTTGGGGGTTTGGGGGATTCCGGTTCACCTTAGGGTTTGGCCGGATGTGGCCTAGTTATCTCGAGGAGATGGGTGCGCTTGCTGGAGGTCGGACGAGGCCTATGTTAATGGTGCACTGAGGAAGACTCCAGCTGGAGTTGAAACGTGGTTGCTGCTAGACCAAAGTATTGTATCTAGGGCTTTTTCTTATTTACTCTGCAGTGTTTTATTTAGGCTTTGTGCCTAGTATATTTTACTATTTATACACTGCTTATTGTCCTTGTTTTAATTGTTTCTTTGTTCAATAAATTTCGGATTCTGCACTTTGTATCCTGAAGGATATCGTTTTAGCCTTTTTAGGCACTCTCCTGCATATTATATAGAGCCTGGGACGGCTTTCAATCCTGTGAGTTTTACTCTACATAAGGGGTCTATCATTATATATATCCATTTTGCACTATGTTATGTTATTTGTGTTTTTTAGATTGATCCCGAATTGTCATTTCGTTTACTGGTGCGGTATTTATTCTATGTTAATCTAGCACTGCAAGAAGTGGTGGAACAGGCCATGGCTGGTTGTGGTGGGTTCCCTCGCTGATTTTAGGTGTAAAACAGCAGGGTCGTGGCGGCGGTATGTCCTTGCCAATTGAGTTTGAGGGGTTACATTTAAGTATATGGAATGAGATGAACAAGTTTTTAAGGTCTCAACCTCCCCTACTTCAAACTATTAACATTAGGTTGCCTGAGGTGTTGTGCCCATCGGGCGTGGATATGGTCGGCTGATGGCGGGCATTGGAATGATATGATTTTTATATTGAGGGGGGAGGTGAGAGGAAGTGGTGATTAGGAACCACTGTATGTTTATTGACAAGGACGGTTGGGTCACTGTATAACACTATGTGTGGAGTTATATATGTATATATGTTAATTAATGCTTATTTATATCTAACGTTTTTGGTTACAGAAAAAGAAGAGATTTAATAAATAAAGTTATGGATGTGTTATGCAGTAATTTAGTTTGTGATAATAAATGCTGTGGCCTGTTTCATTCATACTATGTGGTCTGTCGTTATTGGGGGGTTGAATGGGGTTAGTTTTTGTTCTAGGCTGCATCACGATTCCCCACTATGTACATACATGCCCTGTGGGAAAGATGGCTCTGTATGTTCTTGACAGAAAAAAATTATCACACAAATAACTTGAAGCCAGTATTGTTCGAAAAGAAGGCAAAGCTAGCCGAGAAAGCCAAACACTGATATCCATAAACAGAGAGCATACTTGAGTCATCAAGGGAGGAGTCTCCCAAGAACTTGTAATGAGCAATTAACTAAAAGTTTATTCACTAAAGTAAGAATTTAAAGCAAATTCTAAATTAATTTCAAATTTAAGGCCAGAGTAGCTCAAATGAAAGCATGGCTGACTTAGAGAATTCTTCCAAATTGGCTTTCACTTTGAATTTACCTTGAACTGCACATACACACAGATACCCAGACACACAGATACTCATGCTGACACAAATGCAGATACACAGACACATACACACACTGGCATACATACAGATACAATGACACAGAGATACGCTCAATTACACGCACTGGCGCACCTGCAGATCCACATATACACACCCTAACAAACATACAGATACACACACTGATTCACATGCAGATAAACAGACACACACTGGCACAAAAACAAATACACACACTGACACACATGGACATGCAAAAAACACATAGACATGCACACTGGCACACAAACAAATACACACAGATACAAACAGTGACACACGTGCAGATACACAGACACACACTGATGCACATACAGATACACAGGTTCACATGCAGATACACAGATACACACCCTGACAAACAAACAGACACACATGCTAATCAAAATTTACACTTGTTTAGCCACCCTTCTGTTTCCTACTTTTTAGGTGCAGGAGCGTGGCTTCCCTGGGGTCCAACTGAATCTAAAGGCTGAGGCTTGCTCGTGCCAGTTTGTGCCCACCTTCCTCACTTCCTCACAGCACTGCCAATGAGAAAGGTCCCAGTAACGCTACTAAAGGGCCACAGCACATAACCAGGCCTCTGATGACACATGCCCAACGGGTGTCCCTTGGTGCATGGGACACCCAATGGGCCCTGTGGCAAACTCCCCTTTTTACCAGAGATTGCCACGAGCTCCTGGAGAAGCTGGCTTGCCAGCCTCCTCCCCACAGACTATGGGCCCTGCAGGGAAACCTGTAAAAGACTACTGAACTTGACCGACTGTTAGAACTGATTTCCCTGGAACTGTTTTGGGCATAGGGCCATGTGCACGGTCGGTCAAAACTATGACTTCCAGGAAATTCCTGAACCCCTGCTCTGATCTGGGTGATTTTTGGATATGTTGTTCACCCAGATAAGGGCTATCTGCTTTTATGGGGATCTGTTGTGGTTTGGAGTACTTCTGGGATTTTTAGAAATGTGTGTTTTTTTCTGCCTGGAGATAATTGAGTTGATACAGTAATTAACTCAATTATCTCCAAAGCAGAGGGATAGGGATTGTTTGTCTTGTGTGTGAGTGCCTTACATTGTAAATGTGTTGTTCTTGGTTTGCAAGTTTGTGTCCCTGTGCCCAACAAGGTCCACCTGGGTGTCACCCTTGTTGGGAAACTTGCATAAAAGGCCAGTGTGCCTCCATTAAAATTCCATTCCAGCTTACACTCCAAAACTGTGTGTCGTTTTTGGAGGGAAAGAAGATTTACTCCTGTGTCTGCTGTTCCAGCTTGCAGGGGATTCAACGGGGATAGTCTTTGTAAGGACTAGAGCTAATTCTCCATTCAGCTTCAGGAACGAGCAGTTCCAAGGCCCCAGTCAAGCCACAGATTCAATGTTCAAGTTCAATGTTTTATTAATTTGAATTTTATGTGATGGGTCAGAACACAATAGTCTAAATTGGTGAAGTGAAATGAGAAAAATATATACATAAAACTATTTTTTAGAAATAGAAAACAGAAAATTGTCATGTGTGTATGTATTCAACCCCTTTGTTATAAAGCTCATAAAAAGCTCTGGTGCAACCAATTACCTTCAGAAGTCGCATAATTAGTGAAATGATGTCCATCTGTGTGCAATCTAAGTGTCACATGATCTGTCATTACATATACACACTTTTTTGGAAAGGTCCCAGAGGCTGCAACACCTAAGCAAGAGGCACCAATAACCAAACACTGCCATGAATAACTCTCCAAACAAGTAAGGGACAATGTTGTTGAGAAGTATAAGTCAGGGTTAGGTTATAAAAAATATCCAAATCTTTGATGATCCCCAGGAGCACCATTAAATCTATCATAACCAAATGGAAAGAACATGGCACAACAGCAAGTCTGCCAAGAGACGGCCGCCCACCAAAACTCACGGACCGGGCAAGGAGGGCATTAATCAGAGAGGCAGCACAGAGACCTAAGGTAATCCTGGAGGAGCTGCAGAGTTCCACAGCAGAGACTGGAGTATATGTACATAGGACGACAATAAGGCGTACGCTCCATAGAGCTGGGCTTTATGGCAGAGTGGCCAGAAGAAAGCCATTACTTTTAGCAAAAAACAAAATGGCACATTTTGAGTTTGCGAAAAGGCATGTGGGAGACTCCCAAAATGTATGGAGGAAGGTGCTCTGGTTTGATGAGACTAAAATTGAACATTTTGGCCATCAAAGAAAACGCTATTTCTGGCGCAAACGCAACACATAACACCATCCCCACAGTGAAACATGGTGGTGGCAGCATCATGCTGTGGGATGTTTTTCAGTAGCCGGGACTGGGAAACTGGTCAGAGTTGAGGGAAAGATGGATGGTGCTAAATACAGGGATATTCTTGAGCAAAACCTGTACCACTCTGTGCGTGATTTGAGGCTAGGACGGAGGTTCACCTTCCAGCAGGACAATGACTCCAAACACACTGCTAAAGCAACACTTGAGTGGTTTAAGGGGAAACATGTAAATGTGTTGGAATGGTAAAATAGATAAAAGAAGAGATAAGGGTGCGCCTAAAATAAATAGTAAAACATATACACACTATATGATAAAATAAGTAAAGTAAAAAATAATAGATAAAATAATAGTCCAAAGACACTTATCAAAAAGTCTGTAATGGTGAGATATATTAAAAAGACAGGAGATCCTGAGACGTCAAATTGGAGTGGAATCTTCACAGTGATATACTTGAATCCAATGAGGAGTATATGGAAAGGAAACTGAAACAGGAACTCCAATGGTACAGTATGTCAGCAAATTAAAATTCTAATTTAACGAAAATAGCCGTACTCACACTCTCCAGAGCTAGATCCCAGCTCTGGTATTCAGCATGTGAAGTGGAACAATCCCCACTCAAGGATATGTAGAGTAGTGTTTTATTGAAGAATCTCTGGCCCAAATTCCGTATTCGAGTGAATTCAACCCAAAATGAGAGAGTAAAAATATAGTGCTCTCTGTGTACAATAAAGCAAAGGAATGTAAAGTAAATTACTTACATTCTTTAGAGCAGATCTATACTGCTCGGTATGAACGCCTGGGTGGTATAATCCCCACCTATGGATTCTTTGGGTTCCTTGTGGATGTAGATCAGGTGCACGAATAAGGATAAAATTATAATGAATTATAAGTAGACAATATAAAAAGAATATAAGGGAAAAATGGCAATAAAATATTCTATGCCAAATTAAATTCTTTATTATAAAGTAATTAAAATAATATCTATACGCGTTTCGCCTCAAAAGACTTCATCAAGTAGATAATCATAAAAGAAAGGCACACCTGACATACAGAGGTTTATATAACATACAATAATGTTGAAAAAATTTAAAATTCCCGCCAAAATGACGTCATCAGCACATAAATATTATAATAATGTCCAAAACAGTTATTGAAATATATATTAGGATAATAAAAGAATATATAAGATAAATGTAAAGAACTAATATAAAAACGAGCATTAATAATGTTAAAATAACATAAAAGAAAACGATCACGTGACCCGTGGCTCGATTTAGTTCCGCGTCACGTGATGCTCAAATGGAACGCATGCGTTCCGTCTCTATGGAACGCATGCGTCATAATCACGTGACGCGCAGCTTCAATAACTTCCGCGTCACATGATGGTAAAATAGGACGCATGCGTTCCAAACGGAACGCACACGTCAGAGGGTGGGAGGGCTGCCGAATGAGAGCAGGAGGAGGGAAGCCTCAGTCCCCTAAAAGCCTCCTAACCTGCTCTAATAACGCCCTCAGACAAATACACATATGCAGAGCACACCTCAAAGCATGGTGTGCTCTGCATATATAAACAACAGTATCTGTATAATAAGTGGAAAAACAAAAGAGTACATACAATAGGCACAGACAAAACATCCTCAATGTGGGGATATAAAGGATGACAATAACAACAAGTGTAAAATGGAGTAAAAAAACATATATAAGTACAAAATAAAATAATAAATGCAGTAGTTAAAAATAAAATAAAATGAGTATGTATAGGCACAAAATAAAATGGTATCAATATAATAAAAAATAAAATGATATCAATATAGTAAAAAATATTAGAAAATATTAAAAAATATATATATAAAAAAAAAATTATATACTACAAGGTGACAATAAAAACACAATCTAAGTTATTACAGAAAGTTAAAAAGATCAAAACATATATAAGTACAAAATAAAATAATAAATGCAGTAGTTAAAAATAAAATAAAATGAGTATGTATAGGCACAAAATAAAATGGTATCAATATAATAAAAAATAAAATGATATCAATATAGTAAAAAATATTAGAAAATATTAAAAAAATATATATATAAAAAAAAAAAATTATATACTACAAGGTGACAATAAAAACACAATCTAAGTTATTACAGAAAGTTAAAAAGATCAAAATCAATATTTAACCCTGTAGGGGCAAGGGTTTTTAGATTATAAGCCCATTCCATTTCTTTCTTACCTAGAACTTTTTTGATGTCACCCCCTCTCCAAGGAATATTACATGTGTCAATACCGATACATTTTAACAGTTTTGGATTCTTTCCATGTTTTAAGAAATGTTTTGAGACTGAATGATTTTCGTAACCTTTTAAAATATTTCTACAATGCTCCGCTAATCTAGTTTTTAAATCCCTGGTGGTCATGCCCACATATTGGAGGCCACAAGGGCATTCCAAGAGGTAGATCACGTTCTTCGTATTACAATGAATGAAATGTCTTATTTGATAAGTTTTTTGAGTAATTGTTGATATAAATGTTGTAGTCTTAGATTTAATAACTTCACTAGTCCATTTGCAGACTATACACCTGTTGCATTTAAAGAAGCCATTGGGTTTAGTTAAAAAAGTAGAGGGGCTAGGGGATAAGGTGCTCTGTTTAGTGTAATTGTTTGTAAGGATGGACTTGAAGCTGGGTGCCCCTCTGAATATAACTTGTGGATTCTCGGGGATAATTCCAGATAAAGTCTCATCCTGTTTTAGTATATGCCAATGTTTCTTTATAATCTTCTTCAAAACATTGCTTTTGTTGTTGAAGTCGAAAATAATTGGCAGTATTGGGGCAGTTTTGGTTTCTTTATTAGTCTTATATTCTAATAACTGTGATCTATTGGTTTCACTAATATTCTTTAGTGTTATGTCTAAATCACTCCTGGGATAATTTTTTTGGAGGAACGTATTGGACAGCAATGGCCTAGTCAAAGCCCAGACCTCAATCCAATAGAAAATCTGTGGTCAGACCCTATGGGAAAGCATTGGATTGGCTTAAATCATAAATTCTCATGTCAGCAAGGAGGGCTGAGGGCGGGTCAGTGCCGGTGAACCTGCACTGCACTGGGAATAAGGTAAGTTTTAAACCTTTTTAAGGGGGCTAAGTCAGGGCCAGCCACCTAAATGGTGGGTTTAACACTATAGGGTTAGGAATATGTAAAATACATAAAGATAAAATGAGTAAATAAATATATATGAAATAAATAATAAATAAATGTATTAAGTCCAATATTCACAGTCCAATGATCACAATCCCAGCAGCTTTTAAATTCTTGATATGTATCAGTTCTTGATAATGGTGCTTGTCAACATATGTAAAGGGATACAAAATGAATGATAATAGTGCAGACTGTTTAAGCAGGAAGATAAGATGGTAATTGGAATTGCACTCCCATTTCGTAGAGCTTAAACTAGCTCTAAGTAAAATTGCTTGCAGAGGTACAATCCCCACTGATTGATATAAAACTCTGAAGGCCAGTGTCTCTGTGTACAGATGTTTATATAAAAAACAAAAAAACAAAGAGATATGTAATAATGCTCACTGTAAGCACAATTTATATACAAATAAATGAATGTATTTTACTCATATTTGATAGTGCGGTATATCGCTCAAATATCTGGGTATGGGTGGTATAATCCCCGCCAGGGATATGGTTTGGAGTAGTTGTCAAACAAATAAAATAGTTAAAACTATTAGAAAGCATAAAAAGTTTAATAAATGGTGTAAAACACATATAATACGTGAAAACCAAGTATACGTTAATGCTAAAACAAATAAAATAAATACTACACAACACATTTTCATGTTCCTTTAACCCGTTACGGACCAAACTTCTGGAATAAAAGGGAATCATGACATGTCACACATGTCATGTGTCCTTAAGGGGTTAAGTCTGAAATGCTAAAGTCTTTTTCATTTTTCCTTCCCTGGTAATTTTTCTAAGAGGTTTGGTGTTCACCCTGTTCAACAGTTATATAACTTATAAGAAAATATTATTGAGCAACAGAAAATATATTCATATTAGTTTTCTTAAGAAAATATTCTGATTCTAAACATGCTCAGTTGCATAAATATCTGTCAATAAAACATATGTAATAATGTCAAATATTTTAACAAGAAAGGGCATGTGTAGCTTTCACTGGATTACAGGTACACCCTGGGGATATTTATTTTATGATTATTGATAGTATTATTTCACACATGAATGCTTCTCGGTTTATAGCCCTTGTAAGAATGAAAGGCTCAGTGGGTCATAACATAAATTCAATCTGCAGTTTAAGTATGTACTAGTGTGCCAATACGCATCAAAAAAGTAATCTCTTATTGGCATTGTGTCTTGTTCATCAATACGATGCCATGCTCAGTAGAATGCCACAATGCAAGATTACAATTATAATGTAGAGATGTTTGTTTTTTATAAGGGAATGACACCAGAAAGATATAGTAGCTGTGATAAAACATAAATATCTATTTACTTTTTTGCATTGTGTTTTTAAAGAGAAACATAAAAAATATAAAGTATACATATTTAAAGAACTGAAAAGCTATTCATCATAATTACAATTGTATGTTAGACCAAATTATGATAATTTAATGTTCTAGTTCTTTAGCCTATAATTTGAGCTAACAATTTGGAAACCTTGCCACACAAATAACATAAATGTTAATTTAACTTTAGAGAATGTCTCTTAAGAATTATTGGCTGAATATGACTGTGTGACATTGTTTAATGGGAGACTTCATGTGATTCAGATTTTAAAAAAGAGAGCAACTGACTACGTTTATTTTAGAACACTTATTTATACTCTGGAGCAAAGCAAACCATTTCAAGCTTAAAGAGACTATAACAGAAATGTGATATCTTGAAGAGGTTTGTTTCCGCAACAAATGTTTTATTTGATTTTTCCATATAAATAATAACAGTGAGAAAAAAATAACAATTTTGTAAAAAGCCCTTAAGGGCAGATTGTATGAAAGATAGAACAAAGACAGGCTAATATAAACAAAATATCTCTGGTCTAAACATATTTATTTTGTCATATATCAATTTTAATTTCAATTTAATTTAAAAAAAACTATAAAAATTCACTTATTACTCAATGACTTCATTTTACAGAGTTCATGCACCGTGACACAAAAGCAAAAACAGCACTAGCTAAATTAAATAGTAAATTGAAAACAGTGATTTTATCATAAACGTGACAGAATGTAAAACTGTCAAGAAATAAATCTGAATTATGTATTGAGTTCAAACAAGTATTGATAGGCTGGTAGAGCCTTGTGGATAATTATCACAAACAATCACAATCAATTTCTGATGGAAGAACAAAAACAATATTTTCATAAAACCGTAACACTCTACATCTATAGAAAGAAACAAAGATAAACTATTAATCTCTAACATGAAAATAAATTAAATACATACGACAATGATTGTCATGCATAGGACATTAATTCACAATTTTTAGAATTCATTAAATGTATTGCACCTGCATCTGTGATATTACAGTAATTATAGAACATTTAGATGTGTTTTATATTTGTGTGCATATCAAGAGTGGTGTTTATTTCTACTTTACTATGTTATTAGCTGTATGTTTTTGTTGCCTCAACAAAGATTATAGCTGGTCTATAAGCAGCAAAATATGTGCCTTGTATGCTAAGTGCATGTGCAACCAACTAGCATTTATTTAGTATTAAGAATATGGTCTCTCACCGTAAGCAGTGGGAAAAGCACTTAGGCTGCTTTTAATTAATTATCTGCTTATAGCATCACTTTATTATTGAGTGATAATTGTCATAATCGTTGTGTTTTTACCCTTATTTGTTTTGCAATTATTTACTGATCGTTAGCATAGATTCAGCATTTAACCATATAAAAACCACTTATTGTTGACCCCGATGACAGAAGCCCTTTAGCAGGCCTCCAACAAAACCACATGAAATATTTGTGTATCACTGGTATCATTTTCCACAACATAACAAAAAAAATAGAAGAAAACTCATAATGTAAAATAATACAATTTGTGATATATTTGGGGTTATTTACTAAGCAATGGATTTGAGACAAAAGCCAGTGAAAATGACTGCAACTCTCATATTCACTAAAGCCAAATGTGGTCAGAATTTGGATTTATTGGTGTCTGGATTAAATTCAGCACCTTTGCATCCACATCCTATACAAAGTATTATTTGTCTGTCCACTTAGAATGAAATTATATATATATATATATATATATATATATATATATATATATGTATATATATAAATGAAACCAAGACGGCTTTGATGTAGTGGCAGACTTATGATAGAATATCTGCACATTTGATGATCATACATTGTATATGTGCGGCATCGTTATTTCCTCTAGTTTGTTTGGTGTATTATTTTTTTTCTAAAAGTGCAGTGGAACAGTGTTTTATTTCTCTTGCCTTTGAGACTACTTAATGCTCCTTTAAACATAAAATGAGGTATGCAAAATCTTTGTGAACGGTTATGTATCAGAATCAATGCTCCGCCTTATTTCTTGTAATGTATAATACATTTATGGTGTGGAAAAGGGACAGAGGGAAGCAGCGCCTTCCAATCAGGAAAATTCAATATATAAAAGAGAGGGCAAAAATGAAATGTGATGTAGTACTTTCAGTTGGTAAGATATATAAAAGGAAAAGCATATACTCGTGTATAAGTCAAGAAATGTTTGTCATAAACTTCATTTAAAAATGCAGAGTCTGCTTATCCATGGGTTAGTGCTAGTTTCAACAGAATTTTGAACGGCGTTCGGGAGTCAAATGCGGGGCAATGTCGACTCCCGAAAGCCTTCTCCTAGTTCGTCGGGAAGTCATACTGGCAGAGGTACAAATTTCAACAATGTTTTCAATTATATAATGATATATATATATATATATATATATATATATACACACACACACACATCTGTCCTGATGAAAGCGCCACACTGGGAGCTGAAATATCGACATGTTTTAGAAGGAATATGTTATTAAAGTTAAGTTTTATATTAAACCGTTCGCTTGAGTCCTTGCAGTGCAGTCATTTTGTTGACTTGTTTGTACTTTATGCCAGACCAGCACCAGGCATTATACACTATTACCTGGAAGCATGCCTAGCTTTTGCATTTATATATATCATTATTTCTTACAGCATACATTTTTTTTTGTGTCCCAACCACAAATTTAAAGGTGGGCGCGTGGAGTTGTGGGAGGACTAATTTTGGCTATTTAAAGTACTCTTCTCCTCTAGCCAGTAACAGTATCTTGATCTGCGCAGCACATATCCCACCCTCCAGTCACAATTTCTAGAACACTTTTTGGAACTAATTCATTAGGTGGGCTCTCCATATTTTACAATCCTACCAGTACATCGGTATATACATATATATATATATATATATATATATTGTGACAGAGTTTGGGGATGGTGGTCAAGGGTATATATCTGGCACCCAGACTTTTGCGCAGCCACTATCCTGACATGTGGGTAAGCACATGCAGCCTCAGGGAAAGTTAAGTTTAAATGTAGTTTTTTTTCTTTTTTGTTATTTGGGTCCCTGTGGTGGAGTATTCAGAAGAGCAGGGTGGGCCGATTCTCCACCCACTATCAGAGTGACTGTGCATGAGTCCAGCCCAGGTTTTCTGAGGAATTCTGGCTCAGTGCCGCACGAGGTCATTAGCTTCACCTGTAGGGGCTGTGAGCAGCTTTATAACTGCAGTTAAAGCAGGGTGGAGTGAGGGAAGTGCTTTGAGGAGAAAGAAGGTTTGCTGCCTGTTGTATCCTGTTGTATCCTGTTGTATCCTGTTGTATCCTGTTGTATCCTGTTGTATCCTGTTACTTCTTAACAACAGAAAATAAACAGGCCAGAGGCCTTTGAAACTGGACTTTGTCTTGGCCTGGCTTCCTTACCCTAGAGGACTGTGCAGTTGCCAAAAGATCCTGGACAAACACGCACAGGGAAGTAAGTTTGTCACAATATATATATATATATATATATATATATATATATATATACACATACACATTAAAAATCATAACATCTCATGCACATGCATGAATTTTAGATTTTCTGTAGAAAACAAGTGACAAGTGCTTGTAAATTATTTGTGCTGACTGTAATGCAAGTACTCCCACCGTTATTGTGCATGCAGATAAATAGTCAGTCAATTTACTGATGGAAACAGAAGCTTAAGGAGCAATTATTTTTTCAAAAACCAGACCATTTTAAAATGCATTTTCATTAAGCTAAGTTGCTTTGTCTTAAGTTTTAAAATGCAATCAATTTGTGCAATTTGTGCAAATCATCATCCATATATTATGGAACTTCTCTGGAGTCATCATGAGAAAATGTTTGATAGTTGGGTGGAACAGTAGGACAGGTATACAAATGTGTGTGTTTGTATGTATGTATATATATTTATAATGTTCTGCCGATCAATGTGTGTATATGACATGTGACATTGTAATGATATAATCAATGATATTCATTTAACCTGTCTGTGGTTTTGATGTGGTGGCAACACTGATCAGCCACCACATCAAAACCAGAGACAGGTTAAATGAATATCATTGATTATATCATTACAATGGCACGTGTCATATACACACATTGATCAGCCACAACATCAAAATCACCAACAGGTGGCTATGTACCGGCAGACTGGTCAGATTGTCCATGAAAGTGCCTTCAATGGGGATGTGAGCGTCAGAACTGGACAATGGAACAATGCCTGGTCTGAGGAATCACGTTTTCTGTTAGATAAGGTGGATGGCTGGGTGCATGTACATCGTTTTCCCAAGGAAGAGAAGGCAGTAGGATGCACTATGGAAAGATGGCAGACTGGCAGAGGCAGTGTTATGCTCTGGGCAATGTTCTGCTGGAAAATATTGGGTTCTGGCACTCATGTGGATGTTACTTTGACATATGCCACCTACCTAGAGATGGTTGCAGACCACATACATTCCTTCATGACAACGGTGTTCCCTTATGGTATTGGCCGCTTTAAACAGGATAACTCACCCTGCCAAAATGCAAAAATTGTTAAGGCATGGTTTGAGGAACATTACTGTAACGGATCACCTGGCAACCCGACTGGGTACCTTCGTTGAAGGATGCTCCTAGCGCTTCCTGAGGACTCCAAGCACTGCAGCAGACACCACAACCACCGAACCAGAGAAGCATATGAACGCTGTAAGCAGCTGAACAGGAAAAGCATACAATCAGCTTACACTCCTGGCAATCAGCATACAATCCAATTCCCCCAATAACGAGACGACACTTCGTTTTGAGGGTCAAGCAGAACTGACTGTACTGGCACATACAGCCTCTTTTATTCACAATCCACAAATATAGTACTGCCCACAGGGTTTTGAAATACAACCAATCAATCCGTACAATACATACAGACACTCCCACACAAAATCCTCCCCTCTGCCTGTGATATGATTACTGAACACTGAACACTGAACACAATGGTTAATCTAATTATCACAGGCAGAGAAATACAGTATTATAAAACATATCACAGGGACCCCAAAACATGCAATAACCCCATAAGTATATCCTCGGAACCGGGGGATCTGGGTGAACCACATATCCAAAATTCACCCAGATCCGTTCAGTAGTTTGGAAGATACAGTTTAATGCAGATTCCGCAGAACATATACAGGCTATATGAAAAATAATTACTGTATAATGTCTCCCCTGTTGTATAGTTTAAAACTACTGCACGATGTCTTTGTGCACCAAATACCGGCGAGATGACACCGTGTAGAAAAGTCCAAGTCTGTGAGTTAAAATGGCCGCCATCCATTGTTCTCACCATGTGCTTCATCCATTGTTCTCACCACGTGCCTCTGATACCTGAAATGGTGGACACCCAGTAACTCCACAGTATGTCCCCAGATGGTTCTTAAAGGGCCAGCAGCAGCATAATAAAATACAATATGCCCAAATAATGTCTTAAAAGGGTAATGTTTATGCATGTTAAGGTGAGTGCAGCCAACCCCCTCTTGTTTTATATATATTTGGGAGTCTAGCCAACTCCTTGGTTTTGCACCCCTCCCTGTCACAGGTGCCTCATCCCAGGGCCCTATTTAGCCTTGTACTGCAGAGAGCCCCAGATGGAATTATTTTCCCCAAGTAGGTTAATCTCATAAGAGCAGACATTAGGCTGTTAGTGTAGGACCTGCCAAAGATGGGGTACATTGACGTTGTGGCAGGCTTATGCAATGTATGATCATATAATGTAACTAAACCCCCATTATTTTTGCCTAGATTAGGTGTTTTTAAAAAAACAAATAAAATCTTTCAACATTGAAGTTGCTGTTTAGTGGATAGGTGAGTGCGCTGGATCTTGTGTATTATATATATGTATCTATATACACTGCTCAAAAAAGGGAGAACAAAAATAACACATCCTAGATCTGAATGAATTAAATATTCTTCTGAAATACTTTGTTCTTTACATTGTTGAATGTGCTGACAACAAAATCACACAAAAATAAAAAAATGGAAATCAAATTTTTAAACCCATGGAGGTCTGGATTTGGAGTCACACTCAAAATTAAAGTGTAAAAACACACTACAGGCTGATCCAACTTTGATGTAATGTCCTTAAAACAAGTCAAAATGAGGCTCAGTAGTGTGTGTGGCCTCCACATGCCTGTATGACCTCCCCACAACGCCTGTGCATGCTCCTGATGAGGTGGCGGATGGTCTTCTGAGGGATCTCCTCCCAGACCTGGACTAAAGCATCTGCCAACTCCTGGACAGTCTGTGGTGCAACATGACGTTGGTGGATGGAGCAAGACATGATCCCAGATGTGGATCAATTAGATTCAGAAATACAACAATAGTGTGGAAATGGTGGCGCTATATAAATATTTAGATTTTTGTATCTCTGTAGCTGCTAAACACTCCGTGGGTACTCCTAACACCCCACCAAACACAAGTAATCACCAAAAAATGAAAAAACTCTCAGTCTGATTGGTATTTCTACCTTTCAATCTGTTAGTTAGAGTAAGCTAAGCGGATCATTATTTTGACCACCAACTATATTATAATATATTTTGTTCTTATTTACATATTTGTTATTTTCTAGTAAGATAGCTATTTTTAACTCTATATTTTCTATAATAAATAGTTTTTTACTTTATACTGCATCCTGCTCAGTGATTCCGGTTAGGGAAGTGTCACCCCAGAAATTGACACTAGGCCTACATACTTAGAGCCAGTTATCAAAAGGCTCTTTAAAAGGTGAGCATTTATACACTTTATATATTTATTGTTCACACAAAATACTGAAGATACTGCACTTAGATTTTTGTCTCCACAACTGTTTCTCACATATGACGTGGAGAGAAAGATATCTATCGCCCGACTAAAAAGAGGTTGTGTGGTCTACCTTAAAGACACAGACACCTGGAAGTTTAGAGCCTTAAACCTGGAAAAGGCTCTAAAGAATGTGAGTTTATTTAAATTTATAAAGTGCAACTAAGTGCAAACAAATTGATAAAGTGCAAAGTGATACAAAGTGCACTTAAAGTGTAAAATATCAATATAAAATATTATACATACATATGGCCTCTCGACTCCAAATATACATAAAAAGGAAAAGAGACATAAAAAAAAACAATAGTGTGAATCCGTATTAAAATGATAGTATGGATAATAAATGCCAAATATTGCACTCACAAAAGTAGAGCAGAATAAGCCTGCTCTAGCTTTAACAGCTTCTTCAAATGTAGGACTGCATAGACAAAAAAAATATATTCCAAAATCTTTATTGCCCAGCACAGCACCAATATATCACCTTCCTCCACAGTTAGTATTCAGTTACAGAGCCTTCGGTAGCATACAGCATAAGGGTGTCGACCTGTCCCTCTGCGGTTTCGCCGCCGTAATTGCCGTCTGTTGGCCGTCTGTTTCCTCAAACTTCCAGGGGGAGGAGCTTTCTCGGGTGCGTGACGTCAGGTGCGTAACTTAACGTGATGACGCGTTTCGCCGTATTCACGGCTTCATCAGATCTGCCCATCCATGTCCTTACAGTTCTTATATACCCATCATAATGAGTACATTCAGGTGACTGCCATATAAAGTCTGTTATTTTGTTGCTGGCATCAATCAAATCAATTGCATTTATATACACAAAAAAAACAATATTACTTTATTCGAAAAACATCATAATTTAAATACTTGCATTATTTAAACACATATATATATAAAAAAACATTGAAACATATAATTTCCCAAAGAAACTTATTTCAAGAGACATATTTAAGAAGACATACTTAAAACCATCATTACCTTAAGAGAATTGTTTAAACAAACACATTTAAAGAAACATGCTTAAAAATACATAAATACATATTTAGAAATACATGCTAATGACATAACAATATAGCACCTCCTCCTAATCTAAATATAAAAAGAGAAAAATATTATACATTATGAGGAATAGGAACATATTTAATTATACTAAAAAAACACATCAGTATTAACCTAAAAAATTAAATAAATCAAATTCTATATTGAGCCCCCTAGGTTCTAAAGTTTTTAGCCTATGGACCCATTTCATTTCTTTTTTGCCTATGTCAATGATATGATTACCCCCTCTCCATGATTTTTTCACTATCTCTATACCTAAGAATGCCAGACCCCTAGGGTCTTTATTGTGGTATTTTTTAAAATGGGCTGAAACACTATGATTATCGTAACCCTTAGTAATATTATTTACATGCTCATATATTCTTTTATGTAGTGGGCGAATTGTCCGTCCCACATACTGTAATCCACATGGGCATATTAATAAATAAATTACATTTTTACTAAAACACGTAATAAAATTTTCAATAGAAAACTCTGCATCTTCCCTATTTTTAAATTTACTAACCCCCTTCAGAGTAGCATTTTTACTGCACCTACATCCTGCACACTTATTACAAGAATAAAATCCTTTTTTATTATTATCTAAAAAAGTTTTCGGAATTTCTTTTTTAGGATGATTAAAAGTCAAAATACGTTTAAAATTTGGTGCTCCTCTAAATGTAATAAAAGGTTTCTCTGGAATAATTTTGCTGAGTTCATTATCTTTCTTTAAAATATGCCAGTGTTTATTTACTATTGATTTCATTCTATTGCACTCTTGATTAAAATCAAAAACCAAGGGTAATATTATTCCACTTTCTTTGTTTGAATTTCCTACATCCTTATGATTACTTAATAACTGATTAGGTTCTAAATTTATTGTTTCATTATACGCTTTTTCTAAAATCTGTTGTGGATACTTTTTTTGCTTAAACCTATCTAAAATTGTCTTGGCTTGTTCCTCAAATTTATCCTTGTCTGTACAATTCCTCCTAATTCTTTGTAATTGGCCCTTAGGAATATTGTTAAGCCAAGGAGTATAGTGGCCACTATTATATAGAACATAATTGTTGGCATCTACTTTTTTAAAAAAATTTTTTGTTTTAATCTCACCCTTTTCTATATATATTTCTAAATCTAAATAATTAATATTAGACTTACTAAAAACACTAGTTAAAACTATACCCCAATTATTATTATTTAATCTTTCTAAAAATGCCTTAAGATCTTCTTCATATCCATCCCATATAAAAATTAAATCGTCTATATATCTATGGTATGAGACCAGGTTTGACCCCCATTCCGGGCTATCGTATATATATTTATCTTCCCAACCTGACATATATAAATTCGCGTAACTGGGGGCAAACCTGGTCCCCATAGCAGTTCCCTGGCACTGTAAGTAAAAATGAGAATTAAATAAAAAATAATTATTATTTAAAATCCAGTTAATACTTTTAATTAAAAAGTCTATATGTTCATTTGAGAACTTCTTAGATTTGTTAAGGCATTCTTCTATAACTTGACAACCTTGTACATGGGGAATAGAGGTGTATAACGAAGATACATCACTTGTTACCAATATATATGAACTCTTCCATTTAATATTATTTAAAAAATTGATAACATCTAATGTATCTTTTAAATAAGAGGGTATGACTTTAACTAAATCCTGCAACCATGTATCTACATATTTGGAGAGATTCGCTGAAATCGAAAGTATCCCTGAGACTATAGGTCTCCCGGGAGGATTCGTTTTATCCTTATGAACCTTGGGCAGGGTATAGAAGACTGGCATTCTCGGAAAATCAGTATGTAAAAATTTATATTCGTCCTCGTTCAGAATGCCATCATCCTTTCCCCTGTCCAAAAGTTCATACAAAGATTTCTTTATTTCCTCTATGGGATCTTTTTCTAAGGTTTTATAAACATTTTTATCATGAAGCTGTCTATAACACTCCTTTATGTACATCTCTGAATCTTGCACTACTATACTTCCCCCTTTATCCGCTGGTTTTATGATGATAGTTTTATTGCTTCTTAAATGTTGTAAAGCTTCTCTTTCTTCTTTATTGAGATTATTCCTTCTATTTTTAGTGCTTTTCTCTAATTTCTCGAAATCCTCTATTACTGATTTCTCAAAAATATCAATAGCGCTAGTCCTATAATTCCTAGGATAGAAATTAGATTTATTTTTCAAAGTGGTATGAGTATTATCTACCACCTTTTCTTTACATTTGTTTAAATAAAAAAACCTCTTTAATGTTAATCCCCTCGAAAATTTCAACATGTCTACATATGCAGAGAAAGAGTCAAATTTACGGCTAGGGGCAAATTTAAGCCCTTTATCTAATACTCTACATTCATATGGAGAGAGTTGATGTTTAGACAGATTTATTATTCCATCCAGTTTCCTATTTTTCCTTTCTTTCCGAATTTGTAATTTGGCTCCTCCTCTACATCCTCTCTGTCTTTGCTCCTCCTTCTTTTTAATGGTGAAAAAACAACCCTCTCTTTTCTTTTCTCTAAAAAATCTTTGCGTGGATTTTGAGGTGTTTCTTCTGATAAGACTTCAAATCGATTCTTTGTTTTAATGTCTCTTATATTATGTCTCTTCTCTGGACTATAATTCCTATATCCTTTAAAATTTGTACCGTTTTTTGTTGTTTTAACCTTAGTCCATTCCCCTTGTGTCTTATATTCCGGGGTTCTCCATGTGGTCTTTTTATATGTCCCATAGCTATTTAACCTTTTTCTCTGGGTATTTTCTCTTATGTTCCTGCTTTCCCTATTCTGATAGGAACCATAATGATTATCCATAGGTCTATCTTTCTCAAACCTGGAAAAATTCCTAACTTTATTATTTTTGTAATCTGACATGTCTCTTTTGTATTTTTTGTATTTACCAAACTTTACCTGTTCCTCTAATCTGCCTAGATTTTCTTTAGTTTTCTTTGTCAATTCTTCGTAATCTTTCGTCTCTGATATTGGTTCCAATCTCTTTTGGAACATTTCTATATCTTTGTCTAACTGAGACAAAGCTTCTAGTCTGCATGATATCACTATATTCATCATTTCTACAGAAAATCTTTCCAAAGCATCATTCCAAATTTTTACGTATTTTTGATTATTATCATTTTCAAAAGTAGGTGTTTTAAAAAAACGAAGACCTCTAGGTGTAATTTTATCTTTTAAATACCTCTCCATTGTTGCCACCTCCCATTTGTATTTTATTTCCTTTGCTAATAATTTCTCTAAATTTTTGAAATTTACTTCTATATCATCATTTCTGGAGACATTAATATCATCATAATTAAGACTTTCTGGTCCATCAAAGCCAAATATGAGACTATCTCTAAAATCAAACAAAGACATATTACAGCTGCCTTACTTGGTGAGAGCTAAATACACAATACACACAGAAAACAAGTAAAAAGTAGGCGCTCGTAATAAAATCGTCTAGAATAAAACAGAACAACCTGTTAATATAAAAAAGAGCTGCACCAAAAACAAGTGTAAAACTCCTCCAAACACTTTAGTGAATATACTTAAAAATAATAAGGTGCGCTGTGTCTTTAAGACCCAAAAATATATAAAGTGCAACTAAGTGCAAACAAATTGATAAAGTGCAAAGTGATACAAAGTGCACTTAAAGTGTAAAATATCAATATAAAATATTATACATACATATGGCCTCTCGACTCCAAATATACATAAAAAGGAAAAGAGACATAAAAAAAAAACAATAGTGTGAAACCGTATTAAAATGGTAGTATGGATAATAAATGCCAAATATTGCACTCACAAAAGTAGAGCAGAATAAGCCTGCTCTAGCTTTAACAGCTTCTTCAAATGTAGGACTGCATAGACGAAAAAAATATATTCCAAAATCTTTATTGCCCAGCACAGCACCAATATATCACCTTCCTCCACAGTTAGTATTCAGTTACAGAGCCTTCGGTAGCATACAGCATAAGGGTGTCGACCTGTCCCTCTGCGGTTTCGCCGCCGTAATTGCCGTCTGTTGGCCGTCTGTTTCCTCAAACTTCCAGGGGGAGGAGCTTTCTCGGGTGCGTGACGTCAGGTGCGTAACTTAACGTGATGACGCGTTTCGCCGTATTCACGGCTTCATCAGATCTGCCCATCCATGTCCTTACAGTTCTTATATACCCATCATAATGAGTACATTCAGGTGACTGCCATATAAAGTCTGTTATTTTGTTGCTGGCATCAATCAAATCAATTGCATTTATATACACAAAAAAAACAATATTACTTTATTCGAAAAACATCATAATTTAAATACTTGCATTATTTAAACACATATATATATAAAAAAACATTGAAACATATAATTTCCCAAAGAAACTTATTTCAAGAGACATATTTAAGAAGACATACTTAAAACCATCATTACCTTAAGAGAATTGTTTAAACAAACACATTTAAAGAAACATGCTTAAAAATACATAAATACATATTTAAAAATACATGCTAATGACATAACAATATAGCACCTCCTCCTAATCTAAATATAAAAAGAGAAAAATATTATACATTATGAGGAATAGGAACATATTTAATTATACTAAAAAAACACATCAGTATTAACCTAAAAAATTAAATAAATCAAATTCTATATTGAGCCCCCTAGGTTCTAAAGTTAAATAGCTATGGGACATATAAAAAGACCACATGGAGAACCCCGGAATATAAGACACAAGGGGAATGGACTAAGGTTAAAACAACAAAAAACGGTACAAATTTTAAAGGATATAGGAATTATAGTCCAGAGAAGAGACATAATATAAGAGACATTAAAACAAAGAATCGATTTGAAGTCTTATCAGAAGAAACACCTCAAAATCCACGCAAAGATTTTTTAGAGAAAAGAAAAGAGAGGGTTGTTTTTTCACCATTAAAAAGAAGGAGGAGCAAAGACAGAGAGGATGTAGAGGAGGAGCCAAATTACAAATTCGGAAAGAAAGGAAAAATAGGAAACTGGATGGAATAATAAATCTGTCTAAACATCAACTCTCTCCATATGAATGTAGAGTATTAGATAAAGGGCTTAAATTTGCCCCTAGCCGTAAATTTGACTCTTTCTCTGCATATGTAGACATGTTGAAATTTTCGAGGGGATTAACATTAAAGAGGTTTTTTTATTTAAACAAATGTAAAGAAAAGGTGGTAGATAATACTCATACCACTTTGAAAAATAAATCTAATTTCTATCCTAGGAATTATAGGACTAGCGCTATTGATATTTTTGAGAAATCAGTAATAGAGGATTTCGAGAAATTAGAGAAAAGCACTAAAAATAGAAGGAATAATCTCAATAAAGAAGAAAGAGAAGCTTTACAACATTTAAGAAGCAATAAAACTATCATCATAAAACCAGCGGATAAAGGGGGAAGTATAGTAGTGCAAGATTCAGAGATGTACATAAAGGAGTGTTATAGACAGCTTCATGATAAAAATGTTTATAAAACCTTAGAAAAAGATCCCATAGAGGAAATAAAGAAATCTTTGTATGAACTTTTGGACAGGGGAAAGGATGATGGCATTCTGAACGAGGACGAATATAAATTTTTACATACTGATTTTCCGAGAATGCCAGTCTTCTATACCCTGCCCAAGGTTCATAAGGATAAAACGAATCCTCCCGGGAGACCTATAGTCTCAGGGATACTTTCGATTTCAGCGAATCTCTCCAAATATGTAGATACATGGTTGCAGGATTTAGTTAAAGTCATACCCTCTTATTTAAAAGATACATTAGATGTTATCAATTTTTTAAATAATATTAAATGGAAGAGTTCATATATATTGGTAACAAGTGATGTATCTTCGTTATACACCTCTATTCCCCATGTACAAGGTTGTCAAGTTATAGAAGAATGCCTTAACAAATCTAAGAAGTTCTCAAATGAACATATAGACTTTTTAATTAAAAGTATTAACTGGATTTTAAATAATAATTATTTTTTATTTAATTCTCATTTTTACTTACAGTGCCAGGGAACTGCTATGGGGACCAGGTTTGCCCCCAGTTACGCGAATTTATATATGTCAGGTTGGGAAGATAAATATATATACGATAGCCCGGAATGGGGGTCAACCCTGGTCTCATACCATAGATATATAGACGATTTAATTTTTATATGGGATGGATATGAAGAAGATCTTAAGGCATTTTTAGAAAGATTAAATAATAATAATTGGGGTATAGTTTTAACTAGTGTTTTTAGTAAGTCTAATATTTATTATTTAGATTTAGAAATATATATAGAAAAGGGTGAGATTAAAACAAAAAATTTTTTTAAAAAAGTAGATGCCAACAATTATGTTCTATATAATAGTGGCCACTATACTCCTTGGCTTAACAATATTCCTAAGGGCCAATTACAAAGAATTAGGAGGAATTGTACAGACAAGGATAAATTTGAGGAACAAGCCAAGACAATTTTAGATAGGTTTAAGCAAAAAAAGTATCCACAACAGATTTTAGAAAAAGCGTATAATGAAACAATAAATTTAGAACCTAATCAGTTATTAAGTAATCATAAGGATGTAGGAAATTCAAACAAAGAAAGTGGAATAATATTACCCCTGGTTTTTGATTTTAATCAAGAGTGCAATAGAATGAAATCAATAGTAAATAAACACTGGCATATTTTAAAGAAAGATAATGAACTCAGCAAAATTATTCCAGAGAAACCTTTTATTACATTTAGAGGAGCACCAAATTTTAAACGTATTTTGACTTTTAATCATCCTAAAAAAGAAATTCCGAAAACTTTTTTAGATAATAATAAAAAAGGATTTTATTCTTGTAATAAGTGTGTAGGATGTAGGTGCAGTAAAAATGCTACTCTGAAGGGGGTTAGTAAATTTAAAAATAGGGAAGATGCAGAGTTTTCTATTGAAAATTTTATTACGTGTTTTAGTAAAAATGTAATTTATTTATTAATATGCCCATGTGGATTACAGTATGTGGGACGGACAATTCGCCCACTACATAAAAGAATATATGAGCATGTAAATAATATTACTAAGGGTTACGATAATCATAGTGTTTCAGCCCACTTTAAAAAATACCACAATAAAGACCCTAGGGGTCTGGCATTCTTAGGTATAGAGATAGTGAAAAAATCATGGAGAGGGGGTAATCATATAATTGACATAGGCAAAAAAGAAATGAAATGGGTCCATAGGCTAAAAACTTTAGAACCTAGGGGGCTCAATATAGAATTTGATTTATTTAATTTTTTAGGTTAATACTGATGTGTTTTTTAGTATAATTAAATATGTTCCTATTCCTCATAATGTATAATATTTTTCTCTTTTTATATTTAGATTAGGAGGAGGTGCTATATTGTTATGTCATTAGCATGTATTTCTAAATATGTATTTATGTATTTTTAAGCATGTTTCTTTAAATGTGTTTGTTTAAACAATTCTCTTAAGGTAATGATGGTTTTAAGTATGTCTTCTTAAATATGTCTCTTGAAATAAGTTTCTTTGGGAAATTATATGTTTCAATGTTTTTTTATATATATATGTGTTTAAATAATGCAAGTATTTAAATTATGATGTTTTTCGAATAAAGTAATATTGTTTTTTTTGTGTATATAAATGCAATTGATTTGATTGATGCCAGCAACAAAATAACAGACTTTATATGGCAGTCACCTGAATGTACTCATTATGATGGGTATATAAGAACTGTAAGGACATGGATGGGCAGATCTGATGAAGCCGTGAATACGGCGAAACGCGTCATCACGTTAAGTTACGCACCTGACGTCACGCACCCGAGAAAGCTCCTCCCCCTGGAAGTTTGAGGAAACAGACGGCCAACAGACGGCAATTACGGCGGCGAAACCGCAGAGGGACAGGTCGACACCCTTATGCTGTATGCTACCGAAGGCTCTGTAACTGAATACTAACTGTGGAGGAAGGTGATATATTGGTGCTGTGCTGGGCAATAAAGATTTTGGAATATATTTTTTTCGTCTATGCAGTCCTACATTTGAAGAAGCTGTTAAAGCTAGAGCAGGCTTATTCTGCTCTACTTTTGTGAGTGCAATATTTGGCATTTATTATCCATACTACCATTTTAATACGGTTTCACACTATTGGTTTTTTTTATGTCTCTTTTCCTTTTTATGTATATTTGGAGTCGAGAGGCCATATGTATGTATAATATTTTATATTGATATTTTACACTTTAAGTGCACTTTGTATCACTTTGCACTTTATCAATTTGTTTGCACTTAGTTGCACTTTATATATTTTTGGGTCTTAAAGACACAGCGCACCTTATTATTTTTAAGTATATTCACTAAAGTGTTTGGAGGAGTTTTACACTTGTTTTTGGTGCAGCTCTTTTTTATATTAACAGGTTGTTCTGTTTTATTCTAGACGATTTTATTACGAGCGCCTACTTTTTACTTGTTTTCTGTGTGATTTATGTATATAGCCTGAGTGCAAGGATTCCTTACAGTATATATATATATATATATATATATATATATATATATATATATATATTATGGTTTAGTAGATATACCCCAAATGACAGCATGCATGCTATTAATTATGCATTTTATTTAATTGGGGATACATCTAAAAAGCTGCAGATCTCTTGTCTGCAGCTTCTGCAAGATAATCCCCCTTATAACTGCACCCAAACCTTCTGTGGCTGTCCAATCACGGACCTCCCAATGCAAATGAGAAGTCTTTGCGAGGCAGGTGGTCTGGGCTATTGCTGGCTCTTGAGTTTAGCTCCACTGAGCTAACCAAACCAGGAAGTAACAGGACCAGTTGTTTGATTGACAGCCAGGGGGTGTAAGAAAGTTAATTTATAAAAGTGTAACTTTCTATTGAAATCTGCACTTTTTTGTAAAATGAAGAAAGGCCACTCTCTGCACAAATAATGCTCTGAAGGAAGCTAAAGCTAAATGTCCCATTAACAGACTCTGTCTGAGCTGTCCATGGTGCTGAAAACCCAGACTCCTTATATAAATGCCATAACTTCACACTATAGAATCACAATACAGAACTTCACACACACAAAAAAAAACCACACTACACAGATTAGCTAATAGTTACCCCATCCTGTGGCAATAATGTTCAACTATCTTAGTACCACAGTTTACAGTCTCAGTCTGAACTGAAACCCACACTTCTCATTTATGATCATGGCTTCAGAACATAGAATGCAAGAAATGCCCCCAATCCATGCTATGGCTTTCAATAATGTTTAACTATCTCAGTACAAGAGTGATACACCGTTCTGAGCATTATTCATTCCTGGTTTTTAAAACAACCTATTGATTGGAGTGAGGTGGGGGTGAGGGGAGGAGGGAAGGGGTCAATGTTGGAATAGATTTACTGGACATCGTTTTCACGAAATGTCTTCAGCACAGTCTGTTAATACCTGGACTGATTGTAGGCAAGTCTCTACTAAACACTTTTTAATTTTTTAATTTTTAATTTTGCATTTATAAATTGTTTTTTCTAATTAGTATACTGTGCAGCAAACTGTAAATATCGAGAGTGGAAAAAATATACATCCCTGTCGTGTTTCTTCATTTCTGTAAATTGAATGTAAACCCCATAAATTTGGGTTATATTACACATATAAATGCTAAGTTGCTCATTTAACTTAGAGCCACCTTAAGTAAAAGTGTGTTTAACCGTTTAAGGGCTAGTGACACACTCTGCCAATCTGTGCTATTAATATTCTATACTGAATTAGCAGGGAATAGCTGGCTTTGCGTCTTTTAAGGACATTACAGTATATTTGATATATAGTCTATAGACTGTAAGCTTATTTGAGCAGGGTCCTCTTCAACCTATCGTTCCTGTAAGTTTTCTTGTAATTGTCCTATTTATATCCCCCCTCTTATAATATTGTAAAGCACTACGGAATCTGTTGGCGCTATATAAATGC
>OW240918.1:72077016-72117828 GCA_933207985.1 Pelobates cultripes | reverse complement strand
GTATATATATTTATCTTCCCAACCTGACATATATAAATTCGCGTAACTGGGGGCAAGCCTGGTCCCCATAGCAGTTCCCTGGCACTGTAAGTAAAAATGAGAATTAAATAAAAAATAATTATTATTTAAAATCCAGTTAATACTTTTAATTAAAAAGTCTATATGTTCATTTGAGAACTTCTTAGATTTGTTAAGGCATTCTTCTATAACTTGACAACCTTGTACATGGGGAATAGAGGTGTATAACGAAGATACATCACTTGTTACCAATATATATGAACTCTTCCATTTAATATTATTTAAAAAATTGATAACATCTAATGTATCTTTTAAATAAGAGGGTATGACTTTAACTAAATCCTGCAACCATGTATCTACATATTTGGAGAGATTCGCTGAAATCGAAAGTATCCCTGAGACTATAGGTCTCCCGGGAGGATTCGTTTTATCCTTATGAACCTTGGGCAGGGTATAGAAGACTGGCATTCTCGGAAAATCAGTATGTAAAAATTTATATTCGTCCTCGTTCAGAATGCCATCATCCTTTCCCCTGTCCAAAAGTTCATACAAAGATTTCTTTATTTCCTCTATGGGATCTTTTTCTAAGGTTTTATAAACATTTTTATCATGAAGCTGTCTATAACACTCCTTTATGTACATCTCTGAATCTTGCACTACTATACTTCCCCCTTTATCCGCTGGTTTTATGATGATAGTTTTATTGCTTCTTAAATGTTGTAAAGCTTCTCTTTCTTCTTTATTGAGATTATTCCTTCTATTTTTAGTGCTTTTCTCTAATTTCTCGAAATCCTCTATTACTGATTTCTCAAAAATATCAATAGCGCTAGTCCTATAATTCCTAGGATAGAAATTAGATTTATTTTTCAAAGTGGTATGAGTATTATCTACCACCTTTTCTTTACATTTGTTTAAATAAAAAAACCTCTTTAATGTTAATCCCCTCGAAAATTTCAACATGTCTACATATGCAGAGAAAGAGTCAAATTTACGGCTAGGGGCAAATTTAAGCCCTTTATCTAATACTCTACATTCATATGGAGAGAGTTGATGTTTAGACAGATTTATTATTCCATCCAGTTTCCTATTTTTCCTTTCTTTCCGAATTTGTAATTTGGCTCCTCCTCTACATCCTCTCTGTCTTTGCTCCTCCTTCTTTTTAATGGTGAAAAAACAACCCTCTCTTTTCTTTTCTCTAAAAAATCTTTGCGTGGATTTTGAGGTGTTTCTTCTGATAAGACTTCAAATCGATTCTTTGTTTTAATGTCTCTTATATTATGTCTCTTCTCTGGACTATAATTCCTATATCCTTTAAAATTTGTACCGTTTTTTGTTGTTTTAACCTTAGTCCATTCCCCTTGTGTCTTATATTCCGGGGTTCTCCATGTGGTCTTTTTATATGTCCCATAGCTATTTAACCTTTTTCTCTGGGTATTTTCTCTTATGTTCCTGCTTTCCCTATTCTGATAGGAACCATAATGATTATCCATAGGTCTATCTTTCTCAAACCTGGAAAAATTCCTAACTTTATTATTTTTGTAATCTGACATGTCTCTTTTGTATTTTTTGTATTTACCAAACTTTACCTGTTCCTCTAATCTGCCTAGATTTTCTTTAGTTTTCTTTGTCAATTCTTCGTAATCTTTCGTCTCTGATATTGGTTCCAATCTCTTTTGGAACATTTCTATATCTTTGTCTAACTGAGACAAAGCTTCTAGTCTGCATGATATCACTATATTCATCATTTCTACAGAAAATCTTTCCAAAGCATCATTCCAAATTTTTACGTATTTTTGATTATTATCATTTTCAAAAGTAGGTGTTTTAAAAAAACGAAGACCTCTAGGTGTAATTTTATCTTTTAAATACCTCTCCATTGTTGCCACCTCCCATTTGTATTTTATTTCCTTTGCTAATAATTTCTCTAAATTTTTGAAATTTACTTCTATATCATCATTTCTGGAGACATTAATATCATCATAATTAAGACTTTCTGGTCCATCAAAGCCAAATATGAGACTATCTCTAAAATCAAACAAAGACATATTACAGCTGCCTTACTTGGTGAGAGCTAAATACACAATACACACAGAAAACAAGTAAAAAGTAGGCGCTCGTAATAAAATCGTCTAGAATAAAACAGAACAACCTGTTAATATAAAAAAGAGCTGCACCAAAAACAAGTGTAAAACTCCTCCAAACACTTTAGTGAATATACTTAAAAATAATAAGGTGCGCTGTGTCTTTAAGACCCAAAAATATATAAAGTGCAACTAAGTGCAAACAAATTGATAAAGTGCAAAGTGATACAAAGTGCACTTAAAGTGTAAAATATCAATATAAAATATTATACATACATATGGCCTCTCGACTCCAAATATACATAAAAAGGAAAAGAGACATAAAAAAAAAACAATAGTGTGAATCCGTATTAAAATGATAGTATGGATAATAAATGCCAAATATTGCACTCACAAAAGTAGAGCAGAATAAGCCTGCTCTAGCTTTAACAGCTTCTTCAAATGTAGGACTGCATAGACGAAAAAAATATATTCCAAAATCTTTATTGCCCAGCACAGCACCAATATATCACCTTCCTCCACAGTTAGTATTCAGTTACAGAGCCTTCGGTAGCATACAGCATAAGGGTGTCGACCTGTCCCTCTGCGGATTCGCCGCCGTAATTGCCGTCTGTTGGCCGTCTGTTTCCTCAAACTTCCAGGGGGAGGAGCTTTCTCGGGTGCGTGACGTCAGGTGCGTAACTTTACGTGATGACGCGTTTCGCCGTATTCACGGCTTCATCAGATCTGCCCATCCATGTCCTTACAGTTCTTATATACCCATCATAATGAGTACATTCAGGTGACTGCCATATAAAGTCTGTTATTTTGTTGCTGGCATCAATCAAATCAATTGCATTTATATACACAAAAAAAACAATATTACTTTATTCGAAAAACATCATAATTTAAATACTTGCATTATTTAAACACATATATATATAAAAAAACATTGAAACATATAATTTCCCAAAGAAACTTATTTCAAGAGACATATTTAAGAAGACATACTTAAAACCATCATTACCTTAAGAGAATTGTTTAAACAAACACATTTAAAGAAACATGCTTAAAAATACATAAATACATATTTAGAAATACATGCTAATGACATAACAATATAGCACCTCCTCCTAATCTAAATATAAAAAGAGAAAAATATTATACATTATGAGGAATAGGAACATATTTAATTATACTAAAAAACACATCAGTATTAACCTAAAAAATTAAATAAATCAAATTCTATATTGAGCCCCCTAGGTTCTAAAGTTAAATAGCTATGGGACATATAAAAAGACCACATGGAGAACCCCGGAATATAAGACACAAGGGGAATGGACTAAGGTTAAAACAACAAAAAACGGTACAAATTTTAAAGGATATAGGAATTATAGTCCAGAGAAGAGACATAATATAAGAGACATTAAAACAAAGAATCGATTTGAAGTCTTATCAGAAGAAACACCTCAAAATCCACGCAAAGATTTTTTAGAGAAAAGAAAAGAGAGGGTTGTTTTTTCACCATTAAAAAGAAGGAGGAGCAAAGACAGAGAGGATGTAGAGGAGGAGCCAAATTACAAATTCGGAAAGAAAGGAAAAATAGGAAACTGGATGGAATAATAAATCTGTCTAAACATCAACTCTCTCCATATGAATGTAGAGTATTAGATAAAGGGCTTAAATTTGCCCCTAGCCGTAAATTTGACTCTTTCTCTGCATATGTAGACATGTTGAAATTTTCGAGGGGATTAACATTAAAGAGGTTTTTTTATTTAAACAAATGTAAAGAAAAGGTGGTAGATAATACTCATACCACTTTGAAAAATAAATCTAATTTCTATCCTAGGAATTATAGGACTAGCGCTATTGATATTTTTGAGAAATCAGTAATAGAGGATTTCGAGAAATTAGAGAAAAGCACTAAAAATAGAAGGAATAATCTCAATAAAGAAGAAAGAGAAGCTTTACAACATTTAAGAAGCAATAAAACTATCATCATAAAACCAGCGGATAAAGGGGGAAGTATAGTAGTGCAAGATTCAGAGATGTACATAAAGGAGTGTTATAGACAGCTTCATGATAAAAATGTTTATAAAACCTTAGAAAAAGATCCCATAGAGGAAATAAAGAAATCTTTGTATGAACTTTTGGACAGGGGAAAGGATGATGGCATTCTGAACGAGGACGAATATAAATTTTTACATACTGATTTTCCGAGAATGCCAGTCTTCTATACCCTGCCCAAGGTTCATAAGGATAAAACGAATCCTCCCGGGAGACCTATAGTCTCAGGGATACTTTCGATTTCAGCGAATCTCTCCAAATATGTAGATACATGGTTGCAGGATTTAGTTAAAGTCATACCCTCTTATTTAAAAGATACATTAGATGTTATCAATTTTTTAAATAATATTAAATGGAAGAGTTCATATATATTGGTAACAAGTGATGTATCTTCGTTATACACCTCTATTCCCCATGTACAAGGTTGTCAAGTTATAGAAGAATGCCTTAACAAATCTAAGAAGTTCTCAAATGAACATATAGACTTTTTAATTAAAAGTATTAACTGGATTTTAAATAATAATTATTTTTTATTTAATTCTCATTTTTACTTACAGTGCCAGGGAACTGCTATGGGGACCAGGTTTGCCCCCAGTTACGCGAATTTATATATGTCAGGTTGGGAAGATAAATATATATACGATAGCCCGGAATGGGGGTCAAACCTGGTCTCATACCATAGATATATAGACGATTTAATTTTTATATGGGATGGATATGAAGAAGATCTTAAGGCATTTTTAGAAAGATTAAATAATAATAATTGGGGTATAGTTTTAACTAGTGTTTTTAGTAAGTCTAATATTTATTATTTAGATTTAGAAATATATATAGAAAAGGGTGAGATTAAAACAAAAAATTTTTTTAAAAAAGTAGATGCCAACAATTATGTTCTATATAATAGTGGCCACTATACTCCTTGGCTTAACAATATTCCTAAGGGCCAATTACAAAGAATTAGGAGGAATTGTACAGACAAGGATAAATTTGAGGAACAAGCCAAGACAATTTTAGATAGGTTTAAGCAAAAAAAGTATCCACAACAGATTTTAGAAAAAGCGTATAATGAAACAATAAATTTAGAACCTAATCAGTTATTAAGTAATCATAAGGATGTAGGAAATTCAAACAAAGAAAGTGGAATAATATTACCCTTGGTTTTTGATTTTAATCAAGAGTGCAATAGAATGAAATCAATAGTAAATAAACACTGGCATATTTTAAAGAAAGATAATGAACTCAGCAAAATTATTCCAGAGAAACCTTTTATTACATTTAGAGGAGCACCAAATTTTAAACGTATTTTGACTTTTAATCATCCTAAAAAAGAAATTCCGAAAACTTTTTTAGATAATAATAAAAAAGGATTTTATTCTTGTAATAAGTGTGCAGGATGTAGGTGCAGTAAAAATGCTACTCTGAAGGGGGTTAGTAAATTTAAAAATAGGGAAGATGCAGAGTTTTCTATTGAAAATTTTATTACGTGTTTTAGTAAAAATGTAATTTATTTATTAATATGCCCATGTGGATTACAGTATGTGGGACGGACAATTCGCCCACTACATAAAAGAATATATGAGCATGTAAATAATATTACTAAGGGTTACGATAATCATAGTGTTTCAGCCCATTTTAAAAAATACCACAATAAAGACCCTAGGGGTCTGGCATTCTTAGGTATAGAGATAGTGAAAAAATCATGGAGAGGGGGTAATCATATCATTGACATAGGCAAAAAAGAAATGAAATGGGTCCATAGGCTAAAAACTTTAGAACCTAGGGGGCTCAATATAGAATTTGATTTATTTAATTTTTTAGGTTAATACTGATGTGTTTTTTTAGTATAATTAAATATGTTCCTATTCCTCATAATGTATAATATTTTTCTCTTTTTATATTTAGATTAGGAGGAGGTGCTATATTGTTATGTCATTAGCATGTATTTCTAAATATGTATTTATGTATTTTTAAGCATGTTTCTTTAAATGTGTTTGTTTAAACAATTCTCTTAAGGTAATGATGGTTTTAAGTATGTCTTCTTAAATATGTCTCTTGAAATAAGTTTCTTTGGGAAATTATATGTTTCAATGTTTTTATATATATATGTGTTTAAATAATGCAAGTATTTAAATTATGATGTTTTTCGAATAAAGTAATATTGTTTTTTTTGTGTATATATATGCAATTGATTTGATTGATGCCAGCAACAAAATAACAGACTTTATATGGCAGTCACCTGAATGTACTCATTATGATGGGTATATAAGAACTGTAAGGACATGGATGGGCAGATCTGATGAAGCCGTGAATACGGCGAAACGCGTCATCACGTTAAGTTACGCACCTGACGTCACGCACCCGAGAAAGCTCCTCCCCCTGGAAGTTTGAGGAAACAGACGGCCAACAGACGGCAATTACGGCGGCGAAACCGCAGAGGGACAGGTCGACACCCTTATGCTGTATGCTACCGAAGGCTCTGTAACTGAATACTAACTGTGGAGGAAGGTGATATATTGGTGCTGTGCTGGGCAATAAAGATTTTGGAATATATTTTTTTCGTCTATGCAGTCCTACATTTGAAGAAGCTGTTAAAGCTAGAGCAGGCTTATTCTGCTCTACTTTTGTGAGTGCAATATTTGGCATTTATTATCCATACTATCATTTTAATACGGATTCACACTATTGTTTTTTTTTTATGTCTCTTTTCCTTTTTATGTATATTTGGAGTCGAGAGGCCATATGTATGTATAATATTTTATATTGATATTTTACACTTTAAGTGCACTTTGTATCACTTTGCACTTTATCAATTTGTTTGCACTTAGTTGCACTTTATATATTTTTGGGTCTTAAAGACACAGCGCACCTTATTATTTTTAAGTATATTCACTAAAGTGTTTGGAGGAGTTTTACACTTGTTTTTGGTGCAGCTCTTTTTTATATTAACAGGTTGTTCTGTTTTATTCTAGACGATTTTATTACGAGCGCCTACTTTTTACTTGTTTTCTGTGTGTATTTAAATTTATAACTCACAAATTAACTTGGACATAACCTCAATATACAATATTGCACAATTATTTGTATCTTGTTTTTTCTGTTTTCTATGTATACATCATACCAAGTGTTATTGAAAGGGTAAGTGTATTTGTACCACCCTATATATAGATATAGCGCTACACTCAAACTAACAGACTGAAAGGAAGAAATACCAATCAGACTGAGAGTTTTTAATTTTTTGGTGATCAATTGGATTCAGGTCTGGGGAACTGGCGGGCCAGTCCATAGCATCAATGCCTTCGTCTTGCAGGAACTGCTGACACACTCCAGCCACATGAAGTCTAGCATTGTCTTGCATTAGGAGGAACCCAGGGCCAACCGCACCAGCATATGGTCTCACAAGGGGTCTGAGGATCTCATCTCGGTACCTAATGGCAGTCAGGCTACTTCTGACGAGCACATGGAGGGCTGTGTGGCCCCCCAAAGAAATGCCACCCCACACCATTACTGACCCACTGCCAAACCGGTCATGCTGGAGGATGTTGCAGGCAGCAGAACGTTCTCCACGGCATCTCCAGACTCTGTCACGTCTGTCACATGTGCTCAGTGTGAACCTGCTTTCATCTGTGAAGAGCACAGGGCGCCAGTGGCAAATTTGCTAATCTTGGTGTTCTCTAGCAAATGCCAAACGTCCTGCACAGTGTTGGGCTGTAAGCACAACCCACACCTGTGGACGTCGGGCCCTCATACCACCCTCATGGAGTCTGTTTCTGATTGTTTGAGCAGACACATGCACATTTGTGGCCTGCTGTAAGTCATTTTGCAGGGCTCTGGCAGTGCTCCTCCTGTTCCTCCTTGCACAAAGGTGGAGGTAGCGGTCCTGCTGCTGGTTTGTTGCCCTCCTACGGCCTCTTCCATGTCTCCTGATGTACTGGCCTGTCTCCTGGCTCTGGACACTACGCTGACAGACACAGCAAACCTTCTTGCCACAGCTCACATTGATGTGCCATCCTGGAAGAGCTGCACTACCTGAGCCACTTGTGTGGGTTGTAGACTCCGTCTCACGCTACCAATAGAGTGAAAGCACCGCCAGCATTCAAAAATCAGCCAGGAAGCATAGGAACTGAGAAGTGGTCTGTGGTCATCACCTGCAGAACTACTCCTTTATTGGGGGTGTCTTGCTAATTGCCTATAATTTCCACCTGTTGTCTATCCCATTTGCACAACAGCATGTGAAATTGATTGTCACTCAGTGTTTCTTCCTAAGTGGACACTTTGATTTCACAGAAGTGTGATTGACTTGGAGTTACATTGTGTTGTTTAAGTGTTCCCTTTATTTTTTTGAGCTGTGTGTGTGTATATATATATATATTAAAAGAAACAATGGCAATCTATCTATTTAGAAGTTATTATATAATCCGATCAAATGCTGTCCCATCAAGGTCTGGATAAATGCCCTAGGTTTAAAATTGTAATAAAGTAATCTCTAAATAAATATTGCCCATTATTTATCATCATATCAGTAACCTCTCAACACTCATACTCCAAAGTCAATACAAATAATACACATTATAGTTGCTTTCATGCAAGACCACATGATAAGTATCTATTACTAGGGTCTCTGGCTGCAATATAATCACAATGGAAGAAGAATTTAAAAGGGACTGACACAAGGTTTTTAAGAATGACTTGGAGATAGACAAAACCTTTAATTTCCTCTTGCAATGTTCTCTAAAGGATTACTGTTGAATCAAAAAATTGGAAATCAAGTACTAAATGTTTTACATTATACATATAAAGCACATGGTAGTAATCTAGTAATATGTAATACGTTATAAAAATGTAAATATAACCAAAAGCATATCATGTTTTAGATTTTGTTATTCATATATATTTTTTATAGCAAACTGTATTATGTATTGTTGTTGATTTTTTGTTTTATGCATACAAATCAAGCTAACATCCAATCTAAAAAAATCCAAATTGAAAAGAATATATAAAACATATGTCTTCAAGAATATATATACATATCATCCTTGAATTACTCTTTTTATAAAACTGTATTTTTGTATGTATAGCTGTGTTTAGGTTGCAGGAGAATTAAATAATTTTATGCTCAATTGTGCAATACAAAAGAGACAATGGACCTTGTATTAAGGATAAAAGCATGTCAGATGTACTGAACAGGAACATAGACAAATTGACCGCCGGCCTGATTACTTAAAGAGCTGTAGCTCAGACCTGGCTTAGAATGGAAACCCCTAACACAAATAGGGTAATCTTTAAAATCTGGGACCACTAACTGTTGGATAAGTTGACCGCTCAGGTACGTAACACAGAGTCAGCATTTACTAAAGTATAACCATGGGAGCATTATATGGCAAAATAATTATCTGACTGAAAACCAGAGAGGATCCACCTACCTCCCCCCACCCTCCCGTAGAGGACATCCTTATTGTGTATTTGTTTTTATGTTTTGTTTTTTTCAGTTGGAAAAATGTCAGACAGGAGACTGCTTATTAATTATACTATAAAACAAAAGATAACCTCTTGCCATCTCCTAATGAGCAGATGTACTCTTACACATATGCTTTGTTATCCAATTTAGAAAGCATTTCTGTGTGCCTGTACTCTTAAATAAAGAATGTTTAAAAAATAATAGCATTTCAAGTCTATATACCAGTCGACCCTGATCTTGTGGTCTATACTAACAATAGGATCCCTTGATAGCAATTATTTCATATAGTACATGGTCCATTGTTATGTATATTCCATTTATAAATCCACAGATGTGGCGGGGGAGGCTTTGAGAGCTGAAACCTCGGGTGTGGGGCTATGGATCTCTACTTTTTTTGGAGGGGCAGAAGGTTATTAGTGCTTTTATTTTTAATTTTACATCAGGCAGCTGCTTCTCAAAGCCACCGACTGTTATAAAAAGAAAGATCAATAATATAGTGCTCTGCACTTAGGGGGATGGGATAGTGCCCCCAGATGATTGTTTGGAGCAGGTGGTGGGGAGCAGACCTTCCTATTAGTAATGTAACATGACAGTACCACATTGAATACCTGGTTGTGATCCCACCTGTTAGTGTGAGGGTCATCAAGTTGCCCTTTGGGCTCAAGCCCCAGGTGTTTTGGGGATCTAGCAACTCCCTTTTATATATACATTTATAGTATTGCCATATTTTTTGAACTGCTTATATCTCTTATATATATTTTATGTTCATATCACTGGATGCATCTTAAAAACATTTTTCATCTTCAGCCACTGTTTTATTGGTGAGGATCAGTAAGGTTTTCTTTGCTGTTTTAAAACAGCAACCCTTCCTCTCTCTGTATCTGAGCTATTCAGCTGCTTCTAACAATCAGCTCCTTCATTACGGTTTCCACGGCTACTCACCTGGTTGTTAGTATCCAGCCGTGTTGCTAATCAGTGCAGCCTATATAAGCAGCAAGTCCCAGTACCTCATTGCCCTTGAATCGTTTCCTGTTTCCCAGAAGACGCCCTGTTTCCTGTGTATTCCTGTTTCCTGACTTCCTGCCTGGTTCCTGACTCCGATGCTCTCTGTTCTCCTGATTCTGGCTTGTCTGACTCCCCGCTCTGGTGCCTGACCCCTGCTTGCCTCCTGGATTTTGCTTTTGGTTTATGTCATTTTGCTATTTATTAATAAAGGTGTTCTGTCTCTGTCTGGTTCCTGGTCCCTAACAGGATCTCTTTTTATTTGCAGGGCCCTTGTTGGAGGCTACTCAACATCACTCTATATTACCCTTGTTTATAGCAATGTCATATTCCACAAATATCAACAGTTCCATTTCAATTTTTTACTCAAACTTACTCCCCCAACCCTTGCTTTTCACAAATCAGCAATTTAGAAATTCCATGGCTGTTCTGGATTTTCTTTTTTTTTGGGGGAGGGGGGAGGGGGCAGGGGGCTTTGTTTTCAACCCTTCTCATCAACAGGCCATGTCAAATGGTAATGGTATTGATCTTTATGAAATAAATGTAATGTGAAATGAAGGTATATGAAAGGAAATGAAGCCAGTAAGATTAATGGACATTGATCCTGCTCTACCTAGTCATGGATTGCTCTCAGGGGTTATTTGCATTACTTTATAAGTAAACCACTTTTCACTGTTCTTTAAGACTGTAAAATACATCCAGGTTAGTAGAAAAGCAATAAAAGAACATTTAGGAACCATTCTCCTGTTTACAGGCTATTTTTACTCATGTTATCTATTTGTTAACAAGACTGCACAAAGAACAAAACAGGTTATCAATTGAGACTTGAAGGAAAGAAATTTAATCTACAACAGATTGAAGAGATCTTTAACCCCTTAGTGACGAGACCATTTTTTCATTTTCTTACCATTAAGGACCAGGGCACTTTCTACATTTCTGTGTTTAGCTGTAATTTTCCTCTTGCTCATTTACCGTACCCACACATATTATATACTGTTTTTCTCACCATTAAATGGTATTTCTAAAGATACCATTATTGTCATCATATCATTTACTATAAAAAAATTATAAAATATGATGAAAAAATGTAAAAAACACACTTTTTCAAACTTTGACCCCCAAAATCTGTTACGCATTTACAACCCCTAAAAAACACCCTGGCTAAATAGTTTCAAAATTTTGTCCTGAGTTTAGAAATACAAAATGTTAACCTGTTCTTAGCTTTTTTTGAAAAGTTATAGGGCTATAAGTACAAGTAGCACTTTGCTATTTCCAAGCCATTTTTTTCAAAATTAAGTTAAATTGTAACACTGGTATCTGTCATGAATCCCCGAATAACCCTTCACATGTATATGTTTTTTTTGAAAGAAGACAACCTAAGGTATTAAACTTGGGGTATTTTGAGTCTTTTCATGCTCTTTTCATGCAACCATTTTACCACCAATCGATGCCAGATTTAAAAAAAATAAAATAATTGGTGATTTTTTTGACACACATAGCAATTTAAGAATACATGTACTGAGAACTTTAAGGGTTACTGCCAAAAAACATGCCAATATGTGTTCAGCAACATCTCCTGAATACAGTGATACACCCCATGTTTAGGTGTGTCAGGTTCTCTGTGGGCTAAAAGACCTTATTTGGAGGGTGCGCATTCCAGTTTTCCAACTTGGAATTTTCACAGCTGGTCATCATGCACCCATGTCCTATTTGGGACATTTTTGAAGCCGGCCAATGTAATTTACCCCCATCAAACCATATATTTTTGAAAAGTAGACACCCTAGGGTATTTCAAATGGTGGTATTTTAACACTTGCCATGCACTAATTCTTCCATCAGTCTTTGTCAAATGTTTGCGTAATCACTTTAGACATGGATTCTCAGTTCCTGTTATGTGTTACTGACAAAGAACACCCCAATATGTGTTCAGCAACATCTCCTGAGTACAACAGTGCCCCCAACGTACAGGTTTATGGGATTTTGCAAACTTAAAGGGGTCAAATGTAGGGCTTTGCCCTATTCCATGTTTGCACATTGTAATGTGCCAAATTGGTTTGCTAGGCCTATGTTGCCTTTGAGAACGTACAGCAGTCCAGGAATGAAAATTAACCCCATCATGGCATACCATTTGTAAAAGTAGATAACCCACGGTATTCAAAATGGGGTAAGTCCTGTCTTTTGTAGTAGCCACTTAGCCACAAAGTTAGCGTTTTTTTAGTTTTTTGCATTTTTTTTACACAAAAACTGCACTTTTACTGGTGATTTCATCGTTGTAATAAGTTTTGCTGTTGTAAACACTCATATTTGTGTTCAGCGAAGTCTCCCGAGTATAACAATACCCCCCATGTACAGGTTTTATGGTGGTTTGAAAAGGTACAGGGTCAATATAGGGCTTGCCCAATTCAGTTTGCCAGATTGGATTCCTGGGTCTGTGTTGCCTTTTGTGACCATATGGTAGACCAGGAATGTGAAATAACCCCATCATGGCATACCATTTTAAAATGTAGACAACCCAGTTGCCAAATGGGGTATTTCCAGTCTTTTGTAGTAGCCACTTAGTCTCAAACGCTGGCCAAAGTTAATGTTTTTATTTGTTTTTTTATAAATGCTTTTTTCTCAATTTATTATATATATATATATATATATATATATATATATATATATAAGAATAAGAGATGCACTCTCAGGACTTTACAATAAATCCATTGGTATTTATTAAAACAAAGGTTACATCATCTGATCGACGTTTCGACCCTACAGGGTCTTCCTCAAGATCAATGTACCCAAATACATACAATCAATAAATAATAAATCTAATAATGTACTAACCAATAGTGAACTACCTCCCTCAACCCCGCTGTGCATACCCGGAAGTGAACCCGTGGTCATGTGATGTGCCGTGATTCAAGCGAAAATCAGTTTTTACTCCAATTAACTGGGACTGCGATGGGAGCAGCTATGGCACCATCGTATGCCAATGCCTACATGTTCATGTTTTAACAGACCCACATTTTACAAAAATATGGGCAATACATTAGACATTACTATCGGTTTGTGGACGACCTTTTTCTAATTTGGATTGGAACACCCACAAATCTGGAAAATATGATTGCAGAAATTAATCAATTACCTACACCTGTCAGATTGACTATTCAGTATGATTCACAATCAATTCAATTTTTGGACGTGACTGTATAAAAGAAAAGAGATAAACTTGAATTCATGTTACATCGGAAAAAGACTGACCGCAATACCTTGTTAATGGCTTCCAGTTTTCATCCACAGCAGTTCAAACGGTCATTACCCATATCCCAATTTCTAAGAGTTCTTAGATATAATACTGAAACAGAAAAGTGTGAGACTCAGATCAAAGAGATGTGGGAAAGATTTAGAGAGCGAGGATATTCACCACGTGTATTAAAACTGGCCCAGACGAAAGCATTGGAAATTTGGAACCGGGAGAGAATTGCTTCGAGAATGGATAAGGTATCTAAAAAGTCTCCAAAACCTAGAATCTATCTCCATATTACATTCCATACAGGCACATCCAAAATCAGACAATCCATTTACAAACACTGGGGAATGCTTCGATCCGACAAAACACTACCCAATTGGTTTCAGGAGACACCGATCCTGAGCTATAAAAGGAATAAAAATCTAAAGGATCTCTTGGTGAAGAATGATCCTGTAGCATGCTATCGCAAAACCACAATGATTTCTAAGAAGGGATGTTATAAATGCAGTGGATGTGTGACATGTGGTCACATGATCAGTGGAACGACTTTCGCACACCCTCACAGTGGCCAAAAAATCAAAATACCACATTATATTACCTGTACCACTGACCATGTGATATATATGATCACATGTCCCTGTGGTCTCTCATATGTGGGCAAAACCGACTTGACAGTGCATGATCGGATACGAGGACATCGGTCCACGATTATGACTTCATTCAGAGACCAACATAGTGACAAGCCTGTTGCTAAACATTTTTTGACCATGGAATATAGACTACCCACTTTACAGTTTGTTGCCATCGATCACATCCCCCCGATGCCGAGAGGAGGTGATAGATCTAAATTGTTGTTACAACGAGAAGCCCAATGGATACATCGATTGGATACAGTTGCACCTAAAGGGCTGAATGAGAACATAATATTCTCCATGTTTTTGTGAGATATTGACACATATTTTCTATATATAGCTTTTCTCTATATATAGTTTTTCCCTTTTTTTTGTATATAGTTCTTGTGGTCTTTTGTATATAGTTCTTGTGGTCTTTTGTATATAGAATGTAATAGTGAGCATGATAATTATTGGGATGGTGATGATTATGAGTATGATTATATACCTTTGGTGGAGGTAGCTTTTTTTTTTTTTTTCGGTTTGAAGTAGTTTTCAGATGGAGGATGATCTAATAGCTCTTTAAGAGTTAATATTGTTGGATATTTGTACTTAAGGCACACCTCCCCAGTTATGATTTCTTTCCTTTTCTTAAATGGTTGTTATATAATCTTAGGACAGTAAATGTCCGCTATTTGAGTTACTATGCTAGAGTATTATTCCAAATGATATTGTTATTGATACATCCATTTATTGCTGCATCCTGCTTTTGCAATATGAGATATCTATCATGTAGAATATTATTGCTGTGTCTTCCTTGTATTGTTTGATATGTCCAAAGAAGGTAGACTAATATTATATATTGGGAATTATGAAGTATGCATGTTTGATTTTCACTGGGTTTATTTATGATTCATTTTGCACACCATTAGTTGGTTTTATTCACTCATCACTGCATCACTTCATTAACACTATATATAGCTGTGTGAATACCACTAGCTATTCTTATATTACATAGATTGATTACATATTCACATATCTGACTGGTACATAGGAGTTAAACACTTTCGTACTAATGATTTGTTTCACTGGTATCCTAGTTACGAAAAGCACGTCATCACGCTTGAATCACGGCACATCACGTGACCGCGGGTTCACTTACGGGTACGCACGGAGGGGTTGAGGGAGGTAGTTCACTATTGGTGAGTACATTATTAGATTTATTATTTATTGATTGTATGTATTTGGGTACATTGATTTTGAGGAAGACCCTGTAGGGTCGAAACGTCGATCAGATGATGTAACCTTTGTTTCAATAAATACCAATGGATTTATTGTAAAGCACTGAGAGTGCATCTCTTATTCCTTTCTATATATCTTATAACGTGGGATTGCACCAAGGCATCAAGATATTCATTGAATTGGAGATAGGGTGAGTGCCAAGCTATCTATTTTTGTATATATATATATATATATATATATTACATGTGCGTGTACACACACACACATAAAATCTGTGTGTATGTATGTGTATATGTGTGTGTGTGTGTATATACATACAGTCAGGTCCATAAATATTGGGACATCGACACAATTCTAATCTTTTTGGCTCTATACACCACCACAATGGATTTTAAATTAAATGAACAAGATATGCTTTAACTGCAGACTTCCAACTTTAATTTGAGGGTGTTTACATCCAAATCAGGTGAACGGTGTAGGAATTACAACAGTTTGTATATGTGCCTCCCACTTTTCAAGGGACCAAAAGTAATGGGACAATTGGCTGCTCAGCTGTTCCATGGCCAGGTGTGTGTTATTCCCTCATTATCCCATTTACAAGGAGCAGATAAAAGGTCCAGAGTTCATTTCAAGTGTGCTATTTGCATTTGGAATCTGTTGATGTCAACTCTCAATATGAGATCCAAAGAGCTGTCACTATCAGTGAAGCAAGCCATCATTAGGCTGAAAAAACAAAACAAACCCATCAGAGATATAGCAAAAACATTAGGTGTGGCCAAAGCAACTGTTTGGAACATCCTTAAAAAGAAAGAAAGCACCGGTGAGCTCAGCAACACCAAAAGACCCGGAAGACTACGGAAAACAATTGTGGTGGATGACCGAACAATTCTTTCCCTGGTGAAGAAAACACACTTCACAACAGTTGGCCAGATCAAGAACACTCACCAGGAGGTAGGTGTATGTGTGTCAAAGTCAACAATCAAGAGAAGACTTCACCAGAGTGAATACAGAGGGTTCACCACAAGATGTAAACCACTGGTGAGCCTCAAAAACAGGAAGGCCAGATTAGAGTTTGCCAAACAACATCTAAAAAGCCTTCACAGTTCTGGAACAACATCCTATGGACAGATGAGACCAAGATCAACTTGTACCAGAGTGATGGGAAGAGAAGAGTATGGAGAAGGAAAGGAACTGCTCATGATCCAAAGCATACCACCTCATCATTGAAGCATGGTGGTGGTAGTGTCATGGCGTGGGCATGTATGGCTGCCAATGGAACTGGTTCTCTTATTTATTGATGATGTGACTCCTGACAAAAGCAGCAGTATGAATTCTGAAGTGTTTCTGGCAATATCTGCTCATATTCAGCCAAATGCTTCAGAACTCACAGTGCAGATGGACAATGACCCGAAGCATACTGCAAAAGCAAGCAAAGACTTTTTTAAGGGAAAAAAGTGGAATGTTATGCAATGGCCAAGTCAATCACCTGACCTGAATCCGATTGAGCATGCATTTCACTTGATGAAGACAAAACTGAAGGGAAAATGCCCCAAGAACAAGCAGGAACGGAAGGCAGTGGCAGTAGAGGCCTGGCAGAGCATCACCAGGGATGAAACCCAGTGTCTGGTGATGTCTATGCGTTCCAGACTTCAGGCTGTAATTGACTGCAAAGGATTTGCAACCATATATTAAAAAGTGAAAGTTTGATTTATGACTGTTAATCTGTCCCATTACTTTTGGTCCCTTAAAAAGTGGGAGGCACATATACAAACTGTTGTAATTCCTACACCGTTCACCTGATTTGGATGTAAATATCCTCAAATTAAAGCTGAAAGTCTGCAGTTAAAGCACATCTTGTTTATTTCATTTCAAATCCATTGTGGTGGTGTATAGAGCCAAAAAGATTAGAATTGTGTCGATGTCCCAATATTTATGGACCTGACTCTATATATACGCTGAATATACACAGTATTAGTGGCATGTTGTTCCATTGAGAAATCAAATTCCCACTTTGTAGTCAAAAAGGCTATTTGGGAGTGGGGTGGGGGGCGTGAAGGTGTTTGTATTTTAAATATAAACACCCCCACCCCCGAATAGCTTTTTTGACTACAAAATTTCTCAATTGAACAACATGCCACTAATACTGTGTATATTCAGTATTAGAGGTTGAATATTTTATTATAAGACTTTAACCCCTTCCCGACCGCGGACGTAGTTCCCTAATGGACTGAAACGTCGACACTATGCAATCAACTTTTGAAGCTTGAATAAATGGCACATTTTTGGCAACAGTATCGAGTCCTGTGAGAGCACTTCCAACAAGGTATTTTATATTTTGAGGTCGGAGTGGCACCTAGGCAATAAACAAGACTGGGAGCAGGAGTGCGGGACCCAGTGTGAATTATTTATATATATATATATATACATATATATATATATATATATATATATATATGTATGTATATTGCAGTTTGGATTAGCAGCATTATATTTGTCCAATAAAAAAATGATTATTGCATGCTCCAATACTCTGGTGTTTTGGCATATTATATATAAATATATATTTTATTATTATTATTAATGGTATTTATATAGCGCCAACAGATTCCTTAGTGCTTTACAATTTTATAAGAAGGGGGGATTTAATTATAAATAGGAAAATTACAAAAACCTACAGGAACAATATGTTAAAGAGGACCCTGCTCAAACGAGCTTACAGTCTATAGGAGGTGGGGTATAAAACACAATAAGACAGGATATATATATAAAATAGGAAAAATGAGAGCACTCATAAAGACCGCGAGACGGTCGAAACGTTGATTAGCTTGTTCACTACTTAATACAATTTTGTTGTGCTAAATCCAGTGAGTGCTCTCGTTTTTCCTATTTTCTATATATACACACGGAGAAGCACCCTGGTGTTTTTTGCATTTATCAGCAGAAGCACTAAACTGTGTTTTTAAGATGAAATGCATCCAACAGAGATTACTATCAAAATGTATTTATTAGGTACAGAGTACAATACAAAGTGGTAAAATGAACAGCAGGAAGAAAACCTTACACATATTGTGCAAACACCACTTAGTCATAACTAACTCCTAAGATGACTAAGTGTGGTTACACGTTACATTTTGCTCCTGCTGTGCTTTTTACCACTCTCTATTGCCATGTGTACCTTAGAATATGCAGTTTAATGCTAGAAAGTAGTGTTCAATCTAGAAATGTATGCATTTTTTTCTTGAAATTGAGATTTGCAGATTTTCAAGATGAAGGCACTAGAATTATCAGGTTGGTGTGATCTATCATATATTCAATGAAATCATGATTTTAAAAGATTCTTGATGCCAGTCAGTTATGTTCTTTGCCAAGGGAAAAAAAATCCTTGGCATAAAACAAGGGAATAAACTGTGATGTGTAAAAAGGTAGAATGCAATTAACTTATTTTTTAATCCATATTACTGTTTATGTAACTATGACAGCTGCCATTTGCTACTGTATATGTGGAATACAGACACTTTCATTTTATCTGAGTTATAGGTGTCCTGAAATGTTAATGTGCACCCACACATGCCACAATGTATATATAAGTATAATATTTTTCTCTCCTGTAATTTTGAGCAAGCATCAAACGGATAAAGAACACTTTGCATTGAAAAAAGAGAGCAGAAATGCCCAACTGTGATCTTACATAGTCTTATTACATTTAATAAGAGGCTCTAGCTGCATTCTGATGACTTTCCTTTGTGATCCTCCAAAGTAAGACCTCAAAGAAAAAACTTAAGGTAGTCACGATGGGACTTTCTTGGATCTGTGATTGGTGTGCACATATGATCTAGTCACTAAAAAACGATTTGTTAAATAATTAGAACTGAGATAGAAAAGGTAGGTAAAAAATATGAGATCGAAAAATAGTTACATCTGTGAATTTTTATAACTTGACTACTGTGACAGTAATTCTACAGTTTGGCTGACAACTAATCACAACTGACAATATAGTAAATAAATGAAGTGTTTCCAAGTAAGTTTCCAACTGGTTCAAAGTATTTTTAAGGTATTTCAGTGCCTAGTGTGATCTATGTAATACATTATAATGGTTCCCCAATACTCCGACTGAGTATATCTGCTGTAGTTCTCCCAAATCCCAAGTGAAGCAGTGATTAAAGCTTTGAGCTACCCAAAACATCCGCCTTGACTTGATGAAGGGTACAACAGGAATAATTTATTCTGGCCAGATGGCCTGTTTTATACACATCAGGGTTACAGTCAAACACGCCAATAACACTCCCACAACACGCCCAGAACACTCCCAAAACATGCCCATGAATTTCTGAGTCAACATGACTAAGCATAAAACATAAAATAGAAAAACTATACATAACACAAATAAGAACCCCCATAAATATTATATGGTTAAATAGCCCTGATCTGAGTGCCCAAGTTCTCCAAAAAGAGCTCAGATCCATGCAGTGTAGGGGAAACGCCACCGTGTTAAACTTCTGACCAGCCGCACACATGGTCCTATACCCAAAACAGTTCCAGCGCGCTTGGTGCTTTTGCCGGTCAACTTTCGGGTGCTCCCAGCCGCAATAAAGGGTGCTCTGCCTGGCTCTTAGTTAGCGTTTGTTCCCCTTATTCTCAGGCACCTAGCATCCAAAAAGTGCTCTCCTGGTGGATTTCAAAGTGGTTTAAAACCGCAAACCAAGTTGTCTGGGAACCACACGGTCACCTCATGGCGAAAACAGTTCCATAACATTCAGGGCTTAGTCCCGCTGAGGTGACCGGGAACCCATGAAGTCCTCGTGCCCATATTAGTACCGTAGTGGTCGCGGCTAAGTACCTCTGGGACTATTCATGGGATTGGTTCACGCGAAGGGCCGCCAGAGAGCCAGCTTTCAATTCTATTTGCATGAAGGGAAAGTGCAACTAATACAGCTTGGGGAGATTTAACTCCCAAACAGAGTCTTTGTATATGGCCCACAGTCGGTGGGCAGGAGGCCAGCTTCTACACTCCTCCATGAATTTGTGGCAAACGTCCAGGGCAAGAAGCGTTTGTCAGATATCTTCCCCCTCCTGGGGAGACTAACCAGAACCCAGACCTCAAATTCATCTGGTTCTGTGTTAGTCTGATGGTCTTTTCCAAAAGGTGCAGTAATTCATAGGACCTTCTGCCACATGCTCCAAATTTATACATCCAGGGTCTTTCTGGGAAGGGCAACTGCTAAAATCCACTCCGGAGGCACCCCGTTATTGCTGGGAGGGTGAAGAAACTATCCGCTCCCTGTTGTAGTGCAGCTGGGGAATGAAACTGGTTGTCTCCACTCCAAATGAGGCCTGCTGCTAAATCTCTTCTCCTTGTAAGTCTCGGTGCACTAGGGAGAGAGACAGGTTGTCCTGCTGAGGGAACCCACAAGGTCCTCATGCCGAAATTAGTTCCATAGCGGTCGCAGCTAAGTACCGCTGGGACTATTCCTGGGTTTGGTTCATGCAAATGGCCACCAGAGAGCCAGCTTTCGATTCCATTCGCATGAAAGGAAAGTGCCGAACCAGGGGCACCCAGGCCAAGCTACTAATGGCAGTTGGGGAGATTTAACTCCCGAACAGAGTCTTTGCATATGGTCCATGGTCGGTGGGCAGGAGTCCAGCTTCTACACTCTTCCATGAATTTGTGGCAAACGTCCAGGGCAAGGAGTGTTTGTCACATACATTTCAAAAAATTCATGAGTTATAAGCTAGGAAAGCAAAGCTATTTAAAATACCTTAAACTTTTTAAACAACACTTTGAATTTATGTAATAAAACAAATAAAAAAATAATAGGTTATTTTTTTTCTGATTTCAAATTAGAACAAGGCAGAAGAGTACACAGGAGTTGCATCACCAACAATTTTTTAATGTACACAACTCTGAGAAAAGAGTTGTACTACAATTCGCCCTAGACAAAGTGCATAAGTCTTAACTCAAAACATGAATAATTAGGTCCTAGGTAATTAGGACCTGGTGTGATAAATAAGTGTAATGGATCCCCTATACTCCAACTGAGTATATCCATTGTAAATCTCCCGAGTCCCAAGGTGAAGCAGTGTTTATAGCTCTGGTATACCCAAACGTCAGCCAAGACTTGATGAAGGGTACAAGAAGAATGTTATATTATGGCCCAGTGGCCAGCTTATATACACAGACCCCAAGCATGGGGTCTCCATTCACTTGTACAGTAAGCCCGCCCAGGCACCTCTGCGTCTGGGAGATAAGAGAGCCTAGTTTTGCTTAACCTAATTATTGCAGAGTTAACTAGGAGTTGTGAAAATATATGATGATGCAGGCATTGGCATGTGGTCTGAAGTATGAAACAGGGGTAAAGGGGTTGTAGGGTGAAAAAGGAGAGATTGCTAAAGAGATGAAGAGGGGGGAAAGAGAATGTGAGAAAACAAAATTGGAATAATAGTGGTGGGATTGAGGTAGGTGAAGAAGAGAGCGTTACCTATGAATTAAGCATTTCCAGACCATCTGTTGTGTTTTCTAGCTTAGAAATATAGTCAATCCAGGGAAGCCATGTCACACTGAATTATTCTATTCGATTTAGTAAAGAGGCCTTCACAGCCCTCATCTGTCTAACCTCCTCTACCCTGGCTATTCACTGGTGGAGCATCGGGGTACTCTTTTACCACTGGAGGACAGGGGTCAATGATTTAGCAGCATTCAGTAGGTGCTTAGTGAAGAATTGACTGTATCGGGAAAATCTCCATCATTGTATGATGCAGAAGCTTCTCCGTGTCTTGTAGTGGAACTGCCACCCCCACTATGTGCTTAATCATGGAGTGAATTAAATGCCAGTAAGGAACAATGGTGTGGCACTGCTACCATATGTGGAACAAAGAGCCCTCCCACAATGCTAGCTGTCTCCCACAACGCTAGTAGATCTCTCGCGATCTCTGAGTTGAAACTATGGTGAAGTTGGGGTGTGCGATACTAGTTGGCTAACAGTTTGTAACAGTTTTTTGTAATCATTTTTCTGCATGGAAGAGCTAATTGAGGGTTTGTGCGTTAGTTGGTAAATATTTGACTATTGTTCCTTAGTGAGGACGCATCCCAAGTTGGTCTCCCACTTAGTGATGAATCCTGGAAGAGAAGGGGCTGTTGGTGACAGTAGCAGCTGATATATTATCAAGATACTTTTATGTATTCTGTCATGTGAGTAGAAAGAGAATTTGAGTGATGTGAGCTATCTGTGGAGATGCAGTCTGGATTTTAGTGAGTTATAGAAGTGCATGATTTGGAAATAATGGAGTCTGTCTATCCCAACTGGAGTTCCGTCTCCTCTGAGGTCCTCCAACCAGAGTAGTTGTGAGTATGTGTTAATATGGAGTAAGTGTACTAATGGGTCCTTGCCCAAAAAGGTGAGTTTTGGGAGGTTGGTTCCTGTGGGGAAAAACTGGGTTATGAATGAGTGGCAACATGGGACCCAGAATTTTGGTAAATCTGTGTTTGGGTCAGCACTTAAACCACATTTTGAGCGTGGAGCAATGTATGGGTGCTGCTAAAGCGTTCGCTGGATCTTGATTCTACCCAGCCATATCACTGCTGGCAATGAATAGACAGTACATGGTCAATTGACAATGTACACATGTGCGCTGCGGGGTTTGGGTTTTAGTCAGGTTTAGCTGCGCGCACTTTCAGTGGGTCTCGAGGGCATTGCCCCCTAAGTATTTCATCCCTCCCTACACTATTTCAAGGTGTGTTTATTTTTTGCCACAGTTTGAATGTATGTAATAATCTATTAATGTTTTTGTGGATTTTTAAAACAAAAAATTTGTATTAAAGGACCACTATAGGCACCCAGACCACTTCAGCTTAATGAAGTGGTCTGGGTGCCAGGTCCAGCTAGGATTAACTTTTTTTTCTATAAACATAGCAGTTTTAGAGAAACTGCTATGTTTATAATAGGGTTAATCCAGCCTCTAGTGGCTGTCTCATTGACAGCCGCTAGAGGGCTTCCGCGCTTCTCACTGTGAAAATCACAGTGAGAAGACACCAGCGTCCATAGGAAAGCATTGTGAATGCTTTCCTATGGACTGGCTGAATGTGCGCGTGACTCATACCGCGCATGCGCATTCAACCGAGGAGGAGGGGAAGAGGGGAGGAGAGGAGGAGGAGAGAAGGAGGAGAGTCCCCCGCCCGGCGCTGGAGAAAGAGGTAAGTTTAACCCCTTCCACCCTCTAGAGCCCGGCAGGAGTGGGACCCTGAGGTTGGGAGCACCCTCAGGGCACTATAGTGCCAGGAAAACGAGGATGTTTTCCTGGCACTATAGTGGTCCTTTAAATAGAGGTTCTGTATAGTATTCTGAATGATCTAAGCATATTCTAAAATGAAAAGCTGTTAAGTCATGAACAAATATTGTTGTGGGCTCATAGTGTGTTATCAAATCTCTGCTCAGTAAAAATACCTGGTCAGATATTGTTTACAAAACACATAAGACATGTCTTATCCTAATTCCAGATTTATTTAAATGCTTTATTTTTATTGTTTCCATAATGCATCTTTACTGCAAACTGAGATTATAAAGTGTTGTATATAGATAATGAAAATAATCAAACATGTTTTTTTGGCTGCAGACTGAGATTGTACTGCCTGGCATTCACAAGAGGAAAATAGTATAAAAGAATATGTGTTAAAATGACTTAAAAGTATAATTCGCAACTCTTGGCAAAGAGTTAAGGAATTGTGATCAGATAGGTCTTTTATAAATAGCTTTACTAGTCTTTACAGCTGAGATCTCTTTAGCTTGGTTGTGTGTGTAATAGATAAAATGAGTTATCTTAGGCACATTATTAATTATTAATTTTGAAATGGACTGGGTCTTGAATAAAAACTCAATTCAGACAGTGTTCTCTAGTCATGGTGGACAAAAAAAAGAAGAGGTTTAGGAGGCAAAGGTTTAAACACGTTAGAAAACCGAGTTATCAGCTTGAAGTTTACGCTAATGCATTTGATATCATGGGCCCTGCGAGTCATTCAAACTAAATGTGACCTGCACTGCTTAACTGCGTACTTGACGATTTGACACACAAATGGTAGGTGTATTTTAACAGCGAGAGACAGAATAACAAAAAGAAAAATCCAGAAAAATGCATGTCAAAAAAGTTATACTTTTATGGGCATTTCAATTATTTTTATTGGTATAAAAATGCCTTTGTTCATGGCTAAAAGCAGGATGCATGAGAGGCAACTGCTCTTCTTCAAATTTAAAACGAACTCAGGAACTGCACATTCAAAAAAGGTTGAAGAGATATGTAGTTGAAGACCAAAATGCTGTACACCACATTGTCCCTGTAAAGCTTAATGACCTCGGAGCTACAGATTAGGTCCTTCTTAGAGGTTTGTATCAGGAAGGCACAATCTTCTGCTTCTTCATTAGACCATCAACGAAGGTAATGTTACCTTCGTTGATGGTCTAATGAAGAAGCAGAAGTTGGTGCCTTCCTGATACAAACCTAATGGGAAACAACTGAGGACATATGTAGAAATTTCAAAAGAATGATATTTTCAGCATCAGCTCGGCTATCAAGGTAACATCATTGATAGCCGAGCTGATGCTGAAAATATAATTCTTTTGAAATTTGTACATATGTCCTCAGTTGTTTCCCAACTCATTAAAATGAGAAGGAAAAAAATAAACTAGTTGTATATGGAAATACAAGTTGAAAATGACCATAATTCTAGTCTTCACCCAATGATGCCAGTAATAAATGACCATAGAACAGTGATGGCTAACCTTGACACCATAAATCGTTTCTGGACTACATTTCCCATGATGCTCAGCTAGCTTTTAGAGTCTGAGCATCATAAGAAATGTAGTCCAGAAACAATGTATGGTGTCAAGGTTAGCCATCACTGCCATACAACATATTTTTCTATCATCGGGTATATTTGGCTTGCAAGGTTTAGTGACATTTGCCAACCAAGCTATACAAAGCAGCCTTACCAACTAGCAGTAAACATTCATGTTTAGATCGTGTAACTGGAAGACTTATTCTGAAGACCCAACTGCAACTTTTCAGATCTGCCATTTCTAACACTCTTCGTGTTGATTGGTCTATCTGTAAATGCCTTTTAATATACCTTACATGCCAGAAACCAATACTTCACAGGTAGTGAATCATTTAAAGTTGAATTTCTTTTTCCTGTTTTCATGTTGAGTTTTCTGTCCATCACTTAAATGTTGACAATACCATAAGCTTGTTATGGCAGAAATGGATAATGGCATAAAATGAATGAGTTGAAAATAAACCGGAGATAAGGTATTTAGCATATGGGCCATTAACTTGGCAGAATATTCTTTAACAACTCTTCGTAGAAGTAAAGCTCATACTTTACATGCTGGGTTAATTGAACACAATTCCTCCTGCCATTTCTAACATTTTTGTAAGAAAAAGATAAACAAAATGTAAAAAAAAATAAAAAAAAGACTATGTTGAATGCAATAAAAGGCTACGGTAACTTGTTTAATTCAACGAAAATGTCAGTTACAAATAGATTAACAGCTCCACCTATTGGCGTGGACTGACATTATAAGTTTTATCTACCCTACACCTCTCATATTTTGTATTTCATTTTTCAAGGCGCTTCAATTACAGAGACCACATTTTTATCTAAATTCCCTAAATGTTATGAAAATTCTTTCATCCACTATATACATATCATTAACATTCAAATTATCACTGTAAATCCTTTCACTTCATTTTATTTAAGTTATATCACTTTTAAATGAACACTTGCTACTTCTACACATTAAATGGACAGATCTTTAAACAGGGACATCTGAAGTTCATATTTTATTCTGTTCTATGGATTCAAGCATTAAAGGATGTGCAAACATAATACAGTATATATATTCAAAGTCCTTGCAATCTCCACAATTCCTTGTGGCTTTACATTGAGCCCTCCTCAACCCAGAAAGTTATTCAGCAAGACGTGATGCTTACTTCATTCAATATCACTCAATAGCAGTGCCAATTATTTCCCCTAAACAGTGCTTTATGAGGACAAGAAGTTTTTTTTTTTTTGGTAATCAGCATAGATAATACTAACTATAACAGCCCAAAACAAAAATAACTATGTTAAACCGTATGAGGTCAGGTTGTTAAGCCTTCACCTACAGGAAAAAAAAGAAAATAGGGTAACTGATAATTAAATAGAGCAGTCAAAAAAGAATTAGCCGTGACCCAAATCTGGGAACAGTCCACAGATAGTAAAAAACAGGAGGAAAGGCTAAAAAAGATCTTTATTTAATAAAATGGCACATAATAAGAACAACGTATATCTCTGAAAAACCAAGGTCAGGAACCGTCTGGAGAACACTGGATCAAGAACACAAATACAGGAACCAGAGTCAATGAACTGACACTGTCCTCAGAGAGAGGCAGTGTTAGGAGTACTCACGAGAAAAGTCCAACCCCGTAGTGCTGGAGACATAGTCAGATAGAACAGGGCTAGAAATATTCCATGGAATAGGAGGTGCTGTGGCTTACAGGTAGTAAAGCAGGCACAGGACAGCAAAGTACCCTGGTTCAAATCCCCTGTTGGGCACCTCTGGGGCAACCACATCTGGAGTCTAGGTGAGAACTGTGACAATCAGCTTAGTGATGCTGTATAGACAATCCCTAGACAAAGAATGCTCTCTCATTCTCCTGACAAGTTGGTAAAGTTTACGCATATTTTTTTATTTTTAACTATTTTGGAGATATACTCCAATAGAAAACATGAATGTACCTTTTAATGTTTTCTTTAGGTGTAAAAGACAAAACTAAAACTAAAACAAAACACAGCAGACCTACATTTTTTTGTACTCCCTCCCCTTTAACCTGGTACAGACTTAGAAGACATGCTGGTAAATCAATAGCCAGGCTTTTCATTGAGAAGCTTCTGTGTTGGAGCATGCATGTTTGCACCTGTCACGGCTGCACTTACCTGTAGGTCCCCACCCTGTCTCCTCTCAGTGCACGCCGTGGACTCCAGCGTACCCAGCGATGTGTGCAATCAACCGGCATCCCTGCAAAACATAGACGGGGTATCGTGGCTCTCCACACCGCCCCAGCCGAAACCATGTGTAATTCAACTTTCACTAGGCGCTAGAGCACCTAAACACCAGCCTCTTAAAGGGACAGTACATCTGAAATTGTTTAAAGAATAAATCACTTTTTAACCAATAGAATGTGAGAGGTGGATACCTCTCACCTATATAATCTCAGTCTACCTCTACCTCATTGCTCAGTTATACTGTGCTTACTGTGGTGTTAACTTCAGTGTGCCTATCCTGCCTTGTTTGATTTATCTGGTATCTGATCTTCCGCCTGTTCTATCGTCTCTGAACCCGTGCCGCCTGCCCTCACCCCTGTCTTTCCTCGACTACAACTTTGGTTTTCCCGTTGATATTTCATCTTGGCTGATTCCTGCCTCCTGGACTTCTCCTGTCATATGTAAGAGACATAACAGAATAACTGAGCCTACATGGAGCCCACAGACCTGGATACCTGGTTACATACACTGACCAGGCAAGTGTCTACACTCACTCAAGCCGTACAAGAGTTACAGATTTAAGCAGCTGCCTCTGTATCCAGAGCTCCACAAACTTCTCTTGCTGCTCATCTGGTACCCCTGCCGGTAGACCACATTATTGCTCCAGAACCCCAGGTATCACTGCCTGAACGTTTCACAGGAGATCAATCCACATATCATATATTTATTATGGCTTTTGAACTATTGTTTGATTGAAAGCCCAGACCCTACTATTGAGATGCTGTTAAGATTCGTATCGTGATTCATTATCACCCTTCTCTCTGGCCCCCCACAAGAATGTGCCCATGATCTCCTGCGTATTGATGATTCAAGTATCCAAGCTTGGACTGCTTTTGTTGAAGCTATGACAGCAATGTACGATGATCCCAATCATCAAGATACTGCGCAAACAGCCATCAGAGCATTACGCCAAGGTCGCAGACATTATATAACAGAATATATAACAGTATATATATATATATATATATATATATATATATGCAATATATAACAGAACTTAAGCGATACGCCACTGACACATGTTGGAACAAAATTGGACTCACCCAACCAATTTCGGGGGTTGTCCAAACTTCTAAAGGATGACTTTGCGCACTTTGGTATACCAAATACCCTAGAGGAACTTATGCAGCAAGCAATCCAACTAGATCGACGCCTAAGTGAATGGCGACAAGAAAGAGCAGCGACTTATACATCTGCTTCCAGATAAACCTCTTCTGGTTATACCCCTCGGCATGGGCGTAGGAACCCCCAAAAATCTGGCGGGATAGCATTTTTACTCGCCGGGTATATTCTTATTCCATAAACTAGGAGTTGTTTATCCCATTGTACAGCGCTACGGAATTTGCAGTTGCTATATAAATGATTAAATAATAACATTAAAGGGTCACTACAGGGAAGGGATTTTACTTACCCGGATACAGCGCCGGGATCCTCCTGATGCCGCGCCCCCTATTTCGTCAAAATGACGAAATAGGAGGGTGCGAGCAGGGAGCAATAAAACGCTTCTATTCAGAAGCGTCATTGCTCTCTGGTGCGCATGCGCAGCTTTGCCGCACATGCGCAGATACTTCATAGGGCGGCATTCATGTCTCAACTAGGAAGCACCTCTAGTGGCCATCTGAGTGTCCACTAGAGGTATTCCTCAGCAGTAATGTAAATACTGACTTTTTACGAAATGGCAGTGCTTACATTAAAAAGCCTGCAAAGACATGCTATAGACACCAGAACTACTACGTTTAGCTGTTGTGGTTCTGGTGACTATAGTGTCCCTTGAATATAGAGAGGAAAAAAGAATCATCACAAATGTAAGAAATAAAATGTCTGTATCATTATTCTAAAAATTATTTTAAAAAAAATAAAAAAATATGCATATTCCTAGCTTAATTTTTAGCACGACATATGACACAAACATTTTGTACTTTGCAGATTACTTTTTATATTTTTTTTATACATATACAGATTGTGTAATACTGCCCCTGACTAAGGGTGACCACATTTCCTAACTGTCATTCAGTGACACTGTCAGACATGCATTCCATACATTTTACTACCCGTCTCTACCCCTTCCATTTATATTAGAACCCCACCTACCCCTCCCATGAATATTAGAACCACCCCTACCCCTACACATTAACCCCCTACCCCTTCCATGCATATTAGTACCCCCCTAACACCTTCCATGCATATTAGTACCCCCTAACCCCTTCCATGCATATTAGAACCCACCCTACCCCTTCCATTCATATTAGTACTCCCTAACCCCTTCCAATAATTTTTCTACCTCCCCCCTCCTCCCATCCATATTAGTAGCCCCCTAAACCCTTCCAATTATTTTTCTACCTACCCCTCTTCCCCTATCCTTATTAGTAGCCCCCCTAACCCTATCCAATTATTTTTCTACCTACCCCTCCCCCCATCCATATTAGTAGCCCCCCTAAACCCTTCCAATTATTTTTCTACTTTTGTCCCCCCTTTTACCTGACATAGCAGGGGGACCTCTGGACGTCCGGCAGATGCAGTGTCAGACTGAGCGCCGGGTAGTCACGTGACACCCGGCCAGGGCCGGTGCAAGGATTTTTGCCGACCTAGGCAAAATTAAAGTTTGCCGTCCCCCCATGTGACATTACAATGCCCCACCCATATGATCTGCCATGTTACCTAACGCCAGTGCTGGAGTGCCACCGTGTTTACATTAAAAGGCCTGCAGGGACAGGCTATAGACACCAGAACCACTACATTATGCTGCAGTGGTTCTGGGGACTATAGTGTTTCTTTAATGTGAGGTAAGCAGTCTGGCTCCACTGGTCTGGTGTAGAACAGGCTCTCTGGAAGCTGTTTGTAACTGTGGTCACAAAAATCAATGTTCTGGGAGAACAGGAAGCAGCTCCATTTTTGGGGGGACCTTTACGCAGCTCATGTTCCACCAATTGTTCACAGGGGTGGAGTGTGTAGGGGATGTCCTGATTTGTGTGTAAGGAATGCATTGTGTGAATCTGTGTTTGTATGTGTAAGGGCTGCAAGGTGTATTTCTGTGTATGTACGGGATGCAGTGTGTGCGTGTGTAAGGGGTGCATTGAGTTTGTGTCACTCTCTTCTCCCCCCCTCCCTCCCTTGTCACTCTCTTCTCCCCCCTCCCTCCCTTGTCACTCTTCTCTCCCCCTCTCCCTCCCTTGTCACTCTCTTCTCCCCCCTCCTTCCTTGTCACTCTCTTCTCCCCTCCTCCCTCCTTGTCCTCTCTTCTCCCCTCTCCTCCCTTGTCACTCTCTTCTCCCGGCCTCCCTCCCTTGTCACTCTCTTCTCCCCCCCCTCTCCTCCCTCTCTTCTCCCCCTTCCCTGTCACTCTTCTCCCCCCCTTGTCACTCTTCTCCCCTTGTCACATTCTTCTCCTCCCCCCCTTTGTCACTCTCTTCTCCGCCCCGTTGTTACTCTCTTCTCCCCTCCCCCTCCCAACTCTCATGCTCCCTCCCTCCCCCATCAATTCCCCTCCCTGTCAATTTCTTTCTCCCTCCCTCCCTGTCAATTTCTTCCTCCCCCCCCATCCCTGTCAATTTCTTCAAAAAATTCTAGTAACATTTATTGCAAACCAAATACCATCAAGTTGTAATCAATAAGTTAATGAATGAATTCTATAAACATTTCAACCTCCAAAAATTTAAACTTTTAAATTCATGAAATATGATGGAGGAGACGGAAAAACAAAACAAATATAGGCTATATTAATTGTGTGGTTTTATTAAACACAAGGGAGTAGGTAAAGAAAACATCTGAAAAGACAGATGCAAACTCTTAAATGAGAATAATATATCTGCATCTTTGGAAAGTAGGATACGGTCCACCAGGAAGTCCTTGGGAAAGAAGTCAGAAAGAAGGCTTATTTTCTACAAGAGGTGTATAAGCAGCCTGGAATTAAAATACCCAGTAGCAGCTGCAGTGAGGTCTTCACTTGGACTTCTGCCTCATCTTTCGTCTTTTGCGCTTCAACCTAAGTAAACAGAGTTTATGATCACCATGACTCGTATATTAACAAGCCAGATAAAGTGAGCATCTAGAATTCATCAGATGTTTAGATGACAAATATAACAGATAACTGCTGGTGTTATGAATAAAAATGGAATAAAGTATAAAAAAATAAATCTATACAACAAATGCATAGTACACACAAAAATGCAGAGGAGTAAATATGTACCTAAAGATTTCATATTATATCTCTATGCACTAGGGTGTCTACATTTCAAAAATATATGGTTTGATGGGGGTAAATTACATTGGCCGGCTTCAAAAATATCCCAAATAGGACATGGGTGCCTGATGACCAGCTGTGAAAATTCCAAGTTGGAAAACTGGAATGCACACTCTCCAAATAAGGTCTTTTAGCGCCCAGAGAACCCAACACACCTATAAATGGGTGGTATCACTGTACTCAGGAGATGTTGCTGAACACATATTGGGGTGTTCTTTGGCAGTAACCCTTAAATTTCTCCGTGCATGTATTCTTAAATTGCTATGTGTGTCAAAAAAATCACCAATTATTTTATTTTATTTAAATTTGGCATAGATTGGTAATGAAATGGTTGCATGAAAAGAGTCAAAATACCCCAAGTTTAATACCTTAGGCTGCCTTCTTTAAAAAAAAAAATATATATATATATATATATATATATATATACATGTGAAGGGTTATTCAGGGCTTCCTGACAGATATCAGTGTTACAATGTAACTTGTGTTAATTTTGAAAAATATGGTTTGGAAATAGCAAAGTGCTACTTGGACTTATTGCCCCATAACTTGCCAAAAATATGGTTTGGAAATAGCAAAGTGCTACTTGGACTTATTGCCCCATAACTTGCCAAAAAAAAAGCTAAGAGCATGTTAACATTGGGTATTTCTAAACTCAGGACAAAATTTAGAAACGATTTAGCACAGGTGTTTTTTGGTGGTTGTAGATGCGTAAAAGATTTTGGGGGTCAAAGTTTGAAAAAGTGTTTTTAAAAAAAAAAAAATTTCATTATATTTTATCATTTGTTTTATAGTAAATTACATTATATGATGAAAATAATGGTATCTTTAGAAAGACCATTTAATGGCGAGAAAAACGGTACATAATATGTGTGGGTACAGTAAATAAGTAAAAGGAAATTACAGCTAAACACAAACACCGCAGAAATGTAAAAACAGCCCTGGTCCTTAACGGTAAGAACATTTAAAAGTGGTCTGGTCACTAAGGGGTTAAGCACCCATTCTAGAAAACATGAAAAACTTTTAAAATAAAAACAAGAGGCAGAACAACCCATGTGCATACACTTATCAAAGTAAAATGTACCTTCAAATTGGAAACCCAATGACCCAGAACTATCAGGATGTATAGGGAGAAATGCTGACTCAATGTCAACTTTTGCCATAAGGGCATTCTTCTCACAATGCCTCACACATTTTAATGGATCCTCGAAAGAAGAGTATGACACTGAAATAATGGAAGTGTCCACCTCATCATTCAAAGAATCACCTTTGGGGTAGGATAGATGGTGAATTAGTCTAAAGGTACCTTTCTCTTTCTTGGGAACTAAGCCCAACAGAGACACCCTAAAATATGCAAAAGGTGAAACTGAAAAGGGGTCCCTTAATTCTCCCTAAAGAGATTTATTTCATAAAATATTCTCTAAATACACCATTGTGACGAGACCAATCTCGCCACATTGCATTGGAGAAGCCTGGTTGCTCGCCTGCTGCCTTTGGACTATGGCCCCCTTTTAAAAGACTTTATTTTTGCCTGCAGAAAAGCTGTATTTGTGCTTTTCTGCCTGGGTTTCAGTAGATTTGTTTGAATGTGTTATACCCCAGATAGGAATCCCATGGAGCCCATTTGTATGAAACTGACTGTAAAGACTTTGGCTCCATGGCGATTAAACTGTATTCGTGTGGTCTGAGTGCCATTCACCTAATAATGTGCACTCAGACCTGAGCTATCTGGGGATATGTTACATGTCTGTGTTCTATGTAATAAATGTGACTTTATGTATTTTAAAGTGTTTTGTGTCTTTTTGCAACCATGTGCTCAATGGAGTCTTGTGTCTATCCTGGGAGATAATTGAATTACTTATCTCCAGGATAGAAGACTCTGAAACTGGTTTGGGCCAGAAAGCCATGCTTCATTTAGTCACAAAGGACTTTTTACTAACTTTTGAACCCCTTGTCTGATTTATGCCATTTTTGAATATGTTGTTCCCCTGAATGGATTGATTGTGCATATGTAATTTTATGTGAATGTGATGTATGGTTTTAGAGTTATGAAAGTTGGGTAGAAAGTATGTTTTAACTGTATGTGTAATTGAGTTTCCTCTCAGGATAAAGGGAGGGAATATGTGGGATGTAACTGTGATGTGATTGGTTGTTTTATACCTCCCTGTGGGCGGTCCTGTATTTGCAAGACTGTAATAAAAACCAGGCTGGGTGTGCCAGCACCTGAGACCACTGCTTGACCCTCAACACAGAGCCTTGTCTCGTTCTTGGGGGGATTCACTGTATGCTGTAAGAGACTGATTGCCAGGAGTGTAAGCTGATTGTCTGCTTTTCCTGTTCGTCTGCTAGCAACTATTTGGGAGGTTCCAGTTCGGGAGTTGGAGTGCTATTTTGTATCCAGTTTGGGAGTTTGATGTTCTGCAGTAGCTGTGCCTGTATCTCTGGAAAGGGGGCCGATCGCCTAAACGGTTTTTACCCCTTGTGTGCAAAACGGTCCGTTACAATTGGTGGCAAGCGGCGGGATCGTTCCCACAGACAACAGGACAGCTACAGGAGACACCATTTCTTTGGATTTACAAGTGGGGGCAATGCATGTCCCAGTACAGCGACCCTAAAAGCAACAGAATGGAACCAGCAGTGTTATACAAGGAGGAGGACCTGGATGGCCGGGATGCATTAAGGAAAGGCATCTGGTACCAGGCCCTGGATAATGTACAATACCAGCGGGTGAGAGTCTCCCCAGTGAAGAGCAGCGGTTGCAGAAGCAAGTGGCCCTGCGGATGCCCTTCCTGGGAGAGCAGCCCCTGGAGGAATGGGTGAAGGAACTAGAGCATCAGGTATGGCAGGAGCTATGGCTGGAGGATGCCTACCAGGCGCTCTGGTGGTATATGGCACAGTATATACCCTGGACAGCTGAGCATGACAAGCCAGAGTTTGATGGTCCTGGCTTGTTATGGGAGTCCTTTGCAGAGCCTGACTTCGGGAGCCCTGCGCAGAACAGACTTCAGGAAATTTTCTACGAGAGGGAGGCTAGGCGTGACTGGGATGACCCCCATGAGGTAGAGCAAGACCTGGCTCACCTAGCAACCCTGGAGTGGGAACTGGAGCAGGACTACCGAGATCTCTTCCACTCCATTAGGAAGGCTCCGCAGGACAGCAGAGTGACAGATCCAGTCTCAGACCCATTCAGCTGGGAAGATATTGTTGAAATTTACTGGGATGAACCCCAGGCGGCAGGTGGAGAGGGGACCGAGGTCTCTCCACCGGTACTGCAGGGAATTGGGAGCCCGAGCTCCATTACCCAGCGGGAGATATTGCAGGGAATTGGGAGCCCAAGCTCCATTCCCCAGCGGCAGTGTGATATGCAGGGAATTGGGAGCCCAGTCTCCATTCCCCAGCGGCAGTGTGATATGCAGGTAATTGGGAGCCCAGTCTCTATTCCCCAGCGGCAGTGTGATATGCCGGGAATTGGGAGCCCAGTCTCCATTCCCCAGCGGCAGTGTAAAGTGCAGGGAGAGGAGAGAAGCGTCCTCCCTCCCCAGCGGCAGGCTGAGTTACAGGGGGCAGAGGTAGTTGTTCCTGCCCCCCAGCAGCAGAGTGATATGCCGGGAAGGCAGCGTAAAGTGCAGGGAGAGGAGAGCAGCGTCCTCCCTCCCTCCCCAGCGGCATGCTGAGTTACAGGGGGCAGAGGTAGTTGTTCCTGCCCCCCAGCAGCAGAGTGATATGCCGGGAAGGCAGTGTGAAGTGCAGGGAGAGGAGAGTAGTGTCCTCCCTCCCCAGCGGCAGGCTGAGTTACAGGGGGCAGAGGTAGTTGATCCTGCCCCCCAGCAGCCAAGTGATATGCCGGGAAGGCAGTGTGAAGTCCAGGGAGAGGAGAGCAGTGTCCTCCCTCCCCAGCGGCAGCGTGATTTTTTGGGAATTGGGAGCCCAGTCTCCATTCCCCAGCGGCAGTATGATGCTTTGGAAATTGGGAGCCCAGTCTCCATTCCCCAGCGGCAGCACAGATCATTGGGAATTGGGAGCCCAGTCTCCATTCCCCAGCGGCAGAGTGTCCTATCGGGAATAGAGAGCCCAGTCTCCTTTCCCCAGCAGCAGGACTCTGTATTGGGAGCAGAGACAGTCGGTCTCCCTCCCCCACAGCTGGAAGTATGTATGGGAGAGGAGCTTGTTACCCCCTCTCCCCAGCGGCAGCTTAATGTACCAGGGGGAGACAGTAAGCCCCACAACCGTGCAGATGGGACCGTAGTCTCTACACTGCCAGCACAGGGGGTAGGGACGGTCGGTCCTGCCCCCAGCGACAGGGCTGTTTAGCCAAAGGGGAGACAGTCGGTCTCCCCCTCCAGCAGCAGAGATGGGTAACCAAAGGGGAGACGGTCGGTCTCCAGCAGCAGGACTGTGCATCTAAAGGGGAGACAGTCAGTCTCCAGCAGCAGCAGCAGAGCGGTGTATTTAAAGGGGAGACAGTCGGCCTCCCCCTCCAACAACCAGGCTTCCACCAGGCTACCCTCCCAGTAGCGCTGGCAACAGGGCAGAGTGCCGCTGGTCTCTGCCCACGCAGCAACCCACCAAGTCAGCGTACCCGTACCCAGCACAGCCGTGGTGAGGCACCTGAACATGGACAAGCTTCTCCTTTACCCAGGTGTAGTAACCATTTATTGTGGGTGGGCTGTGCTGTTGATTATTTGTTGTGGGTGGGCTGCTGGACTAACAAGGGCACTGACCGGCAGGGGGTCAGATACCCTGTTAGTCTGTTTGGAAAAGGGGAGAGATGTGACGAGACCAATCTCGCCACATTGCATTGGAGAAGCCTGGTTGCTCGCCTGCTGCCCTTGGACTATGGCCCCCTTTTAAAAGACTTTATTTTTGCCTGCAGAAAAGCTGTATTTGTGCTTTTCTGCCTGGGGTTCAGTAGATTTGTTTGAATGTGTTATACCCCAGATAGGAATCCCATGGAGCCCATTTGTATGAAACTGACTGTAAAGACTTTGGCTCCATGGCGATTAAACTGTATTCGTGTGGTCTGAGCGCCATTCACTTAATAATGTGCGCTCAGACCTGAGCTATCTGGGGATATGTTACATGTCTGTGTTTTATGTAATAAATGTGACTTTATGTATTTTAAAGTGTTTTTTGTGTCTTTTTGCAACCATGTGCTTAATGGAGTCTTGTGTCTATCCTGGGAGATAATTGAATTACTTATCTCCAGGATAGAAGACTCTGAAACTGGTTTGGGCCAGAAAGCCATGCTTCATTTAGTCACAAAGGACTTTTACTAACTTTTGAACCCCTTGTCTGATTTGTGCCATTTTTGAATATGTTGTTCCCCTGAATGGATTGATTGTGAATATGTAATTTTATGTGAATGTGATGTATGGTTTTAAAGTTATGAAAGTTGGGCAGAAAGTATGTTTTAACTGTATGTGTAATTGAGTTTCCTCTCAGGATAAGGGGAGGGAATATGTGGGATGTAACTGATATGTGATTGGTTGTTTTATACCTCCCTGTGGGCGGTCCTGTATTTGAAAAGACTGTAATAAAAACCAGGCTGGGTGTGCCAGCACCTGAGACCACTGCTTGACCCTCAACACGGAGCCTTGTCTCGTTCTTGGGGGGATTCACTGTATGCTGTTAGAGACTGATTGCCAGGAATGTAAGCTGATTGTCTGCTTTTCCTGTTCGTCTGCTAGCAGCTATTTGGGAGGTTCCAGTTCGGGAGTTGGAGTGCTATTTTGTATCCAGTTTGGGAGTTTGATGTTCTGCAGTAGCTGTGCCTGTATCTCTGGAAAGGGGGCTGATCGCCTAAGCGGTTTTTACCCCTTGTGTGCAAAACGGTCCGTTACAACCATAATTTAACTTACCTGAACTGAGATTTTCAACAAACTGAACTGATGAACTACAAACAGGGATTTTGGATAACATTGTAAATAAGTGAGAAGATTTTGAATTTTGACCGAAGTCCACGCTCTTAGGAATCTGCTCCCTGATGGCATCTTGTCTCTTAATGCACCGAAAGGAAGGATGACTCCCAGCGCAATTCATACATTCATGTTTAAATCTGCACGAAATAGGCCATTTACATTGCGTCTCATTAAATGACCAACAGATACCCTTAGGATGCAGCTGTGACACGTTAGCCTGAGCCTGAGATCTAACGTGACTCTATGGAAATCTGCAGAGTCTGGCCTGTAGCCAGTTAATGAAAGACCGAGTTAACGGACGTTTACGGTCATCCTCTCTTTCTTGCTTTAAGAAGAAATCCTTATACACTGGTAACAAAGAAAGAATATCCAAATATTCTTCATTCCATATCTTTTCTTTGATTGAATTTGCTAAATAAAAAAAAAGTGGAGAAGCTTTGCAAGCTAAAGCTTCTTTTCAGCAAGCTTCATTAACAGATGTACTATTCCTGTCAGGTTGACTAAGTGTATTATTTCTAGACATAGGTGTCTGTGACAATTTCTCAAAATCCTCCTGAACCCAGGCTAAAGCCGGACTACCTGCCTTACCCTGCAAAGCCTGAAGTAACACTCCCAGCGCCTCTCCTAGCTTAGCCTGCTGAGAAAACCCAGGAAAGGACTCACCAGTCGAATTATCCGCTCCTCCTGATGGCATGGCAAACGAGGTACTGGCTTGCTCACCATCTTTAACAACCGACACTTGCCCAGTTCCAGAAGGCTGACAGGATTTATTTTTCCTTTTCCCTGCAATCCTTGTCTTCTTGCTTCCTCTGATAGCTGGAGGGGAATAAATCACTCTTGATTTATAAACTCTCTTTTTTCTTCCTTGAAGCATACTTCTATCACTCAGGCTTATGCACATGAGAGTCTCAGAGTCTTCCCCTTTTTCAGCCTCCTCCTCCCCAGGTTACAAAATGTCCATTAATGTTAATTCCTGCGGGCATGAATCAACTTGGAAGAAAGGGGAAGACAATAGACACTGCATTAGCCATTCAGTACAACCACTGCTGGACGCCCTCCTTTTCATTTCTTCAAGTAAGTGCTCCATAGCTTCACACTGCACTTCACAAAGCTAAAACAAATAGCTGACAGGAAAAGGGGCGGGTGGAACAGGGAACAGCTCTAATACAATTCTTCATCAGCTATTTTGGCATACAATTTTTCTTCAGCTGTTTTAGCGCCAGCTGGTACCTCAGGGCACCTTATATATTGAGGTTTTCCCGCTTTACAATGCCCTTGTGGACAAGCGCTCCAATCAGACCACTGTCCGCACGGACCTCTGCGCTGTATGTCCACGAGGGCATCGCACAGACCATTGACGATGCCCTCACAACCCACCAGCAGTGAGCGTGGCATTAACCCTTCCAATGCTAACCCGGCAGCGCACATGTACACGGTCAATTGATCGTGTACTGTCTATGTGTTAGGGCGTAATGACATGTCACTCCCCCTGTTATACTTATCCAGCGAGATCCACCTGGAGGACTTGCCTGGCAACCCAACAGCCAATCGCAGCAGTTTGAGTCATGTGATCACAGTGACAGCCTGTCACGCCATTCTAACATGTGAACCGGAGAGTGATAAGTTTGAAATAGCTGACTTTTGTATGACTGATATATGGCTACTCAATCAAATTTGTATGCTAGCCAATATATATCAGTCAATCCAGGTTCATGCCACCATACAAAAAAAAAACTTAAATGTAGGGCCGAACATCCCATTATGCAGCGTAAGCACCTGACCTGTAGGGGGTGTATATTTACCGTAGTTATAACATGCCTCCCAATAGTCCCGATTTTGTCAGGACAGTCCTGATTTTGGGGTTCTATTCCGCCATCCCGTCATAATTCCCTGGTGTGCCACTTTTCAGATACCATGAAACTGTCCCCAATAATCATAGCGCAAGCGCTATGTTTGGGGCACTAGGACCCACAGGGAGCACAAAACAGTGCTCACTGCAGGGTTAGCTCTCATTGGACCGGATAAAATGATTGGGAGGCATAACAGGGCCGATCAAAGGGTCACTGACGGCTGGGTTCAAGAATATTTTTGAGCCCCCCAGGTGAGCATGGTTATATTGCTAACCCCTCCCGTTCAGAAAAATACTATTTCTAGCCACACCCAACCCTTTGAGCCCCCGACTTTACCAGGTAACATGTTGCCCACATCCCACAGTGCCAATTTTGCCACCAAAATGCTTATCAGTGCCATATTTGTGCCCAACTCCCCAGTGCCATCTCTGTACTAATACAGCTTCCTAGTGCCATATTTGTCCCACAATAACTTACCAGTGCCATAATTGTGCCCAAATAGCTTATCAGTGCCGGGACCAGGGCCGGTGCAAGGATTATTGCCGCCCTAGGCAAAAGAAGAATTTGCCGACCCCTCCCCCCCCCCGAACATCGCAATGCCCCACCCATATGAACTAATGCCAGTGCTGCACACAGTGTGTGTTTACATTAAAAAGCCTGCAGGGACAAACTATAGACACCAGAACAACTTTATTAAGCTGCAGTGGTTCTGGGGGACTATAGTGTCCATTTAATGTGAGGTAAATTAGAGATTAGTGTCATTAATAATATACTAGATTGCCTACTTACAATCAGATGAGGATGGTGATGGGCTCTGGCTGCAGTCTGGCTCCACTGGTCTGGTGTAGAACAGGATCTCTGGAGGCTGCTTGCAACTGTGGTCACAAAATTCAATGTTCTGGGAGAACGGGAAGCAGCTCCATTTTTGGGGCCTCTTACATAGCTCAAGGTCTGGGCCCCAGGGCCTGACGGTGAGTATGCCCATAAAGCCCACCCATAAGTCCACCCACATGTTCCACCCATGAACTCACAGGGAGTAGAGTGTGT
>OW240918.1:72061591-72076916 GCA_933207985.1 Pelobates cultripes | reverse complement strand
CACGCTACAGTGAGGGAGTGACAGGAGGGAGCGCTGATCGCTTCCCTCCTGTCAGCCCCTCTCCTCAGGCTGCGCCTGGGTGATACGCCCTCCTGGACGCGCCAGCCCGGGCAAAGCTGCAGCCGCTTGAGGCTCTCTGCAGAGCGCTCGGGCGGCTGCAGCATCAGGGGGATTTCTCCATAACCTGTCCCCCCGTATGGTTTGCTGGGGGGGGATGCGTACCCCCCATGCTCCCCGGTTCCTGCGCCCACGCCCCTCGGCTATACGACCTCGGCTTCTTTTGCAACAACAGAGGAATCAATGAAGGTCAGCCTAGTTCAAGGAAAACTACGTCTCGCTGAATCTCAAAGAAGAAAGAGAAATTATTTTTGTCTCTTTTGTGGGCACTCTAACCAGTGAATGACTGCCCTCAGAAAGTGAAGAATTCACGGGTTAAGAAATCCAACCCTGTTGCTATGTCTTCTACTCTGGTCACTACAACTCCATCCTTATCAGTCTATTTTTCCTTGCAGTGGAATGACAAGCACTACGAATGTCAAGCATTGATTGATTCGGGGGCCAGTGGTTGTTTTCTGGACTCAACTCTTGCATGTTCCTTATCTACACCTGTACAGAATAAAGCCTCCCCATTGCAAATACAGCTTGTAGATGGGTCCTTTTTGCCTTCTGGTCCACTTACTAAACAGACCAAACCTATTTTAGTAAAAATAGGAAAACACACAGAGACTCTGTCCTTCGATCTCGCCCCCTCTCCTCTATTTCTCGTCATCTTGGAAAATACCCTGGCTAGAGGCACATGACCCTATGATTACTTGGTCCAAGTAGACAAATACCATAAAACAGGTTATCTACAATGCAAAATGATAACAGAAAGATATAGGGCAATATTGCAAATATAATCAAAAATGGAATTTAGAGAAAAGAAATTCACTCACAAACCCAAGTTGATAGTAGGCATATCAATATCACCAAAGGAGTCTTAGTAACGATATCAGGATATAGAATGAATTCCAGAATTGGATCCAAGTATTTCATAGAATTTGTCTCCATATTGAGGTAGTGAAATCAAAATAAACAATAAATAAAATAATAAAATAACAAAGGAAACTCAAAACACCAAAAAATAACCCTACTCGTTTAGTTCAGTACTGCATTAACTTCCTCAGGGGCACAAAGGTAAAAACCTTCTTTAGGTTCCTAAGATTATTTTTAGAAAGGGTACCAGTCTCAAACAAATCTTGGCACCAAGCACTTTTTGGTCTCCGAAAAACAAAATTAAACCCAAAGAAGGTTTTTACACGTGTGGTAGCTGCAAGAGTTGCAACCATCAACTAAAGGTTTGTAAAGATTTTACTAGTACCCAAACTCTAGAAAATGTTAAGATTAGAAGCTATATATCCTATTCTTCTACACATGTTGTGTACCTGCTCACTTGTGGGTGTGGTGCACAATATGTGGGAAGGACAGGAAGAAAGGTCAAAATTAGATTTTTAGAGCATAGAGGCAATATCAGAAAACAGTTCTCGCATTCAGTCCTGGTAGATTGCAATAAGTGTTCACTTTTTAACATTAACAATTTAAGGGGGGCTTCAGTTTCTGTTTGCATTTTTCTGCTTCCTGACCCCCTTGCAGCCCTTTTCCACTTAAGGTCAGCTGCATCTAATTAGTAGGCTGTAAAAGTCAGCCCTGCCTGAGACCTAGGATCTGGTCATTTTGCCTGTTTGGTGTTTCCTGACGGATCTTTGCTACACTACTGACTGATTTCCTGTACTCTGCCTGCTTTACTCTGCTGCCAGCCCTGACTTCTGCTTCTCGTCTGACCCTGCATTTGTATTTTCCCTTAATCTGTACTGTGCTTTTGGTTTTTGCCTCCTTCCTGTGCCATCCCCTGCAACTGGGCTCCAACTCCTGGTAAACTGTTACACAAGTTCCCTGGTGACTGTTACACCCTGGTTCTGAGACAAATGAGCAACAGATGCCTTTCCACTCCAGTAATCAAGCAACCATACTGGAAAAATTGGAATGGCAATTATAAACATCCATAATAGGTCATATATGCTTAGCTAGGGGAGGCCCAATGTATAACACACCTGTAGGCGAGTTGACTTGTCTAGGGCAGAAAGCATATAATGCTAGTAGCCATAATACTACCTGGTGGTTAGCTTCAAATGTCTCAGTCTCATGTTGCCTGTCCATATAAAGTAATCCTGTGTATCCTGTTTGCTGATTGGTGTAAGGGTACAGATGGGGAATGCATAGTGTCACGGCAAGAGTGCATAATTTATTATTACCCTATGGAATATTATCCTTTAATGTAATTTGTGTAGTAAATGGCACAAATTACAGGTATTGTTGATGTCAAAAGGGATTACATCTTTTGAAGCTGGGACCCAAACAGAGGTCAGATGACAGAAGGGGTAGTGTGAATGGCATAGCAATGTGAAAAGGATTTTACTATATGGATGTGAAGTAATCAAGGATCTGCAAGGTGTGAGGTTCTACACTTGGAAAAAGTCTGAATGTCTATTCATCCATTTGGCATGTACCTTGTAAAGTCTAGTTCAATCATTTGATATGGTAATGGGATTAGTTTCATGAAGATCCTTGTGTTCCAGTATTTTATCCAAGAGAAACATTAATACTTACCCAAGGTTTAATAATTAAGCCTCATTTTTATTATATTTGGACTGGGATAAGCCTCCTCTCTTAATTAAGCCTAAACGTGAGTTGCACAACTTAAACCGTGTGGCAGGAATTGTGCTGTTTGTCCTATTGGATCGTGGGTTGGGCGTGCAACACGTCTATGGAATGGGAAAATAATAACAAATTCATAGAGGCAATTATTATTTCTGTGGCAAGTACAATAGAGGAGATAAAACCAAAAGTTTATATTTGGCTTGTTGTTTTCTGGAGCATAGGAGGTAGTCACTTAGTATCTCTATGGGTACGCCTTAACTCCACCCCTGGGCAAGACTTGATAAACTACAGGGTATATATCTAATGATCCTGAAGGGTGCTTGTGTACTTGCTTGGGGCCAAGATCTAATTTTGAGTGAGTCACCATCTTTCCTTGCCAGAGACCCCCTGGACAGAAGTTGTACTTTGAAAACCTGAGTAATTAGGACTTCTGTATTTTATCCTTTTTGTTTTTATCTGTTGTTGGTGTAAATAATTTGTTTATCATATATTGTTATATGCACTGTGAATATTTTTTGCTCATAATAAACATTCATTTATTAAGTTCTGCCTTTGTCTGGTTAAGAATCACGTTACCTGAAGAGACTAGTTAGTATTTTTGCAATTCCTTAAGTATTGTATAAAGTAATATTTGGTGGGTTTTATTATTGATTTACCTGGGGGACCAAGGCACCCCATTTATAAATTGTCTTTGTGGTAGCAGCGTTAAAATAGTAATAGTTATATTATTATGTTTAAGTGTGGGTGGTGTTAAAAGGGGAATTTTGTTTCCGGTCTAGTGCAGACAAATAGTGAACTTTAACTCTTTCACCACCACAACTACGTCACGCACACTCTTGGAGTAGGGTGCGTTCGTGACACATAGCTTATAAAAAAGCCTCTATTCCATGTGCTCAGGGCTCAGACCTTTTGGACAGAAGTTCAGCTGAGACACGGTCAGGGAAAATAAAGACCTTTACTTCCTCAAAAGAACTGTGTCCGGACTCTCTGTGCATGGCTTCTTCAGTGTTACCCGGCAACAGTAACACTGTCAGACAATTAACAGGACCTGCATGGCAAGGCTTAGCTCAGTTGTGCTAAGTTTTAGCAAACAGGTAAGTTGTCAAACAGTTCAATTGTTTGACTACTTACCCTAGGCACTCCTGACAACATAAACACTACAGCAGTCTTAAGGGTTTCTTAATTATTTTGATGCTTAAAGTACAGTTTATAATCCAATGGCTAGTGGAAATGTTGAGCGCCGTTACGGATGATACATTAAAGTAAGCAAAAAATGCTTCCTGAGGTCTTCTCAGGATCCTTTAAAAATAGCTATGGAGTGGCAGAGGGTAATTTCTAGCCTGCATTTATAAGAGAATAAAATAAACACATGTGGACACAAACATACTTGTGGCAGATCCTCTGTCTCTGGGTTATAAATCTATCCTCTGGTTCGTCTGTTTGTTCACCTAAAACCCCTTCCAAGTTCAGTTAGGGGACCAACTAAACCCCACAGAAAGGGAGCAGATGCTCCAATTACTAGCAAGTAGATGCCAGACGTTTTCCCAGGAACTGGGCTTTACATTCCTCACTACCCACAAGGTAGAGACCCCCGGGCAAAGCCCCCTGAGACCAGTGGCAGAGCCGGGGTGGGGGGCAACGGGGCAATTGCCACCTCCGAGATTCTCCCCTGCCATCTAATGCAGGGCTGGCAGTCTTCACAGACTGGAGGGGCGATCAGGCACCGTGCTTGCAGCCGGCAGGGGGCGGGAGGGAGGAGAGAGGACCCAGGAGCTCTTACCACTGGAACCACCAAGGATTCCCCACCGAACCATCAGAAATCAATAAAGGTAAGAAGGGAGGGGGGACATAAAGTATATTTATTTTATTAAATAAAATAAAAAACATACACACACTGCCCCCATACACACACTACACACATTTCCCCATACACACACTGCCCCACAAACACTGCCCTCCATACACACACTGCCCTACAAACACTGCCCCCCATACACACACTGCCTCCCATACACACACTGAACACCCTTACACACACTGAACACCCTTACACACACTGCCCCCCTTACACACACTGCACACCCATACTGCCCCCCCCATACACACACTGCCCCACAAACACTGCCCCCCATACACACACTGCAACTCTCACACACACACTGCCACTCTCACACACACACTGCCACCCTCACATACACACTGCTCCACTCACACCCACACTGTCCCACACATACACTGCCCCCTAACACACACACACTGCAACCCTGACATACACTGCCGCCCCCACGCACTCGCATACACACTTCACTACTCACACACACACTTCACCCCTAACACATACCACTGCTCCTATGCCATATATCCCAGCAGACCCCAGGTAAGTTGTCAAACTGTCCTTAAACGGTTTGACTACTTACTCTGGGATGGGATCCTGGCACTACTTGCACCATAACTACTACACTGAGCTGTAGTGCTTATTGTGCCTGGATTATTTCTTTAAATAATCTACAAGTGCCCCTCCCGAGATCAGGCTCTGGATCCGCCACTGCCTTAGACAGCCCCCCTACTGGATACCCGAAGCCGTCAGGGAAGGGATGAGAGGGGAAATACAAGAAATGTTGAGGCTAGGCGTCATTGAGCCGTCCGATAGCCCTTGGGCATCCCCAGTAGTCCTAGTACCAAAGAAGGATGGAACCACTTGGTTCTGAGTGGACTATCGGAGGCTAAATGATAAGACCATGAAAGACGCTTACCCCATGCCCTGAGTGGACAAGCTATTAGACCATATCACCAGGGGACGTTATCTGACCACCATCGACCTCTGCAAGGGGTATTGGCAGATTCCCCTAGCCGAAGAGGCTATCCCCAAGTCGGCTTTAGTCACCACGTTTGGCTTGTACCAATTTAAGGTCATGCTATTCGGGATGAAAAATGCCCCAGCCACTTTCCAACGCTTGGTGGATAGGCTCCTCGATGATATCCAGAAATTCGCCTGTGCCTACCTGGATGATATTGCGGTCTACAGTGACTCTTGGGAGGAACACTTGAGGCATATAGGGCTGGTACTGGATCAGATTCAGGCCACTGGCCTGACCCTGAAGCCAGACAAGTGCCATGTGGGGATGGCAGAAGTCCAGTATTTGGGACACCGGGTAGGGTGTGGGAAGCAGTGACTCGAGCCCACTAAGATCGAAGCCGTCGCTAACTGGCCCACAACCCGCACTAAGACCCAAGTACTGGCCTTCCTGGGGACCACAGGGTACTATAGACGATTTGTACCAGACTATAACGCAGTGGCCAAACCGATTTGACGAAAAATAATCTGACCAGACAGGTCATGTGGTCTCCCGACTGTGAGAATGCCTTCCAAGCACTAAAGAATGCCTCAGTAAATGCTCATGTCCTGGCTGCCCCAGTCCTTAACAAATGTTTCATTGTGCACACAGATGCCTCCATGTTTGGACTGGGAGCAGTTCTAAGCCAACTGGAAGAGGATGGAGGAGAACACCCTGTCGCATATATCAGTAGAAAACTGTTACCTCGAGAAGTGAACTATGCGGCAGTAGAAAAGGAATGTTTGGCTTTGGTGTGGGCGCTGAAAAAACTGACCCCATATTTGTATGGGAGGTAATTCACATTGACAACGGACAACAATCCATTACTGTGGCTGAAAGTGGTCGCAGGGGACAATGGACGGCTATTGAGAATGAGCTTGGCCCTGCAGCCTTACAATTTTACAATCCAGTATTGACCCGGCAAACAAAATGGCAACGCAGATGGATTATCCAGACAAACAGAACTCAGCCCCTAAGCAGAGTCCGGACATCCCCAAGTTAACCCGAAAGTGGTTAATCCGGGTCTGCCGGGTGTTCAACAAGAAGGGAGCATTGTGACAGATCCTCTGTCTCTGGGTTATAAATCTATCCTCTGGTTCGTCTGTTTGTTCACCTGAAACCCCTTCCGTTCACTTTCTGCAAAATGGATCTTCGGATACAGTCAAAGTGTCGAAATAGTCGAAGTGGCCGCCATTCGTATAGTCCAGTGATGGCGAACCTTTTTGAGCCCGAGTGCCCAAACCGTAATACATGCCAATTTTTTTCCCCTCAAAGTGCCAAAACGGCAATTAAACCTGAATACTGAGGTTTAAGTTTAGAAAAAACAACTCATACAGTTGTCCGAACTAATTAACATCTCTGTGTGTGTATTAAGCAGTTTGTGTGTGTGCTCAGCAGTCTGTCTGTGTACTTAGCAGTCTGTCTGTATTTAGCAGACTGCTGAATACACACACAGACTGCTGAGTACACAGTCTGCTAAATACACACACACACACAGACTGCTAAATACACACACACACACACACACAGACTGCCGAGTACACACACACAGACAGACTGCTGAGTGTACACACACAGACTGCTAAATACACACACTGCATTGAGGGGTACAGTGTATGTGTTTGTGTGTGGGGTGATGTGTGTGTGGGTGGGGTGATGTGTGTGGGGTGGTGTGTGTGTGTGTGTGTGGGGTGATGTGGGGTGGTGTGTGTGTGTTTTTGTGGGGTGATATGTGTAGGGCAGGGGTGCTGTGTGTATGTCGTCCCCTCTCTCCCCCCCCCCACTGTTTTCTTTCCCCCATCCCTCCCTCATTTTTTTTCTCCCATCCCACACTAAGTTTTCTCCCCCCATACCTCCCTCAGTTTCCCCCCATCTCTCCCTCAGTTCCTCCCCATACCTCCCTCAGTTTCCCCATCTCTCCCTCAGTTCCCCCCCATACCTCCCTCAGTTTCCCCATCTCTCCTCATTTCCCCCCCCATACCTCCCTCAGTTTCCCCATCTCTCCCTCGGTTCCTCCCCATACCTCCCTCAGTTCCCCCATCTTTTCCTCAGTTCCCTCATCTTTCCTCAGTTCCCCCCATCTTTTACTCAGTTCCCCCTCATCTTTCCTCAGTTCCCCCATCTTTTCCTCAGTTCCTCCCCATACCTCCCGGTTCACTCCCCATACCTCCTCAGTTCCCCCATCTCCCCTCCAGTTCCCCCATCTCTCCCTCAGTTCCCCCCCTCCATTCCTCCCTTAGTTTTCATTCCCCCCCCCTTGTAGCGTGGCCGAGCGCACCGCGGCGCTCGGTTTCCTGTACCCGGCGGTTCCTGTACCGCGGCGCGCTCGACCACGCTACACAGAGTGCCTGGCAGGAGGGAGCGCTATGCGCTCACCTCCTGCCGGTCACTCCGGTTTTGCGCCCGCCGGGCCGGTACGCCCTAAGGCGGCCACTTGTGCTGCCTTATGGATGCGCCGGCGGAGCGCACCCTCCCTCCCTCCGGCGACCTATGACCTATGGCCGCGTGCCCACAGAGGTATAGTCGAACACGTGGCGGCTATCTTATTTAGTCGAACGTGTTCAGTGGTGTTTTGTCGACGAGTTCATGGAACTCAAAACAGACATGCGAAGGCATGAACACCGCTGAACAGTTACCTTCCAGAGAACTTCGACTATTCAAGCGGGAGTCAAACGGCATTCGGTGAATCGAAACCCACGAACAAGAGTCACACTTTAACTACAGCCATTCACGATTCCGTTTGGTAATTTGAACGGTATTTCGACTGTTTTAAATAGACCAGCCACACAGCCTAATTCTCTGTAAATGTTTGGGTCATGAAACCATGCGTGTGGTCAGTCAAAAGAGACTTCCAGGAATTTCCTGAGCCCATGCTCTGATCTGGGTGATATTTGGATATGTTGTTCACCCAGATAAGGGCTATCAGGGGATGGGTTATGTTTTGGGGTGTTTTTTTATACTTTGTGTTAAAATGTGTTTTTTCTGCCCGGGGATAATTAAGTTAGTACATTATCTACCTTAATTATATCAAAAGCAGAGGGGAGGGATTGTGTGCTCTATGTGGGAGTGTCGGACATTGGTACATTGTTCTTATTGGTCTGTACAGTTTGTAATTCGGTGCTCTATCAGGTCCAGGAGGTGTTCCTCTGGCCTGAGGAATTGTATATAAAGCCAACCTGTACCATTAAACCTTCAGATTTCTTCACCCTCAATACTGAGTTCTATCTCTTATTGTAGGGAACCGTTATATCACAATCCCTTGTAAGAGCTGTTCCTGCTTCTCTCACGGATGACTCTGGGATCACTACAGCACCTCTCACTCTTGGAAAAAGGACGTCTCTGGCAGTGAAACCCTTTTACTACTATGGGTACCGCTACAATACTTAGGAGTATGGTGGATCGATTGCCAGATAAAACATGCTCAAATAGAAAACAAAAAAATATATATGCTCAAAATCTGATACATTATTGGAAAAGGATGTCCCAGAATGATAAAATATCTGAAGCAGTGTTCACTCAAGTATGTATTTTAGGTCCTGACCTTCATGTTCTAGAGGCCTAGATGGCTCATTGAAAAGTAAAGGCCCACTGCATTAATACTTTTACAGGTCACCAGTCCCTCATGCTAGCACCAATGAGATGAGAGCCTATTTCAGGTTGATCTAAGTCTTTCCACCACCCTACCTATAATGTCACAGGGAAATGTATTACCCAGTATAATCTATATAAAAAATAAGAGCAGAAACTAAACCAGGACCAACTAAGATTAACCATTAACTAAGAAAAGGCACTAAACAAAACCAACAACAAAAAAATTCTAGTAACGTTTATTGCAAACCAAATACCATCAAGTTGTAATCAATAAGTTAATGAATGAATTCTATAAACATTTCAACCTCCAAAAATTTAAACTTTTAAATTCATGAAATATGATGGAGGAGACGGAAAAACAAAACAAATATAGGCTATATTAATTGTGTGGTTTTATTAAACACAAGGGAGTAGGTAAAGAAAACATCTGAAAAGACAGATGCAAACTCTTAAATGAGAATAATATATCTGCATCTTTGGAAAGTAGGATACGGTCCACCAGGAAGTCCTTGGGAAAGAAGTCAGAAAGAAGGCTTATTTTCTACAAGAGGTGTATAAGCAGCCTGGAATTAAAATACCCAGTAGCAGCTGCTGTGAGGTCTTCACTTGGACTTCTGCCTCATCTTTCGTCTTTTGCGCTTCAACCTAAGTAAACAGAGTTTATGATCACCATGACTCGTATATTAACAAGCCAGATAAAGTGAGCATCTAGAATTCATCAGATGTTTAGATGACAAATATAACAGATAACTGCTGGTGTTATGAATAAAAATGGAATAAAGTATAAAAAAATAAATCTATACAACAAATGCATAGTACACACAAAAATGCAGAGGAGTAAATATGTACCTAAAGATTTCATATTATATCTCTATGCACTAGGGTGTCTACATTTCAAAAATATATGGTTTGATGGGGGTAAATTACATTGGCCGGCTTCAAAAATATCCCAAATAGGACATGGGTGCCTGATGACCAGCTGTGAAAATTCCAAGTTGGAAAACTGGAATGCACACTCTCCAAATAAGGTCTTTTAGCGCCCAGAGAACCCAACACACCTATAAATGGGTGGTATCACTGTACTCAGGAGATGTTGCTGAACACATATTGGGGTGTTCTTTGGCAGTAACCCTTAAATTTCTCCGTGCATGTATTCTTAAATTGCTATGTGTGTCAAAAAAATCACCAATTATTTTATTTTATTTAAATTTGGCATAGATTGGTAATGAAATGGTTGCATGAAAAGAGTCAAAATACCCCAAGTTTAATACCTTAGGCTGCCTTCTTTAAAAAAAAAAATATATATATATATATATATATATATATATACATGTGAAGGGTTATTCAGGGCTTCCTGACAGATATCAGTGTTACAATGTAACTTGTGTTAATTTTGAAAAATATGGTTTGGAAATAGCAAAGTGCTACTTGGACTTATTGCCCCATAACTTGCCAAAAATATGGTTTGGAAATAGCAAAGTGCTACTTGGACTTATTGCCCCATAACTTGCCAAAAAAAAAAGCTAAGAGCATGTTAACATTGGGTATTTCTAAACTCAGGACAAAATTTAGAAACGATTTAGCACAGGTGTTTTTTGGTGGTTGTAGATGCGTAAAAGATTTTGGGGGTCAAAGTTTGAAAAAGTGTTTTAAAAAAAAAAAATTTCATTATATTTTATCATTTGTTTTATAGTAAATTACATTATATGATGAAAATAATGGTATCTTTAGAAAGACCATTTAATGGCGAGAAAAACGGTACATAATATGTGTGGGTACAGTAAATAAGTAAAAGGAAATTACAGCTAAACACAAACACCGCAGAAATGTAAAAACAGCCCTGGTCCTTAACGGTAAGAACATTTAAAAGTGGTCTGGTCACTAAGGGGTTAAGCACCCATTCTAGAAAACATGAAAAACTTTTAAAATAAAAACAAGAGGCAGAACAACCCATGTGCATACACTTATCAAAGTAAAATGTACCTTCAAATTGGAAACCCAATGACCCAGAACTATCAGGATGTATAGGGAGAAATGCTGACTCAATGTCAACTTTTGCCATAAGGGCATTCTTCTCACAATGCCTCACACATTTTAATGGATCCTCGAAAGAAGAGTATGACACTGAAATAATAATAAGTGTCCACCTCATCATTCAAAGAATCACCTTTGGGGTAGGATAGATGGTGAATTAGTCTAAAGGTACCTTTCTCTTTCTTGGGAACTAAGCCCAACAGAGACACCCTAAAATATGCAAAAGGTGAAACTGAAAAGGGGTCCCTTAATTCTCCCTAAAGAGATTTATTTCATAAAATATTCTCTAAATACACCATAATTTAACTTACCTGAACTGAGATTTTCAACAAACTGAACTGATGAACTACAAACAGGGATTTTGGATAACATTGTAAATAAGTGAGAAGATTTTGAATTTTGACCGAAGTCCACGCTCTTAGGAATCTGCTCCCTGATGGCATCTTGTCTCTTAATGCACCGAAAGGAAGGATGACTCCCAGCGCAATTCATACATTCATGTTTAAATCTGCACGAAATAGGCCATTTACATTGCGTCTCATTAAATGACCAACAGATACCCTTAGGATGCAGCTGTGACACGTTAGCCTGAGCCTGAGATCTAACGTGACTCTATGGAAATCTGCAGAGTCTGGCCTGTAGCCAGTTAATGAAAGACCGAGTTAACGGACGTTTCCGGTCATCCTCTCTTTCTTGCTTTAAGAAGAAATCCTTATACACTGGTAACAAAGAAAGAATATCCAAATATTCTTCATTCCATATCTTTTCTTTGATTGAATTTGCTAAATAAAAAAAAAGTGGAGAAGCTTTGCAAGCTAAAGCTTCTTTTCAGCAAGCTTCATTAACAGATGTACTATTCCTGTCAGGTTGACTAAGTGTATTATTTCTAGACATAGGTGTCTGTGACAATTTCTCAAAATCCTCCTGAACCCAGGCTAAAGCCGGACTACCTGCCTTACCCTGCAAAGCCTGAAGTAACACTCCCAGCGCCTCTCCTAGCTTAGCCTGCTGAGAAAACCCAGGAAAGGACTCACCAGTCGAATTATCCGCTCCTCCTGATGGCATGGCAAACGAGGTACTGGCTTGCTCACCATCTTTAACAACCGACACTTGCCCAGTTCCAGAAGGCTGACAGGATTTATTTTTCCTTTTCCCTGCAATCCTTGTCTTCTTGCTTCCTCTGATAGCTGGAGGGGAATAAATCACTCTTGATTTATAAACTCTCTTTTTTCTTCCTTGAAGCATACTTCTATCACTCAGGCTTATGCACATGAGAGTCTCAGAGTCTTCCCCTTTTTCAGCCTCCTCCTCCCCAGGTTCCAAAATGTCCATTAATGTTAATTCCTGCGGGCATGAATCAACTTGGGAGGAAGGGGAAGACAATAGACACTGCATTAGCCATTCAGTACAACCACTGCTGGACGCCCTCCTTTTCATTTCTTCAAGTAAGTGCTCCATAGCTGCACTTCTGTTAATAAAGCACAAAGCTAAAACAAATAGCTGACAGGAAAAGGGGCGGGTGGAACAGGGAACAGCTCTAATACAATTCTTCATCAGCTATTTTGGCATACAATTTTTCTTCAGCTGTTTTAGCGCCAGCTGGTACCTCAGGGCACCTTATATATTGAGGTTTTCCCGCTTTACAATGCCCTTGTGGACAAGCGCTCCAATCAGACCACTGTCCGCACGGACCTCTGCGCTGTATGTCCACGAGGGCATCGCACAGACCATTGACGATGCCCTCACAACCCACCAGCAGTGAGCGTGGCATTAACCCTTCCAATGCTAACCCGGCAGCGCACATGTACACGGTCAATTGATCGTGTACTGTCTATGTGTTAGGGCGTAATGACATGTCACTCCCCCTGTTATACTTATCCAGCGAGATCCATCTGGAGGACTTGCCTGGCAACCCAACAGCCAATCGCAGCAGTTTGAGTCATGTGATCACAGTGACAGCCTGTCACGCCATTCTAACATGTGAACCGGAGAGTGATAAGTTTGAAATAGCTGACTTTTGTATGACTGATATATGGCTACTCAATCAAATTTGTATGCTAGCCAATATATATCAGTCAATCCAGGTTCATGCCACCATACAAAAAAAAAACTTAAATGTAGGGCCGAACATCCCATTATGCAGCGTAAGCACCTGACCTGTAGGGGGTGTATATTTACCGTAGTTATAACATGCCTCCCAATAGTCCCGATTTTGTCAGGACAGTCCTGATTTTGGGGTTCTATTCCGCCATCCCGTCATAATTCCCTGGTGTGCCACTTTTCAGATACCATGAAACTGTCCCCAATAATCATAGCGCAAGCGCTATGTTTGGGGCACTAGGACCCACAGGGAGCACAAAACAGTGCTCACTGCAGGGTTAGCTCTCATTGGACCGGATAAAATGATTGGGAGGCATAACAGGGCCGATCAAAGGGTCACTGACGGCTGGGTTCAAGAATATTTTTGAGCCCCCCAGGTGAGCATGGTTATATTGCTAACCCCTCCCGTTCAGAAAAATACTATTTCTAGCCACACCCAACCCTTTGAGCCCCCGACTTTACCAGGTAACATGTTGCCCACATCCCACAGTGCCAATTTTGCCACCAAAATGCTTATCAGTGCCATATTTGTGCCCAACTCCCCAGTGCCATCTCTGTACTAATACAGCTTCCTAGTGCCATATTTGTCCCACAATAACTTACCAGTGCCATAATTGTGCCCAAATAGCTTATCAGTGCCGGGACCAGGGCCGGTGCAAGGATTATTGCCGCCCTAGGCAAAAGAAGAATTTGCCGACCCCTCCCCCCCCCCGAACATCGCAATGCCCCACCCATATGAACTAATGCCAGTGCTGCACACAGTGTGTGTTTACGTTAAAAAGCCTGCAGGGACAAACTATAGACACCAGAACAACTTTATTAAGCTGCAGTGGTTCTGGGGACTATAGTGTCCATTTAATGTGAGGTAAATTAGAGATTAGTGTCATTAATAATATACTAGATTGCCTACTTACAATCAGATGAGGATGGTGATGGGCTCTGGCTGCAGTCTGGCTCCACTGGTCTGGTGTAGAACAGGATCTCTGGAGGCTGTTTGTACCTGTGGTCACAAAATTCAGTGTTCTGGGAGAACGGAAAGTAGCTCCATTTTTTGGGGGCCTCTTACATAGCTCAAGGTCTGGGCCCCAGGGCCTGACGGTGAGTAAGCCCATAAAGCCCACCCATAAGTCCACCTACATGTTCCACCCATGAACTCACAGGGAGTAGAGTGTGTAGAGGATGTGTTATGTGTTACAGTAGAGGATCTAATGTGTGTGCTTACGGAATGTAGTGTATAGGGATACCAGTTTGTGTAGGTGATGCAGTGTGTTTGTGTGTAGTGGAAGCAGTGTGTGTGTGTGTGTGTGTGTGTATAAGGGATGTATTGTGTGTTTCTTGTTGTGTGTAAGGGATGCATTGTGTGAATCTGTGTTTGTATGCATAAGGGATGCAAAGTGTGTTTCTGTGTATGTAAGGGATGCAGTGTGTGTGTCTGTAAGGGGTGCGTTGAGTGTGTGTAAGAGATGCATTGTGTTTCTGTGTGTGTGTAAGAGAAGCAGTGTGTGTTTGCATGTGTGTGTAAGGGATGCATTGTGTGTTTCTGTGTATATGTGCAAAGGATGCATTGTCTTTATGTGTAAGGGTTGCATTGTGTGTTTCTCTGTGTGTAAGGGAAGCATGTTGTGTTTCTGTGTGTATAGGGATGCATTGTGTGTGTGCGTGTGTGTGCGTGGTGTGAAAGAGCTCCCTGTCCCCCTGTCCTATAGAGCTCTCCCTTCCATTCCTTAGAGATCTCCCCTGCCCCTTAGTGGTCTCTCCTCTCCCCCCCACCTCCCTTAGTGGTCTCCTTTTCTCCCTGACTTTCCATCAGTGGTCTCTCCTCTCCCCCCACCCTCCCCTAGTGGTCTATCCTCCACCCCCCTCCCTTAGCAGTCTCTCCTCACACCCCTCCCCTAGTGGTCTCTCCACCGCCCCCTCCCTCCTTTAGTGGTCTCTCCCTCCCCTACGTTCTCATCTCCCACCCCTCGTGTTCTCCTCTTCTTCTCCCCCCATGTTTTCCTCTTATTCCCCCGCCTCCCTGTGTTCTCCTCTTCTTCTCCCCCCTGTAATCTTCTCCCCCCTTCCCTCCC
>OW240918.1:72005715-72061491 GCA_933207985.1 Pelobates cultripes | reverse complement strand
GACAGGAAAAGTTGTTCCGAGCAATATTACTGTCCTGATAGGAAAAGTTGTGCCGAGCAGCAATCATGCACATGGAAACCTGGTAATTGCTTTTGGGGTCAAAGGCCGGTCATGGCCAATCAGATCCACAGGAGGGTTTGTGCTGAGCAGCAATCATGCACATGGAAACCTGGTAACTGCTTTTGGGGTCTAAGGTTGGTTACAGCCAATCGGATCCACAGGAGGGGTATTTAAACCCAATTCTCCTTTTGCTCATTGCCCTGTCGTGGTTTCATCCTGATGGTAATCTGAGAGTGCATTCCTGATCTTGATTTTCTGGTATTTGACTTTGGCTTCGTTTTAACTTCCCTGAATTCTAGTATCCTTGACTTTTGGCTATTCTTGGATACGTTAAGTCCGGCCATTCTAAGGTCTGTTTATACGTTATCCTTAGTCCAAGGTGTGACACAGTTCTGCCAGCTGGATCAACTTTTAATCATGATATTACGAAATGGACATAGATCCTGCAGAATTGTGTCTACACATAGCAGCTTGTGAGGGAAAGCTAGAGGAGAATGATCAACGTATGGATCAATTTGCCCAGGCTTTTAGCACGCTCCTACTAGGACGGCTCATTTATAACCTGAGGCTTCTCCAATTATGTCACTGCTACCTAATGTACCTCCACCTATAGTATATAAGGCACCTACAATCTCCTTATCTCATCCCCCGCATTTTTCTGGTAATGTCCAGGAAGGTAGGGGATTTCTCAATCAGATTGAGTACCACTTTGAGGCCTCACCTGGTTCCTTCAGATAAGCTAATATTGGGTATCTGTTGAACCAATTTACAGGTAAAGCCTTAGCTTAGGCTAATCCATTATGGGAAAGTAATAGGAGTATCGCTCATTGTTACCAGGAATTTCTTGCGGAATTCAAACTGACGTTTGAACCATTAGACATGGAGGAAGACACCTCCCCTGCCTTAATGCATATCAAACAAGGAAACCGGTCTATCTCAGATTATGTCATTGAATTTGGTACTTTGTCATCTGAGGTAGACTGGACTAATAACAGATTAATCAATGCTTTTAAAAAAGGATTATCCTAGAATATTCTTGACAAAATTGCTGCCAAACACCTACCTTAGGGGTTAAATGACTTTATTACTTATGTGATACAGATCGATAATAGACCAGGAAAATTGCTAGAAACAGAACTAGATGTTTAACTATGTCACCAGCACCTTGATTTTCCAAACCTGTTGTCTCTGGCCTTCCGACGCTGTCTGAACTCGAACCTATGCAGTTAGGGGTTACTGGACTGTCTGAGGCAGAGAAACAGTATAGGAGAAAAGAGGGTCTTTGCTTATATTGTGGCAAAAAAGGACACATGAGAGATGCTTGTCCTATACATCTGGAAAACGTCCGCACCTAAGAACCTTAAATGGACAGGTGTAATGGATACGTCCTCAATCAATTTCCGAAGCAGATTTCTCCTTGACATTTCCGTCTTTTGCAATAAGATCTTTTCATGCAAAGCCCTGGTTGACTCAGGTGTGGCTGGTAACTTTATTGATTTATATTTTGTTAAGAAACACACTATACCAATCAAGGAGAGATCACCACCTCTAGAGGTTGGGGCTATTGATGGGAGACCCCTATCTCAAACATTGATTACCCATGAGACCTTGCCTATTTGCATTACGATAGGAGCTTTACATAAGGAAGACATTACCTTCCAGATAATCGTTTCCCCTTCTTGTCCCATCATATTAGGTTTCCCTTGGCTCATCAAGCATAACCCTCATATTCACTGGACTAAAGGGGAAATACTATAATGTAAAGACTGTCCAAAAAACTGCATTACTAAAAAAGTGGGCATTGTTGCTTTACCCGGTGCTACATCTCTGACCCCCGAAATTCCTGTACAGTATTGGTAGGTTAGGGAGGCGTTTAGTAAAAACCAGACTGATGTTCTTCCTGCACACAGGTCATACTATTGCTCCATTGATCTATCCCCACAAGAAAGTAAGATCATGGATGAGTACATCAACGAATCGTTGAGAAAAGGCCATATACGTAAATCATCCTCGCCTGCTGGAGAAGGATTCTTTTTTTGTAGCTAAAAAAAGATGGAGAGTTACATCCTTGCATTGACTACAGGACATTAAACAAGATTACTATAAAGAATGCCTATCCTATTCCCCTTGTATCTGAATTGTTTGATAGACTCCAGGGTGCTAAGATCTTTACCAAACTTGAACTTAGGAGTGCATACAATTTGGTAAGGATAAGGGAGGATCACGAATGGATTACGGCATTTAACACTAGGAGTGGGCACTATGAATACCTTGTCATGCCCTTCGGATTATGCAATGCTCCGGCTGTGTTTCAGGATTTTATTAATGATGCACTTAGGGACTATATCTATTCATTTGTTCTAGTTTACTTGGATGATATCCTTATTTATTCCCCAGACCTCCAGACTCATCATAAACATGTTAAGCAAGTATTACAAACATTGCTTGATAATGGACTTTATTGTAAACTTGAGAAATGCATATTTGATCAGTATGAGGTTCAGTTTTTGGGGTATAATATTTCTGCCTCTGGTTTCCAAATGGATCCTCACAAACCAGAGGCCGTTCTGCACTGGCCATTACCCAATGGGTTAAAAGCCATCCAAAGGTTTATTGGTTTCTCTAACTATTATGGGAGATTCATCAAAGGTTTCTCTTCGGTAATATTCCCCATCACCACTATGACACACAAGGGGGCTAAGTGTACTATATGGCCTAAAGAGGCGTTTGAGCGTCGTAAATTTTCGCATATCCTGACAGATTAAGACATCCTGACACTAGTAAATTTTTCTACTTGAGGTTTACGCCTCCGAACCAGGCGAGAAAGTCAGGATCAGAGAGAGAGTCAGGATCCCCTTTTGCTTCCTTGTGGTTATTTCTCCAGAAAGTTGTCTCCTGACGAGCGTAACTATGACATTGGTAATAGAGAACTTAAGCAATGGCAACATCTTTTGGAGGTTTCCAAGGATCCCATTCTGATTATTACTGATCACAAGAACCTGGCATATATTGGGGATGCCAAATGACTGTCTTCCAGACAAGCTAGGTGGTCATTATTTTTGTCTCGCTTTAACTTTATCACCTACATACCCGGTTCTAAGAACATTACAGAGGACGCCTTGTCTAGGCAATTTGAAGGTGAATCGGATTTAGAACAAGATGTGTATTATTGCATCCACTGTCCTTTCTTTATCGTCGCCTTTGCTCCATGCTATCATGGCGGCTCAGCCCAGGCACCTTGCAACAAGCATCAAGATAAATTGTTATTCCATTGACTGAAAAAGAGGTGCTGAAGGTATTCCATGACAATGTGACTGCTGGGCATCCAGGTATTAATAAAGCTGTATCGACATTTCCAGGTCATTTTGGTGGTAGTCACTCAGGAGGGATATTAGAAACATAGAATGTGACGGCAGATAAGAACCATTCGGCCCATCTAGTCTGCCCAATTTTCTAAATACTTTCATTAGTCCCTAGCCTTATCTTATAGTTAGGATAGCCTTATGCCTATCCCACGCATGCTTAAACTCCTTTACTGTGTTAACCTCTACCACTTCAGCTGGAAGGCTATTCCATGCATCCACTACCCTCTCAGTAAAGTAATACTTCCTGATATTATTTTTAAACCTTTGTCCCTCTAATTTAAGACTATGTCCTCTTGTTGTGGTAGTTTTTCTTCTTTTAAATATAGTCTCCTCCTTTACTGTGTTGATTCCCTTTATATATTTAAATGTTTCTATCATATCCCCCCTGTCTCGTCTTTCCTCCAAGCTATACATGTTAAGATCCTTTAACCTTTCCTGGTAAGTTTTATCCCGCAATCCATGAACCAGTTTAGTAGCCCTTCTCTGAACCCTCTCTAAGGTATCAATATCCTTCTGAAGATACGGTCTCCAGTACTGTGTACAATACTCCAAGTGAGGTCTCACCAGTGTTCTGTACAATGGCATGAGCACTTCCCTCTTTCTACTGCTAATACCTCTCCTTATACAACCAAGCATTCTGCTAGCATTTCCTGCTGCTCTATTACATTGTCTGCCTACCTTTAAGTCATCAGAAATAATCACCCCTAAATCCCTTTCCTCAATTGTTGAGGTTAGGACTCTATCAAATATTCTGTACTCTGCCCTTGGGTTTTTACGTCCAAGATGCATTATCTTGCACTTATCCACATTAAATGTCAGTTGCCACAATTCTGACCATTTTTCTAGTTTACCTAAATCATTTGTCATTTGGCTTATCCCTCCTGGAACATCAACCCTGTTACATATCTTAGTATCATCAGCAAAAAGACATACCTTACCATCAAGACCTTCTGCAATATCACTAATAAAAATATTAAAGAGGATGGGTCCAAGTACAGATCCCTGAGGTACCCCACTGGTGACAAGTCCAAGCTTCAAATATATTCCATTAACTACAACCCTCTGTTGCCTGTCACTCAGCCACTGCCTTACCCATTCAACAATATTGGAATCCAAACTTAAAGATTGCAGTTTATTGATATGTGCAACAGTGTCAAAAGCCTTACTGAAATCTAGGTAAGCAATGTCTACAGCACCACCCTGATCTATAATTTTAGTTACCCAATCAAAAAAATCAATAAGATTAGTTTGGCATGATCTCCCTAAATCCATGTTGTCTCTGATCTTGAAATCCATGTGTTTTAGATGTTCAACAATCCTATCCTTTAACATGGTTTCCATCACTTTCCCCACTACTGAAGTAAGGCTTACTGGCCTATAGTTGCCCGACTCCTCCCTATTACCTTTCTTGTAAATGGGCACAACATTCGCTAACTTCCAATCTTCTGGGACTACTCCTGTTAACAATGATTGGTTAAATAAATCTGTTAATGGTTTTGCTAGTACACCACTAAGCTCTTTTAATAGCTTTGGGTGTATTCCATCAGGTCCCATTGACTTATTTGTCTTTACTTTTGACAGTTGAAATAGAACCTCTTCCTCTGTAAACTCACGTGTAATAAATGACTCATTTATCCTTTTTCTCAACTGAGGTCCCTTTCCTTCATTTTCATCTGTAAATACAGAACAAAAATATTCATTGAGGCAGTCAGCTAGACCTTTATCCTCTTCTACATACCTTCCTTCTTTTGTTTTTAATCTAACTAATCCTTGTTTTACTTTTCTTTTCTCATTTATGTATCTAAAAAATGTTTTGTCCCCCTTTTTTACTGACTGTGCTATTTTCTCTTCTGTGTGTGATTTGGAAGCTCTTATAACTTGCTTAGCCTCTTTCTGCCTAATCTTATAGATCATTTTGCCTTCCTCACTCTGGGTTTTTTTTATAATTCCTAAATGCTAACTTTTTGTTTTTAACTATTTTGGCCACATCTGCGGAGTACCACAGTGGTTTCTTGAATTTTTTGCTTTTACTGACAAGCCTAATGCAATTTTCTGTTGCCTTCAATAATGCAACTTTTAAATAATACCATTTCTCTTGGACTCCATTTAAATTGCTCCAGTCTGATAATGACTCCTCTACACATATTCTAATTTTAGAAAAGTCTGTTTTTCTAAAGTCTAAAACTTTTGTTTTTGTGTGGTGTGACTCAGTCACTGTTCTTATATTAAACCACACTGACTGATGATCACTGGATCCTAAACTTTCACCTACAGTAATATCTGATACCAAATCTCCATTTGTTAACACTAAATCTAGTATGGCCTCTTTACGAGTTGGCTCTTCAACAACTTGTTTTAGAGACAATCCCAGTAGTGAGTTTAGAATATGTGTGCTCCTGGCACAAGTAGCTAATTTTGTTTTCCAATTTACATCAGGAAGATTAAAGTCACCCATGATGATAACTTCCCCCTTCATTGTCATTTTAGCTATTTCCTCAACTAGTAGATTATCTAACTCTTCAATTTGTCCTGGGGGTCTATAAATCACACCTACACGAGTTACTGTGTGATTACCAAATTCTAACGTAACCCAAACGACTTTATGTTTGTCTCACTAACTTTTATTAGGCTAGATTTTATGCTATCCTTCACATACAGGGCCACCCCTCCCCCTTTCTTGCCTTCCCTATCTTTTCTATATAAAGAGTACCCGGATATTGCTATGTCCCAGTCATTTTTCTCATTATACCATATCTCAGTAACAGTGACTAAATCTACAAGATCAGTTGCCATTATTGCCACAAGTTCATGGATCTTTTTCCCTAAACTGTGAGCATTTGTAGGCATGACTCTAAGCTTATCATTTTTTAACACACTTGCTACAGGCACCTTCTGTCCTTGTTTTGGGGGACAATTGGATTGATGTTTTATCACCCTTTTGCCCCCCCCTCCTAGTTTAAATACATCCTAGCAAAATCTCTGAACTGCTCACTGAGAACATTTGTTCCCTTTTGAGAAAGATGCAAACCATCTTTTTTGTACAGCTTATCTCCATTCCAAACTGAGCTACCATGAGAAATAAAGCCAAATCCTTGCTCCCGACACCATTCACCAAGCCACAAATTAGAGTGTTATGCACAGGCAGAACTTCAGAGAATGACAGTGTGGAAGCAAACTGCCGTATATCATTGGCAAAAACACTAAAAACTTCCTTAACCTCTGAAACCTCATTGCAAGCCAAGTCATTTGTCCCTAGATGGACAAGTACATCCAATTCCCCTTCCTGCTTTGCTTGCTTAACAATATTACAGATACGTCTCCTGTCTCTGTGAGCAGTAGCTCCGGGAAGACACCTCACAAGACCACCATTGTCCATCTCCACACCTCTTATAATGGAATCCCCCAACAACTGCTTTCTATTAGGCCTCACCATAGTCTCCAAGCCGGTCTCCACAACACCACTAGTCTCAGTGCCTCTCTCCACAACACCACTAGCCTCAGTGCCTCTCTCCACAACACCACTAGCCTCAGTGCCTCTCTCCACAATACCACTAGTCTCAGTGCCTCTCTCCACAATACCACTAGTCTTAGTGCCTCTCTCCACAACACCACTAGCCTCAGTGCCTCTCTCCACAACACCACTAGCCTCAGTGCCTCTCTCCACAACACCATTACACTCTGAAAGTGCAGAAAATGAATTATGAAGAGCAACAGACTGTGCAAAATGCCTTTTATCCACAACTCTAAGTCTACCAGATCCTACAGTAATCCATCTGCCATTCCTAGTATGTCTCTGCGGCAGTGGCTTTGCAGCAGTTCCAGTCTGAGTTTGTTCACCAGATAATTTACAAATCTCAGACTTCAAAAATACAATCTCCTGCCGCAAGATAGAGAACTGTCTACAGATTAGACAACAACCAAACCTCCAAAAAGTGGAACGTGAAACAAATGCATAGCAACTATTACACTGAACTAAGTCTGCCATTCCAATGAGGAGAATAATTTAAATCAAACAAATCTTAACTTTTTTATTTATCCTCCTGAATACCTCAAATTACCTCCAGTTTCTCACCAGAATATCTCCAACTACACACTTAGAAGCAACACTTAGGTGAAGCAGCCAAGCTAATGACAACAAGCCTTATATAACTCCTAAAATCACCACCCACTAGGGAATGTTTAACACCTGGGTAGGCCTCTGCTTATTTGCAAACAATAGCTAATTTAAACAGCAATCGATAGCAAGTAATCTCATCAAATGCCTTATAATTACCAACAGGAATTCAAACCTTGTGCAATCAGTAACCTTTTCCTACAGATGAATCTTACCTGTAACAGTAGAAAATAAAGCACAGCTCTTAGACAGTTGAAGCTTCTGTAAAACTCTCCAGAATATCTCCAACTACACACTTAGAAACAGCACTTAGAAGTAGCAACCAAGCTATATATACACACATATATACATATACACATACATACAGTTGCAAGAAAAAGTATGTGAACCCTTTGGAATGATATGGATTTCTGCACAAATTGGTCATAAAATGTGATCTGATCATCATCTAAGTCACAACAATAGACAATCACAGTCTGCTTAAACTAATAACACACAAAGAATGAAATGTTGCCATGTTTTTATGCCATGTAAACATTCACAGTGCAGGTGGAAAAGTATGTGAACTTTTGGATTTAATAACTGGTTGAACCTCCTTTGGCAGCAATAACTTCAACCAAACTTTTCCTGTAGTTGCAGATCAGACGTGCACAACGGTCAGGAGTAATTCTTGACCATTCCTCTTTACAGAACTGTTTCAGTTTAGCAATATTCTTGGGATGTCTGGTGTGAATCGCTTTCTTGAGGTCATGCCACAGCATCTCAATCAGGTTGAGGTCAGGACTCTGACTGGGCCACTTCAGAAGGCGTATTTTCTTCTGTTTAAGCCATTCTGTTGTTGATTTACTTCTATGCTTTGGGTCATTGTCCTGTTGAGCTTCAGCTGGTAGACAGATGGCCTTAAGTTCTCCTGCAAAATGTCTTGATAAACTTGGGAATTAATTTTTCCTTCGATGGTAGCAATCCGTCCAGGCCCTGACGCAGCAAAGCAGCCCCAAACCATGATGTCCCCACCATCATACTTCACAGTTGGGATGAGGTTTTGATGTTGGTGTGCTGTTCCTTTTTTTCGCCAAACATAGTGTTGTGTGTTTCTTCCAAACAACTCAACTTTGGTTTCATCTGTCCACAGAATATTTTGCCAGTACTGCTGTGGAACATCCAGATGCTCTTGTGCAAACTGTAAACGTGCAGCAATGTATTGTTTGAACAGCAGTGGCTTCCTCTGTGGTATCCTCCCATGAAATCCATTCTTGTTTAGTGTTTTACGTATTGTAAATTCGCTAACAGGGATGTTAGCATTTGCCAGTGACTTTTGTAAGTCTTTAGCTGACACTCTTTGATTCTTCTTCACCTCATTGAGCAGTCTGCGCTGTGCTCTAGCAGTCATCTTTACAGGACGGCCACTCCTAGGGAGAGTAGCAGCAGTGCTGAACTTTCTCCATTTATAGACAATTTATCTTACCGTGGACTGATGAACAGCAAGGCTTTTGGAGATACTTTTATAACCCTTTCCAGCTTTATGCAAGTCAACAATTCTTAATCGTAGGTCTTCTGAGAGCTCTTTTGTGCGAGGCATCATTCACATCAGGCAATGCTTCTTGTGAAAAGCAAACCCAGAACTGGTGTGTGTTTTTTATAGGGCAGGGCAGCTGTAACCAACACCTCCAATCTCATCTCATTGATTGGACTCCAGTTGGCTGACATCTCACTCCAATTAGCTCTTGGAGATGTCATTAGTCTAGGGGTTCACATACTTTTTCCACCTGCACTGTGAATGTTTACATGGTGTGTTCAATAAAAACATGGCAACATTTCATTCTTTGTGTGTTATTAGTTTAACCCCTTAAGGACACGTGACATGTGTGACATGTCATAATTCCCTTTTATTCCAAAAGTTTGGTCCTTAAGGGGTTAAGCAGACTGTGATTGTCTATTGTTGTGACTTAGATGATGATCAGATCACATTTTATGACGAATTTGTGCAGAAATCCATATCATTCCAAAGGGCTCACATACTTTTTCTTGCAACTGTATACACATATATATATATATATACACACACACATATATATACATATATATAATCTAAGTATAATTACATTTTACACTGTTTTAAATTTTTTTTCAGGCACTGTCTTGGACGGCTATGCCCCAGGGGGGCCGAAACAGACGGAGGGGGACTTCCTGGGCTCCCATGTAAGTCCCCACACCGCGATCGCCGGCGACCGGGTAAGTACCTAGGACGGCAGGAACGTGCTATGCCGCCCCCTGGCCTTTAGAGCCAGGTCCCTTAGGACGGCATAGCACACCTGCCGTCCTCAATGTTAAGGGGTTAACTCCCATCTCAGTTTCAGTAGAATTGATGTACTGAGAGCAACATTTAATAAACCAAGCCCTGCACTGTTGGGCTTTACTCAGTGACGAGAGCAAACGACAATGATGTGTTCAGTGGTAAAAAGACAAACTGCTACTCAATGATTTGATGCCTTACACTAAGAGGAGTGCCAGAGCAATTTCAGTTTTCTTTATGCAAACAGGAAAGTTTAAAGGGATACAATAGTCACCAAAATAATTTTAGCATAATGAAGCAGTTTTTATGTATAGATCATGCTCCTGCAGTCTCACTGCTCAATTCTCTGCCATTTAGGAGTTAAATCACTCTGTTTACGCAGCCCTAGTAACACCTTCCTGCATATGACTTGCACAGCCTTCCTATGCACTTCTAAATGGTCAGCTAATGTTTACAATTTCTTTATTGCTAATTCTGTTTTATTTAAAATCCATTATCTCATGCTCTGTTAATAGCTTTCTAGACCTTGGAGGAGCCTCCTGTATGTGATTAAAATTCAATTTACAGAGCAGGAGATATAAACTTTTAAAGTAAGTTACACGTGATTGAAAATGAAACCATTTTGCTTTCATGTAGGCTGTTAGTCACAGCCAGGGGTGGTGTGGTAATGGCTGCATAAGCAGAAACAAAAGTGATTTAACTCCAAAATGGCAGTTAATTGAGCAGTGAAACTTCAGAAGCATGGTCTATAAACAAAAACTGCTTAATTAAGCTAAAGTTGTATTGGGGACTATAGTGTCCCTTTCATGAAACACACGAGGCTTGAATTGAACACCATTTTGGAAGCATAAAGCTAAAAATAAAATACTCAACTTTAAAGTTAATAAAGCCTTACTCTATGTGACAAACTCCCCTCTCCAAGTGAGTTTGCCACGAGCTCCTGGAGGAGCCTGCTTGCCAGCCTCCTGCCCACAGACTATGGGCCCTGCAGGGAAACCTGTAAAACTTGACTGACTTTTAGCACTGATTTCCCTGGAACTGTTTTGGGCATAGGACCATGTGCATGGTCGGTCAAAACTATAACTTCCAGGAAATTCCTGAACCCCTGAACCGATCTGGGTGATTTTTGCATATGTTGTTCACCCAGATCAGGGACTTTTGGGGTTTTATGTGTTTTTAAGGTATTTTGGGGGGTTTCATAAAAATGTATGTTTGTCTGTGTTTGGTGATAATTAGGTTAGATTAGTACAGTTCCTGAATCAATTATCTCCCAAGCACAGAGGAGGGATTCTATTGTTTGTGTATGGGAGTGTCTCACTGTATGACTGTCTTTATTGGTTTATTCACTTTGTGTCCCTGTGCCCAACAAGGTCCAACTTGGTGTCACCCTTGTTGGGAAATTTGCACCGAGAGGCTTAGTCCTGCAATGTCATTATTACAGTTTCTCATAAACTGCAATTGTGACAGAACGCCGTCACGGAGTGCCATTTCCACGTGTGCCCATTGCTTATTTGTATGTTTTCCCTAGTAATGTGGGTTCACACTTCCTTTTCTGAATGCATTGCTTGTCTGTGCCTCTCCCGTTCCCCCTTCCCATCCTAGCAGGGCGTTGTCACAGGGACACTGCCAGCCTAGTTTAACCTAGCTGCTTTGTCCCTCCTCTATCCCCCATCAGATTCTTGGGATTAAAACCCCTGGTGTATTGTGTTGGAGACCCCATGTAGGTGTCTGTGCCTGTAAAACCTTGTGTGGCAAAATAAACGCAATTAATTTCAGTTGTACTCCCAGAGCTGTGTCTCGTCCAGTTACTGGGGGAAAGGTATGCCTGCTTGTTGTAAGGGTTCCAGAGTGGCTGAAGGAAGGGATTAGCGGAGGTGACCAGTTGGGTTACTCAGGGTCCGCTACAACTGGTGGCAAGTGGTGGGATGATACTTCCTAGAAGAACAGAACTGGTGTTCGTTAATGGAACAAGCATGGCGCCCAGCTACAATGAGGTAGAGCTCAACTGGTGGATGAAGGGGCTGCTGCCCTTATTAGGACCGAAACCCCCCAAGTGGCTCATCCAGCATGTGAGGAAAGTACTGGCAACGTGGCTGCAGCACAAAGCAGAGCGGGCAAGTGAGCTGGCATGGTGGGGGATGCCCACGCCCAGCAGCAGTGCGCGTCCCACGAAGAGAAGTGTTCTGTCCTTCCTCCCCACCGGCAGTAGGAGGTCCAGCGAGCGGAGACTACCGGTCTCGTTCCCCAGCAGCAGTGTGAGGACCCGGGAACGGAAAGAACCAGTCTCGTTCCAACGGCAGGCTGAAGTCCAGGGAGAGAAGCGTTCCATCCTCTTTCCCCAGCAGTAGTAAGCGTTATTGGGAACAGAAACAACCGGTCTCACTAGCCAGCAGCAGTATGAGGGCAAGGGAGTGGAGACAACCGGTCTCATTCCCCCAGCAGCTGAGTGAGGTCCAGGGAGAAAGCACATGTTTTCCCCTAGTATTGTGTGTTCCCCCTTCCTTTTCTGCATACATTGCTCGTTTGTGCCTCTTCCCTTCCCCCTTCCTTTTTTCTGTCCTAACAGGGTGTTGTCACAGGGACACTGCCAACCCAGTTCATCCTATCTGCTTTGTCCCACCCCCTCCCCCATCGTATTCTTGGGATTTAAATCCCTGGTGTATTGTGTTGGAGACCCCATGAAGGGGTCTGAACCTGTATAACCTTGTTTGGCAAAATAAATGCAATTAATTTTCAGTTGTACTCACAGAGCTGTGTCTCGTCCAGTTACTGGGGGAAAGGGATGCCTGCTTTTTAAGGGTTCCAGAGCGGCTGAAGGAATGGATTTAAAGAGAAGTATTAGGCGCTCACTATAGTGCTGAACTTAGAATAATTGTGGGCAGCAGTAACCAATACAAGGATTCCCAACCTTGTGAGTATTGGAGTATAGAAAAGAAAAGGAGGAGACCACGCCCCAAACAGTATAAATAAAAATTATATACGTACACAAATCTTTTTTGATGTTGCACATACAATTAACCTCAAAAACAAAAGGCCAAAGAAATACAATAGGGCAATATGGTATATTCAGTGAGTAGATGCTAAAATAATCCTATACGGTATCATTTACATTTGCTAGAGCCAACTTAAAGCTCAGCTGTAGTGCGCATGGACGGAACAATTCCTGTCTAAGGGTATGTGTATATTGACGTCTCTGGTTGTCTCCGATAAGGTGCAGTATGCAGGTATGAAGGAAGGGATTAGCGGAAGTAGCCGGTTGGGTTACCAGGGGTCCGCTACAGCAATAATTAACATTGCAGAGTTAAGGGGACAGTGGTCTGGGTGCCTATAGCGTCCCTTTAACCTAGTCACTCCCCTTGGTTGTTAATCAGACAGCCTGTCCTGTTACTTCCTGGTTGTTTAGCTCAGTGGAGCTAAACTCAGAAAGCAGACAATGGCACAAAGCACCTGCCTTGAAAGACTTCTCATTGAGCTGCATCTGTATGCCTGATTGGATAGACACAAAGTATTGGCTGGGGGGGAAAATAGATCTGTAGCATTTGCAAATTGTTTTAGATCTACTCCAGTTGACAAAGTAATAATTAAATCAATTCAGATTTTCATTGGGGGTGTAGCTACTAAATAGTGACTTTATTTGGACAGTACAGTTTCCCCATAATATATTAATATGCAGGAACAAAACTTCTGTATAAGCTAAAATAAATCCTAGCACATACCCATAATACCAATCATAAACTAAGTAAGAAACTCAGGGAACATTTATGGCATGCAGGCAAAAGAAAAAAAGGGAAACACCACAAAGTAGTAAAGGGTAATAACAGTTTGCTTGGATACAATTGAAATTAAAAGTTTTTTTTTGTTTTGTTTTTTTAAATAATGGTAGTTAACATACCAATTTATTTTGGAAAACTCAAACATGCCACATCTCATTAAACATAATAACACCCCTTGCATATATTAACTCATCGTTATCTCAAGAGTGCATTATGCAGCACTATAATGTCTTATAGTCTAAGATGCTTATTTTACTTAAAAATAAATAAAACACCACCACAAACCAACAATAGTGGTCCATTAGTTTATTATTATGCCTAATACAAACAATATAATACTTCAAGAAGTCAATGTATGTTGTTGATCTATTAACTAGTTTAGCAAGTCTGGAGTCATACAAAATATAATAAGAACTTGTTGGAACCAAATATATACATTACTTATTTGTTCTGGTGCTTGAAATGTACTATTTAGTAATACACATCAAACAGCTAAAAACAGAAATGGATGCACAGAGGTAACCAGCACAAAAAAAAACCAACAATTGAACAACAAATGTACATTATATAAAACTCTATAGAACAAGTTTGTCAATACGTTTTCCATAGACAAACCTGCTCAAAAAAATCTGTACAATTTAAAGGCAACTTCATGAAATAAAACCTAATGCCATTGACTAACTAAACCAGTGGATTTTGGTAGAGTAAAATAAACAAAACTGGTTTTAAACATTTAGAAAATATAATTTTTATTGTTTTAATTTACAATAAATTTTAAAAATAAGTACTTCAGTTTTATTTCCAACTCACAGCATTCATTCTAGACATATTTATACAGACAGTGGTTTTAATTTTTATACCTTTGTATAAATGTACCATGATGTCTACACTACTCATTTTCGTAAAGGCATTTTAACACAGAAAATCCAAAGGGTAATGTTACGTTACAATAAGCAGATAAACGCACATAAAGATGATCAACATTTTACATAGCTATTTTGCATACAGTAAGAGAGAATAATCTTTAGACACCATTTGGTTCCTTAGTGAGTCAAATTAATCCCTTGAGAAATTAATTAGCCCAAATGTATCTATAGAAATATGGTGTTAGAGTAATTGCGTTAGTATTGTTAGACCAGAATGCAAAGGGAAATCAAATAGGAATAAGTAGCAATAGGGAGAAAAAATATTTTTAAACACATGACTAAGCTGAATTATAGTCTGTATTTAAAAGAATTCGATTGCATATTAAAAAAAAAAATGATATTGAATTATAGTTATACATATAAATGATTGAAAAATACCAGGTTTAAAGCTAACCAGTTTTCAATTAAATATCTTAATGGAATGAAGCAAATGTGAGCAATGATAATTCAATCCCAACCCAGATTTGAGAATTGTGCTCCCAGTTTTTAAAGCGTTTTAAACATTTCTGATTATACACCCATTTATGTAAAATGCACATGTATTTATAATTACCAGAGGCATATTGCATTCTGGGGTAAACAACCAGGATGTATTTTTCATCAGGGTAATGGCACCAGCTTCCCCGATGAGGTAATATAAGATATACAGGTGTAAATATGAATAATACAAATGAAACAATACCAACAATAATTTATATATATATATATATATATATATATATATATATATCACATACATATTTAAAAAAAAAAAAAATCTAAAATTAAACCCAAAACCATTGTTGATGTAGTGTGATCAAGGGGCCAATGTAACTGAATGTAAATCAAGAGTGCCAGGTGAATTTTGTTTTGTGAGCACCAGCATTTAAAAAAAAAATTTCAGTGTGTGTGTTTTTGTTTTTTTTAATGTTTGTAGGTACAATATTAACACCCCAAATATTTACCTTTATTAGTATTTAGTAAAGAGCTACACAAGGACATTAATATCTTTTATCATTCGCAATTCATTTACCAGATTGTTTTTCCATCTCTCCAAAACAGACTGCAATGGTCCAGATTCTACTGAGGTTAGGTATAAATCAGTGCAAAGACCACTAATGAGTTTCAGACCTTATAGAAGAGTACACAACATGACAACCTTTAATGGAAGGCAGTGAAACATGGATAACCTAATTCCAAAAAAATATTTAAGCAGCATTTAGAATAAAATATGGATGTCCAAATGGAGATTTAAAAGACCATGCTTAAAACTGGTATTATTAAACATCCAAAACACTATCCAAAATTATGTAGACAAGAATAAATGCATGTAGCCCATAAGGTATATTTGTTCCAACAGACTACAGATATGAGGTACTGTCAGTTTTTTAACTGAACCAGCTTAGAATTTTAAAGTGCAACTAGCAGTACTCTATTGTTTTCTTAATCTCCAATGCCCAGATATTAGGGTTAAAAGTGCTATCTTTAGAAGCAGCTCTGACTAAGCACATTATCACCTATTGCTTTAATAAAACCACAAGTGCATTAAAAAAGAACTGGTTTTGATCTTTTTCATAATATGAATGAATATATGCCCAAATGTTTTGTTTAAGTGCAAGTATTCCATTGGGCATATCCTTTAATACTAAGCAATGCATTTTAACCGGGGAACCATAAAAAAAAGCTGTGCTTTCTAGATCAATCATAAAATAATAAAATAACCAAAAATAAAATAAAGATGCTTCATTTGATTCATGATATTCATCTGATAACACAGGGAGTAATGCATATTTACATTTCAATCTACTACAAAGGAAATATAAACCCTACAAAAATAAGCTGCGTGTTTCACTCTTACAGCATATTTTTATTTTTTTTAAATACCTACTCTACTTCATCTTGTTCTAAAACTAGCAATGTTTCTTATACTTCAAGAGGATCTGACTGGTCTGAAGGCTGGAAACAGTACTCAGGGCACGACATATCACTGCTTAAATATCACAAAATGATAGGGGTCACATTGGTAGTAGCATTGCTACTACCAATGATTGCTTTCAATTTACTAACGAGGAATGAGATAAGAGCCCTGTCTGGGCAACAATCCATTTAATATGCCACTAAAAAAAAAAAAAAATTGCCAATTAACTGTGATTCGGTTCATTCACTTCTAAATCAGAGTTTTTTTCAAATGTACTCCCAGGCTTTAAAATGTAAAACATTATTTTGGAGAAGACCAGGTTTGTGCGTAAACAACGTTTTTGTACTCCACACGTCTTAAGGCTTGTAAACAGATTAATTGTGAAATTAAATAAACACCAATATTATAGAGAACTCCGCCTTAAATGTGTTGGGTGCAATAAGGATATGCAGCGTTGGCTCAAACGTATAAAACATTTATGTTACTTTAAGGTAAATAACACATTATGTGCTAGATTCTATTAGAAGTGATTAACATAGCTTTGATAACTGAATAGCAGCTCTCTGACATCTACAGGGGACAAATGCTATTCAGTAACCAGATAGGTGTATCTTTTATATTAGAGTATATGCAATATATTAACACTTATTGAGCTATAAAACCAGTTGTAATAAACTAGTCTTGGTTGCCAGGTTATACCATTCACTATATCACTAGCTTAATTGGAGTAGTATTCAGAATCTTATATGCAGGGAAAACAGTAAGGCAGGCTTTAAGGTCTAACCTGAAACAGCACACAGGGACTCATTAAAATGGCTAACTCCCTTTGTAATGACTAATGCTTGCTTTGAAGAAAATGTGAACCTACACAGTTTTGCACAATTCACATTTTCAGATGCTGAAATATCTACAACCCTGCACTGTCCTGTAACTCTATATGTCAAAGCTGAAACAACAATGCCACCCCCAAAATAATATATTGCATCCTATCCTTCTCTTGTGTAATCTTGAGAGATATATATATATATATATAAAAAAAAAAAGTATTCAGCTACAGAATGACTATTTCAACTCAATGCTGAACATGCATATTTGTTCCAGTATAAACAAGTTGTATTATTGAAGATATATTTGTAAGTGTGGCTTTTAGAGAAAAATGTTATGTTCTTACATGTGCCTTACAGAGAGGATAGTTTAAACATTATGGCAAATGTATCATGTTATGTTCATAACATTAATTCAAAAGATAACAAGAAAACATACTTGAATGTGCCCATTTTACGGTTTGAAAAACAGTACTCAGAGTTACATTGCTACATACTGAGAGTCCCGGGTACTGGCTGCATAGCAGTCATAACGTAATTACATAGTCTTCCAGGTAACAAAGTCACATTGGAATAGTCTTATTTACAATTAGTTATGGTCCGCTTCAACTGCCTGTGCCTATCCAGTTCCAATAATTGCAATGTCATCCATGTTTCATATGAAATTCTTTGAAATTTATGGATTATCGATTCATAGTCATTTAGACTTCTCTGTGCAGTAGCGAGAATGTATTCGAATGTAGGTTATTCTGCTCCGATGTTTAACAGTTGCCCCCGAGGCCTGTCCAATGGTCAGGAACCATCAAAAAATACTTGTCCATTGCTTCACAGAACCTTGTTCGATAAAGTTCTGGAGATACCACGGTTGGCATTTTCCCTAAAAACAAAACAAAATTTTTTGAGTATTTAGCACTATTATACTTTATTTGTTAAAGGGTAATTAATTCATAGCAACAAGCATTCGTTCTGGTGCAGCATACTAGTACATAGAAAGGAGTAATTTTAATTGAACTTGTTATATACATACATACATAAAGAAATACATAAATAAATAACATGTACATAATATTAGCTGAGGTAAGGTGTAATGGGGCAACATGAGGAAATGAGGAAACAAGGCCAACACAAAGACTATTAAATGCATCAAATCAAATGTTGCTCCAATTTCAGGAGGAATGTTTTGAAATATTCTAAGGGGAGCCCATCTGTCCCCGGTGCATGACCCATCTTAGATATTCTAAGAGCAAGATCAAATGTTTACATTGTATGGGGCTCTCTGAGGGTCTCCATGCTTACTGTTGATAATGTCAAGCAAGCCAGTTTATCGAGTTGTGTGTTTATTTTTTTGTTTGTTTTTTTAGAGAGAGTTTATAATTTGGCTATTTCAGTATATAATGCAGAATCTTGCCCCTCTTCTGTTTTTTTTTTTTTTTAGTGGCAGTATACAACAATTAAGGCCATAAATGATCATTTGTTTGCCTGCCAAACTTTCAGCATTGAGTTTTCTGGCACGGATTGCTCTTTAAAATAAGGTAGAACTGCACAATTGTCTTCTAACAACAGTGGACAGAACGGTAAGGACAACCTAATTTCTTTCACTTTTCACCAATGGTTATTGCTAAAGAAACCTGGAGCATCCTTCCCAAATCGAGCCTCCTGTACAGAGGATATGGAAGCCCATTTTGAATGCAGATCATGTAATAAAAGGGTTTGTTTTTTTTGCAAAAGCTAGTCAAGCTATGGGGAAGAGGGGAATTAAGGGGGAGTAGGAACAGAGGGGGGGAAAAATGGCAAAAAGCCAACAAGAGTAAGAAAGTCATTCTGAATTTCCCCAAAGATTAACTCAAGAAACACACAACAGGTGGTTCAACATGGGTGAAGCCAACAGCAATCGCTCAACATGGATGAGTTTGTCAAATCCACTGAAGTCTCTCTGCCACTAAAGTGTGGGTGATACCAAACTGTCAAGAAATCTAATGAGAAACAGTTGACAATATTACAAAAGGGAATGCGTCAGATCCGGGTAACCAACAATATAAAATAAGATCAAAATGTAATCTACAAACAAAGATGAATGGGGTAATTCCCAAACAATCTTTCCCCAGGCATACAATTTTTCCTTTTTAAGAAACCCCCCCCAAACTGGTAGGGAGCCTCCCTCAAGACATCCAAGTTCCTCCCAAGCCTAATCCCCACCCCGATCCCCACACATAGGCGCCCTGCTCCATCAAAACCACCCGCAGAAATTGATCAGGTGAAATGAACAAAAAACAGACACACGCTAGGTGAATCCTGAATTGAGACCACCCTGCATGACAGAAAGAGATCCTGTACATCATTGTATGGTGGTGTATGAAGAGGAGAACTCATACTTTGCCAGTACTGAGAATGTCATTAAAATGAGACATTATGTTTAATGACCATTATCATAAGTATGACTGGACGAATCAAGATTGATCAGTCTGAGCTGTGCAAAAACCAAAAATAGTGGAAGAGAACAAATGCTCAATAAGGATCAGATCCTCAATTAAATCTCCCAATATAAAAGACAAGTTAAAGCCCCACCTGTGGGATGTAATGTGTGTGCACAGCAAAGCGCAGGAAGTTCCCTCCCTCACCACCTCCACAACTGTATTGGATAAATTGCAAGCTAAATTTATTACAAAATATCAAGACCAAGGTTCTCTGCTGTTAATAGTATTATACATGCATATATGAGCGTGAATGCTGTACAAGTATATGAAATAACAAGCCAAAGATTTTCCCTGTAACTAAAATAAAAGTCACCTAAAGGCAGGGACAACAGTTCATCCCAAAATAATGTATTGGGACATGGAGGTCAAAACTCCCCAGTCCACATGAAATAAAAAGAAGGAAACTGGGGGTAAAAAAAAAAGGGGGAGATTTGGGAAAAGTAGGAGAACAAGTGAACAAAAGAAGAAGTGGAGAAGCAGAGAAGGGAAAAGGGTATAAGGTGAAGAGAAAAAAAGCCAAGGAAAGGGATGATAGTGGGGGGTGGTATAAAGAAGACTGAAAACTAGGGGACAAGAAAGAGATGTAAAATACAGGAAACAGAGGGAAGAAATGAGAAAGAGAGGCACTGAAAGTAAATGGGGAAGGGGTAAGAAAACCAGAAGGCTGATAAGGAAAAAGAAACAGAATAAAGAACAGACAAATTTAAAAAAGGACAGGCACATGCAGTATAGTGAGAGTGTGTTAAGTCATGTTAAATAATCAAATTATATTTTTGTGAGTTTGAATTTGTTTTTTGTTTTTATAATTGAAGTCTTTTAGGGCAGCTGTAAGCTCTCTATGCAATTTCTGGTATTGTTTTTTGAGTAAAGTGTAGGGCTTGTGGGCTAGCCAGATTGGAGTCATTGTTTTCATTGAACGATGTTACTGATATCACAGTATAGTTGCAAATCTGCTGCTTTTTGTTTTACTGTAGTCAAGTTAAATAAAAGACTATGGTTAAAGATCCACTGCGTCACTTTTAGGTGCATATTGTTCACCTATTGTGAGGTTGTCCATCCACATATTACATAAGCTAAAAAAATAAATAAAGTCTTCAGCCACATAATTTTGCCTATATCTGTGGTCTCCACTTCTGGAAAGGTGAAAGAAAGCACAATAAATTGGTTTATTCTAGCGTTTGTATTGAGAAAGGAATGAGCCGTTCTTAAAGGTAGAATTTTTGGGTAATTAATAGAATTATTTATAGCATATGTGATTGATACTCGTATATGCAGTCTTGGTAGAAGTCACTGTTGATCAAATAAACGGTACAGAATTGTTCAAGTTACCATCTATAATTACTTCTCAGAGTCTGTCAGTTTGTTGGAGATTAATCAATTTAGAGAGAAATTTAACTTGATTTGTGCTTGGCCTGTAAACACTCAATGTGTATTGTGCATTACTTAGGAACACAATGTTTCCCTTCACTATTTATGCAATATTTCACTTTAATGAAGTCCTTGTACTTTTATTAAGCACTCATATTTTATTTTAAGTATCCAACAATCACTTTATTTTATATAAAAAATTGATTCATTTTCTCATTTTCAAGTGATCGTGTTTATCTCTCTTATTTTCCATATTTTATCTATGAACTCTCATGCTGCATTATGAACTTTTAATGGAACACATATGCGTTCCACACAACATCGCAAGCATCTGATAAACACTTCCGCTTAAGAAGCACGTTCCATAAAGAAGGAAGCAACAATTTGAATTGAGATGTAAATCGCGTCCCTCTGACCGGATACTGGATATAACGTGCATCCCAATAGACGGAACGTGTGTTTCACAGAATCTACTTCCCTCAGCAGTCATAGCTATTGTTCTTTTAGACTTGTTAGGGCAATTGATGGCATAATGCCCTGCACTACCACAATACAGGCATAAGTTGTGAGTACGTTGCCACTGTTTTTCTTCATTGGATAATGGCCCTCTTATTAGATCTACCTGCATAGCCTCAGGTTCAGAGTCTGTGGGTGTTTGTGGGTCGGAGTAGAAATTCTTGAATAGAAAGTAGGAGTAGCACTTGGTTTAAAAGAGCCCTGTCTTTCCAATCTTCTTTCTGAAAGTCTCCGATCAATACGGATAGCCAACCGCACAAATGCATCAAACTCAACAGGAAGATCAACACGAGCTAGCTCATCTTTTATAGCTTCTGAGAGACCCCTTCTGAAGTGGAACCTCTGGGCTGATTGTTTCCAAGTAGTATCAGTAACCCACTGTCTGAATTCAGCAGCATATTCAGCGACAGAACGCCTCCCTTGATGAAAATGAAGGAGAGTGGCTTCTGCTGTAGCACAGCAATTGGGATCATCAAAAACTAGGCACATGGCCTCAAGAAAGTCTTTTAAATTTCCCAAGACTGGACTGTCCTGTTCCAGAAAAGGGGAGCCCCAGGCCAGGGCTTCACCTTTGAAGAGGGAAAAAATAAATCCCACCTTCTCTCTTTCAGATGGAAAACGGTTAGGTAACATCATGAAATGCAAACGGCATTGATTTAGGAAACCCCTGAATTTTTTGCGGTCTCCTCCAAATTTTTCTGGTAGAGGCAAGCGGGCATCTTGTGCAGGTGTAACAGTAGTAGTTACAGTAGTAGTTAGCACAACGTCAGTCAATTTTTTAGATTTAAATATTTTTATTCAAGATGGACGTATTCAAACTAAGACCTTTTTTAAAGAAGTTTGCACTAATACGATTATTGACCAAACTAGTTGCCATCATAGACCGTGGTTGGATGGTATCCCCAAAAGTCAATTCCTTCGTCTTCATCGAAATTGTTCCTTAACAGCTGATTTTAATGCCCAATCTACCTCATTGAAAAATATGTTTTTAGACAAAAAGTATGAGGCAGACAAGCTAAATACAGCCTTAGAGACAGTTAAAACTAAACAAAGAAAGGAGCTTCTTGAATACAAAGTGAAAAAAGTAGATCCTCCTCAATTACCCATTATCTTGGATTTTAACAATAAAAATAAAACTTTAAAAAAAATTCTAAATAAACATTGGCATATCCTTAAACAAGACGACCTTTTAAAAGACTACATCCCAGAAAGACCCAATGTTGTGTTTAGAGGGGCCCCCAATTTCAGAACCATCCTCACTAAAAACTATACAAGAGAGAATGTACAACAAAATAAAACTTTCTTATCTAGACCAAAAGGTTGTTTTAAGTGTAACAAATGTATTGTGTGTAGAACGACTAAAGGAATTACAAATTCTAAAACTATTCATTTTGCCTCCAACATTACTAAAACCTCTTACACAATTAAAGAATATATAGGTTGTAATACCAAAAATGTGATATACTTATTGGAATGCCCATGCGGGCTGCAATATGTGGGCATGACTAAAAGATGCCTTAAAGTGAGATTAGCAGAACATTGCCGTAACATTAGGAGAGGTTATGAGAATCACTCAGTTTCCAAGCATTTTTTAATACATAATAAAGACCCGACACTCCTAAAAGTAACTGGTATAGAACAAGTTACTCTCCCATGGAGAGGTGGAGATATGGTAAAAACCTTTGAAAAAGAGAAATGTACTGGGTTTTTACACTTAAGACTCTTTTTCCTAAAGGCTTGAACGCTGAATTTGACCTTTTTAATTTTTTATAAAATAATTTTTAATATATTTATTTTTATTTTCTTTTTCTTTTTCTTTTTCTTTTAATTTCATTTTATTTTATTATTTATTTTTGTGCCCAAATGTATAGGGGCTATTCTAAAACTGATTCAGAAAATGACACATTTAAAGAATGCTGAATACAGGAAAATCAGTTTTAATACCAAGATGTGTATATATATGTATATATATGTATATATATATATATGTATATATATATATATATATATATATATATATGCATTGCTTCCTAATGAAATTTCACTTAATTACAAACATTTACCTACATTGTTACAGTTTTGCCCTATATACATAAGAAAAGACATACACACCTTTTCCTTTAGTCCTATTATTCTTTTTTTTTATTTCTCTACATACCCAAAATCTGTTTTTTAACCTCATTTTTGCCTAATATACTCATATTTGTCTTATTCATATTTGCTTTTATCTTGGCTGTTATGCCACTTAATTTTATTTTATTTTCACAAGGTGTATTTCGATCGGCATTAGGCGCCGCCCCTTTTTTGTAGATGTCAGACGGAGGCGTGCCGCAGGCTGCCGACCTCCGTCTGAGCGGCTACATTCCATATCGATGTGTGCAATCAGTCACGTGATCGCGAAGCTCTCTCCCTTGTTACTACATTTCCCACACTGCCCCAGTGTTCACCATGTGATCGCATTAGATTGCGATCACATGATTCTCGATTTAATCTATTATTTCAACAAATAACACTCGTTTTACTATTAATTATTATGTATTACCTTATATTTTAAATTATAAATACTATGCATTTTGTATTTTTAAGTATTTTCATGTAATGAATCATTTTGCTTTTTACACACTGTATGGATGACGTCATTTTGGCGCCAAAATTCGAATAAGCATGTTTTATCATAGTTTATAAAAGTATCTATGTACCAGGCTGATTTTTTATTATTGCCAGTTGATAAAGCCCTGTGTGGCGAAACGCGTTTTGGCTATTTTACATATATTTTATATTTTTTATTGTATCAATAAAGGAATAGTGGCTTTTTTACAACAACTTTGCCATATACCTTCTTTTCTGATTTTTAAAATAATTTTTTTGTTTTAAAAATATTTCCTGTCACCTGGTCATTCACCAACTTGGAATCTACCCACGACCAAGAATCCTTGGTGGGGATTGTACCACCTATGCGAATATATTGAGCAGTTTATCCTGCTCATTCGAATGTGAGTATTTTTATTCTTTTATTTTATTTTACTTTATTTTGATTCAGTGAGCACTATATTCTGCTTTTATCTCCTTTTTTACCGAGGAATTACCTTCACCTATATCCTACCAGTGGGGGATAAACGCCACTGAACGCCCAAAATACTAGAGCAAGTTCATGCTCTAAGATAGGTGAGTGTACTACCTACCTACCTATTATCATTATTAATTATCACAGACAGTCTACACTATTGGATCGTCTTTGTTGTTTATATTTTCCATGTTCATCTCTGAATCAAGACTCCTCTAAAGATTAGAAGATTCAGCCTCTTATTGGACTTTCTACTTCCAAATACTTACCAGAACCTGAAAGAGAAATATACCAAGTACTGTCACTATCATCCATTTATTTGAACTTTTTAAAGTATATCAAGAATTTGGACTATCTTCTTTTATACATATTAGTTATATATATTTATTAAATCCCCTTCTTTTTATACATATTATCTTTCTTTTACGTTATAAGTGTTTTCCATATTTATCCCTTTTTATTTGATATTCTTGTAGCGCAACCTATTATTCTTGTTTTTGTCAACCAGAAGTACAGCCTGACCCGGCAAACCTCCTAGACTGTCTGCAGAATGGTCCACAACTTAAACATAAGGCTGAGTATAGCACAGCACACCTGCAGAGCCTATTAACTGTATATATATAGGTTTTATCTCTTAGTTAGGTTTGATCTAATACCTCTCACGGTTATTCTGATGGAGCTAATCATACCCTCCGTGCATCATTAGGAAACTCATGGTCCTGTAGCTTGTCAATGGCCAGAATTGGCACTGCCAATATGCACTCTGTAAAATGTGGTTCACAGATGATAAATTACAGGATAGGTAGAAGGAAAAGAGAGGAAAAAAATTATGTTGTAAAGTTTGGCCTTCTGCGGTAACGGTTTCTAAACAAGGAGTCACATAGACTACTACTTCATGTGATACCCCCAACACTGAGTCTTCCCAACACCAGAAAGACTTGGTATCACTGCCCCACCCTTTGTGCCTTGCAGCATCAAGGCACACTAAAGCTCACAATGTTTGTGCTTCAATCTGTTCGTTCTCGCCATCATTTCTGTAATGCCCCTGGTTCCCTTATCCCATCCCGCAAGTTTGTTCTTTGTCACACACTCCGATAGAAAACTATTGCCTGCTATATGTTCTATCATTGTGCCATATACTGTATCTAACATATTTGTTTTACAGGTCCATTTTGTACCTTGGTTGTGTATATTGCTCTATTATGCCATGTATATAATGTTACTCCACTATGAAAGTAGTCATATACAATGTTAAGGGGCTTAATACTCCAGGCAAACAGATTCTGTTTTTTAGATTCTTTTTATCTACAGAAAAGAGGTAATGCCATGGGGACTAGGTTTGCCCCCAGCTATGCAAACTTATTTATGGCCGATTGGGAAACAAAAGCCATTTGGGGGGATGGCAGGCAAACCTAGTAACATACTTCTGGGAGGGCACCGAACAAAATCTTATTGCTTTTATTGATAATCTGAATAACAACACCAGCGGTATTATTTTAACTCATAAATTTAGTAGGGAATCCATTAACTTCTTAGACCTTAACATTTTTATAAAGGATGGACAACTAAAGACAAAAACCTTTTTCAAAAAAGTCTGTGTTAACACAGTCATAGATAAATCAAGTTGTCATTATAAACCATGGCTCGAAAGCGCACCTAAGAGTCAATTCCTACGTCTCCGTAGGAACTGCTCAGAATTGACAGATTTTAGCGAACAAGCAGAGGTTTTAAAAAATAATTTTATTGAAAAAAATTATTCAGAGTCAGATTTAAACAACACTCTCAATACAATAAAACTAAAAGAACGCAATGACCTTCTAACCTATAAAAATAAAGATGATATTGCTCCTATGTCTCTCCCAATTATTTTTAACTTTAGTAATAAAAGCAAAACTATTAAAAAGATAGTAAATAAGCACTGGCATATCCTCAAACATGATGAAGTACTCAATCAGATTATACCTGATTATCCTAATATCGTTTTTAGAGGAGCACCTAATTTTAAATCTATTTTAACCTCTAATTTTACAAGAGTACCCACCATGAAAAAAAATCCTTTTTACCTCAAACTAAAGGCTTTTATAAATGTAAAAGCTGTATAGTATGCAGAACCACGAACCCTTCTACTTCATCTAAAACAATCCAATTCATGTCAAATAGGACTAAGAAAGTGCACAATATTTATGATTTTATCTGTTGTAACACAAAAAATTTGATTTATCTGCTCGAATGTCAATGTGTCCTCCAATATGTGGGGATGACCACAAGGTGTTTAAAGACAAGACTGAGCGAACATTGCAGAAATATCAAAAATGGATACTTAAATCACACAATAAAGATCCTTATTTATTGAAATGCATTGGTATAAAAAAAAATGTTCCACCCCCTGGCGTGGGGGTGATATAAAAAAAGATACTAGGTAAAACCGAAATGGAATGGGTGTATAATCTACAGACTCTTATACCCCATGGTCTTAATGCAGACTTTGATCTGCATAATTTTTTATAAAGAGATTAATATTTTATTCACTATTTTATTTTCTGTACTATTTAACTATTATGTGCTTCTATCTTCTATTTATAAGGCTTTTACAGTGGCTTTTTATGGGAACTGATTATAATTTTTATATATTTATATATATTCTTTTTTAATGACAATTTTTTTTTTTTATTGGTATTTTTACCCAAATTAGCCTCCAAACTACATATCCCATGATGCTACACTTCCTAAATTCGGAAGTGCTTGATATTTATACTGGTTCATTGTTTTATGGTTATTACTTTTAATTAATCCTATTTGTTATTAGATATTACATAATTTTTGGTTAATATTGTTTTTTTTTCTGCTATAAAGCCTGCTGCATGGGTACACTACAAGACCCAACAGGCTTTGCAGTTACACTTCCGAAACCGGAAGTGCCGCAAGTCACGTGACCCGGAAGTGCCAAAAATCAATTTGCAGGCCTCCCTCGTTTTTAAGCTAATTCTATTTAATATTACTTGCCCTAACACTAACTATCTAAATATGGCACCATAATACCCTTTTTTGCTCCCATTAGGCTTTGCAGTTACACTTCCGAAACCGGAAGTGCCGCAAACCACGTGACCCGGAAGTGCCGAAAAGTTTTAAGGTCTCCTTCCTCTGTTATTAAGTTAATGCCATCTAGTATTATTAGCTCTATTATCATCTATCTAAATTTGGCACCATAATGCTTTTTTGCACTTTCTTACCACAAGGTTGCCTTATGGGTGAACTACATCACCCATAAGACTTTGTGGCTACACCTCCGAGACCGGAAGTGCCACATATCATGTGATTGTTTATGATTTTAATACCTTTTTGATCCTTGTTTTTAATAAAAAATCACTGTATATGCCTTAATTAATGATGTACTATGTGTAAATAATCTGACAATGTTAATTTGATATGTAAAAATAACACCTTCACTGTGATTGGCTGAAAAAAATATTTGGCGTCATTTTTGAGTCTCACTATGTCTATATAAATACTATCTGCCAGGTATTGTATTGCATTCCATTTGTTAAAGTCTGTACGATGAAACGCGTTATGGAAACATACATTTGTATAATAAATATTAAAGTTTTTGGTTACTTTATAGTCCCAACTACTTTTATTTATAGATAGATTCACACACACTCAGAAAAAAATATATATACAAAATATATGAAAAATAGGTATACCACCTATTGTAGACGTAAATATGGTGATTACATCTGAAAGACAAATGGAACATACATAGTGCTTTCCATATAAGTTAAAATAAACAAACTATAATATTTGAGGATTAAACTCACAAAGATGGAGCCTCATAGGCTCTATGTACATCACCCTTGGGTGATGCTCCTTGGATTAATAACTTGCCAAAAGGACAGTACATACGAATGTTGAGGAATTGTACTGATCCTCATCAATTTGATATCCAAGCTGATACACTAACTTCCTTTTTTAAAGAAAAACATTATGACTCTATAGTTTTAGAAGAACAGGTTTATCAGGTTAAAAAAATGAAGAGAACTGAGGTACTCAAATATAAACCAAAGAAAGATACAGTAATAGGGGAGAAAGAATGTGTACCTCTGATTCTGGATTATAATGTTAATTCCAAACAAATCAAACATATAATCAATAAACATTGGCATGTTCTGAAAACAGATGAGGACCTTAAGGATATTATAAGTGATAAGCCAAAGGTTATCTTTAAAGGTGCTAAAAATATTAAAGATCATTTAGTTAAAAGTTTTATAAATTGTAAACAGGGAGACAAGAACATTTTTAATTAAAAACCAGGTTTTTATCCGTGTAAAATGTGTTTGCCGTGTAAAAACACTACCTTTAAGAAAGATACACAAATTACGTTTAAATCTAATGTCACAGGAACCTGCTTTAAGATACGTGATATCGTTACATCTCATTCTACTAATGTGGTGTATCTCCTCTGGTGTCCCTGTGGGCTCCAGTATGTAGGTATGACTACTAGAAGTCTGAAAACCCGCATTATGGAGCACATGGGGAACATACGGAGGAGATACACCAAACACAGTGTATCAGCACATTTTTTAGAACATCATAATGGTGACGCTTATCTTTTAAGTTTCATGGTGATTGGGAAAAAACTGATAAATTGGAGAGGAGAGGATAATGTAAATTAGAGGGTAAATGGATTTTTACCTTGGACACTATGTGCCCTAAAGGTCTTAATATAGATTTCGAATTAGTCCATTTTTTATAAATTTTATAATATTTTAATTTTTATATTTATATATTTAACAATATATGTTATTTATATATATCCATTTTTTATAGTTTTTATTGGATTTTCCTTTTTAGACATTTTTTTCCCTCTTTAATATATTATCTATTATGCCCTGTGTTTTGAGAATATTTTTGTACCTATTTACTAATTCACTACTTGTTATTTTCTTTATTTTTATACTATGTTGGATTAAGTTTGTTTGGGCATATGCCCTTTTCCCATATGGACATCTTTGGGACTATTTCCACCATGCTCGAGTGTGGAACGCAAAAATATCATGTGACCGCATCTAAACCGGAAGTCACATGCGTTTTGCCGAAACCGGAAGTGATATGATCGGCGGTATTTTGAAACCACAGCTGGACCCAGTGGAACATATCAAGGGGGCTATTTAAGCCCTGAAGTTTTCTACAGGAATTTAGCACTGAGGAAGGCCCTATCAAGGGCTGAAACGCGTTTGCACTTTACTGGACTTCTCTATTGGGACTTTCTCTGGCGGTATTATTTTATTGTTTATGTATTGTAGTGTTCCACTGCTTCTACTCTTTGGCCATAATTGCGGTGCAATACTGTATTATATTCTATTATTATACCTGCCTTGTCCCTAGATATCTATATTTTCTTTTAATATTTTATCATTATTATTTAATAAATTTGTATCTACATCTACTACTGTGGACCTCGAGTTCTTCAAACAGGAATCTATCGAGAGCCTGAATAGGCACCCAAGGGTGATGTACATAGAGCCTATGAGGCTCCATCTTTGTGAGTTTAATCCTCAAATATTATAGTTTGTTTATTTTAACTTATATGGAAAGCACTATGTATGTTACATTTGTCTTTCAGATGTAATCACCATATTTACATCTACAATAGGTGGTATACCTATTTTTCATATATTTTGTATATATTTTTTTTTCTGAGTGTGTGTGAATCTATCTATTTAATCTTTCTACTTTGTCTTTAGGTGTTAAGGGATTACACCTTCTTTCACACTCACTTATATTGTCTATACTTAAGGTTGGAAGCGCCTACACAACTATATACTTTTTGTATATTTTGTTTTGTTACTTTTATTTATACATTTAACCTGGCTATTTTTTTACATATCTTTCTTAGTTATATGTTATATTCTATATACATTTTATCCTGATTTTTAACACCACCTCTACAAGTTCCTGATTAAAGAAATCCTAGGTGGGGATTATTCCACCAGCGCTGGCATCATAGAGCAGTTGGCCTGCTCTGTACTTGTAAGTACGTTTTTTATTCTCTTTTAAGACATATTTATACAGAGAGCACTATTTGTCTGTTTCTGTTTCTTTCGAGTTTTGGATACCCTGACGAACCCACCATATATCCCATCAGCGGGGATTATACCGCTGTGTGCGCTTTACCCTAGAGCTGGACAGAAGCTCTGAAAATTGTGAGTTCGTTATCATTATTCAATTTTTCTTTATTTGAACTATACATTCTACACTATCGGTTGTTCTCTCTTTTTATCTTTCATATATTATATCCGAAGAACACACTCCTGTACCCTAGGACGACAAAAAGGACACTTTTAGGTTGGACTTTATCTTCAAAAATTATTATTATTATTGGGATTGGACATTGTTTATTTTGGCGCAGCCCTTCCTTTATACTTTGCTTTTATCCAGGCAAACAGAGCCTGTTGTACCAAGATTTAAAAAGGCACCGAATTGATGTAGCCTGCATACAGGAACGCACTTCAAATCACCTACAATACCTAAAATATTTAGTAAACTGTCTGCAAATAAGACCAAAGGTGTATCCATTCTAATACATAGAGATGCAGCTTTTACTCTCCAGAGGCAATACATAGGCCTCCCCCCACCAGGGTGTTATATAGATGTGTTATATAGTAATAGTTGGCTTTTTTAATGAAACCCAGTACACAATCGTCTACTTCCCAAACTCAGACTGCCAAAATTCTTTACAATCAATTCTACACAAAGTGGAGGACTTCCATCAAGGCGGTCTTATAATATGTGGAGATATACAATCCCCCCTATTAGATACGTCTGCAAAACCCATTGACCGTAGATACAAACAACTGTCTGTTACGTGTAAACGCCATAATGCACTACTCTCTAAATAAAAATAGTATTTGAAAATTTGTATCAACCCAGTAAGACTCTTATATCTTATACCCCTTTTAAGAAATTATTGCAAATTCCTAAAAATGATGTTTGGAATATGATTTTTGGATGTATATATATATATATATATACATATATATATATACAGTATTTATACCACCAAAAACTTCTCACATCGATGTGAGGCTATATAATTGCAAAGAGATAGATCTGTTATAAAGTTAGAATTAGGCACTTTAAAATGTATCACATGCAACTGGCAGTGCTGTAGACCACCAATCACCGTGAGGGGAAGGTGGTATTTAATAGGAATCGGCACTCGGCATGCACAGACTCTGAGAAAGCCCACACAGGGCGAAATGCGTAAGTCACTTGGTGCCGAAATAATTACGGATCTGGCGTCAAGAGAGGAGGAGGATCGAGCAGGAACACCAGTGGATGGTGAACTTGGTGGCGATTCCTGGAGAAACCCATGGAACTGTGAGCAAGCTATACTGCTTTTGACCTAAATTGGAATTGGAAGCCATTTATATTAATAAATAAAGGAACACATTGGAGTACCTTAGATCTGATTTTTTTTATATACTGCGGGCTGGTTTATGTCCCTGCACCAGGTGAGCAGGGTACATAGGGGGGGGTGTCCCAATCCCTGCTGATTCAGTACTGCACGATCGGAGGATATATTTTTTGTCATAATCTCTTAGAATCCTAAAGCTGTCACATTACAAAATGAAAGCTCCACATAGGGTGTACATGGTGAAGGTCTCTCACCAGGTGTTATTACACCATTTTAAGCTTTTATCTTTCTAGATTGCAATCTGACTTTTAACCCCATGAGTGCTTGAAGATACAGAAGGGGAAACACCATTTAATTTTTGGACTGTGCAATTCCTGGACTATTTGGATATTGTTTGTATATATATAATTCTGACATACACTAAGGTAATACAGAATTTACGTGCATAATTTATCCTTTTGCGGAGTGATATTCTCATTAAGTTTCATTAAGTTTTGGATTATTTTTTTTTTTATATATTAGTGCGCTAACTCATCTTTTAACCATTGGATTTTGAGTCTTTGCTCACAGACGACACCTTCACCTTCTACATAGAAACAGAACTTAAAAACTACCTTTGTCTCAAAAGTTAATATACCTCGGTCTGGATAGCGCATAAGGCGGTTGTTCAAGGCTGGTTTATCAGAAGGTCTTCATATATTAAAAGGCAGCACCAGACAGACTTCACCCTTTGCCATAAACAGTTAGCAGCCCTATCAGAACAGAACAAAACCAGGCACACACCAGAACTAGCAACCAAACTACACCAAGTGTACCAGAAATTACACGTCCTTAATGCCACTAAAACTGCATACTACCTACACAGACTGAAAGGCACCCCCTATCACTCTTGCGTACAAATAAATTTTTAGCAGCACGGCTGCGACATAAACTTCCAATAATTGAATTGCTCACATCACAGGAGCAGATGGAACCAAATGACTAGGCCCCCAGGAGATTAGCGATGCCATTGCCCAAATCTACTTCAAACTTTATAACTTGAAAGAGGACCCCAATACTCATAAACCCACGGACTTGGAGAAATGCTCATTCCTTGAAGGCATTGACCTTCCACAAATTACACAAACACAACTGGATGGCGGTCTCTTAACGATATAAGGCTGAGCAAGAGGACTCTTTCCGGGAAACTGCCAGCTGGCAAGTCCCCCGGGAGTGACTGACTCACTAACTTATATTATACTTAGTTTGCAACAACATTGGCTCCACAATTACGCAAAACCTACCAGCAGGTGATGGATGGGGGTGCCCTACCATCAGAGTTATACATCAATGTTTTGCACTGTACTTAAACCCCACAGCACAAGTGCTCCAAACAGGGTTTCTCTCCTCTCCTTTTAGTATTTCCAATGGGACAAGGCAGGGGTGCCCACTTTCCCCATTGCTCTACGTCTTGGCACCAGGGCTCCCTTTTAGAGGCTATTCGGTCAAATATAGAGATCCGTGGTGTGACAGTATGGGACAGGGAAAATATAATTTGCGTTTGCGGACGATATCCTCCTTTATATAACACAGCCACAAAATATGCTACCCAAGGTTCTGTAACTAATCTCAGATTATGGCAAAGTATACTACCACTAGTTAAACACATTAAAAAACATAAGCCCTGTGCACTGCCCTGCCAAACGCCTTAGTCAAAACCCTCCAACAGTCATATGCATTTTAATGAAGAACAGATAATATTAAGTACCTGGGGATCACGATTACAAAAAACCAAACAGACCTATATTCTGCAAATTATGTTGCAGTATGGAATAATTGCCATATCCTATTAAAGAAGTGGTCCCCACTCTTCCTGTCCTGGACGGAGCGAATTGTGTCACTTAAAATGACGATCTTACCTAAATTACTCTACCTTTTTCTCACCCTCCGATAGAAATTCCCCAGACATTCTTTAAGGCAGTACAAACTGACTTAAATAAGTTTGTATTGAAGGAAGGTAGACCTAGGGTAGGCCAGAAATTATTAAATGCTTCAAAATGAAGTGGTGGCTTGGCATTGCTCAATATCCACACTTACGCAACCATACTGGCCACGGCCCTCCCACACTTTCTTTCCGCCCCTCAATGGGTACACCTGGAGAAAGCGCTCCTAGCTCCCCATGAACTGACCAATTTGGTTTGGTTGCCGAAATATTTGAGAGCAACCCTCCCATTGGCCCCTCCATTTGCTCCTGAGAGTCTGGGATACACACAAATCTAAGCTGTGTGGCCATACCAGTCTGTCCCTAGCCACACCTCTTATGTCTCTTACTTCTTGTATACCTATGTTTAATGCCCTTCCATGGCAAACCAGAGTAGCCACCCAACTATTTCACTTCTATGGCCTACACAACCTCCAGAGTTACGATGCCCTGGAGAAGAAATATTCCTGGTCCAGGTCTTCCCAGTACTCTTATGTCTAACTGAAGTTATTCTTAGCAAGACAATACCACAAAAATGACACCCCAAAGCGTTAGATATTAATCTATGTAGATTCTTTCGTAGTCTGAGACTCAAAGTATTCTTAAGTAAGCAAAGGGCTTAAATCAGGAACCTGACCTAATCTCGTTAATTTTACTTGATTTTAAATTTTGATTACTTATTAATTTTTTCTGTTTTATGTAATTTATTATCTTGTCTTTTTTGTCATTGCAGACATTCCTCAATTGAGGGGATTGTTGCTGGTGTTACTCTTCTAGATACATTATATTTTATAATCTGACCAGTTTTACATTGTGAACATGAAATTCCTTAATATAATAGTGAGCATATAATTCCGTAATACAATAGCATAATCATATGATCAATGTGTTATTTTCATTTATATTTTCACTTTTCTATTAAGTATCCAGATTATGTTTGTAGTTGAACTGAGATGACAGTCCTCTATTATACCCTTTGTGGATATCTCTTTAATTTAAATTATACTACGGTCATCTCTCTTCATTTTTTTTTTTTTTGCACCATTTCTCACCCCCTTTTTATATATATTTTTTTATATTTTCTTATTTACACTTCTTTACACTTTGTCTGCACTACTAACCTTTCAAATACTTTCTTATAGCCACTTATCCAATTTGAACACAGTTTAACACTGGTTTGAATCCTATACACTTTGCGTTTACCTACAATGATTAGTCGAATTTTTGTCTTTTTAAAAGTTTTAAATTATGCAGATATTATATACACTTTGACTCAAAATGAGTGGTTCTAGCCTATTTAAGGTTATCTAACTATATACACTTTTCTGTGTTAAGGATACTTTCTGATCTTGATCAAGGATCTCTAATCGATAATGGAAATAACATACTTAAGGGCATCTTTTTATACACACTTTCTTCTATATATGAAAACTTTTTGAACTTGATGTGCTTTATGTTTTAAGGATATTTAATATTATTACTTTTAGATTTTGATCAAGGATTTCTAAGCGATAATGGAAATTTCTGTAATCGTATATTCTGGTCTTATCTTTATATTGTATTATGTTGTGTATATGTGTATTTTATGTCCTATATACACTTGGATGTTATGTCAGTATCCATATAAAAATAATATATACATTTCTTTTTCTTGTATCAACAAATTAATAAGTCTTTCAAAGCTTGTTTGTTTTTGGCAATTAAGTATTAGATTATCTTTCTAATTAATGTAATTAAGTATTGCTGATAAGTAGTATACTACTTTCAGCTGTTAAACTACTTGCTAAGGATACTGATTCACAAGTGTATTTCATAATTGTGATTGTTTAAAGTTTGTTATATATATTGTAAAATTGATGTATGTATCAACTTGACAAAGACCTTTTGGGGTCAAAATGTTGCTGCTGTGGTTCTTAATAAAGTATCTGTCTTGAACCAAGGAGTGCCTGGACCTCTATTATTTTACCCCTGTTGCGTTGACTGCTACAATCAAGACATGGGAACAAAGTTGTATTAATGGATCATTTGATAATCCATCACTGCAGTAACAAGTGGCTGTCTTTTGAAGTTAAAATGGTCTTTGTAAGGCCATCACACAGTGTTATCAATTTTACGGGAAATATATCAGCATTGTGGAATATGGATTGTCATTATTTACAAGCATTGCATAATGGGGAGGGATTCTCTCCACTTGTATCTGTCCTTGTGTACATCATCTCTCTAAGTGCCTGTGTATTTACCCAAACCTTCATTAAGAGACCCTCGGCGCTGGAAAGAATGTACGCCATTTAAAAAAAAAAAAAAATCTCCACGAGTTTTAGGATACTTTCGCACCACACACTTTTTGCCGCCTCAAAATTGGCACAGCAAAGTGAGAGAGATCTGCAATGCTCTATCCCCTCTACAAGATGGGAAAATATCTAAGTTAACCACACAGCTAATAAAATCTTCCACCCATATCGAACAGAACTATAAAGCGGTCTATAGATACCCTGTAGACTACATATATTGTACCCAACCACACCTGACACATGTTGGCGCTGTAAAAATGAGCAAGGTACTCCCCTCCATATATGGTGGAATTGCCAAACTATTCAACCTTTCTGGAAATGTGCACTCGACACAGTTAAAGGGGGGACTGGTTGCGAGATCCCTCTATCGCCCCAGCAATTTTTACTAATAGATCTACGCACAGGGATACCTAAATTTAAACTGAAAATAATCATGCACATAGCATTAACAGCGCAGAGGCGAATTGCACAAGCCTGGAAATCAACAATGGCACCACCTCTTCGGCGGTTGCTCTCTGAATTAGATACCCAAAGCTCATATGAGAAAGGTCTGAAAAAACTATTCTCCCCTCCCACACAAGTTTCTTTAAACACATGGAACATGTGGGACTCGTGGAGATCAGGTGTCGGATAAGAACTATGTCTCAATACGTCCCTGTATTGTTAACGTATTATTAATGCATTTATTGATGCATTGAGGATACATGATAACCCTACAGCAAGCATGTCAAACTCAAAGGCTAACATGGGCCAAATAAACAAGGTTTAAGTTCATGTGGGCCGCAAAAAAACAAACTTAGAAACGTAGGTTTAATTAGAAAAGTACCGTATAAAAAAGTTGCCTAACACTGGATGTCCTCACGCTAGTAGACAAAAGAACACTTTAATTTTAAGGAGACGTGCATTTGCATATAACTAATGTTTCAATCCAACTACCTTGACATATAAGGAAAAGGTTTAGTAATAGGACTGAAATGGTGAATGTATGCTGTTGCACAGCTGTAAAAAGCACATTAAGTTATCTTGTTGATTTTCAAGTCCTAGGAGTGTGTTCTTCACTTTGGCTGAAATCATCAAACTGGATGATGTGAGCCAATCCAATGCTTTCTTATAGGAAAGCATTGGGAGGCTATTGTGCATGTGTGGCAAAAAACTGTGTGACTAATCACTGTCCCCTCCACCCAATCTAACACACTGCCCCTTAATCAAACACACTGCCCCTTAATCAAACACACTGCCCCTTAATCAAACACACTGCCCCTGCTCCCTCTACTCTAATTGAATACACTGCTCCTCTCCCTCCACTCTAATACACTGTCCTGTCCCCCCCCAATTAATACACTACCAATGCACTGCCCCCTTCTACCACTCTAATACACGGCCTCTGCTCCCACCACTCTAATACAGTGCCCCCCTTCCCACCACTCTAATATGCTGCCCCCTTCCCTCCACCAAATGAATACACTGCCCCCCTCCCCAATTTAATACATTGGCCACCATTAGATTTGCTATGCAATATTAAATGTTTTTTCCTCTCCTGATTTTTTCCAACGCTAAGATACACTAGTCTGCAACTCTTCTGGTCTAGGAAGATATATAGAACACAGAAGGCAAGAAAAACAATTCAGAAAAAACAGCACAAGAAACAGTTATCTTACCCTACTGTATTAAATGCAACTAAAACAGTGAAATATTATGGTTTTGTACAGAATATGAAGTTATGAGGAAACAAAATGGTAATGAAATTAGCCCTCATAAGTCCATGAGGACAGATCAGTGTCTTAGAAAGGAGTGAAGCAAATTTGTTCCATGTTGGTTTAATTTCTTCTTAACCTCTTAATGATACAAATTCAGAAATAAAAAGGAATCATGACAGAATATTTCCGTCATGTGTCCTAAAGGGGTTAAGCTTTTCTGGGAAGATCAAAGTTGATCCTTTGGGGCCATCTTCCACTTTGATAATCCATCACTGCAGTAACAAGTGGCTGTCTTTTGAAGTTAAAATGGTCTTTGTAAGGCCATCACACAGAGTAATCAATTTTACGGGAAATATATCAGCATTGTGGAGTATGGATTGTCATTATTTACAAGCATTGCATAATGGGGAGGGATTCTCTCCACTTGTATTTGTCCTTGTGTACATCATCTCTCTAAGTGCCTGTGTATTTACCCAAACCTTCATTAAGAGACCCTCGGCGCTGGAAAAAATGTACGCCATTAAAAAAAAAAAAAAAAAAATTCATAGCAAATGGGGAGTGTAAACATGAAAAGGTTAAGTATTTACATGATGTAAAGAAATATAAAAATACATCACTTACCCTGGCCACCCAGGATTCCAGTTGATTTTACCACCATTTCAAGCTTTTTGTCCCAGGTGAACGTTCGGATATAATCTGTTGGGAAAGAACGTTTAACTCATCAATATAGTAGTTTACATGGGTTTTAGGTTTGATAACAGCACTAGCTTTGTTGAAGGGCCCTATTTACTGTGTGTTGTGGTTTTAGTCATGCAGGCATCACATGCAGCAGTGTTTTGGTTTTGATTGAAGAGGATTACAGGTGTTGGTAAAAAGAGTAGGTAATGGACATGCAGTAGGAACCAGAATGATAGAATAAGTATTAGTCTGTCATAGACAGAGGAATGTCAGATGTTACTGGCTGATGTTACAATTTCAAGATCCTATCCTGGGAGAAGAAAGAATATATTAACCCCTTAAAGACGGAGCCAAATGTACACGTTGTGAACGAAACAAAATGTAAACAAAACCTGGCATTTGCGCTACATGTCTGTCCAACCGTAATTTACCTCTTTCATAGTAAATGCACCCACCCTTATTATATATCATTTTATTCAGGGGAAACAGGGCTTTCATTTAATATAAAATATTTAGCTATGAAACATAATTTAATATGAAAAAAATGGGAGAAAATATGATTTTTTTAAAAATTTTTTTAGTTCTACATGACATTGTAACTGTCAATGTCATAATACTGTTTGCTTTTACTGCAATAAAATACACATATTTGTATTCAGCAAAGTCTCACATGTAAAACAGTACACCCTATGTACAGTTTTTATGGCATTTTGGGAAGTTACAGGGTCAAATATAGCACGTTACATTTCAAATTGAAATTCGCCAGATAGGTTACGTTGCCTTTGGGACTTTATAGTAGCCCAGGAATGAAATTTACACCCATAATGGCATACCATTTGCAATAGTAGACAACCCAAGGTATTGCAAACAGGGTATGTCCAGTCTTTTTTAGTAGCCAAGTCACAAACACTGGCCAAAGTTAGCGTTAGTATTTGTGTGTGAAAAATGCAAAAAGCGCCAATTTTGGCCAGTGTTTGTGACTAAGTGGCTACTAAAAGCTGAACATATTTGTCTAGCTACAAATGGTATACCATAGTATTTTCATTCTTGGGCTACCATAAGTCTCAAAGGCAATGTATCTGGCAAAATTTTAATATGAAAAAATGAAACGCCAAGCCTTATATTTGGCGCTGTAACTTTGAAAACCCATAAAACCTGTACATGAGGGGTACTGTTGTACTCGGGAGACTTCGCTGAACACAAAATATTTGTGTTTCAAAACAGTAAAAAGTATCGCAGCAATAATATCGTCCGTGTAAGTGCTGTTTGTGCGTGAAAAATGCAAAAAACGTCACTTTTACTGGCGATATCATCTTTGTAATACATTTTACGGTTTTGAAACACTAATATTTGTGTTCAGCGAAGTCTCCCGAGTAGAACAGTACCCCACATGTACAGGTGTTATGGTGTCTTGAAAAGTTATAGGGTTAAATATAGTGCTAGCAAATTAAATTCCCTTTACTCTCGGCATGGGTTGTCAGGCAGGTCCTGCTAATTGTAATTAATTAAGATACCTAATTATGTAAAAATATTACATAAATATATATGTAGAATATATGTATATATCTACGTATGTGAATCTATATGTGTATATATATATATAATTTTTTTTAATATTTTTAAATATATATATATATATATATATATATATATTTCGTTCTATGTGTATTTTGATATAAATATATATTAATATCACAATACAGTAAGAACGAAATAACACATCTATATATTTTTTAATTATTTTTTTTATTTAATTTTTTTACGTATTTACCAATTTAATTTTAACAATAATTATATATATATTTAATCAGCATCAGTCTACGTGTAATTTGATAATATATATATATATATATATATATATATATAAAATTATATATATTAATAGTAAAATACACCTAGACCGTATATATGTGTGTGTATATATATATATATATATATATATATATATATATATATGTTCTAAGTATTTTTTTTTATTTTTTTTACACTTATAAACTTTTATTAATTTTATTTTCAGCCAGCAGGGGGACCACCTGTCATTACAGGCAGCCCCCTGCTGGCAATGCAGGAGGCAGCTAACCCCGGCCATGTGACTGTGGGGTCCTCGCAAGGACCTCACTCTCACATGGCCGGGGGGGCTTCCAGGGGGTCGGACATGCCGCGGGGGGCTCCCTGGGAGTTCCCCCCAACCGCGATCGCTGGCGTGGGATCGCCGGCGACCGGGTAAGTACAGAAAGACCGGAGGGCATACTATTACGCCCGGCGGCGTTTAGAGCTGCCTATAATAGGGCGTAATAGTACGCCCTCTGGTCTTAAGGGGTTTACCACTAAATACATAGTATGCTACTGGTGACAATCTCACTTTTTAACGATAATGAAGTTCTCCATATCATTAAGGAGACTAGCTTTGTCCATCTAGAACCCCTTTATACGGATGAATGACTAATAGCCCTGGACCTAAAAGTACTGCTATAAGACCACAAAGCAGTAAAATAGTAAACTGCCAGAATAACTGTTACTAAGTACTTGTATACGCTATAATAAATAAAGTGGAATAATACTCAAATATGCCAATTATATACTGCTCAGGGATCTTTGAGGACCGCAAAGTTTTGAGACAAAGTGGAACTCTTACAAAAACTGTAAAACTCTAGAATAGCCAACATATTATACAAATGCCTAAACATGTTTTTAGAAAAGGTTTTAAAAAAAATTACGCTTTTTTTTTTTTTTTTAAGGGGTGTCTGTCATGACAAATCTTTAAATGGACCCTATAGTCACCAGAACAACTACAGCTCATTGAATTTGTTCTGGTGAGTAGAATCATTACCTTCAAGCCTTTTGCTGTAAACACTGTCTTTTCAGAGAAAATACACTACAGCCTAGTGATAACTCACTGGCCACTCCTTAGGTAGCGGTTAGAGATCCTTCCTGGGTCATGGCTGCCTAAAATGCATCCAAACATTCAGTGTCTCTTCCATCTGCATGCAGACACTGAACTTTCCTCATAGAGATTCATTGATTCAATTCATCTCTATAAGGAGATGCCGAATGGCCAGGGATGTGTTTGCATCATGCTGTCTCTGCCCCTGATCTGCCTCCTTATCAGTCTCAGCCAATCCTATGGAGAAGCACTGTGATTGGGTCAGGCTACCAGTTCTGATGATGTCAGCAGACTGCTTGTTTTTGATTTTTTTAGGCAAACAGCATGCAGATCTACAGCTTCTGGTTGGAATACAGTAAGAATTTGTATATTTATGGAGGCATGAGGGGCCCAGAGAGGCTAGATGGTGGTGTTAACACCATAGGGTCAGGAATACATGTTTGTGTTCCTGACCCTATAGTGATCCTTTAATGATAGGGAATTTACAGATTTTACTATTAACATGACGTAAAGTCATGATTTTATTAATGACACGGAGGCGAGTATTATGCTGCACTCTTTCTTTATTTACCTCAGCAGCAAAGAAAAATAACATTAAATCAGTATAAAAGAAACCAGTAAATAACATGAGGTATATCTTCCTAGCAACAGCAACAGCCAATCAGCATCCTCTTTATAGCATAATAGGCAGTGTCCAGTATACTACTTCCTCTTTCTTGCGATCCCGAACAAGGACAACAAATCCAAATAAAAAGTGGGCTCCAATTAGAGGGTATACGAGCCTTAAACTGGATCTAGAAGTCAAGCTGGAAGAGAAAAGAGAATATGGTAATATCCAAGTATAAAACTGGATTTATGCATAAATTCGCATTACATGAAATATCAGATATATATATACACATAACATGAAATTCAGTTTAGTCAAACCTTAAGCTCTTGACAGTCATTAACAAGGATAAAACCAGTAATCAAAAAAGACTTACCGTGAAGTCAACTTACCCAGAGAAGACCAAATCTCCAGGGATGGGAGGGAGGGATAATACTCGCCTCCGTGTCATTAATAAAATCATGACTTTACGTCATGTTAATAGTAAAATCTGTAAATTTTATTAAGACACGGAGGCTCCTATTATGCTAGTTCAAAGCTGTGAAATTATATCTCCTGTGAAGTGTTGAATAGGTCTAAAGTAGAAATCATGGAATGTAGACTCTGAAGACCAGCCGCTCTCATAATATCCTCCAAGTGACAACCAATCGAGGAAGCCTTAGAAGCCATTGCCCTACGAACCGAATGAGGCACTGACACATAGGTATCAATACCTGCTAGAGACATAACGTATTTGACCCACCAGGCTAGAGTAGACACCGGAAGATGCGACTTTTGGAAGAGTTCCTGTTTCAAAGGATTCTGTAACGTAGTAGAACGATGTTCACACACCCATTAGTATGCAACAGGGCAAAGGAGAGATCTATCAGGGAAAACTGGGTAAGATAGATTTTAGAGGAGGTTTTTGTCCTCCGTGAAATGTCAAAAAGGACACCTTCTGGAGTAAAGGAACGAGCAACCACCTCACGAGCTCGTACGTCAGAAAAACCTCTTGCAAGAAAAATAAATAAAAAATTCAAGACAATAGAGACGTCCCACAAGACAGAGTATCGTGGTAAGGGTGAATGAGCAAACCATATTCCTCAGAGAAGTCAATATATGACAGGATGTCAACCAACAGGCGTCCAATCAAAACTTTGATGGCCAGCAGAAATGGACGATCGTTAAGGTCCACAGTGCGATAGGCTTTACCTTCATCATAGAAGCCAGAAAAATGGAGGACAGACATAAAAGGAGCCGATATGGGATTTAAATTTATTTTCATGCACCAACTATGCCATCTGCTCCAAGCAGATTTATAAGCCTGTCTCGTGTTGGGTGCACCCTTGATAGGTTGGGGAGTTGATTGCGAAACTCCCTTGACCGACCAAGGTTCCCTGAAATAGACTACACTATGAGATGCAAGAGACCTTGGAGAACAAGAGGATGAGGTACACCATCTGGATCCTGAAGAAGGCACTCGAGAGATGGAAGGTTGATAACCATCTCCTGAAGAAAAGAGAACTATGGTTGGGATGGCGATAGAGGAGCCACGATCAACAGGTGCCGGACTGGCGATGTAGATGGAAAGGCAAAAAAATCATAATTCCTTGGAGAAAACATTCATAGCCAATGCTATCGGATCTGGTCTCCAACTGAAAAAACGGGGAAGCTGAGCATTCAAACGAGAAGCAAAAAGATCTATTTCCAATAGACCCCATAGGTTCCAGATGTCTTGGAAGACCATGGAATCCAAGTGCCAGTCGCTGGAATCTCCGAGTTGGCGTGAATACCAGTCCGTCATAGTGTTGGAGAGACCTTGAATATATTCTGCCGTGACTGAAATGCCGTGTCTCAGGCAAAATTGCCAGCAATCACGAGGCATGTAGGTCAGAATTTTGTATTTTTTGTCTCCAAGTGATTGATGTAGCGGACTGCTGACACGTTGTCCATCTTCAGAAGGATAGCGCATTGGGCTTGAGTTGGGGAGAAACTATGGACTGCAAAGGAACCGGGTGTTCCAAACAATTGATGTGGAGTGTTGATTCCAGGTTTGATTATCTGCCCTTGGTGGAAATAGTTCTGCATTGAGCACCCCAACCGTGCAAACTTGCGTCGGATTTGATTATCAAATCTGGAGCTGTACAAAATATGGTGTGCTTATTCCAAGCTTCCATGTGAAGAAGCCACCATTGGCGTTCATTCTCTGCTTCTGAGTCCAGAGTTACCATATCTGTGTATGATGTGCTGCCCTTGAGATGAAGTTTGTAATCGTTGTAGGGCTCGATAGCCAAGAAGACCTGTAGAAATGGCCTGTATAGATGCCGCTAGAAGGCCTAACATTCTCAACAGTTGTTTGAGAGAGAGTTGAGAGGTTGCTAGTGTTCGCCTATCTCCTTCTTTATATTGGCTAATTTTGCCACCGGAGGGTGTAGAGTTTGAAGGGTAGAATCTACAATAATCCAATATAACCCAGAAATTGTATTTGTTGCGTGGGAACGATAATGGATTTCTCCCAATTGGTCAGGAAGCCTAGGTTCTCTAACAGAGTCAAAGTCCATGCAAGGTATGTCCGGATTAATTGAATAGACTGAGCCAGAATGAAAATGCCATCTAAATATATTATAAGATGTGAGCTTGGTGAAGCACCATGGAGCCGAAGACAGTCCGAATGGGAGGCACCTGAACCTCTATTTACTGCCCTACCATGTAAATTGCAGGAAGTTCTCGATCTTGATGTTGTACTGGGATAGGCACTCTGAGATATGCATCCTGCAGATCCAGTTTGGCCTTCCAATCTGCTGGTTGGAGAAGATCCCTTAAACAATGCTCTCCTTCCATCTTGGAAGTGCTGATATGCTCATAACTATTGAGCAGTCTCAAATTTATTACTGGACGGATACCTTTGCCTTTTTTGGGAAACAAGAAAAGGTTGCTCACGTAAACCAGGGTATGCGCCAGAATCTCTACAATTGATTGTCCACAGAGACAAGGTCTGTGTCTCATTGGGAAAAAACAATTTCCCTTGATGGGGAACATTGAACAAGTAGAGAAAGGAAGTCTATGCAATACCCTTTCACAGTGTGAAGAACCTAAGCATCTGATGAAATGAGGGATCATACATGGGAAAATGTGTGAGCCTGCCCCCACTATCAGTAAGAAAGAATGGAAATTGTGAAGACGTCTTAGGAGCACCTCTTAGGCCACTAACAATCCAGGGTCGGCCACTTTGTGAGAAGGAGGTTGGTATAGTACATTGTTCAAAGAAATCGGCTCGGCAAGTATAAGAGCCTTGGTTCTGTCTAAAAGAACTTCTGTTTGTTTAGCAGGACAAAGGAGCCCAATTCTTTTACAAAGTTGTCCCCAAAGAGAAAACCTTTTGCCTGTGTTATCTGGCTCGTTTGGGCTCAATCTTGAGCAAGATCGATTTGTGGCGTTCTGTGACAACCGCATTGTTGGCGTTGCCAACTTAAATTACTCTCTGGATCTAACCACTTAAGATGGCGCAATCTAATTCTAGATCATCCTCCACTGCTTCAAAGATCTTGGCTGCTGAGCCCAAGATGCCCAGGATTTTATCCTGACAGTTTTGCAATGAAAATCTAAGCCTTTAGATCGCTTCCATCCTGTCTTACTCAGGAATTGAATGCTTTTAGGATTGACTGATAGCGTTTAACATGAGTCATCAGGGACTGTTCGGCGTGGCCATTCAGCCCGCAATTTATTTCACTTTGCCTTCTCAAAAGGCTGCGTACTCTGGATGCCAATATACTTGGCTACATGGTCTGAGGAGACCACTGGATGACATAGGTCGTCAGGTTCGAATAGGGGTTCACATTGAGTGTCCAAGATCCTATCGGTGTCCCTGAGTCTGCATAATCTACCTAAATCTTGGTAGGTTTAACAGGATGTGTATCCCAAAGGGATAGCATCCTCTTCATCAGTAATTCAATCAGGATCAGAAATCCTCTGAATCCTCATATATAGGACCCAGGGACTCCCTCAATATCACTGAGCTCAGATTCAGAGTCAGTTGGGCTTTTGCCCTTTTCCAGTCTAGTCGATTTTGCCTGACTAGTAGCTTTTTGTGCGGTGGTAATAATCGCGCCATTCGTGACAGGTATGAACTGTCCATCTATTGTTTTGGAGGAGTTTTAGCCTTATATGAGGCCTTGCGGCCAGGCTGAAGCAGAGCAGGTGAGTACAGATACACCTATATATAGTACTCAGGTACTCCTCCTCAATATCATATAGTACTCAGGGAACTCCTCCTAATATCCTGAGCTCAGATTTAGAGTTTCATTTGGGCTTTTGCCCTTTTTCAAAGTAGTCGATTTTGCCCGACTAGTAGCTCTTTCGCGTGGGTAAATTAATCACGCCATCCGTGACAGGTTTGGTACTGTCCATCTATTGTTTTGGAGGAGTTTTAGCCTTATGAGAGGCCCGGGCCAGGCTGAAGCAGCGCAGGTGTGAGTACAGGTACACCTCCATATAGAACTCGGTGAACTCCTCCTCAATATCCTGAGCTCAGATTAGAGTTTAATTGGGCTTTTGCCCTTTTCCAAAGTCTAGTCGATTTGCCCGACTAGTAGCTCTTTTGCGCGGTGGTAAATAATCGCGCCATCCATGACAGGTATGGTACTGTCCATCTATGTTTTGGAGGAGTGTTTAGCCTTATGAGGCCTTGCAGCCTGACACCAGGGCCTTGTCATTGCTTTTGCCATGGAAGTGTCAATTAAAGCCTGCATGTCAGCAGGATCAGTAAAGCAGAAATTCAGCTCATCTCCAGATACCTGGAGAGGCTTCTACATTAATCTGCATGTTTGCTGTAGACCAGAAGCAGAAAGATCCTCAGACTGCATCATAAATATAAAACAAACCTAAGGGGCTGATAAAAGCAAAATAATACCAAAAGTAAAGGGTTGAGTAACCCTCAAGTAAAAATAAATAACTAAACAGGATAAAGAAATGAAAGTACTCACAATAGTGAAAAAAAAAAAAATTGTTGTAATATAAAAAAAAGGAGCTGCCCGGCTGCCACTACAAAAAACCCCACTTGGATTTCTGGCAGTTGGTGAGCAGAGCAGCAGCCAGACAGATAAATGAAGGGAAAAAAACAGCACAATGGCACTATTCAGGAGATAAAGATCCTCAAAGACTCCCTGAGCCCCAATTGATGGTATCTTGGGGCCAGGGAGGTCAGAGGGGAAATACATTATCAAAGGATATACAATAAAGCATATAACAGATGAAATGAAGTAAATAAATAAATTACGTTAAAATGAAGTAACTAAATATATTTATAAACATGAAAATATTATAATTAAAATGTAATAACTATAATAACTATATTAATCACAGTATGATATGAATAAAGTAAAGTAAAAGATCCCACAGTTAAGAACCGTGGGACCCAGAGTCACTTAACTGAGGGAGCAGCAAAGAAAGAGGAAGTAGTATACTGGACACTGCCTATTATGCTATAAAGAGGATGCTGATTGGCTGTTGCTGTTGCTAGGAAGATATACCTCATGTTATGTTATTTTTCTTTGCTGCTGAGGTAAATAAAGAAAGAGTGCAGCATAATATAATAGTGTCTTAATAAAATTCCATTTTATCTATGCATTGTGCTAGCAGAATTGTAAGTGTCAAGACGTCTAAAATCAGAGGTTGAAAAATAGTCCATCCCCCCACCCAGTCAGTTGAGCCTGTGCCCATTGACACAGAGATAACAAGGGAATCTGAGAATGGAGAGAGAGAACAGATAAGTTTTATTTACACAAAAACAACATAAAGTGTCAGGACATTTAACCTGTTATGGGAAGCAAGTCTGTGCTTCCCAAATATGAGTATGCAGCAGAGGTGTGTCTTACAGCAAGTGTAACACCCACTGAAAACATGATTGATGCTCTCAGCAGGGGACAGGGAAATGGAAATAAATTTAAATATGAGCTTCTAACAGTAGGCAAGACACCATTAATTGCATAACATGAGTCAAATCAGATGGTTAGAAAAGAGCACACTTCTACGCCTCATGACAGGTTCCCTTGAACATAATTTTCTTATTTGTTAAAGCAACGTGTCCTATGTTGGGCGAGAAAGAGCTGGAGCACTCTGACCATTAAATCAATTTTTTAAGAGGTTCATGTAATTCAATATTGTCACTATTCTCAGAAAATATTTTTAATAATTGTTATAATAATTTTAATAACACAAGTCCATATACCTGTCTTTTAAGACACACATATAATTAACTCCCTGACTGAAAAGGACCATATCTCTTTCAAGATTTGTACAAGTTCTACAAACTTGGAATCTACAGCAGTGAACCAAAGTGAAACAGGAGAGGAAAAAAAAAAAAAGCACATGAACATTTGTTACATAGAAACAAACCAATTCCTATGTCTATACCTGGCAGAACCATCTTTGACTACAATTACAGCTGTAAATTTTAGAGGGCTAGTGGATGTATAAGTTACGCACATTTGAGTTCTTCAATTTTGACAATTCTTCTTGGCAACATTGTTATGGTCTGTCAAGCAGGATAGGTTAGTGAACAGCAAGCTTCAAATCTTTCGACAGAATCTCAATCTGACTGAGGGAACTGGGCTGTTTAGACAGTTGCAGAGTTTCTCCCCTAGAATTTTCCTGCATTTGCATGTGTCCATCTACCTCAGCCCTGACCAGTTTCGCAAATCCTGACAGAGAAATGTATGCCCACAACATCCTACCACCTCTATGCATCATCATGGGAGTAGGCTTTGTGCAACATATAGTGTTTTTTTGGTCAAAAGATTACATTCTGGTCCCATCAGTTCAGAGAATTTATTTATAACTGCTTACCATTTCTCCCATGTGTCTTTAGGCAAACTTCATCTGTTTGGATAGTTACATTATATGCACATTGGACGCGTCTGTGCACAGCAGGCTAGTGACAGGCATCCAATAGTGGCACACAACCCTCCTCCAAGACTCCTATGTCCTACAGTCAACCTGCTTTCCCCCTACATGCCCTTGCTAGCAAGAGGTAGCAATGCCAGTGGAGGCAGAGTGTGCAGAGGGGAGAACTTGGCCTCTGCCTGGAACAGAGGCAAGTTTTATCTTTAGTTTGTTTGGGTGGGTAAGGGAGGTCAGGACTTTAACTAGAAGTTAAAAGGGAATGGGGGGGGGGGATTGGTGAGGTTTAGCTAATTATTTTGTAATTTTTTTTTTTTTTTTAGAATAACCCAACCCTGCATGGTTATTTTTCTTGGGGAGAATATTTATGCACAACAAAAAATTTTTTGCAGCTCATCGAAGTGTTAAAAACAAAATTGTACAAATCTCAATAAAATTAATTAATTCCACTACAAAATGTGTTTACTGATGTGTGTACGTGTTTCTGTCAGAGTACTATGAGGAAAATGTCTGTTATTAACACTCCGTGTATTCTGAGCTTTGGTAACATGAAGGAAAAAAATCAGTATAGTAATGGGCACTCTTAATGCAATATTCAATTTTAAGCCAGCAGGATACCGTAGGAAAGTGGCACAAAAAGAAACATATTGAGCATTTTATCTAAAAATAGCTGGGCTTACGAGCAATATGAATGCAAAGAGAAAATGGGTCCCCTGTACAACACTGAAATACCATCACACGATCCAAAAAGAACCAAACTAGTTTTCATTTTCAAGGTTTTTTTAAAATTTTTCTAGGGCTCACACTGCAATCAATGCACTTAAGCACAGTTGAGTCTTAACAGTGTTACTAGTTATTCAATACCACTGCTAAATTATGTCAACTTGTCAAACGATGGAGGTATATTAAACAGGAATTGTGAACACAAGTATTAGAATACTGTATGAAATATTGCCCTGCAGGGTCTATATACTACCTTATTATACAAGCAAACTCTTCTGGTATTCCAGTCAAATAAGACTGTTTCCTCTTAGCAGGAAGAGGATTATAGAGAGAATGTCCTTAAAGGACCACTATAGGCACCCAGACCACTTCAGCAAAATTTAGTGGTCTGGGTTCCAGGTCCCTCTAGTTTTAACCCTGCAGCTGAAAACATAGCAGTTTCAAAAACTGCTATGTTTCACTGAGTGTTAATCCAGCCTTTAGAGGCTGTCTCACTGACAGCCGCTAGAGGCGCTTCCGCGATTTTCACAGTGAAAATCACAGTGAGAAGACGCTGGACGTCCATAGCATTGAGTCGGCAGGGGGACATTGGACTCAATCCCCGACTGTGTGTGGGTGTCCGACTGTGTGTGTTAGTGAGTGGGTGGGTGTCCGAATGTGTGTGTGTTAGTGAGTGGGTGGGTGTCCGACTGTGTGTGTTAGTGAGTGGGGGGGTTTCCGACTGTGGGGTGTCAGACTGTGGGGGTGTGTTAGTGTGTGTCTGTGTGTGTGTGTGTGTGTGTGTCTGTTAGCTAGTGTATGCGTATCTGTCAGTGAACGTGTGTGTGTGTGTGTATTTAGAAGGTGGGGCAGGGGGGAAGGCTTGGGTGGGGGTGGCGCGCGCAGGGGGGGGTGTTTGAGTTTTGTCCTGCCTAGGGCAGCACAAAACCAAGATACACCACTGATGCTACCAACAGAGTAGCGTTTAAATGGCACAGCGCGCCAATTTGACATGCATTCGCACTGGTCTCCCAATGCATCCCCCTATGTGTAAGCATTGGACTCGCTGGGATCATCAATATTGATGATCTTAGCCAAAGAGGCAGGGCTTCCAGTGAGTGCTGCAGTGCGGCAAGACACGGGGTCCAGAAACCTCAACTTTTAGTAGGAGACTGTAGTGCTAGGAATATACATTTGTATTTCTAATGCTATGGTGATGCAATAATTTTATGATATACAAAAATGTGTCAAAAATAACACTCGTGGGACTGACTAAAAATAAAAGTTACCTTTTATTTGCTCATTAAAAAAAAAAAAAATGTGCCAACGTTTCAGTTTTATCCACAAAAAAACGATCAGAACCACTGAAACACTTGACACTTTTTTTTAATGAGTACATGGAAACATGGAAGTTAAATTTAAATTTTAAGAACAAGTTCCAGGAGTGAAATCTTTTTGCCATTTGTGCTGATTAGAACAGTGCATAGAGAAACAGGCTTCCGGAGTGCAGGATTTCTGGATATATATATTTAAGGTAGATAGATTTTTTTAATTTGTAGTCCTATGCTACTGGCCAGGTCTTAAATGTTACCAGCAAGCAGGACTTGCCAATAGCAAGTGGAAATTTCAAGCCCTGTAATAATTTTTATTTTCATCCTTCATTAAAAAATATATATATATTTGTTCCTCATTGTTCTTTATAAATGTTACATGAACTCATTTTTTTTTTTGTTATATAAATCAAAAGAGTAAGAAGAACCCTTTAAAAATAGATTTCTGACAAAAAAGGTCATATCATATTAAAGGAGAACTCCAAAACACCACAACAACTCATTCAGCACATTGTAGTGGTCACGGGGATAGGAAAATATGTGCGCTGTCCCACACGATCAATCGCTAGCATACAACACTCACCCCTCAGATTACATTATCAATATAATGAATTACAAAAATTAAACTACGTGTAATGTTACATGACTTGCATATGAAGTCTTCAACCAACCACAAATCATTAAAATAAAAAAATATGATAAAAATTATAGGAGTTAAAAAAAAACAAAACCTTAAGCTTTCCTTTCTGATAGGGAAAATGTTTTAATAAAAAAACGCTACATTCCCTGTAAAGTAGCTTGCTGTGATTCATTCATGTATTCAGCAGCTCTTCCTAGTTCTGACTAATCTTTGTCCCTAGAGAACTTTCACTACATGAATTCTAATTCTGGTTGAGCTATATCCATGTAGAAAACTGCAGTAGATTATATAATGTATCAGCAACGCAGCTTTCAAACCTTTTACATACATAATGCAAGGTGATAGTATGGAATCCAAGATGTCTCGTTACTTGTACATCAAATACCAAGATAATTATATGGCATGGGTCGAGTATAAACATATGATTGATAGGTAGCATTCAATACATATTTGATTGATATAGTAAAGTCAAAATTTATATACTATTCTTACCTAAGTTACAACTTGAAAAAAATCCAACTACATGTTTATAGGGAGGATTTCATTTTCCCTCAATGGTAGCCATCGTCATGCACCAATATGAATACATGTAGTAACTTGCAAAATACCAGGATAGCTAGAAATGCATCCTCTGATCCATACAACATGCTTGAATTAACAATTGACAATTTAAAATCAAGTCTAAAGCATGTTGTGGCCTATACTTTACACTTAACTTTCACGGAGATCAATGGGAGAGCAAGAATTGGAAGAGACATTTTTGATGCCGCTTGATGTGGGAAGAGTTTACTGCAGAAACGTTAAAGAGACACTATAGTCACCAGAACAACTACAGCTTAATGTAGTTGCTCTGGTGAGTATAATCATTACCTTCAGGCATTTTCATGCACTCACTGCCTTTTCAGAGTAAAGGCTGTGTTTACATTACCCCATAGGAATACCTCCTGGGGCTGGAGGGGATTCCTGGGGCACTGTAGTTCAGGATGCTTAAATTTTCTCATAGAAGTGCATTGATGCAGGTGATTGGCCAAACTGGAATTTGGCACCGTCCCATCACACCTCCTTGCCGATTTCAGCCAATTCAAAGTTTCCCAATGGGAAAGCATTGGATTGTCTAAAAATCGTTAATTCTGATGTCACCAAGGAGGCAGATCTGGTGTGGGGCCAGCTCCGTCGAACCCACACAGTGCTGGAAATAAGGAATGTTTTAACCCATTCTAAGGCAGGGTGTGGTGGGGGGGAAGTCACCTTAATGGTAGTTTTAACACTATAGAATCAGGCATTCATGTTTGTGTTCCTGACCCTATAGTGTTCCTTTAATTCCTTGCAGTTTTGCAAACAATGCCAGAACTGCATAGGCACACATCATTTTTCACGTCTGTTTTTAATATATTGGACTTTCTCTCCCAATCCTTTTTGAAATGCATTATCTATATAATACTTTAAATGGTGATTCACTCCAGTCTAGAATGTCCCTTTAAGGGCAGACTTTGATGGCTTCAAGTAACAGAGGACAAAATGCATCATGTACAGATGAAGACACAGACAATTTGTACATTATTCTAGAGGGAAAATCAGCAGTACATAAATATGCAAAACTATTAGATATGGTTCAATCGCAAAGAGTGATGGATTGAGGCAAAGTATTTCTGTAATGTTACATTTTAGTTTAAGTAACAAGATGAAGTAGTCAGAAGCGATACTAGATTTAAGTGTCTGTTAAATGTACTTTCTTCCAAATCACATACATTTCCATGCCATTAACAATAGGGAATTAACCTGCAGTTTAATTTGTTAAAGAAAACGTGTACACATCTATGAAGGAAAACTGATGAAGAATTACCATTATACACTGAAAAATTTGTACTCACCAATAATTCCAACAACAAGTTCATCAGAAGTGTCATCACGACCCACTAATAAAGAGTAGTCAATAATAAGGTGGCTGGACAGAAAATGGGAGTCACTGTGGATAGATGCTCGAAGGACTGATTTACAATGTGATCTAATGTACAAAGGGTTATCTCGCACCATCTTCAGTAAGTTTTCATCCAGTAACACCACATCACAGCTCTCCTTTCCAGTGTCCGTTTTCACATTACGGTTTCTTAGTGAGCCCTTCAGATCAAAAACCTAAAACAACAACAAAAAAATTACATATACACATTATGTGCTTTATGTCCTAATTAAAATACTATTTCGGATAAGTGGTTTTAGTTTTGACTACAGATTATTGTATTCCTATTATTTTACAAGTCTGCAGAAAGAAAAATTTTTAATGAGGCACACTGCCATAATTACTTATCCCTAAGCTCAACGTGGCATTTTACAGAATTTCAAATCTAATCATGGGCAAAGTTTTGCCATTATATTTTCCCCTAGCATGACTCATTGCTATCTGGCGACGTCATGGATGTTTGATGAAGGAATCAGAAGAGAAATGAACATTGAAAGGAATTGAAAATAATCTTAAAATATACCACCGGCTTGAACTGATTGAATAGAAATGCAGAAATAAAAGGGCAAGAGAATAAGTCTCAACTATAACTACACTTTGATAACATTTGTTTTTCTATTCCTGGGAAACTGCAGTTTAAAATTCTAAATGTTGTGCTTCATACGTATACTATCGACTTTTTTTCTGAAAGAGAGCCACAGCGATGCTTTTGATTAAGCTGTAAAGAGACACACAAAAACAGAAAATTTTCGAACATGCACATTTGCACAACAATAGCAGTACTCCATAAGTGTCAATCAAAAAACAAAAAACAGTAATTACAGTCTAGTGGATTATGATCACTAAAGGTTTAACATGCTTTGTCCATAATTGTTGTCATACAAATAAATATGTTTATATGCTTTTCAAAAGTAGGAGGAATAGCTTATTTAAAGGAACACTATAGTGTCAGAAACACAAACCTCTACTCTTGACACTATAGTGTTTAACTAATTAGGTTCCCTGCCCTCTGTATTGCAAAGGAACTGTGTTTTATGCACCTTTTCTCCTAAACTGCACTGGTCTTGCTGCAGCTGGCTCAACCTTTCTCCACCTCCATGGCTAATATTGATAAACTAAGTCCATCCAATGCTATCCGATAGGAAATCATTGTGAGTCTCTTGCGCATGCTCGGCACGGCAAGGGCAACAGAGAGCAAGAGAGGGGGTGAGAGAAAGCGCAAGAAAGAGGGTGAGGGAAAGCGCGCAAGAGAGGGGGGTGAGTAATAAGTGGGGGGGGGGATGGAATGATTAACAGCCAAATTGGATGCCAATGAAGTGTTATTGTGTTCTAATACAGAAATTCAGGCCCCATGCTACCCTTAGGCAATAATGGAGTCCTCTGTGAAGCACATGGCCTTTCACCAGGCAAAACCAGTTGGGTTGTTGATAAACTCCTCCTCCGTTCCCTTGTGCAACCCCCCTTGCCCCAGGAGGCACTCTGGTTCTGTTACATCCTAAGGGATTGACTGAGGTATGTCCAGGGCTAACCTGTTAAAAGCCCATTCTCTCTCTTTGAATTCACCCTCCTCACTCACTCACTCTCTCTCTCTCTATTTTCTCTCCCCACTATACACACCCTCTCTCTTTTTGAATTCAGCTGATGATCAATGGAGTGGTAACTGTATCACTTGTTTGTGCCTGTTTCACTATGTTAATTTAGCCTTCTTTCCATTCAATCAATGACTAGTAGCAACATTTACTAGCCTATTTCGAATGTATACGTATTGTTTGTTTGTTTGATTAGCCTCTTAATAAATATTATTATTGAATTGCCGAAAGCAAGGAGTGTGGTCTCTGACGTTACACTCTGTTTTTTAGTTATTTTTAGTTAATATTATTAATTCCAAGTTTACTCCAACTTGCTAGTTAAAGTTTACTTCAGTGAGAAAGCGCGCAACAGAGGGGGTGAGAGAAAGCGCGAGAGAGGGGGTGAGAGAAAGCGCGAGAGAGGGGGTGAGAGAAAGCGCGAGAGAGGGGGTGAGAGAAAGCGCGAGAGAGGGGGTGAGAGAAAGCGCGAGAGAGGG
>OW240918.1:71874087-72005615 GCA_933207985.1 Pelobates cultripes | reverse complement strand
GGGGGAGCGAATGACCGTAAGCGAGAGTGGGAGGAGCGGATGACCGTAAGCGAGAGTGGGGGGAGCGGATGACCGTAAGCGAGAGTGGGGGGAGCGAATGACCGTAAGCGAGAGTGAGGGAAGTGAGTAAGCGAGAGAGGGGGAGTGAGTAAGCGAGAGAGGGGGAGTGAGTAAGCGAGAGAGGGGGAGTGAGTAAGCGAGAGAGGGGGAGTGAGTAAGCGAGAGAGGGGGAGTGAGTAAGCGAGAGAGGGTGAGTGAGTAAGCGAGAGAGGGGGAGTGAGTAAGCGAGAGAGGGTGAGTGAGTAAGCGAGAGAGGGTGAGTGAGTAAGCGAGAGAGGGTGAGTGAGTAAGCGAGAGAGGATGAGTGAGTAAGCGAGAGAGGGTGAGTGAGTAAGCGAGAGAGAGGGATAGAGTGAGAGTAAGCGTAAGCAAGAGGGGGTGTGAGTGAGACTAAGTTATTGCATTATTTCAAAAGGCATGACAAATTAATTATCTGTGTTTCTAAAGCACAATGATGAGGATTATGGAATATTTTCAGATACTGGAAGTATTTATATAAGAAGAGAATCTCTTTTTCTATAGTGTTATGTGGCATATTCAGTTTATGATGCACACAGTGATATAGTAGACTACAGATTGTGCTGTACATTCATCTTCTCCCAGAAGACTTGATCATTTTTCTTCCTCATCAATAGAGCTGAATGTACGCCCCAAAAAGACAAGCTTGGTAAATAGTGCATTCCATGCTGCAATTTGAGCACTGAAAAAGGAAGCGTCTCATCCTCTAGGAATCTTCTCTTCCTTTTCACCCCCAATATATACACTTGACTCCTTCCTAAATTGCTACGCCCTGGATGTCCAAAAAGGTGTTATAATATGATTAATAAACTAGCACTTTAATCTCCAGGTTTCAGCTGTTTACCTGAGCCATTTTTCTTCCATAAAACAGGTTTTCCATAACCAGAAGATCCAACTTCTTCTCGGTGTTGTTCTGAGAATTCTTATAACCAATTCGATACACTCCAAGAATCTTCGCCAAGGCAGTTGGTCTCTATTAATACAGCAAAGAAACGCAAATATACTAAGCCAAGATAATCATGGATTCATGCCATAAAATATATCCTAAAGCAGTAAAGTGCACACAACTTAAAGGACCACTATAGTGCTAGGAAAACAAACTTTTTCCTGGCACTATAGGCTCATTAGGTCCCCCCCCACCCAAAGGGCCCCCCTCTCGCTGGGCTGAAGGGGTTAAAACCCCTTAAGCCACTTACCTTTATCCAGAGCCGGGCTCCCTCCCCCCGACGTGACCTCTCTTCCCCCTCCGACGTTGGCTCCCGAGTGGAGCCAAATGCGCGGCCAGATCCGCACGTGCATTAAAAACGCCCATAGGAAAGCATTAATCATTACTCCTATGGATGTCAGCGTCTTCTCATTGTGATTTTCATAGTGAGAATTGCGGAAGTGGCCTCTAGTGGCGGTCAGTGAGACAGCCACTAGAGGCTGGATTAACCCTGCAGTGTAAACATAGCAGTTTCTCTGAAACTGCTATGTTTTCAGCTGCAGGGTTAAAACTAGAGGGACCTGGCACCCAGACCACTTCATTGAGCTGAAGTGGTCTGGGTGCCTATAGTGGTCCTTTAAAAATGGTTATACTCTAGGAGCAGAACAATTGACCTTGCAAACTTCATCAACACCCAAGTTGATTTGTACATCAACCTCTGCATCAACAAAAAATGTAACTTAATCAGTAACATTTCAGAAAACTATGGCTTAATCAGCATTGGGTAATGAAAGTGAAATATTTGGCAATACCAGGTATTCTTCAACTTTTTATCACTATGTTTGTAGCATTGGGGTAAAGACTACAAACAAAGTTATAAGGTAATTTCAAGGTACATATTGGATGTGGAGTAAGCAATCTTGACGTTTACATACAGTCAAAATACCTCCCAGGGGGTGACTTGTCATCCACACTTTTTGTCCAGTTTGTCTCAACACATTCTCCTCAAGGGGTCACAGGATTTGCACAACACAGTTCCTGAGTAACACTGGCCTAATAAAATGTTTTATTTGTAAGATCAGTATTTTGACAATACAAGTTATAAAACCTTTAGGATCCGTTTAGTTTATAGTTTCAAATATGATTTCAGAGCTTATATTCCAAGTGGAGGTACTTCCTAGTAATTATGAATTCATTATTAGGTGATTGCACAATCACCCAGGTCAGAAGCGATAACCGTAAAAAAAAAAAAAAAAAGGGGGAGTGAGTAAGCAAAGGTCTCACATTATGAAATTGAGGGTATTAAAGTAAAATGACTTAACAGAAAACTAAACTGAGGAAAAAAGCAGTTTACTATGTTATAAAACAATAGATTCAAAGATCAAAAGCGGTTTAAATTAAGCAAAAAATTAAAAAACAGTTGGCACTGCATCAAATTTCATAAGTTAAAATCAAATTATATTAATTTACAATTCTGCACAACTCATTTGCAGATTTTTGGAATTGATAATGTGTCACAATTCAAAGGTAACAGACTGTAAAAGGACATGGTTAGTTATTATGCTTGAAAAACAAAATCACTCCACATAAGCTACCAAATGATACAATTTGCACTGAAAGTCCCCCAAGAACATTAATTTGTGCGTAAGTCCCCTAAATCCTTATATCCCTAAATAAGGTATGTGACAGATCCCTCTGTCTTGAATTTACATGAAACTACTATTACTTCGTTTGCTTGAATTCGTGTTATTTTATTTGATTTGATTCATGTCTTTCCCCATTCGTGTGGAACTCTATATGCTTCCCGGAAACTACCAAACAAAACTCCCAGACGGCCGGCCACCCAGTAGAGAAGTGTGCTGCTGGTTAACCTCTTGGCCCCATTAGAACGCTGAGGTTAACCGCAGACACCTCTTAATTGATGCCTGTAGCTAGGTGGCCGCCATTTGTATACCGAACACGAGGTCGCGGCCATTTTAAATCCACGAAAGCTCAGCGGTGTTCGGCGATAAACTCATGGAACTCAAAACAGACACTTTTTGGCACAAACACCGCTGAAGCCGCCGACCTCCTTTCTCCTTCGGTAGAAAACTCACGAAGGTCCCTGTATTCTGTATTTTGTCCGCGAATAAGCCATACCCCAGATAGCCATCCCGTGGAGTCTATTCGTATGGAGAACACGGCGATTGTACTGTGGGCATAGGATCTGAGCGCTATTCGGTATTTTTGTGCGCTCAGATCCCAGCTAACTGGGGACACGTTGAACGCCTGTATTATGTCCATTTATTGTAAAGTTATATATTTTTATGCATTTTGTTACGGTCACTTAAAATGGCGTTTGGTCTTTATCCAGGGAGATAATTGAATTACTTCACAATTATCTCCCGGGCAGAGCAGAGGGTCTTGGGTAATTAAAGGGGCATGGCTACAGGTGTAACACTGATTGGCTGTTGTAATGTCCTTGTCACAGTCTCCCATTTAGTCCCCTAGGGGAGTGTCCACCAGGTGGGAGACCTACATAAATACAGGGCAGGTAGCCCTCAATAAACCAGATTCGAGCTTTGTCTCGTCATTGGGGGGATTATTCGTATGGATTACGCTTGTTCGGCTGTTTGGGAGACTAGCTGATTCGTGTGATTGGTATTCGGCTGTTTGGGAGACTAATTGGTTTGTGTGATTGCTGTTCGGCAATTTGGAGCGCTCAGTGGCTACCTCTGTATTCAGGAAGGGAACATCCAATACGGTAGTAACCCCTCTCCTACCGGGGGAGCCGTAACAAGGTAATTTATATTTCTTTTTCAAATACTGTATGATCATTATTTTAAAAAAAAAAAATTCAAAAGCATTAAACATTTATTTTAAAATCTGTGTATGGCTGCAACACAGGCTGTCATTTCTACAATTTATTAATACAGCAATTTTAACTAGACAAATAAAATAATAGCATTAACTTGTAACAGGGCTCGACAAATCCCAGGCCCTGAGGTGACCGGCTGACCGAGATTGGATGGGGCTGTCAGCTCGCGCAGGCATGTAGGCAGACGGCTGGCTCATTGAGAGCTGAGGGAGGCGGGACGGTGGCAACTGAATGAGTGCGGCGGCGAGGAAGGGAGATGAAATCTCCTTGCTCTGCTCCCTCGTGGGCCCTTCAGTGATTCTGTGAAGCAGAATAGGACGTCATTCCGGCCCCACATCACTAAACAGCGCTCTAGGGAGCAGAGCAGAAATGACAGCAGCCCCACTGGACCTCAGGGAAAGCTAATCCACTCCAGCTTTCCCAAAGGTAGGGAAGCTGGGTGGATTTAAAATAATAAAAGCAATGATTTGTGAGTGAGTGTTGCAGTGTGTGAGTCTGTATGTGCCCATAAGAGAGAGTGTGTGTGTGTGTGTGTGCGCGTGTGTGTGTGTTGAGGTGGCCTGCCCTCCACCAATCACATGGGACATGTGGTTTTATTCACCGTTTTTCCCACGCAGTGCTGATGGCGACACAGCAGGCCCCACCTCCATAGCGGAGATCATCAATCTTCATGATCTCACGCAATCCAATGCTTCCCTGTAGAAAAACATTGGGAGACTATTGCGCATGTGCAGCATAACGCCATGCTGCGCAATCAACTTCTTCTCATAGAGATGCATTGAATCAATGCATCCCTATGAGGAGCATAAATGTAGGTGCTGCACATTGTCGAGCACAAACCCGGGAAGCACTTCTAGAGGCAGTCGGAGTGACTGTCTCTAGCGGTATTACCAGACACAAATGTAAACCCTGCCTTTAGTCTGAAACGTCAGTGATGACATTGAAAAGCGTGCAGTGACAATATATGACTCCAGAACAACTACAATAAGCTGACGTGGTTCTGGTGACTATAGTGTCCCGTTAAGAATTGTATTTTTGAAGTTTAAAAATTTGGACCCTAACTTTTAAGCTGGCTCATAGATTTCAAGCAAATGTATCAAGTTCTGACTTAGAAATTGTTCTATCAGTAAGAAAATACAAAATCTATGGGACGGGACACGACAAGTCTAATTCTATTTTTTTTTTTTTGAGAAATTAATTTACAGATAGATATTTATCCTCCCTCCCCCACCCAAATAAACATTGCTATACCAAAAATCCATATTGCATAATATAATTTATGACAACCAAAACTATTTTAAAAAAAGAAAAAAACATGAAAATTCTCACACCAAAAAAAAAAAAAAAGCAGAAAGCCAACAGCTAATTAGACAAATATGTGTTGGTTTTGGATTCAAAGAGCCCATCTATGGGATCCCTCGTCTAATTGTTAATGCCTGGTGCTTGCTTTAGTGCGTGGTATATGTATGCACCCTTCCATTTACAGCAGCTGGCAGGCTCTAACATGCCTGAATAAAATTGATTTGATAGCTGGATTTAAATTAGCTAATTAGCTTTGAATTACTGCCATTTATAGCTCTATGTTATGTTTGAGAGAAGTGAAAATTAAATAAATACATTAAAAAAATTAGATACATGTTTATAAGCCACATTAAATTTGGGTCAGCATTAAAATATGTGGGTTACAAAGTCACCTCTATGTAGACATACATTTCAGGTTTTCATTGTGGTGACAAATTTATCAGCACAAAGTAAAAATGAAGAGACATACTTAAGTGAAGATAATTACCTTTTCTCCACATATTTCTATTTGTGTACTGTACAAGTTATCCCCCATAACATCATTCACCCGATGTAGAACAGTCGCATAAGCATAGAAGCGCATCAACATGTATATATATGTATATAGACAAGAGTGTAAACTCCATAATATGGCTACCGCATTTTTAAGTTGTGTAAGAAACATGTTCGGTACACCTGTCTATTCAAAACTACGTACATGCTAAAGATTAAAATGACAGGTAGCTGGAGAGTAGTATAATAAGAAACAAATCACCATAGTGCTAGGCTGAACAACAGAATACTAGTAGCTGATATAGGCATATGCACTGATATGGAGTCCAATAGATTGAAGAGAGTTGAGTAACAAGAGATGTAAAAAAAAAAAAAAAAAATATATGAAAGCAGGTAAACACAAGCATAGTTAAACTAAGTAGAAGCCACTGGATTCCCGCATGGGATGCTGTATAGCCTTCGGGCTCAGCTAGAAGCCCTGTGTCGCCTTTGATGACAGAAGGACTCTACCGGTCCATACAGGTCCTTTTAATAGTGATGGCAAGAAGGCAGGACCTTTCATATCCAAAACAAGTGCATCAGGCCACACCAATAATGAGGCTGCAATGACGCGAAAACCCGGTCAGACATGCATAGCATAATGTTAAAATGGACGATAGAAAAGGGAGTGAAGCTGCTCTCTAGGGAGACTGCTGCGGCAAGTGTGCCAACAGTTACCAATTTGAAAGGCACAATGGGTATGGTGGATATGTGTGCATAGCCATCAGTGGGTGCCATATTTTTAAGAATAAGGGAAGCAAATCAAACAGAAAAGGCTATAAACAGCTAAGAAAAGACACTAAGTTAAATTTACTTTAGCTTACCAAAGTGGTTTTGGAGTATAGATCATGCTCCTACAGTATCACTGCTAAATTCTTTGCCATTTAGGAGTTAGATCACTATGTTTATGCAGCCTCATGGCTGTGATTCACACATCCTGGAAATGTCAAAAATGTTTTCTAGCTTCCTTTATTATACTGTATTTCATTTACAATTCCTTTTATCCTTTTAATTGCCTGCTTCAGTCTGTGTACAATTAAATTCATTAACAGAAGATAAAAGGAGATAAAAATTTCTGATGTAAACACACAATGCCATGATATCAGTTTGCCTCCAAGAAAAAAAATGGTTTCATTTTCAGTGTGAGTCACTGGCGGGGGAGGTGTGGCTGGGGCTTAAAAAACAAAGTGATTTAATTCCTAAATGGCAGAGAATTAGACAATGGAACTGCGGGTGCAGTTAGTGCTGTTTTGGTGCTTAGTGTCTGTCACGTATCCTACGTATGTGGCAAAAACAGATAATTTTCTCGTGGTTCTTTGCAGTACTTGGTTGATTGGAAGGGTTATATAGCCCCCCGTCAGTCCACGGTAAAGAATGTCGACGTGCGGGTGACATCACGCAAAATATGCACATGCACCTTTTGGGGTCAAGGGCTAAGTACAGCCAATCGGATCTGCAAGAGGGTTATTTAAACTCACTTATTCCTTAGCTCATTTCCCTGTCGTGGTTTCCCTTAGATGGTTATCCGAGAGTGTGTTTCTTAATGTGTTCTTCTGGTTTTTGACTTTGGCTTCGTTTTGACTTCCCTGATTTCTGGTACCCTTGACTTTTGGCTTTTCCTTATCACTGTGTCTCGTTCTGTGCTGGTTTCAGATGGACCCTCGCAAATTAGAAGCCATTCTACAGTGGCCATTACCTAATGGGTTAAAGGCCATTCAAAGGTTTATTGGGTTTGCAAATTACTATAGGAGATTCAAAGGTTTCTCTACTGTGATAGCCCCCTTCACCAATATGACATGTAAGGCGGTTAACTGTACTATATGGTCTAAAGAAGCTAGAGAAACTTAAGCTTAAGAAATTATTAGCCTCTGCGGACATATTGATACATCTTGACACTAGCAAACCCTTCAAACTAGAGGTAGACGCCTCTGAGACAGTGGTAGGGGCTGTTCTTTCTCAGAGGGAGCGAGGATACCTCTTTGCATACTTGTGGGTTCTTTTCTAGAAAGTTGTCACCAGCGGAGCGTAACTATGATATTGATAACATAGAATTGTTGGCCATTATACTAGCTCTGAATGGTGACATCTTTTGGAAGGTTCCAATGATCCCCTCCTGATCATAACTGATCACAAAAACTTGGCATACATTGGAGCTGCAAAAAGGTTGTCTTCTACACAAGCTAGATGGTCATTGTTCTTGTCACGCTTTAACTTTATCATCAAGTACAGACCAGGTCCTAAGAACCTTAAGGCTGACGCCCTATCGAGGCAATTTGACAGAGTCAGGACAAGAACAAGAGTCCTCCCCCTATCGTTCCACCTGAGTGTATCATTGCCTCTACTGTCCTTTCCTTGTCTTCTCCTCTTCTTTGTGCTATCCTGTAACGGAACTCCCCGTACTCCAACCGAGTACCTTCCGTTGATGGACGCTTCCTAGCTTGCGCCGAGGACCACAAGCACCACACCAGACACCACAAGCACCGCAGACTCCACAACCGCCATAGCTTAACTGGAGTATCGCCGTCTTCCTTCCACCCTGGATCAGCTTGTGTCCTCCAGGACCGTGTGGTGAAGACCTCTCCTGCAGGAGAGCGTATCAGGAACAAGCTCTAAAAAGAGCTAAGTGATTAAAGCTCAGGGGAGTATGCAGAGCACAACAATCCCCAGTGTGATATAGCAGTTTCCTCCAATCACGAGACAAGACTACGTGTTGAGGGTCAAGAAGATCTGTGTTTAATTAGCACCAAAGGGCCTTCTTTTATGGAGGTCTTACACATACAGGACCGCCCACAGGGTTTTTCAGAAGAACCAATAAAAACATTACAACACGTACAATAAAGTAAACCACTCCCAGCAGAAATCCTCCCCTCTGCCTGTCATACTATTTTTTTACGACAATAGACTAACTTAATTATCACAGGCAGAACATATACAGTATTCTAAAACAGAGTGTGTTTCTGATCGTGTTTTTCTGTTTTTTGAGTATGGCTTCGTTTTGACTTCCCTGATTTATGGTACCCTTGACTTTTGGCTTTTCCTTATCGCTGTGTCTCGTTTTGTGTCCCTGACCTCAGCTAGTTTTCTGACTATTCTCTGGTACGTTAAGTACGGCCATTCTAAGGTCCGGTAAGACGTTACCCTTAGTTCTAGGGTGTGATACTATTCTGCGTGCTGGATCAATATAATCCTGACATTGTCCCTTTAATTTCTCCTGGAAAACTCTTTAATGTCACTTGTGGGAACATATTATATGAGCAAATCCATTCTGTTTACAGGGATGGAGAATTTATAATTAGTTAAGTCTGAAACTTCAATGATGGAACAGCTGCAATCCACTTCTAAAGAAAATTAAATTATTGTTTTACACTTGCCTAAGGAATGTTTGATTCAAACAAAGAGTCGAATAATGGTGTTGAATTTATTTACTGAATTGGTTTAGATTTTGGACCACATGAGGGTACATTTCAACTGAAACATCCTCAATTGTCTCTGGCACTGCACTACCATATTAAAATAGGACATGTGTTCAGCATTCTGATTTTCACTTCAGGGAAATTCGAAACAAGGAGGATACTGTAGAAATCCAATGACCATATAACTCTTACTAAGAACCAATGCTAACGATTAATAAACTGCTAAGAGCTGCATTGTTTCTTACTGTGCTCTTTTTTTTAATCAGTGTAAAGCCAGTTAAGGATCACAAGTTTGCACTGTAAGCAGACTACAACATTACAAAGCTTGTTCTAGCACATCTTAAAATCAGACAATTGTACAATAAATGTTTTGTGTCCTTGTTTCAATTTGTGTTAAATTCTCCTACTCTGCAGCTATACATTTGGCAGTATGTGTCTTGTCAAACTGTATTTGTATTTTCACCTGTATTAAAAGGAAATGTATTTTTTACTTTTAACTCTGGTTTAAATTTGTTCCTTTATAGCTTTGGTTTTCATTTTAAAGTCCTTAGGCATTACATGATGATCTGACATCAGCAGATATCTGCTCTCTACCAAACAGACTTGAGACTGCATTAAATAAATTATTAAAACCATTACGTTCGCTTCTCTGTCCAGGAAATACCAGTATGCTTTACCCAGAACAAGAAAAAAAGAAATGGGTCAGAGACATTATAACATACAATATGTCTTGCAAGTAAAAAGGGAAGGTAACTTGTGGATCTACTTGAATCTTGAGTTGGGAAAAATATATAAAATATCTGCTATTTTAGACTATACTTTGCAAGTCAGATGAAACAAAAACAAAAAAAATAATTTAACAAATTCATCCTGAGTTTGTTTTAATGTACAAACTCCACTAGTTAACTTTTTTCAGCTTTTAATACACGTTTTGCTGATGTAGCGGATGCAGCTGAGCACAAAAGAAAAATACCAAGTGTTTAAAATCGCTTTTACATTTTGTAGAATCCATTATATACTTGCTGGAATAAAACAATGGCATGAACTAGATGATTATGCCATCAATGGATATTTCCACTAAGTTTAAACAAATAGAAATAAGGAAAAATAAATGTATGTATAAGAGACCCCTCTCTGTACCTCCAAAAAGCAAACAGATTGACATTATTAAACAGTTTAACCCCAGAGTAAAAATGTACAGTATTTCATATGTGTGCACACTGTCAGAAAGAGATGGCTATTTTCTCTATCTTAAAGGAACACTATAGTTATCAGAACAAGTACAGCTTAATGTCCCTGCAGGCTTGTCCCTGCAGGCTTTTTATTATAAATACTGCCTTTTCAGAGTCTGAATGACTGCCACTACAGTTGTTCCTAGGCAGTAATGTAAACACTGCCTTTTCTATGAATATGCAGTGTTTACCTTAAAAGGCCTGCAGGGCCAGGCTACACACACCAGAGCTACTACTTTAAGCTGTAGTTGTTTGTGTGATTATAGTGTCCCTTTAATACTCTAAAGTCTTTCAACTGCATTGATTACTAAAATCCTACTACTGGCAAAATGATTGCTTGCATGCCCCACATTTTTACTATGCTTGGTGTGATTTTATTTAGGAATCTTATCTGTCCTGTTTACCTCAATCACCGAAGGCCCCAATCCCTTTTCTGCTCTACCCCATATCTATGGTATGTCAACTTGTTGTTTAGTCCAATACTTTAGTGTCTTATTGCCCTCCTCTAGTTTCTACTCCTTTATCCAAAAGTCCCTGTTCTTCCTTCTCTTTCCCCCCTACTTTTTTTAATCTTTGTCTTCTCCTGAATTTAGATTTTCTACATAACCCTCTTTCTCCCCACACCTATGAGTTGTAATTAAAATACTTATTTGCTTTTCAAATAAATCTGTCTAAATTTAATTAGATTAGTTGTTGCAGAAAGGTCTTAAATTCCAGTCATTCAATGTTTGCTCATGTTCCTTGCTTTCTGAGACATGTATTGAGGAATTATGGTCATCAAAGGAGCTCATAGTGGCCTCTGAGGTGCATGGACTAATACTTTTTTCTCTGCACAGACTAGATTACTGGTCTCCTCTGCTATAAGACCTTGTTTCACCACTTGCCTCTGCAATTAATCTGTTTGCATAAACACAATTCTTTTTTTCCTTTCAATACACAATATTCTTTTTGAACAATAACATTTAAAAGAGGGGGAAGGAGGGGAGGAACTGAATTGGATAATAAAAGTAACATAAGGAATTACCCAATGACTAGACTAAGACGATTATATAGATGTAATTAAATATTAGAAGTTCTATTTCACACTACATATTTTTTATCCCATTTTAAGATGTTTAAACTTGGCCATTTTATGATCCTACAAAAAAAAAAAAAAAAACCCTCACCAGGAAAGTCCTGATCTGACAGACCTACTCCATCTTTCAGGATTAATTTCACTATAAAAATCATAATTACGAGAGGCAAACCCAGGGCATTTTTACCTATATGCAGTATCTACTCTGGCAGTGCTTTGCACATGTGCATCTATGCTTGGATCCTAACTTAAGAGCTTGTGAACCAGAGGCACACTCACAGAGCATTGACATACTCCATTTCCAGTTGATACAGAACATCAGTGATACACATTTTAAGACTGCTATAACCATACTCCTATCCCTACCCAACTTCATATCTCCCAAGGTTAGGTAATATATTTGTTACTAATGCTTGCATGTAGCCCTGAGCCTTTTCTTAAAACTGAAGTTGTAGTGGAGGGTTAAAAAAAAAGATCACATCTCATACCTTCATTTGAACGGCGTTCGTAATGTAAGTAAAATAGTGTGGGGCAAAGTCAAGGAAAGACTGCACTTCCAGTCGAGGCATTTGCTTTAAAATGAAACGGTCATCTAGGGAAAAAAGATCAGAGGCAATTAACCATCACGATAACCAATTTGTATAGTTTAAATTTACATGTATCACTGTTTCATGAGGGGCATATTTACACTTGTCAAATTGCTAATGTCATCTAACATATTGTCTAATATGCAGGCTAAATAAAATTGTATTGCTAGGTTGTGAGAACAGGCAGAGTAGTAACTTAACTAATGGTAAGTGTTTAAAGCAAATCTACACATCCATGTACATTCACACATGAATATCAAAAAAAATATAAAAGACACTATTCTTGAATTTAAAGGATAATTCAAACTAGGATTCCTTGCTCCTGGGGTCTATAGAAATCTTAGTATCTTACTAAGAAAACCCGGAAGAAACCAGAACAAATGTTTGGGATTGACGTGCCTCTCCTGCAGGACACCTACCTATCATTTTTGTTCTGGGTTGCCCCTGTTGGGATTCACTTAAAGTACTCATACAAACTTTGTAATGGCCCGGGTTTGCTAAAACATTTTTGAGCAAGCATCATCAACTAAAACTATGGTTTCTGTGCAATTTTTGACATGTCACCATTAGCACCTTTTATTATAGTTAATGCAAGATGAGTGCCTTTGCGTAACCATATATGTCTTTTAAAGACAGAAAATCTTTAAGTGTCTCACCTTCTGTTGCATAGAATGCTGCACCAGACTTCCCTCCCCGGGCTTGCCATGGCACACAGTGAGCGAGGGAACGTATAAAATCATCCTCACTGCTTCCCAAAATCACTTTGCGCATTCCATGGAATTCTCCTGCATAATATATGCGACAGTAGAACTTTGCATTCACATCTGAAAACTCTGCAAAACAAATAAAAAGTAAAATCAATATTTTTATTAGGAATTTCTGACATGGATTATACGTTCCTCCTCTTCAAATAACGGCTATAAAATTAGTAGGTAAGAAAATACACACACAAAAAAATAAATGAAAAAAATAATTTTCATACACATTCTTACAGATATTCTTAAATAAATATGATAAGAAAAAACATTGAATTGCGCACTTTCAAAAATCTCTAGGGAACGCCAATGTTGTAAACTATGTACCAAAATATAATATTACAATTTACAACAACGCCTCTGTAACTTCTGTCTGCGCATTTGTCTACTGCAAGCTGGTGTACTGGGAAAAATGCCAACTCTATAAAACTCACTCATTCATTTTAAATTTTGTCTGGAAAGCAAAACCTTTTCCCTCCCCTCAAGTCTGACACTAGGTAATCTGTACTTAAAAGAGAAATCAGAAGCTTAATTAGATGTTTCCTTTTTTTTTGCGCATGGAAGCTTCTACCCAGATGACCGGCTTTGGCCGTGTCAATCATCTTAGTTATATGATGTAAAACTAATGGCACTGTTAAAGGAAACTTTGTATCTTGTTAAATTAAATAACTAAGGGCCATAATCCCTACAAGCTCATTGTAGAGGTGCAAGCAGCCTTTGATAGCTACCCCTCTTTGCAGCACCAAGGCCCAGCCCCTCTGCAACAACACCAATAACTTGGAAGTGATAGATCTGCATTTTTTCCTTCTAAGCTGCCCAACCTTGGATGGCAAAGATAGACATGCCACAAGTGCTGGCATTGGAAGAATAACATGAGTGTAACTTTTGTATTAACAGTGTTGCAGAAGGGCTGGGTTTTGAGTTCTGATGCTAAACTTTTTTTTTTTTTTTTTACTTTTTATTCAAACTACTCAATACTTGAAAACTCTAATTCTTAAGAGTACCCTTATAAAAGCTTTGGGAGTTTTAGAAAAGCCCAGTAAATGCAGAAAAAATAAATAAAAAAAACCTGATTATCACAGGGTTAAGAATGTAATTATTTTTAAATTAAGCTGTTGTTTTTGCTTTTATTTTCTTTATAGTAGTAAAGGCTTACTTTGGCAACACATGCTTTTAAATGTTCCCATGGTGCACAGCCACCCAAAATAAATAAATAAATACTATTGGGACCAGGATGGTTCAGGAGTTTGGACCAATCAGAGATCTTTGGACCAAGCTGAGACTATAAGGTCCGGTAGACTATTTGTCTGTGTGATCAATAGCTTCCCTAAGAAAAGCTTTCTGAACGGTGTTGATTCTTATTTGTCTTTATAATCAGCAAGCCGAATAAGGAGGCCATTCATCTACCAAGTACTCTGTTCTGAAGAATTCTCAATCTGGCAGAAAAAACAGGGATGTGTCAACTATTCAGATATGCTAAGTTCTGGCTCTTTGACATGACATTTCCCCTCTATTTTCTATTTTCTATTTATTTTCATTTCATACATTCTGTATGAATGAGCAGGAAAGTAGTAAACATCATGGCTTGGCATACTTACGAAGTTCTACATGTGGATTCCCTGACTGTTTCTTCTGTTTGTCACTTCCTTCTGTATCATCTAGTAAGGATACATAAAATTTATTTTAAAAATGTTAATAAGATAATTACACACAAATAACTAAAAATAAATATTACATTTACATCTAATAACAGGGCTTGAAAAAGAGAAATGTATTTTTAAGGAAACCAACCTCCCTATCAATTGAGGGGCACCAATCACTAAATTATAACATTTTCCATTAAGTATGCCCTTACAGGTCTGTAGCCTTAAGTGCAGTGCCCTTTTGAGATGTTCAAGGAGAATATATTTAATTATGTCCTGTGCAATGATTTAAAAAACTGTTATAGTTCATTTGGGTAGAATATAATTTGTAACATGTAATAGTGGCTGGTCTATTTACAGTCAATTCATACATTTTATAATTTTTTTTAACTATTGATTGCTTGTTTGTTTTTATTCAAAATTTTAAAGGGACACTATAGACACCTGAACAACTTCAGCTTAATGAGGTTGTTCAGGTGAGAACTATAGCTCCCTGCAACCTTTCTCATGTAAACACTGTATTTTCTGAGAAAATACAGTGTTTACATTGAAAGCTAGGAACACCTCCATTTGCAGTCACTCACAGTGAAGCAGAGGGACTTCGGAGTTGATGGAGGCATAATATGCCTCCATCCACTCAGATCTGCTGTGCACGAGCATCCTGTGTTTCAGTATCTCCTCCCACTGCATGTATACACTGAACTTTCCTCATAGAGATTCATTGATTCAATTCATCTCTATGAGGAGATGTTGATTGGCCAGGGCTGTGTTTGAAGCATGCGGTCTCTGCTCCTGATCTGCCTCCTTGTCAGTCTCAGCCAATCCTATGGGGAAGCACTGTGATTGGATCAGGCTATCACATGTCAGCAGACTGCTAGTTTTTCCTGAGTCTAACAGCATGCAGAGTTACAGCTTCTGGCTTGACTACAGTAAGATTTTTACTATATTTATGGAGGCATGAGGGACCCAGGGTGGGCTAGACAGTCGTGTTAACACTAAGGGGTCAGGAATACATGTAGTTGCACTGGTGACTATAGTGTCCCTTTAAGCAATTAACACATTTTACAATAAACAGACAAACAGTTACACACATTCAGCTTTACTGTCCTGTAACCATAAAGAAAAGAAAAAAAAGTATGCTGCATTCAATATCAAAGGCTAAAATTGTAATAAAAAAATTCAATGGAAATTAAGTTCTAATTTTTCAATAATTTTCAGAGCTAATCACATACTTAAAAGCACAAATAGATTACAGTGATAGTGAGCTACCTGCATGCTAGCAACAGAGACAGGGACCATCATTTAATATTCTCCCTTATGTTAACTTTCCTTTCCCATTGGCAGAAAGTGGGAATGACCATTTGCCTCCATGAAGACTGTCAAACCATTATTATTTTAAAAGTGGGATGGGTGATCCTTCATGTGATACATGTATAGCTTTACCCCACAAGATAAAGGTAACTAGAAGATATTCATGTAACATGTTGAGCACCTTGAGGTTCGGCTCCCTGGCTCTCTGCACCCTCTCTGCCCATCTGTCCCACTTGGTAATAGGCACTGTCTGCTCCCCGTAAGGTTTCTTTTCTCTGCGCTGACAAGTCTGGGCTCTTCCCTCCTGTGCCTCGAAAGAAGGATAAAACCCCTGAAGGCTTTTTGCCTGAAAAATATAAAGTAAATAAGGCACTTTTTTTTTTAAAGTCTCAAACCTAATTAGAGGGGGTCATTCTGTGCGAACTGGATTAAATATTATTAATATTATAACGGAATTACTGGGTTGCTAGGTCGTATAGTAAGAGATATGGTTATCTAGTTCATCCATTCCAATATTGATCAATTTACAATGAAAATTGTGGACAAAACCTGCCTTATCATACTGTTGATTCTGCCAATCCTGGAACCCAATATTGTGAATTAACCGTGTGTATAAACTCTTAATATTCATGTTATGCATGTTCATACTGAGTTAGAATTGTTCCCTGAAGCTTCTATTCGTTATGATTTTCTGGTCAATGACTTTGGGATGAAAATGCACTACTTCATTTTCTCACGTGTCAAGGCACTTACTCGGAGGCTCTGGTTCTGCAGCACGGTTAGGCTGAACCGAAATGTTTTCAGGTACTCGAGATGGACTGCTCGTTTTTGGTCTGTTATCCATCATGCTGGCAAAATAAAAAGCTATTACGAATACAATTACAAAACGTCACATTTAAAATATATACTTTCTTTAGAAAGCTTGCAGGTAAACAGTCTCTGTTCGATCCTTCCATCATCTATTGAATATATTAAAGTCAATAGCAGGAATGTGGGGACTAGTACATAAATAAATCTCAATAAACACAAAATTCTGTTTATAGACTATCACCATCATTAAATTCAGACAGTCCAGTCCCTTCAGAACAAGTATTTTCCTAGCATCCATTTTAATTCCCTTCTGACTATACCCAAGCATCTTATTAAAGCACATTGAGTGACTCAATACCAAATTATAGAAACAAAAACTAGCATTTCCCTATTTTCCTCTCACAAGTTATGACATTTTAACCAAATAATGTAGAATCACTTGCTAATAACTTAAGCCCTTCACACAGCTAATATGTAATCATATATAGTATCTAGTGTAATTCCTCACTTCTGTTTTCCAGGTCTGTACACATGGAAGGAGTAAGGACTCAAGTAGCTTAGAAACTCTTTAACAGCCATTATGTGATATTTTTACTAAAGCTTCAATGTACACGTGGACTAACAGTTACAGAACAGTACAATAAAGTCTACATCTGCATTTACATCTAGAGCTTATATTTGACTTGTGATATTTATTTATAAAATAATTTACCAGGAAGGATACATTGAAATTTCTCTAGTTTTTAAGTATGTCCTGGGTTTACAAAACATACATATATAAATTTAATACATAACGGGTAATAAATATATTCAACTATGACAGGTGCATTCCGTGCTGAGGTATATTGCCATAGATCTCTTTAAAGATTTTAGATTGAATGAAGATTTGACTGTGTCCCTGAGGTTATTCTATAATTGCAGTGCTCTGTACGAAAATAAGGATCAAGCCACTTTATTTTTGTATTGCAGTATGCTAAATATCGTGTTGGTACTGGATCGGAGTTTATAGGAAGTGGGAACAGCTGGAGAGAGCATTCTACTTAGGTAGGGCGGGAGCTTCCCAGAAGAGCTGTTATGCACAAAGCTGGAAAGATGAAGAGTGCATCGAGATTGCAATGATAGCCAGTTTAGCTCTTTTAACAGGTCACACACAATGGTGGGTAAAGTAATTACATTCTAGTACAAAGCGGCAGTGTTTAGGAAGAGTTTGTTAACGGCTATCCACTTTTCTAACTCTGTGAATTGGTTTTGGAGCACAGCCTCAAGCTGCGGTAGATTGGGTTTACTAGCATAGATTACAGTGTCGTCTGCATAGATGTGTACAGTTGAGGATTTGCAGATGTTGGGAAGATCATTTGTAAATAATGTGAATAGCAGGGGACGTATATGGAATCTTGGGGAACACCACACGTGACTGGAAGAGGGAGGGAGGCACTATCAGAAATAGCCACATATTGCAATCAGTCTGACACATATGATCAAAACCAGGTTAGCGGACGATCACCAATGCCTGAGTTTAAGTTTGTGCAAAAGTGTGCCATTATCTACTGTGTCAAAGGCCTTGGCAAAATTAAGGAAAATAGCTCCAGTTAAGTATCCTTGTTTTATGCCAATTTGGGTGTCATTGCGAACTTTTAAGAGGGCAGTCAAAGTTTAGCAATTGCAGGTGCACCGAGCATCAGCAACATTGCTGGGATTTAATCTGGTCCACACTTGTTTTTCATTTTTAAATTATTAAGATGTTTATTAACGACACTAACAGACACAGGTCTAAAATTTAATTTCTCTATATGAGGATTTTGAAGATTTGGCAGGATCTGATCTTTGTGGTATGAAAATTAGTGTCATTTGTTATCTTAGCAACCAGGGTGGTAGCACATCCAACAAAATAATTAATAAAGGCATTTGCTACATCTAGGGGGTGTTGCAGTGTTTGGTTGTCTATTTTAACAGTGGAGGATTGGGAGTGTATTTGCGGGGGTTTGTATGCGATTTATGATTTTTCAAACGTTTCTTGGGTTTAATGTGTCATTGTTTAAATGTTTACTGAAATATTGAGCCTGTGCCATTTTTGACCACGGTGAATCTCTAAACTGGAACATTTGAATGAGGTCAGCTATAACCCAGGGCAGGTGTGTCCCTTTTATTATGAACTTTATGTAGAGGGGCATGCAATTTCCAAACATGCAAGAGCTCGGACTGAAAAAATGCAATTACAGAGTCTAAATCTGGGATTAGACTTAATCTGTGCCCTGGGAGGTTCTTGAGATCATTTAGAAAGGATTCAAGATTACATTTCTTGAAAGACCTGGTGATTATGATCTTGGGAGGGATCTGTGCCCTGGGAGGTTCTTGAGATCGCTTAGAAGGGATTCAAGATTACATTTCTTGAAAGACCTGGTGATTATGATCTTGGGAGGGGATTTAGTGGCCTTTATTTTGTGTGTGCAGTACACTAGACAGTGGACACTGAAACAGTTAGGGAGAACGCCCGCCTCCTGGATTCTGTCAGAATAACTGGAGAGAATCCAATCTAGCAAGGTATACCATATTATAGAGAGTTGGGAAGGAAATTAGTTGTATTAGCTGTAAAGTCTTAAACAGCGAACATGATTTATTAGTTTTAGGATTCAGCCAATTAATATTAAAATCTCCAAAAACAAGCAGTTCACTTTTTTGGTTTTAAACTACAGTTTCACTAAGGAGTTGGGATATGTCAGAAATGGAATGCACCAGAGGGCTAGGTGGGTGGTAGATTCCAGCAAGAATGATAGTTTAAGTGAAAGGGATCTCAATTGTGCCAGAAAGGAAATCAAAGGCAAAAGGGGAGTTATAGTTCTTTTTTAAAGGAGTAAACTTTATGATATAGCATCACCATTTCATTCTGTATGACCATGATACCTCTATATTTTTGTATACTAAATGGCTTGACATGTCTGCTTTGTTCTTTATGTATTTTATTGTCAGTTGGGACAAAATCATCATACATCAATAGATTGTTGCTTCCAGTAGCATACACTGATTACAAGTGCACTAACATCTCAAACTTGAAAACGGCAATAAAACCCCTATCTAAAATGCACTCATCAAAAAAAAAAAAAAAATATTAAAGAAACTCAAAGACAAAAAATAAAATGAAAAAAATTATGAGACTCATCTCATTATGTTACTAATTTTAACATAACTATTTAAAGCAAGTGAAGTTTGACATGGCACTTACAATTCATACCATTTTAAACAATGGATATAACAATGAATATGGATTTTTTTAATGCAGTAACATACTTGTTAGACAAGGGAACCTCTTCAGAACAATTCTTCATAGATGCTTTAGACAACTCATCCAACGCATTTCTGTATTCCTTGCAGCTAAGAATAAAAGTATTCACACACAGCAATGAAAAATAGTTTTACAGTTGGCCTGTCAACATTCGTACTGTACATCTTGTATTGAGAGATAAAGCGTCCAAGCAATTTTCAAGGTTCAACTTGTCTACAAGACTACAGCTGTATCGCAATTATCTGAAGATGTTCTCTCATTAAAGGAAATAGCTCACTTGATAATTCTGTTTTCCACACATAAGGCATATTTTGCACACTTTTTATTTTCGAATTTGACAGTTTTAGGCCAAAGTAGCCAATTTGGAAATTAGCTTTAACTAAATTAGCATTAACTTTGCCATTTCCCCATTAAATTAACACATTCTGTTTCGGATTTTTAAAATAAAGTAAGAGAAAACATTAATTAGGACGGTACAGTATTTATAACTTCATGAACAAGTGCTGACTAAAATAATGCTAAGCTAAAATAAAATATGCACATTAAAATTAGGATTAGCATGTCCCAAAGTAGAGACGGACATTGCATTCCCCAGATTAAGAAAGATAATACAACGTTACCTTAGAGCAAAGGCTATAATGGAACTTGGCTCCTTCTCACACACAGCAATGGGCACTCGCTCATGTTCATACATTAGGTAGTGTTTATCGGGGTCACTGTCAGAGGTCAAACAAGAAGAAAAACGCATGAGTAGAAGGAGGAAAACAGAACAGCCAGTTAACTTGTTAATTCATCTAAAAGTGTATTTTTAGACTGTGACAGAGCAAGGTGGGTAAGGATAAGTGTTGACCCAAATACAGCATAGGGAAACACACAGAGGACCACATGTATATATTATGTCACTGAGGAAGGATGAAGAGACCCTTAAAGCACAAACAGGTATATACTTTATACTTGTGTGTGACTCTGCAAATGGCTTATCCTTTCACAGTTACAGAGTATGTAACTGATTATTATTATTATAATATTTATAGAGCGCCGTCAAATTGCGCAGCGCTTTACAATGTGTGGGCGAACAGACATGTAACCAGACAAGTTGGACACACAGGAACAGAGGGGTTGAGGGCCCTGCTCAATGAGCTTACATGCTAGAGGGAGTGGGGTAAAATGACACAAAAAGGTAAGGATAGTATTAGACTAGTGACAGTTGCAGAAGAGGAATCAGTCAGGAGCTATTAACAGTTTAATTTATATGCTTTTATGAAGAAGTGGAGACTGGGTGAGCATCTAACGGAGGAGGGAAGTGAGTTCCACAGGAACGGTGCAGCCCTCGAGAAATCTTAAAGGCGAGCATCAGAGGTGGGAGTACGGACAGAAGATAGACTTAAGTCTTCAGCAGATCATAAGGGCCTAGACGGGACATACTTGTGTATAAGGGAGGATAGATAGGTGGGAGCAGCATTATGTAGAGATTTGAAAGCAAGAACCAGAATTTTAGATGAGCTCTATATTTTATAGGAAGCCAATGTAGGGACTGACAGAATGGTAAGGTATGGGAGGTGCGGGCGGACAGGAAGATGAGCCTCGCCGCCGCATTCATTATGGACTGTAACGGATAAGACTCCGACACAGACACACATGGGTAAAGAGAGTATGATTAAGGAGGGATGAGACTCCTGCAAGGCTAGACATTTCTAATGAGAGAAGTAACTTTCTTCCCATTAGGTTTCAACTTTCCTGTGTGCAAAGTGTTCTGGCACCCGTAGAAAGTAAGCGAGAATTATATTCATGCTCAGCACAGGATATCAATTGCTTATACAGATCCATACACCAATAAAGAGGTTGATTAGTCTATATTGAAAACCAGAGCTTTCAGCTATAACTAATAAAAGGCATCAGTACTTGTTAACGAAAGAAAGAAAAAAGAAAGAATACAACACTGATCTAGAACCCATAACTCTGTACTGATAAGGTAAGCACATTTCTTACAAGGGCAGTGGAATCGGGTTATAGCTGTTTCCAGGGAGCAAATTTGCAAGTATCGCTTTCATAGTGGATTTTTCTTTCACTTGACTGTCTGTAGAGCCCAGCAAGTGGCCGTCAAACACATCTGAAAGAGAAACAGACCCAGTAGCTAATGTTAATACGAAAATCATTAATTTCTTGATATCATCACATACTGGACCTTTTGAACAATATGCATTAATTAATGTCACAATAACAAGGGTTTGCCTGACTGATCATTAAGGAGTTAAGCAAAATAATAAATCAACTGCAACATTATTTTTTATTTTATTTGTATTTATTCCTATTTATCTCCTAGTATGCAGAAACATTTTAGTAATTTATGGCATGGAAAATAGGTTTTCTACGTGAAGTTTCCCTAGCAGGATGCAATGACCCTGTTTAACAGTCGGTCGTGAGGGAAGATTTATATTCTGCATATATTTATGCCAGTGGTACTCTTTGATTTACCGGCTAATGAAATTCTGTGTTGCAAGCCGTCTTAAGGCATAGCACGCCTTGGTAAACAATCACAAAAGTAACTCCTTAACACAAGAGACCAAGCATGCATTTAAAGTAGATGCAGAGATGTCAACTTAGCCAATATCACGCCATAAAGCCTTACCACCTCTGTGTTAGCTGTGTGGCTTAAGGCTTTGGAATGCTCAAGGCACTTTAGAAGTAAAACATGAGACAGGTATTAGCATATGTGGATGAATAAAAAAAAAAGTGCTTACTAAACTTTTTATTGTAATTATGTGCTTTTTTTTTTATGAATAGCCTTTCAAAAAAACATTTGTTTGCTCTACAGTGCTTTAAATATAATTCAGATGGTACAGGTTTAGAACAGAGAGAACATAAATCATTAAATCCAGGGCACGTATAAAATATTTTCAGATTAAAGTTGGCATGTACATTTTCCAAAATGATTTATGAAGAGCCTTTCATAAATCCTTCGTAACTAGAGGGCACCAACAACAACATATACAATTAAATGCACTGAAAGAACCTCCAGAGCAAAGAATTTATCCTCATCATGATATGTATAGCCAGATTTATTCCTGGGGCCAGAGAAAAAAATTATCAGAACAATAATCATAACCCACCCCCCACCACAACCACCACTGTAACTTACTAAGGGGTAAGTTACAGAAAATCTATTATTCACAGCAAGCATCAGCAAAGTCTATTTGTGGTTGTCATATCTCCTCATTTAAATTCTGCTACATCTTTAAAATTCCCTCATGTAAAGCAGTTTACTTTCTGATAAAGAGAGCTAGCTCTGCTTCTCCTTCGCTTATCAAGTCAATGCAGGTATGTCTGAACCATTCCTGTAAATGTCAGGCTGAAGTGTAAGCAAACCTTGAAGCATACAAATTGGCTAAATAAAATGGATGAGCAGGTTATCTATCGAGCATTGTGTACCTTCAGAGCTGCTGGCCGTATCCATCTCCGTGGTGCTTAAAGTTGTTGATGTACCAGAAAACAACTGATCTGACACAATTTCAGGTGGGCTGGGCAATTGGAGGTGTGTTGAGCCAGTGGAACTTTGAGATAAGGTGGTCATAAATCGATCCTCTGTTATTCAAATGAAGAAAACCGCTAACATTAGTATTCAGGAAGTTGGAGAGATTCATTTCAGTTATTTCTATACGGACTTTAAAGAAAAGTTTGTTTTAATATTAATTTGTTTCCAATATCCTGCCTTCCTTTATGATGGCAAGACCAATATTTTGCACAGCAAATGCTGTTTAGGTTTTCACACAACTATAAAGAATGAAAAATCATGACTTTATGGCATTTTTTAAAATATTTTCTATATGACTAAAGATACATTAAAACTCTCTAAATAGAAGGAATTAAAAACCAAACACATAATTTCAAAGCTATATGGTGATAAATGTATGAAGAACACAATTTAACACAAAATAAAGCAAATTATGATATATGGATATAGCCAACAACTTGGAAAATCAAATTGGGGGAAAATAATATCTGAAATGATAACTGTGGAGGAGTTACATTTTATGTGCATCTCTTGGGAGTGGGAACATAATCATTAGTAGAATCATAGAATTGCTATAGACAAAATTTTGCTGAATTTGCTTAATTTTCACATAATGTAAAGCTCTCATTAAAGAATAAAACAGCAGCTCGTTTAAAGAATGGGCAGTCGGCCAAGTTAATGTCAGATCAGTTCCATAAGAAGGAGATATTCACCAGGGAATATTTACAGCACATCAAGACAGCTATAACGAAGACTATTCTTCAAACTACAGAGCGTATGTCTGCACAAAACACTGCTGTGTCAGGAGCCAACACAGGCAATTTGTGACAAGGTGTAGGATTATGAAGCTGCTCAAGTCCAGTTTCACCAAAACACCTAAGGGCATAACTCACTTTTACACTTTCTACTATCATTGCATAAGCAAGTTTAGGCTGCACTGAGAATTAACAAAAGGCAGTCTCAAAATGCTCCTCTTTAATAACTATATACTTTGCTGCAGTAATAGTTTCCTTGCAATCAGAAACAATTACTGTAGAACCTTCATAAAAATATTTATGTTAGTTTTAGGTTTTTAATCATATACTTAAATTAAACCATATTTTATACTTTAATTTCATATTTTGACACACAATGTGTTTATCCAAGTGTCCCTGGGCAAGACTGTATGAACACGCACATCAGACCTAAGGAGAAGGGCTACATGAAACATATGTGAGAACATCTACACTAAGACCAAAAAACTGCTAGTTACACAAGGTTTGAACATTGTCAAGAAGAAGCTAGTGTCACAACTGTAATTAGATGTACTACACAACACATCATACATAAAGTCATGCGGAGGAAGAAATTTCCTATACTCACACCTATACTTGCATAAGGTAACCAACCTGAATCTCTGTGCCAAGATGGCATAGCAGCAGATATATGAGAGCTGATCATAAGAAGCTAGCAGTCCTTGACCACCAGACAAGATTACCAAACATCACTGGAAAACTTCCACTAAACAGTATGCTAGAAGCAGTTAATAAAGGCACTGTCCACAATCCCAACTAACACCATGACAAAGACCAACAAGCTCATATATGCCACAGCGGTTGTGATCCTCCAAGTGATCGACTACAAGATCAGGCTGAAAGAGAAACCATGGCCACCATGGAGACTAAGATTGAAAGCAAAGAAAAAGGCAACACATAAGGAAATTAGTAATCTGGATCAACTTCACGGAGATGGAAAAATCAAGGATAGATCTGCTTATTGAGGAAATACAAGGGTATTCCTATAGCAGAGGCTCTTGAAACAGCTTAGCAAAGGCTGACAGCACTGGTAAACAGACTGAGCAGATACAGAGGATCAGAATAAATATTCTGTTTACCATCCAAGTTGTATACACAGCTGCAGGGTAACTACAACGTTTTCATCCAGGATCCACCCAGAGCAGAGACTGAACAGTACTGAAAGAACATCTGGGAGAAAGAAGCATCATATAACACCAAGGCCCAATGGCAACTTGAAACTCCCAGAACAGAAACCAGTCACCATCACGGTCTGAGATATTATTATTATTATTATTATTGCCATTTATATAGCGCCAACAGATTCCGTAGCGCTTTACAATATTATGAGAGGGGATTTAACTATAAATAGGACAATTACAAATAAATTTACAGGAACAATAGGTTGAAGAGGACCCTGCTCAATCGAGCTTACATTCTATAGGATATCAACGCTACATGCGCCTAACAGCACAACTGAACCTGCTACTAGCAACAGGCTCCCACCTGACAAGGCAGAATAGTATTGCTGACAAAGGAACAACATAATCTAACATCTGACCAATCACATGCACAACATGGATGAGTCAATATATGAGCAATACCCAAAGGGGTATTGAAAACAGCAGCAGAGGATCAAAACACAAACTGCTGGTAGACCAGACAGACCAATCTGTGCACACTCTGGATGGACTACAAGAACATCTATGACAATTCCACACACGGATACTGGAATGCTTGGCTCTATACAAGGTCAACAAAACAAGGAGAGCCTTCATTAAGAACTTCGTGGGCAACTGGGAAACAACTCTAGATGCCAGTGCCAGGACAATAACACAAGTGACCATCACTATCCCCAATGCTTTTCTGCAAAGGCCTCAACCGACTAAAGCAGATCATCACAAAGAGTGGATAAGGATAGAGATTCAAGAGTAGAACTACCATCGGGCAACTACTCTACATGGATGACATCAAGCTGTATGCCAAGCGTGGGCAGGACATTGACTCACTGATCCACCTAACTAGGACATACACCAAGTAAATGGGAATGTCGTTCATGCTAAATAAGTGTGGGAGGAGGATAACAAAAAGAGGGAAGATAAGGACTGAAGGAGTTAGAGTACCAGAAAGCAAAATAGGAGATGTAATCATCAATTTTATCATCTGGATTATGATTCTTCAGATTATATAAATTCGCGTAGTAATCACAGAATACCTGAATACAATTTCTTCTGGGAATAGACATTTTATTTGCCATTATCAGTTTTGAGATGTTGCTATTTAATCTGCTTGCTTTAATTTATTTGTTAACATTTTTCCAGCTTTGCTGCCAAAATATATAAATATATCTACTAAAACTTGGGGTATATAATAATATAATAAATACCAGGTTCTGTATTCATCGTCTTCCTTTTGAGTAAATGCTTGCCTGGTTGACATAACAGCCAGCGTTATAGAACATGGGAATGTTACATCAAGATAGCACCCCCAGGTCTTTGTCAAAAAATAAATCTTTTATTTGCTTATAAAATAAAAAAATTTTTGTTTGATCCTACAAACCTTCATCAGGACCAATGGTCATTTGTGGGTCAACCAGTATCATTTGTGATTTAAAGCTATAGAAGCCAGTTTTTGGCTCACCTATTATGATTTCAGTAAAACTACCCAATATTTCCCTCCACAATAAAGAGGACTGGTAATCCAGATCCAAGTTTAAAGGAACTCTATAGGGTCAGGAACACAAACCTGTATTCCTGACCATACACTGTTAAAAACACTATCTAGCCCTCCTGCTCCACCCTTGCCCCCTAACAATAGGTCCCCCTCATTATTTTTTAGTGCCCCCACCTGCCGCTCAGGAGGACAATAGGTCCCCCGCCCTGTTATTTAGGGCCCCCACCAGCTGCGCAGTGGTGGGAGCACTAGGTTTTTGTTATTAACAGTGAGCAGCCACTGACTGCTCACTGTTTACTAGACATGCCACTACTCGCGATATAGCAAGTAGGGGCAGCATTTACGAACACTAAGTAATCTTTACTTATTAGTAAATGTGGCTGAAAGACCAATTTAGGTCTTTCAGCCTTTTGGTAGATAGCTCCCTAATACCGTGGGAATTAGTGAGTTCTCTACTAAGCGGCTGCAAGATGCAGCCGCGGCAGGAATAGGATCGGAGTTTCATTCATTAGAATGAAATTCCGATCCGAATAAAGTCCCTAATTGCGTCCTAACACAAATGAACAAATTGTTCTCATTCTGTTTTGACGCAATTCAGTAGATTTGCCGGCGTCCTGTCTAAGTGACAGGACGTTCGGCAATACTGACAGGATGCATCGCGGGAACAGGGAGGAAATCTTAGAATTGTGGGAAAATTTCTCTGACCACTGTAAATGAAGCACACTTTGCTCCTCCGCTGGTCAGAGATGGTCAGGCGTAGGAAACCTCCATAAGACAAATTTGTCTTATGTTTTAAAGAAAACTAGAGCAGACAGGAAGAAATGAAGAACAGATCCTGACAGAGGGAGAGAAGAGGAATCGATTGGGGAAATGTAAGTTCGGCATGACAGTGCCACTTTAAGATTATTACATTACAAAGGTATACAAATTAGGTATTATTGTACAGTACAGATATTGTGGAGTATAGTTAAGATCATTTTATTACAGTGGGACACATGAGATTTATTTTTTTTAAAATAAGCTGAAAAACTAAAATGTGTATGTAAAAATACTAATACAAATAACATATTATATATGTTATCTGTCATCAAAATGTATTTAATTTATTTTAATTTTTTTGTGTATATATTTACGGTGTAAGTATGAGAAGAAAATACGATTAATAAAGATTGGTAAATAAAAATACAAATACCACACACTTTAAAGGAAGAAAATGGTGAAGAAAGCCTCTATAAAATTCTAAACATATAATCTGATAGTCCCCATGGTGTCCACTTTTGTAAATGGTATGCATTTATGGAGTAAGTTAAAGGGAGTGGTCTGGGTGCCAACTCCCACTACCCTTAACCCTGCAAGTGTAATTATTGCTTTATTAAGAAGAGTTTACGGAGCATAATTTGTGGGGTTTGAAGACAGTGACGCACATCAGATTAGAAAAATGCCCAGATAAAATGTAATGTGTACGGAAAAATGCAAAAAAAAATGAAAATGAAAATTACACAAACTGACAAACTGGTGAAAAAAATTACAACACATCAAGGTACAATATAACACTATATGTGTACTTTTACAAATTGTAGGTCTTTGTGGTTTAATTTGAACAATCTATAACACGCCCCAAAATGAGCTATAAGCCCATCAAATTTGTCTCTGAAATACTAACTGTAAAAATGGAAATGGTCGGGTCTTATGAAGCTGTAGCTTCACATGCTAGGGACATAGGCATACATTGTTGTTATAATTGTACCCTGAAGATGTAGTTGAACACATTATGAGATTTTGCACAGTAAGAGCACACTTCAGGTTTACAAGATACGCATTAAAAAAAACCTAGTTATATAGGAGTATTAAGGATAGACCGATTATTGGTTATCTGCCAATATTTCGGATTTTGACAAATATCTGTATCAGCCACTATTGATACCGATATTGCCGATAATGTGAGAGGCGGCAGTGACCTAACGCACACAGGGCCGGTGCATCCCTAAGGTGGAACACGCGGACGCCCCGGCTCTGGGGGCGCAAGAATCAAGTGACTGGCAGGAAGGAAGCGCACAGCGCGGTCGAGTGGAACAGAGCGAACTACGGTACAGGGGCTTCAGTTTCCTGTACCTGGCCGGACTGACAGGAAGTGCACACAGAGAGACAGGGAGGGGAGAAGTACAATAAGGGCCTGGGAGGGGAGGGGAACGGAACACTAAGGGCCTGGGAGGGGAGGGGAACGGAACACTAAGGGCCTGGGAGGGGAGGCGAACGGAACACTAAGGGCCTGGGAGGGGCGAAGGAACACTAAGGGCCTGGGAGGAGCCTGGGAGGGACACTAGGGCCTGGGAGGGGGAGGGGAGGGACGGAACACTAAGGGCCTGGGAGGAGGGAGGAACACTAAGGGCCTGGGAGGGGAGGGCGAACGGGAGGGGAGGGAGCTAAGGGCCTGGGAGGGGAGGGGAACGGAACACTAAGGGCCTGGGAGGGGAGGGGAACGGAACACTAAGGGCCTGGGAGGAGCGAACGGAACACTAAGGGCCTGGGTGGGGAGCGGAAACACTAAGGGAGGGGTGGGGAGAGGAACACTAAGAGACAGGGAAGGGAGGGAGGAGAGGAACACTAAGGGGGACTGAGAAGGAGGGAGAGGAACACTAAATATTCTTGAAAACATAAAAAAATCTGACTGGCATGTATATTTTGTGCATTTACCACTTAAAAAAAAAAAAAAAAGATTTGCAAAAATAAACAAACATGTTCAGTTAATAGTAGATTTGTGTAGAAATGGTTTATTTTTTTCAAAATGGTAAATGTACAGAATATCGTTATCGGTAAGTTATTGGCTATCGTCCTGAAAGTTCACTGATTATCGGTATCAGCTCTAAAAAAAAAAAAAAAATCAATATCGGTCGATCCTTAGTGTGTTTGTTAAAACTCTGGGTAAAAAAAACCCAAAACATTTTACTCTAATAATAAGCAGCGATTGGCCGTTAAATGGCTACATATATGAGGTATATAGCCTGTGATGTCTACATTATATAAATATATACTTTTGAGTGGCAATTTTGACGGCTATTAAGCTTACAAGACAAACATACCAAATTCTAAAATAAAAACTAAACTGAAATACTAGCCTTAGTATTAAATTAATTTATTTTGAATTACTTTTCATACGCTGCACTAAGCTGTATTATTATTAAAAAAGCTATGGAAAAAAATAAGGTTTTTTTAGTATATTTTTGAGCTGAAGCTCCTGATCTTTTGGCCACACCTAAAAATGCCCCTGAAGGGTATGTTACAACCCTCTCTCTTAGAATATGAACCCAACTAAAATTGACCAATAGATATTTAGCATTATAAAGCAATTCCTGACATACATTACAAAAATAATATAAAATAAAAATTAATTAAATTTTGCGTTAGCAACAGTTGCAAAACAAAATCATACTTTTTCTGAATATGTGGTTCACAACATTGCTCAGCAAATCATCTATTTAGCTCTCTGAAGTTTTATTTTTGCTGTGATCATTCAAAATATGTATTATTGTTATTTTTTATAAAATCCAGTTCATTTTTCTAGAATAGGAAACAACCTTCATTCCAAATAGAAGTAGAACATATTCCAAATATTTTTTTTAGAGTTCCTCCATAGCCAACAAACCTTTTTCCCCATTCTGGGCTGGAGATGAATTGCGTGAAGAAGCATCAACTGCACATCCCTAGAGATTGAGAACGACAAACAAAAAAATAATCAGTTAACACCCAACTCTTACAAAAAATAATGGCCTATCAGGCTGGAGTGGATCATGAACACACAACGCCCCATACTGTAAATAGTTACAGTATCAGAAATAATGCTCTTTTTTGAGAGGAAACTAATTTCATCAATTGTATATAGACAAAACGTTAACTGTATTTCCCAGTGAGGGAGTCTATAAAGCACCCTGGTGCTAAAATTGAATTCTAAGAAACAGCAAGGACATGGGCTTCATGAATCTTCACAAAGAATAATGAACATTAGGTGTGCTCATCACTTTCCATTCTGAAACAGCTATGAACTATTACAGCATGGTCATTCGTCTTAACCAAATATTAATCTTATAACAATACAATTAAACAGAATCTGGTATAAGGAAAGTCAGAGGCCAAAACCTATATCAAAGTGGTAATGAAGCAAAAAAAAAATATATATTTTTATTTATATATAAATTAAACGTTTTAAATGAAATTGCAAACAAAATGGAGCTATTTTGATTCTATAAAACTCTTTTATACCCCTGCCTTGAATAGAACACAAAGTCACTACTCACTGCTCATCTGTTAACACAACAGGACAGGGTAGGTGGTTCAGGCGAATACCTTCATCTAATTGTTCAAAACTTCAGGTTACCTTACAGAGCTAGCAAACACTATTAATTTCTATAAGTTGAATCTGCAAATGTAACTGGTAACAAATGAGTTATCAGGTTAGGCAAACAATGTTGAGTCACTAGGAAGCTAATACAATGGAACAGATCATTTTATGCAATTGAATGATCCTGTTCATTAGCTTCTCCTCATTTGACATATTTGGAGATTAGCACTGTCAAGGTTACAAGTCAATGTATCTAAAGTACTTGACGTTTCCAGCTAGGTATGGATTTTATTTTTGTGCTTGTTCATCAGAACTTGGCAAAGTACCAATACATCAAATAACATATCCCACTGTAAATCCTAGCTTGTGGGCAGATAGTGCTAAATGTCATATTTTCCAGGAAGTTGGTCTGAGAACATCTGATCGATGTCAATGCTCTTTATAATCATGTAACAGAGTTAGAAATGAGAGTCACCTTGTTCTCATCCCCTTGACGCATTCTTCCTGGACTAGCAGGCACAGAGGGCCTTTTACGGCCTTTTTCTTGCTGAAACAGTTCTTGCAACCTGTAAGGAAACATTTTGTATTACATAAAATTGACTGCTGTTTATAGTTTATACATGTAATTTGCATTAGAATGGTGTATGAGTCAGCTGTCTGTCTTTACAATAAGTTAGAAACAATTCTGCTTAGAGGGAGGATACTTAACAAGTACCAAATAAGGTATTATCTTTTAAACTAAATGGCTGCTATGGCTATAACATCATCCTCCTTAATTGTTTGGTTGCTGGAAATATACAATTTGCATTGCAAAGGAATGTTCAGGATAAATGTCTGGCGTTAGGTATGCTCCTTTTTACCCAATACAATACAGCAAGGACAGTTAAATAACACAAAGAGTGGAATAACTTATTTAAGGATCCTAATTCCAAAATGGAATAACTGCAGGGTTGCATGGAGATGACAATATTAACTAAATATGACCTTTCATGCTGGCTTAAGGTAGGGACCAGGCGAGAACAACCCCTTCACCAACAATTTGTTTTGTGAGATCCTGATACACCGCTGATTTCTCCGGTCATAGCAAAGCTACAGGACAATTATTTGATAGATTAATTTACAGCACAGGTCAGGAACAACATTAAAGCCTTCCAGAAGGTGTGGGAAGAATATAGAGTGTGAGAGGGCAGATAAGTGGTACTGGTGGGGTGGGAGGTGCTTACAGTTTGCATCTTTGTTTTTCCTTATTTTGAATTGAGATTTGTTTCCATGATCAATCGCAAAAGCTTGTACATGTAACTGCCTATTTGTCAATACAGATTAATGTGGACTCGGTGCGCAGGGATGTAGAACCACTATTGACATAATGTAGATCTGTTATTCAAAGATATTCTTAGTATTTACTATGTGAATACGATCGTATGGGGATGTACAGCCTACTGTTGACGTCATGATTAGAGTTGAGCGAACCCGGACTGTAAAGTTCGGGTTCGTAAGGAACATTACGTTTTTTGGACCCCGGACTCGAACACGGACATATCAGTGTATGTTCGGCGATTTAATGGCGCGTTCTGAAAGGCTGAAGGGCAGCCAATCAACAAGCGTTTGACTCGTGTGCCCTTAGAAGCCATCACAGCCATGCCTACTAATGGCATGGCTGTGATTGGCCATTGCAGCATGTGACCCAGCCTCTATATATAAGCTGGAGTTGCGAAGCGCCGCACGCACATGAGCTCTTATTTGTGTAGGGAGAGGATGCTGCAGCTGTGAGGGACAGATTAGGAAAGAATTCTGGTGTTGAATCTGCAAACTACTGCGATTATTTTTGTGGATGCTATAATACTACATTTTTGTACCCTGCCCTGAGCCCAGTGCCACAGAGTGCAGTGCACTTGCAACTGCATGTGTGCCAGGCACATTACTTTAATCCTGTTCTGGTAGCTTAGTGGGCAACATCTAGGCATTTTTTTAAATACTGCATATTTTTTGGTGCTAAATAGTACATTTGCATACTGCATTTCTTGAAGTCCAATAAAACCTTTAAATACTACTGTTACATTGTTGGTTTAAAAAAATAAAATCAAACTTTTTGGTGCTAAATAGTACATTTGCGGCCTGCGGTGCACTTCATATCTGAGAGTCAAATAGATCTGTCAAATACTGTGCTTACAGCGCATTTTTAAACATTGAAATTCTTTAGGTGCTAAAAAGTCAATTTGGTGCCTGCACTTCATATCTGAGAGTCAAATAGAACCGTCAAATACTCTGCTTACAGTGCATTTTTAAACATTCAAATTCTTCAGGTGCTAAATTGTACATTTGGTGCCTGCACTTCATATATGAGAGTCAAGTAGAACCATCAAATACTGCTGTGACATAGCAGTTTTAAACATTCATATTCTTTAGGTGCTAAATTGTACATTTTGGGCCTGCACTTCATATCTTAGAGTCAAATAGAACCATCAAATACTGTGCTTACAGCGCATTTTTAAACATTCAAATTTTTTAGGTGCTAAATTGTACATTTGGGGCCTGCACTTCATATCTGAGAGTCAAACAGAACCGTCAAATACTGTGCTTACAGCGCATTTTTTTAAAAAAAAAATCAAATTTTTGGGGCTGCTAAATAGTACATTTGGGGTGTGCACTTCATATCTGGTGTATGTGTGCAACACTGGCTAGTTACCGCTTCTCAAGAAAGTCTAAAGACTTTTTTAAAAATTTAAAAATAAGTGTTATTGTGATCTCTTCATATACAGAAGCATTAATATACATTTCTATATTGTGTAAAGACACAACTACAAAGTTAAAAACCAAACACCAAAACAACGTGGAATGAAGGTCACGCGAGTGACGTGTGCAGTTTGGAGGAAGAGGCGCTAGCCGCACAGAGGCACAGGCACAGCATAAGACGGAGCAGGGTGCAAAAGCGGAGCGGCCATCCCCTAGCGCTTGTCGGCATGCATTATCTTTAGAATTCCCACAGTTATCCAAGTAACGAGCCATTCGCAGTTACACAGTCATGGGGGGGCAGTCCGGTGACCGGGACCCAAACACTGTCTGGGCAGCGGTCGGACGACCTGGACGCAGTATGCCTGATGTTGAAGTTAGGAGTCACAGTGTGGACGTCATCACGTCGTTACGGCATCACGTTACCACGTGAACGGACAAAACTCCAAATACCAGGAAGTACATCCTAAAGTGCCGAAAGTGACTGAGTTTGCTGATAGACACTTTTTAAAGAACACTGAATAGGATCATTTGACTTCTATGTGGGAACGGAGACCATTGTTTTTACTGCAAGAAATAAAGTTTATTCATCTTTTCATTCAGCTGGCGTCCTGCTGTTTCCATCATCATTGAGTCCTGGGTTGTGGACTACAGCTGGATAAGTCAGAGCAGGCTTTCACTGCTCTTCTTTTGTGAGTTACATTCCTATCTTTGGTTTTGATTTTATCATTTTTTAAACAGTATTATACTATGTCTCTCCCTTTGTGCTTCTCTTATATATACCACGTGTCCTAATTACATATGGAGCACCAAGGATATTATTCTCTGTAAGTCATTTTTATATTTGTTTTCACAATATCCACTTGCAATTTTTGCACATATTGTATATGCTGAAGTTTACATATTTTATAGCACTTCTTTGCACCTTTGACACTTGAGTTACACTTGTTTGCACTTTAAATTTTAAAAGTACAGCGCACCTTTTTCTTTCTTTTTTTGTGTATCTATAGGGTGTGTTTTGAGCTTGTGCACTTTAAGGTGCATTTTTTTCAGTAATATTACCTGTGCCGCGCGCTACAGGAGAAAGGCAGCGGGAGATTAGAGAGGTCAATGCGTGGCTAAAGTCTTGGTGCAGGAAAGAGGGTTTTGGGTTTTAGAGCACTGGGCCAATGCTGCGCTTGGGTACAACTTGTATAGTCATGATGGATTGCACCTAAACGGAAGAGGATCTGCTGTGCTGGGGGATAGGATGGCTAGAAGGTTGGAGGAGATTTTAAACTAGTGGTGGGGGGGGAGGGTCAAAGCAATCTAGAAAATGGGGATAGAATGGAAAGAAGATGGGCTTTAGCTCAGAACAAAGGGGTGGAGATGGGGGGAGGGGAAAGCTCAGAACAGAATAGGTATGTAATATTGATAATTCACAAAAAGTACAAAAGACTCATGATAATATTAAATGTATGTTTACTAATGCATGGAGCCTATATAACAAAATGGGGGAACTAGAGGCAATAGCATACACTAAACAATATGATATAATAGGCATAACAGGAACATGGTGGGATGAGACACATGACTGGGCAGTTAATTTAAATGGGTACACGTTATTTAGGAAGGATAGGAAAAACAAGAAGCGTGGTGGGGTATGTTTATATGTCAACCATGAGTTAAAGTCAAATCTTAGGCATATGGAGTATGACGAGGAAAAGGTGGAGGCTTTATAGGTAGATATCTGCTTGGGGCAAACAAAGGGAAATCAATTATTGGTTGGGATATGTTATAAGCCACCTAATGTAAATATTATTGAGGAAGAACAGCTGTTAGAGCAAATTGAGAAAGCTGCAAATCGAGGTAACACGTTAATTATTGGAGATTTTAATTATCCAGACATAAATTGGGAAAGAGGGACTAGTACTTCAGCAAGGGGCATCAGGTTTTTGAATGTGTTAAATGACACCTTTATGTCACAACTGGTACAAGCACCAACTAGAAAGGATGCTTGCCTGGATCTTGTCATAACAAACAATGTTGATCTTTTAACCAACATTCAAGTAGGGGAGCATTTACCACAATATGGTAAATTTAGAAATAAACTCAAAAAAGCAAAAGCAAGTGGGGTATACTAAAACATATAATTTTAAAAAAAGCCAATTTCAATAAGATTAGGGCAGCGCTACAACATATCGACTGGCATAAACTCCTAAGTGATAAAAACACTGAGGATAAATGGAAACTATTCAAACAAATATTAGAAAGGTACATTTCTCAGTATGTACCATTGGGTAATAAATATAAAAGAAACAAATTAAAACCAATGTGGCTTAGTAGAGAAGTAAAACAAGAGATTAAAAATAAGAAAAGGGCATTTAAAGCATTTAAATGAAATAAAATCAGAGGCATCCTATATAAGATATAAGGAAGCCAATAATGCTTGCAAAAAGGCAATTAAAGTGGCTAAACTAGAAAATGAGAAATTGATAGCTAAAGAATGGAAAACCAACCCCAAATTTTTTTTCAAGTACATCAATTCTAAAAAAACTAAAAAATTAAAGTGTAGGTACACTGGAAAAAGCAGAAATTTTAAATAACTATTTTTCTTCAGTATATATTAATGAGGATCCTATGGCAAGAGATATGCAAATGAAAATGAATGTAAATAAAGCTCCGGGGTCTGACGGTATTCACCCACGAGTACTTATGGAGCTAAATGGGGAAATAAATGAACCTCTGTATTTAATTTTTCAAGATTCTTTTGTTTCAGGTGTTGTACCGGACGATTGTGGGAAGGCAGATGTTGTTCCTATATTTAAAAAGGGATCAAAATCCTTACCTGGAAATTATAGACCTGTGAGCTTAACTTCTGTAACTGGGAAAATATTTGAAGGGCTATTAAGGGATAATATTCAGACATTCATTGGGAAGAACTTTGTTATAAGCAATAATCAGCATGGTTTTATGAAACATAGGTCATGTCAAACTAACCTAATTGCATTCTACGAAGAAGCAAGTAGAAGTATAGATCAGGGTGTTGCAGTGGATGTGATCTACTTGGATTTTGCCAAAGCATTTGATACGGTTCCTCACAAAAGGTTAGTCTTCAAACTAAAAGAAATTGGTCTAGATGAATATTCTTGTTCTTGGGTAGAACATTGGCTTAAGGATAGAGTACATCGAGTTGTCATTAATGGTAAATTTTCAAACTGCAATTGGATAAATACTTAAAACATAACATACAGGGATATAATTTCTAATTAGAGGGGTAATAGCTGCTTGATCCAAGGAGACATGTGACTGCTATTTTGGGGTCAAGAAGGAATTTTTTCCTAGTTTGTGGCAAAATTGGAAGCGCTTCAGACTACTTTTTTTGCCTTCTTTTGGATCAACAGCAAAAACATACGTGAGGAAGGCTGAACTTGATGGACACAAGTCTCTTTTCAGCTATGTAACTATGTAAGGTGCTGCTTTACCTTTTTATATGCATATTGATTTATATTTATTGTAACACAGATTTTAGTATTTTAGCGCCTGTTTGCTTGTTTATCTTTTTGTATTGTTATTTGTTGTCAATACCTCCCCGTGTCGGGAGTGGGTAATTTGCACGCCTGCTGCCTTCCTTGCATGTGATAGCTGTTTCTCAGTCTCCCTCTCTGGAATCGAACCTTGATTCCCAGTTACGCGTGGTCACCATGGTAGGCGCGGAAAATAGCATCGAAAGTTGATAGGGCAGACATCCGAATGCGTTGTCGCTGTCACAGGGACGTGCGATCGGAACGAGGTCTGTGACGGCACTTGTCACAGACAAGTGCAGCCACCTGTCCACGGCCAACGTGGACAAGCTCACATTTATTAAAATGAACCAGGCATGAATCCCACCAAACTTGTCTGTACCTTGTGCAGAATAGACATTTATACCGGTCTCACCCAGCCATTGTTATACTCAAGTGCACTTATTCTTTTTTTATATGTCCCAATATTGGCTACCCCAATAAAAAAATAAAAAAAATAAAAAAACAGTGTTGGCTACCTCCTCCGCCGCTTCCACCTACACGGTCACCGCCTCCTCAACCTCCTACTCCGCATCCACCTCCTCCTTCTAGAGCAGGGTGCAAAAGCGGAGCGGCCGTCCCTTGACAGTACGCCTGCTACTGCCCACCGCACCCAGGGACAGAGCACTTTGGGCCAAAATAAGCCTAAAGTGCTCTCCTCTGACAGTGGCAAGAGTTAATTTAATTCTCGTAAAAAACTTTTTGAGCTGAGAAGCCAGTTGGACAGAGAATTCCCTGGAGTGGCAGTTCTTCAGACGATGTGCTGAAGACAAGACACTAGTGGTTTGCACGCTGTGCAATCAGAGCCTGAAGCGGGGCATAAACGTTCTAAACCTGAGCACAACCTGCATGACCAGGCATCTACATGCAAAGAACGAGCTGCAGTGGAGTAAGCACTTCAAAAACCAAGAAATGTCTCAGGCTCCTCCTGCTTCCTCCTGTCTCGGCCTCTTCCTCCACCCCGCAAACAGAGGATGTGGCAGCAACGCCACTACGTCCGCCACTGTCCCCAAGCATCTCCACACTGTCCCATGGAAGCGTTCAGCTGTCCATCACCCAAACACTGGAGAGAAAGAGGAAGTACCCACCCACGATCCCTGGCCCTGAAATGCTGTCATTCCGTCTGGTGGAGACAGACAGTTTTAAAAACCTGATGGCGTTATTGGACTGCAAGAAATGCACCGCAGGCCGCAAATGTTTCTTTTTTTTTTTATATGTCCCAATAATTTGGGGGCTCCCCCAATTAAAAAAAAAAAAAACACAAAAAAAAAACAGTGTTGGCTACCTCCTCCTCCTCCACCGCCACCGCCACGGTCACCGCCTCAACCTATGGGTCACTTAGTATAAACTATGTACACAATAGCAGAGGCTTGTGAAGGCCTTTTCTCCATGCATCAGGAGTTGAGCTCAGTTTGAACAATGAAAGAGAATACCCTGCACTCCAACCCTTTCTCAAATGGATAAATCTGGTGATCCTCCTGACAGCCGTGCTTTAGATTTTGATTTATGTTCTTCTAAAGCTAAAATAAAAGATTCCATCTAGTGCTATTTTATGGCTCAGCTGTATTTTTTTATGTATTTTATGTTATTTTAAGTGATTTCCCTATCCACATTTGTTTGCAGGGCACTTGTCCTATTCTTACCCCCATTTCCTTTTGCATCTCTCTAGCCCTTTCCAGGACTTTTTTAGAGCCATTTTTGTGCCCAAAAGTTCGGGTCCTTATTGACTTCAGTGGGGCTCGGGGTCAAGTTCGATCCCGAACCCGGACTTTTTTCCGAAGTTCGGCCGAGCCCGCCGGACCCGAACATCCAGGTGTCCGCTCAACTCTAGTCATGATTGATATACTCATATATAAATAAAGAATCTTACTTTCGCCATGGCTCCGCCACTAAACTTAAAAACAAAGACTACACTTTGGGTTTCTTTGGTAATTATGCGTTATCAAAATCAAGAGGAGTAGCTATTCTGTTCCGCAACCAGTTACAATTTACATTACTATACCAACAAGCTGATGACTCCGGGCGTTACATCTTTGTGAAGGGGAAGATAGGTCTCCGCACCATCACACTAGCCAACATTTATCTCCCCAACAAAAAACAAAACCAAGCCCTCAAAAAAATACTACAAACACTGCAAAATTTCCATGAGGAGATACTGATTCTAGGGGGCGACATCAACTTCTCCTTAGATGGGCTTTTGGACTCGACAGCCCCACCCCAAAACTCTCTCACTCAAACACGCTTAAGTATACAAAACACTCTATATGAGGCCCAACTATACGATTGTTGGAGAGCATTACACCCGAATCGGAGAGATTACTCTTTCTTCTCTCCCCCTACAAAAACATACTCTCGAATCGACATCCTATTTACTCAGAACAGATACCTACCACTGCTTCACGCGGCCTCTTACGGACCCATTTCGTGGTCAGACCATACCCCCTTGGCAGTAGAGTTGACAATTCCAGACACAATTACCCCGACCTCACAATGGAAACTAAACGATTTGCTGTTGAATAACAGAGAGACCATTGACAGAATTAAAGAATCCCTTTAGAGATATTTTACAGAAAATGCACGACCAGATACATCCCTGGCCTTGTTATGGGAAGCCCACAAGGCAGTCATCAGAGGCGAGCTAATAAAAATAGCCTCTTCACTCAAACGCAGGAGATCACAAGTAGTGGATCGGCTGATCAAAGACATTAAAACACTAGAACAAGCACATCAATCCTACAACTCTCTTAATATTTACAAAACACTAACGGCCAAACGCTCAGAATTGAACACAACTCTCCAACTCCATGCAAAACGCACGATAACACTCACAAAACATGCACATTATTCCAAAGGGAGCAAAGCTGGGAAAATGCTAGCATCAGCGCTTAGACAAGAGCAACAATCTACGTTTATCCCCGCCATAAAACGAACTGATGGCTCTAAAACACAACAAATGCCTGACATAATAAAATCATTTCACGAATTTTACACCACCCTTTATAATTTGAACCAAACGCCTCCAACTAAAGAAGACATAATTAACTTCCTCACACCTAGAATAAAACACACATTCCCGACCGTAGAGGCAAACTTCCTAGATGAACCAATCTCGATAGAAGAATTCACACAAACCACTAGAACCATCCCACTAGGGAAAAGCCCTGGCCCTGATGGATACACAGGTAAATACTACAAAACTTTCTCCCAAGATGTAGCACAGCATTTCGTTGAAGCATACAACTCAAACAACCTGGCCACATCCATCCCCAAATCTGCCTTGGAAGCAACCATAGTTCTTATCCCTAAACCAGGGAAAGACCATGAGCTGTGCAGCAGCTACAGACCAATTTCCCTGATCAATATAGACCTAAAAATTCTAACTAAAATAATGGCCACTAGATTAAAACCTCTCCTCCCAAAATTAATACATCAAGACCAAGCCAGATTCATCCCAGGTAGGGAAGCAAAGAACATAACCAAAATCTTAAACTTAATGTACTGAGCCCAAAAACATAAAACACATAGCACTGTTATCCATTGACGCCGAAAAGTCATTTGACAGAGTGAATTGGGGACTCATAACTTACACGATGTGCGGATTGGGCTTTGGCCCGCGATGGTTGGACTGGTTGAACACAGTCTACTCGTCGCCCACGGCCCGAGTCAACTCTCTCACCAAGTAAACATTACAAACGGGACCAGGCAGGGTTGTCCCTTGTCGCCCCTCTTATTCGTACTAACACTAGAACCCTTCCTCCAAGGGATAAGAGAGGATCACGAAATTCAAGGTATTAAAATCAAACATCAAGAATATAAGATCACGGCTTTTGCAGATGATCTTCTGTTTACGGTCTCCCATCCAACGTCCACAATCCCCATCATACTGGAGGAAATGGACATTTACAGCAAGGTCTCTTTCTTCCAAGCGACTCTCACAAAATGTGAGCTCCTGCCTATCTATACGACTCACACGCTAAATAGCCAACTCCAAGAAACATTCCATTTCACGTGGGCTAACAAAGCTATCACGTACCTGGGGGTACGACTCCCAACCGACCTAAACTTGTTATATGAGCTGAATTTTCTCCCACTCCTCCACTCCATTCACGCTGACTTAAAGAGGTGGCACAAACCATGCTTCGGGTGGATTTGTAGAACAAACAATCAAAATTAATATACTCCCCCGCATATTGTACCTCCTGCAAACACTGCCCATCACTCTGCCAAAGAGTTTCTTTGTCATGGCGAAAACATATATCACCAAATTTGTTTGCTCCAACCTGCAACCCAGGCTAGCATATGAGCTACTAACCCAGAAAAGGGAGAGAGGAGGATTAAACCTTCCAGATATAGACAGCTATCACAAGGCCATCCATCTAGCTAGATTATATGAATGGAGCAGACAGCTAACAGCACACCAATGGGTACTCATTGAAAATTCATTCTCAGACACACCACTACACCAATTAATCTGGCTGCACCCGGACTCTGGAAAGGCTCACTTCCGCACACACCCAACCATTAGGGCAACCCTCAAGATATGGTATACCCTCTCACGAAACACAGCCATTTCACCGTATCCCTCCCCACTCTATCCAATCTCCAACAACCCTTAATTTCTGGATGGTAAAGCAGGGAAGATCCTCCAATCGTGGGAGGAGCGACAAGAGATCAAGCTTTTAGATCTAGTAATTAACCACAAGATTATACCAATAAGCCAGCTCATGCCTAGCACCAAAATTACGGGCAACTCATACAGACAACTCATACACTTCATCCAAACTAATCAACTACTACCCAGAGGAAGTAGAGATCTAACAGAATTCGAGTTATTATGCTCTATTCACTCCCTTAAGATTAGAGTCCTCTCCACTATGTACAAACTATTGCAGGACTTACAAACCACAGCTCTACCAAAGCTCACTGTCAAATGGTCTGAGGAACTCAATATTAATTTCTCTCACCAACAATGGAGGTCCATCTTTACTACGATACATAAATCTTCCATTTCAACAATATCCCAGGAAAGCAACTACAAAAGAATCACTTGCTGGCACCTAACTCCTGAGAAAATTCACAAAATACATAAAACCTCAGATAACAGATGCTGGAGATGCTCACAACCCGAGGCGCATCACGCTCACATTTGGTGGCAATGCCCTACAATTGAGAGATTTTGGAGAAGGATCCACACCATTACCCAATCCGTCACCAAATCACAACTCCCTTTCACGCCAGACCTCTTCATCTTTATGGTGACCCCACCGGCCATGAAAAAGCCAACCAGGTCTCTGATTACACATCTGCTCATAGCTGCAGCACAACTAATACCAAAATACTGGAAGCAGGTCGACCCCCCTCCAATTAGGGAATGGATAGGGAAGGTAGAATTTATCAAACAAATGCAGGAGATAACGTATGCCAGATCCAAAAACTTTGACAGATTTACCACTACCTGGGAGCTATGGAACGAGTTCATGCTCTCTAAACCCCAGATCTATTAGAGCGCCAACCCGATTATAATCTCTTAGAACCAAAAGCTACAATATAGGCATACAGTCACCTCCGCTATTCTGCCTATTCTTTTTTGAATACATTGCCTTGCAGTTTCGGGCAACAAAGTACACCTGAGATGCTCAATTTTACTTGATACCCGAGTTAGGTTCAAACCTTACTTTTTGCTGGTTTACAGGCTTGTTATATGCATCAAGTCACAAGGGAAATATCGTTTATTTGTACACTTGACGCAACGTTACACCACTATTGTAATCGTGCATTTGTACTGGCGAATGTATGAACTTTGTAAGTTAAGTATTGTTCTTAAATCTTTATACGGTTGTAATACAGCAACCAATAAAATAAAAAAAATAAAAAAGAAATGTATTAAATAAAAACATATATATATAAAAAAAATAAAAATAAAAGAATCTTAAAAAAAAAAAAAAATGCATTATCTTTTGCTAGTGCAATTCAGAGATGGAATTCTGTTCTCCACAATATGCGAATGTTATTTTTGTGAGAGAAGCAATTTAATCTCTGTTATTTTTGTGAGAGAAGCGATTTAATCTCTGTTATTTTAGGCGAACATTTCTACTCATTTATAGCAATATTTTGAGCCATTAAACATTACTTTTAAACAAAATGGCAACTCTGTTCATTAAATGCCAGGTACAATATGCCAGCTGTCAATGAGAATTGAAAAGAATCAAGCTTAAAAACAATGCGTTCCAACTCTGGCCTTTAGGACACTCAAATAATTTTAATTAGTGTCATACAACTATTTGAAGTGTAATGATTTAGAGTCTGCAGCACCAGGTCTGATTAAAAGAAGTGTTTTTGTAAGTTACAGACACATTCAGCAAACAGTCAAGTTTTCACATAGAGATAACAGATTGCACTCAGCAAGCGGGTAAACTCAGAATTAATTGGACTATCTGAAAGAAGAAGGCTACATGACCAAATAAAGACCATTTGTGTTTGAGATGTGCAAAACGCTAAGTGATTACCAACGATGTCCAAATAAAAATACAAATCTATACACACACAAAAATACAAATCTATACAAGAGTTAATTTAATTCTCTTAAACCCTTTTTGAGCTAAGAAGCCAGTTGGACAAAAAATTCTGAATATACAACAGTTTTTTCAGAGAAGCGTAACATTAGCCAGTGGCAGAAAGGAGGTCAGTGTTTACTAACTGATTAGTGATTTGAAAAAAATCCTGGGTGAAAAGGTGGCTGTAGAAAGGCCTTTGTGAAGAGTAATGGATTCATGCTCCTCCAGCTTGCAGTCAGTGAAGTCATTTGTGAATTGATCAGTGTGTAAAAATGACATTTCTGCATTCATTTTACACTGTAAAAAGCCCTTTAAGCAAAGAAGCACCAAAGTTCACAACAAGCACCCTAGACACAAGTATATAATTGCATTAACCTGTTGTTCCAGGCTTGCAGCATTTCACACAGTGACTGCTTCTTAGCTATCATAGACTCGAAGACAGACTGGAGCTGCTGAGGTGTGTCCAGGTTGGTAGAGAGCAATCGTGCCTGTAGCTTCTCGATCCAGTTCCGGAACTCTACCTCCTCCATCTGGCAAAAATTTGGAATGACAATTAGCTGGATCAATAAATTACAATCGTGCGAGAAAAAGTGATATTCGAAATGAAATTGTAATTTATCTTTTATAAGCATGACATCACTGGTTTATTGTGTTAAAAGCCATATTCTCAAAGAAATGTCAGTTCTGTGTAGGAAATTTACATATTGGCGGATAATGAGATTTTTTTAGTTGATATAAGGGTTAGCATTTTATCTGTTCATTGTCCTAGCATAGATAAGCAGTGGGACTGCAGGGCCATGATCAATACACCAAAACCACTTCACTGTCCTTTTTGGTGCTTTTTGTCCCTTTAGTATTTCTCTAGAATATGCCTATATGTAATATTCCATATAAAGTTCCAAATTATCCTATGTTATAGTACATTACAGCGAATATTACCTCTTTCTGTGCAAAAAGATCTTCCATCTTCTCCTCACGTGTCTTGCTAAATGTATCGGTTTTTAGAGAAGTAAGGCGGTCATCCACTTGTGTATAAACCTGTGTTACCCTGCAAATAAAAAAATCTAATGAGAACCAGGATACTTCCAGCTAATTAAGGAATTGCAATTTTCCAGACATTATTCACTGGACAGATGCAATATAAACATGGAATGTCAAATTATAGGCCAAGGTAATACAACATGAAAAAAAATAAATCTTCAGCTATTTAACTTGGCAATTTTAGTACCAAATTTTAAATTACCTTGGAAAAGCCTGGTTTAGAAGATAAGTCTGAAAGTGTGCTAAAGAAGAAAATGCATTAACATACATGGGAAGAAATATAATCTTTACACTATAAATAACTTGGAATATTTGCCAAGCCTGTATTCTCAGTCATATTTATTATGTTCGAATCCGGTTTTAAAAATCAGTCAAATGATTAATGTAAAAATAAAATGCATTCAGCATCGGTCACATGTGATGTCTGAAAGACTATGCTATAGATTTTAAGATACCATTCAGGATTTGTGTTTCAAAGGGTCAAACTACACAATTTTTTTCATTACAATCCAGAGAAGAAGGATGCTATGGTCATTCAGATAACTCACGTAGCCATGGTGGAGTGTACTTACTTTTGGGAAAAATCCTTTATATCTTGCAATATTGACATTCTTGCTGGTGTGTGCTGCCTTATGTAGATCTTAGGCATTGGTACACATACCTCAAGGAGTCGAATGGGAGAATAACTAAAAAAAAAATAGTAATATAAACAGCATGTAAGCATCTTTGAGTAATGCAGAAAATAATTTGTGTGAATAATCGTGCTAGTAAAGTTTTGCAGAGGTTTGCAGGACAGCATAAGCATAGATACCAAGGGGTAGGAAACGCAAAAAAAAAAAAAAAAAATTTTCAAAAAAATAAAAAAAGAATAGAGGGAAGCAAAGGCTCTCCAAAACAGAAACATATCATTAAAACTGACAGATGTATTTAGTAAAGTCAGAAATCAAAGTGAATTTCAAATTTAACTTGCAGTATGTGAACTGACATATTCTCTAAGTCAGTTCAGCTACTAAGTCGTTGAAGTTGAAATTCACTTTGAATTCTCAGTTTCAGAATAAATTACAAGTTTAATCACTAAACACTATATGAATAGCCTCTCAGAAGGGGAGACTTGTAGTGGCTAGTGTTGAGGCATACCTTGCAACTGTCATTTTTGTGACTGGTGTGCTTATAGGTGCAGTGGATTTTGCAGCAATTAAAAGCAGGTACATACCATAACCCTAGCAAGGAACACCATTGTTATGAGTGGTTCATTGGCGTCCCATTAACATATATAATGGGAATTGCCACTCTAAGCACAATCACCATTTATTCTTATTGAATTGGTTATAGTGCTTTCCCTCCATGTTAAATCATTTTTATTTTTTTTTAGCAATTTACTTTAAAGGAACTGAACCATTGTGTTAAACACACCATTTAGCCCCCCGGGCCCACCATTACTCCCGTTAAATAAGGTAAAAATAACTTTACTTTATTGCAGCGCCACATAGGTTGGTTGGCGCTGTCCTCGTCCCAGATAAGAATAGGAAAGCATTGGATTTACTGAGATAGTCAATTCTGATAATCTCAGCCAAGGGGGCAGAGCCAAACGCTGCACCGGCCAATCAATATCTCCTCATAGAGATGCACTGAATCAATTTATTTCTGAGAGAAAAGTTTAGCATCCCCACGCAGAATGTGGAAACTATGAACGTCAGTTCAGCATGTTGTGCAGCACTGACCTAGGAAGCACCACTAATGGTCATCTGAGTGACTGCCACTGGAGGTGGCCATAGGCAGCAATGTAAACACTGCCTTTACTCTGAAAAGGCAGATTTTACATAAAAATGCCTGCAGGAAAAAGCTATAGACAATAGAACAACTTAACATTAATTTGTAGCTGTTCTTGTAAATATAGTGTTCATTTAAATAAGTGTCCCCGCCATCCACCAGCCAGTCCCTACTGGAGGTGTGGCCAGGGCCAGTGGAAGGATTTTTGGCTACAAAAGCAAAGATGCATGTAACGGAGCTCCAGTACTCCAACCGAGTACCTCCGCCAAGCCTGCTTCCTTGTAGCTATCAGGGACCCTGAAACACTTCAGACCCAGATGCCGAGGCTTGACTGGGATCACTTAGGGCCTTTTCCACCCTGGACCAAACACCAGACGACACATGGTGAAGGTTAAACAGCAACTCTTTAATGAATACAGCACACATAGTTTAAACCCAAAACGGCCTCATTTACATACAATAGGTTACATAGATTACTATAGTACAAGGAAGGGTGGGGTCAGACAATAGCACGGGCTGATGGGAGATTGAGGAGGGACAGAGCAGCTAGATTAAACTGGTCTGGTAGTGTCCCTGGGACAACGCCCTGCTGGGGAAACAATAGGACAGGAAAAAGGGGGAGGGGGAGCTGCACAGACCAGCAATACATTCAACATACCCTGCACAAATAATAGGCACAATGTGACAAAACACAAAAGGAATTTGGGAGCCCACCCATAGTGTCTGTCTTCCATCCCCAGTGATGGTAACTACCGTCACAATGCATTTTGCTGCTCCCTCTCCATCCCCTTAAATGCATCTTCACCTGTGAGTCCTTTAAACCCCTTCTTGCATTTCTTTTTGTGTTTCTTAACTCCTCTTTTGAATGTCTTACACCCTTCAGTATCTTATCCCCAATTTTCCCCCTATATATGTCTTACAACCTCCTTGTGTGTCTCTTACTTCCTTCAGCCGCTTTGTGTGTATCCTTTTCCAATAGCTACTTTTGTGTATTTTTCTTCCCTCCCCCAGTCTCATCTGTCTCTTTTCCTGCATAATTTCTGTAACTTTCTTCTACTAGCCCCTCTGCATGTCTTTCTCTTTCAGACCCTTTTGTGTGTCTTTCACCAATTCCCATCCCCTGTGCGTCTCTTCTCCCCCCACTCCCCCAACCCTTTGCAAAGCCCTCTGTGTCTCATTGTCCTCCTACGCCCCTTTATGTATATTTATTTCCCACTGACATCTTTTGTGTCTCTCTTTCTTCCCTTCCCAGTCCCTGTGTTTCTTTGGGTGTGTGTCCCAGCCACTTTGGTGGCATCCCACACCAAGCCCTAGTCTGTCTCTATGCCCTCCCCACTTGAGGTCTCTTTCCCCCCCCCCATCTTGTGCCTGCTCACCTTAAAGTGTAGCATGGCAGCTGGCCAAGTAGACCGCAGCAGAGGAGTTTCTATTTCCCCTACCCGGTCTGACAGTGCTGTTCAATGCTCTCAGCTAGCACTTCCCATCACACTGGGTAAAGGATACAGAGGATCCTCTACCGTGATCCCTTCAGCCATGCTACAAAGAGTGACAGGCTGGAGGAGTCAAACAAATGTTGCGCTATCCGGGCATGCGCCGTCTTATGGTTGCGTTGACCCTGGGTGCGGCTAAGGCAGAGATTACACACTTACTCCTAGCCATACTGATTTATACCTGCAATGGGCACTGTGAAAGGCTGAAAGTGGTCAGCTGACACACAGTCAATCACAGCCATCAACTGCTGCTCAGGCTAAAACTCAGATTAGCCCAAGCAGCACAGAGGGATGGGAACTTTTGGAATGAAGACATTAAAAACAGTTAAATGCGGAATGGAAAGATGGCACCAGGGGGCTATAGACACTATAATCACTTAAACGAGATGAAGCCATTGTAGTGCCTACACTGTCCCTTTAAGTTACAGGATAGCATTTCACTTTAAGTGCACTTTTCGGTTTATTATTTTCGTGTACACATAAAACCATAAAATATATGCATAGATCAATTATATATAAGAAATGTAACTGAAGTGAGAATACTGAAAGAGTTGGGAAATATAGGCACAATTGATTGCATGGAATCAAATGTGCTCCAACAGTAAATGTTTTTTTTTTATTTCTGAAATAGAAACAGATACTATCTATATTCTGTTGTGATCTTTAAGAAATGTGGGTTTTTTCCCTAAAAGAGAAAGTACACACACAAAAAAAAAATAATTTATCGAAATTCACAATACATACAAAAATTTTAGTAATACTTGTGATCCAAGATTTTAAACATGTAAAAATACTTGTTTGTGAAGATTTCCCAGCAATAAAAGGTGCCATGTGAATGTTTTAATGGTTCACTATGCCTGCAGAACACAAGATCTATGATGGACACAGATGGCAACAAACAGATGCTTTTTTCCATTCACATGAATAATTTACATATCAATTGCAGGAGCCAGATTTTAAAAGAGCCAAGTTAGAGCATATGTAAATATCCTAGGCCTTCCTTTTTCTAAATTAATACTGTAGCGTGGGTGTAACAGATGTGAACGCTAAAAGGTCTTGCAAATAGAGGAGTCTAGTTGTGGTACTGCCGTGTGATAGGACAAAGCGTAGGTAGTGTAAAAACTGAGTCACTGGGGTTATTTATCAAACTCAGAATTTGCAGTCAAACTTACATTTTACTACAACAGACTAATTGTGCATGTCAGATTTCAAACTAGTTGAACTACTGTCCCAAATGTATCGTATTCACTCGAATCTATTGCGCACCTTTTTTGAATATATGGTTTCCAAAAGTTGAATGCTCATTAGATTTGATGGCGCATTACATTCGGGGAACAACTAAAAAAATTTCAGAGAATTACATTCTGGCGCATTCACACAGGCAAATTCCATTCTGGTGAATTCACACAGGCAAATTTCGTTCCTGAAAGAGGGCTTACGAAAGAATAGACTTGACATGTAACACTAACATTGAATTACCATCAATGTTACTAGGGTATTTGGCAATAAACATTTTCATTGAAGTACAATGTTGTATAGTAGTATCTTGTTAAAATGCGCATTCGCCCCCCAAAAAATAAAAATATGGTAAATATGGTAATCATTCACATTTATCAAGAAATTATTCATATTTATTAACATTCAGAAAAAAAATAGAGATTCTATGGAGGCAATCGAGGAACATGATTTTCAGAGTAAGGAACTTGACAAGGCTTGCTTGATAGGTTTAAAAAAAGATATATGCTGATGTAATACCATATTCAGATCCCAATCAGACATTGGAGGAACACCACAATCTTTCAGTCTGGTGTCTGTTTCAATGAATTATCCAAGGAAAGTAGGTCAACTTGAGGTCCAAAAGAAATATGGAATGCAGATATACAAGCATTTTCACGGTTGATGTCTGAAGACCCTGCAAAAGGCATGGTTGAAGTTCAGAAGCTGTTGAATGGAAATGAGATTTGGGTAAATGCCCGATTTCACACATCCAGACAAAAACCTCGTCATCTTTCATGCATTTTCATATTAACCATCTTCCTGTAGCCAAGAGGATGCAAATGATCTTCTCTGACAAACCTCGACTAGTGAGTATTTCTTGTTCAGATGTCGAGCTTTAAGAGCAAGGGAGATAAGACTTGGTAGAATGGGTCCTTTATTGAACATGTCTGGGTTTAATGAGAGTCTTATGGGTGGCTCTGTGGAATTTAGAATACCAGCACCTCCTTGACCTTCATAATGCTATAAAATCAGAGATATCAACTGTGCCCAAGAAGAGGAAGATGAAAAAAAGCATCTACTTTCCTGTAGACTTCCTAAGCCCTCAGATCTATAGATGCACCTATGAACCCTGACTCCATTCACTGAATTATGTGGTGACTCAAATTGACCTTGTGGTTTAGCCACCATTGGATGTAAATATCTGTTCCAAAATGTTCTCAGTCCAGGAAATGATGTAGGCTACCAGGTTCTGGAATTTTCTGCTCCTCATGTCTCCTCTGGCAACTGACATACACCAATGGGTTTGTGGGACTGGATCCTCAATTTTGTTATGAAGTGAATTCTTGCAGTGATGAAGAGCTTTTTTAGACAAACAGTTTTATGTAGTTGACTGAGAATCCTGTCATATCATAGACAAGAGGCCTGGAGTATAAAGACTGCCATTTATGCATACCATAGTAGAATGTGGTATGCACCATGAAACAGAAGGCAATTCTGTCTTCCAGAAGCCAACAACCAAGATCACTTTATTGCAATAAGTTCTCTAATGATTGTGGGAATATGTTGCACATCATATGTAGGAATTGTTAAAAATGTGTCATGTGGGCCAAAATACATGGGACTGCATGTGTTGCAGCACTTATGAGTCCCACAAGAGTCACAATGAGTGGAAAAAAAGGCCCGGTGACTACCTTCCAATACAAGCTATGGCATATGAAGTAGTATGGAGGGGAAAAACTATACAAAATAATAAAATAAAATAAAAAATACCACCACAAACTCATTGCTAGGTTTCCTCTTACACCTTTATCAGATTTATATGCGGTCAGCCATCAAGGTTGATTTGTGTTCCTTCCTAATCTTTCAAGATACACACCAATTGTTTAAATAAAAAATAAAAAAAGTGACTAGCTATTACTTTGCAGACCACAACACCAGTTGATGGCAATGATGTTCCCTGATGTCAGTATCCTCTTTCAGTAGGATAATGCACCCTGCCACACTGCAAAAAGTGTTGAGGAATGGTTTAAGGAACATGACAGTTCAGGATGTTGCCTTGGCCTCCAAACTTCCCAGATAACAATGGGATTGACCATTTGTAGGACATATTGGAACAACAAATCCGGTCCATGTAGGCCCCACCTCGCAACCTGCAGGACTTAAAGGATCTGTTGCTAAAGTCTTGGTGCCAGAAAACACAAGACACGTTCAGAGGTCTTGTGGAGTCCATGCCTAAACTCATCAGAGCTGTTTGGCTGTACAAGGGGGGCCTATATGATATTAGACAGGTGGTTTTAAAGTGGCTGATCAGTGTATGAATCTTTCCTATACAAGTCTGTACCTGCAATATAATTCCAACTGCAAAATTCATGCTCTTAGATCCTTATGATTAACCACCTATTGTGCTACTTCCATCTATATTATATATTTTGATCACAATGTGGATATGGACAGCAAGATTTTTTTTTTTTTTTTTTATATATTACATTTAGTATACTTTTTGGCTTCCATTCCAATGTGATTTTAACATTTTTCATATTTGCTACAATGCTGATTATGTCCAGTTAGTACCTACAGTAGTCTTCAACTGAGCTACAAAAATAAGGCAAGTTAAATCAATATCATTTTGACAAAAGACTTTTTGAAGAAAAAAAACACTATTTAAATATAACCAATTGATTATTACCTGAATGAAGCCACCATCTGGTTATATGAGAAATACTGGTGATAGTTATGATGTATGGAGTGCCCACAGGGTTCAGCATTAGCTCTTCGAGTGTACTGGTTGCCGTAGAAACGAAGTTCCAAATATTTAGCAAAAGACATGGACCAGGAGTCATTGGACAAAGGCACCACCGGTGTCACCTAGCAGTAAAAAAGGGGGTAGTTAAATCAATAAATTAATGACTGTTTACTTTCAGAGTTGGTAGGTCAGCTTTAGCTCCATTGTCCTCTGCTGGCTCAGCATGCTTCTGTGGCAATCTGCATAATGTTTAAAATTAGAATGTGCCTCACAAAGAAAAAAACAAAAAAGGATTACATTTCTGTCAACTTACCATGCTCAGAATAGCATGTTGTCATAGGTATCCCAAGGTACTGTGCACCACGTAATGAGGCTAACAGCACCTGTACATTAATTCCCACTCCAACTACATAGAATATTGGCTGATGCTGTACAATGTTAGGGGTCAAGGGACAATAGAAATTTATTAAAGGATTATGCCAAGCACCATAAGCACTGCATAGTGGAGCACTGCACATTAAAAATTCAGGCACCAACACCACTTCAAATTACTGAAATGGACATGGTGCTTGTACTAACCCTTTAAGCACATGGAAGTACAATCTTCCAGCGGGGAATGAGAAAAATTAAAAATATATCCCACAAGATGTGTTGTGGATGAGAGTAAGATAATACATTCATATGTACAGGTGATGGCAAACATTTACATATGTAAATTAAGGAGTATGTCTGCATACATATATGAGGGAGAGTGTGAGTATGTATGATGAGGATTGCTTGAAATGTGTGTAAAATGTTGCCTGGGCTACAAAAGTCGACCATCTGAATGCAGGCAGCTACAATATTTGCAAAAGAGTGCCATGCAGATATAAAATTACCCTCATTCCTTTTATAAAAGCAAGTTATTTTACACCAAGCTTTTCACAATCTCCCCATTAACATACTCTTCGTTCTCAATTTAGTCAGTAGAAAAGACATGGATAAAGATTCCAGAGGGTAATAAAACTTTTTTTTTTTTTTTTTTTTTATCCGAAATAATGTCCAGATATCAGAAAAATGGTTATAAATATTCTCATCTGTGGCCTTAAAAATTGTAATGCATATGTGGAATTGCACACAAGTCTAAACATTCAAATGAGTGCCATGAGCTTTTTACAACACTAAATGTACGGGAGGTATTGTTTTTAAACTACCTGCTGGCAGCTACGACACCAGGAGTATGTGAGAATAGTGTGCTGGTATCCAGGAACTGGGGAGTCAAGCTCCTTTAGAATGATCTGAACGCAGCCGTTACCATGAACAAAGCGTCTCACATGATGCACCATTGGAGTGTCACAAAATACACTGGGACACTGGTAAGAAGGCCTAAGGAAACAGCAAAAGCATGGGGAATATTATAATACGCATTGCTAACAAGAAACACTATTTAGCTAAATCAATGCTTTTGTCATGTAAAATAAGCTATCTAGTGTAACAGAAGCCATATCGACACTTACTATGCAATGAAAACTAAATTCAGTGTTATTAACATAATTCCAATTAAAATTTTGCTGCCCATACAGTAATAATCAAGTTAATTCTTCTTGTGAATCTTGCCTCAAAGAGAGATTTGTATACATAATAATACACAAGGTGTAACAGAGTAGTAGAGCATATGACGTCTGCACATACCCTAATCTTACAAATATGGAGGGATTCAGCAGAAAATTTTATGTGAGCTGAAATCAATATAATTTCTTTTTCTATTCTGCGTAACTCGGCACACAAGGTGATTAGAACGATCTTTATTCACCACACAACATAGCAATATCTAATTTTACAACAAATCTTTATCAGTTCACAATTTCCTGAAATTGCTGGAGACCACACACCCAGGACACCGAGATAACAGGATGAGACTAGAAATGTTGTCCAACATACCAGATTTGTGTTCGCAGGAACAATAGAAAGTGCACAGTAAAGGTTATAGAACAGAGCACAATTATATTATCTACAGCTGGACTTTTAAAAATTGCTATTCTGACAAACAAGTTACTGTGAGCCAAAAAGAATGGATTCCAAGCATGCATCAGACTATTTGTTGGTATCATTCCCCAGACGAATCCAGACAAGGAATGTAGACAACAGGGAGCATAGTGAGATACAAATGACACAGAAGGAGGAGAGTATTAACTCATTGCTCATGGTATCCCTAACGCGCCTGCTTCTCTCTGCTGGGTAGCTAATGCAGCAGATGATGGGCAAAGGTATACCAAGATTAACAAGTCTACAATGCAAGGACAATGTTGGCACAGTTATGAAGATATTTAAGTTAATTTTTATGAACTTGCTAAATTTCAGGTTTGTGATATAGAACATTTCTCATCTATTGCTTACAACTGTCATGTATACGATACAGATCTCATGTGGGCGGTGATTTTATTTGGGTGCCATGTGAGCATTGTTTGTGATTTGGGGCCTTTGTGACCAATAGGGGCTCTGTATTTCTAGGTTAGTCAAATATGTAGTTTGGATGCTATGTTGCAAACATTAATTTTGTTAAAGTTTGATGTAAAACATAACTGAAAAGGAACAGAACTAAGATTCCTTTACCTCGTATGATTTGTGCTGCAAACATTTTTGGAAAAGACAAAGCAAATAAAAGTTTAAAAAAAACTAAATCTAACTACCCTGAAATTAGTTGTATCTGAATATTTCAACTCCTCTAGCAAATGTGGTCTGTTTACACCCACAGGGCACTTAAATAACCAGAAGTACCATTTATACTGGAGAACAAACAACTCACCTAATTGCAGTTTACAACTGTACAATAATGGCAAATATACATTAAAAAGTAAAATGTAAAAAAAACAACAAAAAAAACACATTTAATCCAGCTTTTTAAAGAGAGAGAGAAAAAAAAAAAAACATTTAGCCTCCCTACTATCAATATCTTTACATGCACATATACTCTTGCTTAATCTCAGACTATGTAAGTCAATGTCTTGCTGCTTTTCATGATATCCTTTTTTATCTACTACACTGTGTCATTGAAGAGAAAAAAAAAAATCTTCAGGGGTTAAGAGAATAATAGGTAAAATGAGAGGATTCCACAGGAACATTTCAGGACACAAACTGAAAAAGAGATAACTGCAAAGCCATTAGGAGTAAAACAAATAAATGAACCACTGCAGGGGTTTAATAGTATTGCTGTTCCTGACGAGCACTAAAATCATATTGGTTCAGGAGAAATAGACAGAGGTGACAAACTGAGGAAACAAGTGAAATCTCATTTATTTACTTGGCATCAACGAGCAACACAAACATTTCCAGGACAGTTAAAGGGACACTATAGACATCTCATTGGTCCCTTAACCCTGCAATGTAAAACACTGCAGTTTTAAGGAGACTGCAACATTTACTTTGCAGTTCTATGGCTGCCTCTAGTGGCTGTCTACCAGAAAGCTAGTAGAAGCACTTCCTGCTGTTTCACAGAGTTTAACTCTGTAAAGCTATGCTGGAGGTCTTCATGCTTTGCATGAGGACGTCCAATGTGTTGAAAATCCCCATAGGAATGCACGGAGTCAATGCTTTCCTATGGAGAAGGTCTAATCGCATTAGATTATTGCGCTGACGACAGCATAGGACAAGCCTGACCCAGCAGCGAGGGACGTTGGTGCTGGAATCAGGTAAGTGGTTAAAGGGGATTTTTTTGTTTTAGTTTTAAAAGGTCAGGCAGACCAGGAGGGGGCAAGGGGCCACTATAGTTTTAGGAATACAGCTTTGCATTCCTAACACTATAATGTTCCTTTTACTTTCCTATTTGAAAATGCCCAGGTGTACTGGTTTGTGTTGCTCACTGATGCTCTGTTAATCAGTGGTATTTCACTTGAGGACTCCGCTTACTTATCACCTGCGCCAAGTATTTGTTCCTCTTGAAGGATAGATGTTCTTATTTAGCAAAGTGTGCACATTTACTATACAAAAAGATCAAAAGACATTTTAAGCTTTTTCCCCAAAAAATATAGTACATGAAAAAAAAAAAAAGAAAACACAAGAGGACTCACCTAAAGCAGTATCTCTCCAGAAATACTCCCAGGGTCAAATCATTTTTACCATAAAACTCCATTGTAACAATCCTGAATTAAAGAAGGAAAAAAACAATTAGAAATAAAAAAAAAGAGCTTGCTGCTTTATACTATATTCATAGTTCACACAGTTTGTATCCTTAAGGAAAACATGACCAAGAAGTCAGCAATATGTCACATAGGAGCAGGTGGAATATCTTGCAATAGTACTTTGACCAGCTGACTGTAGCAATAGCAATGGTAAAGACATAGCATGATATTATGCCCCAATTAATGTGTGTAGTGTATGGATATTCTATAGAGTATATAAAGTGTAAAATATAACAATAAGGATAGCTGGTAACAGACAATAGGACATAAGAAAATACAGCAAGATCTGTACATCTGGTTAAATAGAGGGCTCTCACACTTGTTAATCCAGGTTTCTCTATGGACAAACTGCTCTAATGAGGTGGACTTGGCAACTGTGAAACTCAAAACCTAGAGTATATAGAGTGCCTACACATTTCACATTAATGTAATACATAGACCAACACATTTTGAAAAGATAAAGTTCTGTTTGTTGTGGTTAGTACTATATATCGGAAAATATTCTGTTTGTAGTGGTCATCTTCAATAAAAACTTTGATTGCAAGATTAAGGGAAGGCTCTTACCATGGGCTGACACAGGAACTAGGAGCATTGTTAGACTGTGATGAGGAACTGCTGAAGAGGACACAAAGTCGTTGATGGTTTGCAATACTCAGGCAGTCAATCTGGAATCATTGGATACAGAAGAGCTTCAGTCAGGTGTAATGAAACAGATATTTGAACATTTTGCCTTTGCATAACGCATCAAACAATGCACAATTAAAGCAAGTTTTTTTTGTTCTACTTCTAGAACTGCATTTTTCCTGTACGTTAAATATACCCTGGCAAAATAGTAAACATTAGGTCAATAAAAACTTCCACTCTGTTGAGTCTAACCTAATAGCATGCGCATGTGGAAAGGAAGGAAGTGGGTCGTGTACAGAGGGATGGAATGAAAATGGATCGCAGTAGGGAGATACATTCTAGGCTTCCCATTACATCTGTTTCTGGATTCCTACCACCATGACCGCTACTAAAAGCAAAAGTGGTTTTGGTGGCTGGCATAATCTTTCAACATACACCAGCCATTTCCCATGAAAAAAATAATTTTAAAAAATCTCATCTTGAACACAGTAGTCTATTCTGTAAACTGCTAATTTAACCATGTGCTCACTGGGTGCTGAGGAGTAGTAGTGAGTCAGCACTAACTGATATGTTTCATTGCAGAAGCCTCATTTAAAGCTTAAGCTGGCCTAGTAAAAGCACTAGTAAGATTAGATAAGTAAAGGGAGAGCTACAGACTGTCAAAAAGAGCTGGAGCACCAATCAGACATTATATTGTGTGGCATTGTACTGTATTGCAGCTCATTGTTATCCATCACAGTGACCCTGCCTGTATAAGATATATGGGTATCGCTTTATTGTGTACAGCTGTGTGTGTTCTCTGTATCTTACTCAGCTCTGCCTCTTGTACAGATATCTCAGTATTGTAATAAGCTCTGTGTATTATTCTCAGCTCCATGTATTGTATTTGTGTCTTTATTGTATGGATATCTCTATATTACACATCAGAAGATGTTGGTTACAGAGTTATCCTGAATGACACTGAGCTTTTCCCTCGTCAATGATGTCAGGCATTTTGTGAGAAGTTTGAGATTCAAAATGTATACTTTAAAGTCACTACTTAGCAGAGCGCCAAAAAAAAAAAAAAAGACAAAGACAGACATTTTGTTTCTTTCTTACTCCATTCACGTCATGACCAAACTGTGCAATGCGACTACCTAAACCAGGGGTCGTGAACCTGGTCCCTACTGCCATACTCCTACCAGTTTGGCATTTCAAGTGGGCGGTGGTGGGTCCTGCAGAAAAACGACCAAGTGGGCCACGATGACCATGGAGATCCTTTCATCTCCCCTGCTGGCGCATGCAGAGGCAGCCTTGCTGTAAGCCCTCTCAGGCTGGTGATGAGATCAAAGATCTCCCTCACCAGTCCGCTGGCACTTAGTTCCAGCAGAGGGAAGGTCCTGGGAGGCTGTGTTCCTCCCGCGAGCAGGCCGGTCGGAGTGTTGCCAATGCGTTACCATGGCAATGCTCCGATACAGTGCTGTGCTTGTAGGAGGAGCTACAGGCTAAAGTGAACATGCCACCACTGGACCACCAGGGCTTGCAACATTATGTCCCCACTCCCTGGTAAAAGGTAAGAAGAGAGGGAGACAGTAAGATAGATTTTCACATCTCCCACCTACACACCTACGCCTCCAACCCCCACACACACCTACGCTCCCAGCCCCTACACACACCTACGCCCCCAGCCCCCACACACACAACGCATCACCAAGAATCTAATGAATAAATCTCATATTATTAAAAACAATTATTAGCTGAATGTGTGTAAAAGAAATGCATATATCACATGTCACATATTACTAATACAGACACATTAGCTCCATACAATAAGACAGTGTAACTGAGAAAATCAGACACAGATAGGATTATCAAGAAGAGATATTCCCTAAGCAACTCCTTTTACTTTTCAAATTTAATGGGATTCCTACAAGAACCCATTGTAAGAGTGAGTTGAACCAAAGACCAAATGTGTCAAAATCATACTTTATAGCATGAAAAGGAGAATGCCAGTCTACCAAAAAGGACTAGAATCCCTTAAAGTTTGACAGTTTGATGAAAGGTACCTATAAAGATAAGGCATTTGACGTCATATGCACCACGAAAATCAATTAACTCCTTAAACAAAGTGGTGGTTGGAATGTGTAATGAGAAATTATTGTGATGCTATAACGCCATCTACTGATCAAGGTCTAGAAGACAATCAGTAGAAGAAGTTACACTTTCCTAATCCCATTGATCACTTTAAATTCGTGACGTAAAGAAACTTAAGATAAGAAGTTCTTTTTAAACAAAGAGATCCAATGAGAGGAGATCCAGATGGTTGGATGCAAGATCATCAGATGAGACCAGACAAAGAAACACAGTCTGGACACACCGTCTTTCCAACTGAACTTCTGGGACTTAAAGGGACATTATTGTCACCAGAACAACTACAGTTTAATGTAGTTGTTCTGGTGAGTAGAATAGCTCCCTTCAGGCATTTTCATGTAAACCCTGCCTTTTCAGAAAAAAGGCAGTGTTTACATTGCCCCTTCGGATACAAGTTTGTGTTCCTGACCCTATAGTGATCATTTAATTAAATTTCTTTGTTAGCCGGACAACTCTGACTTAGAAAACTTACAGAACTCTTGATAACGTTCTACACTTCTCTCTCTAAACATACTCGCATTCACCATTCACAGAATTAGATCTCCAAACCTAAAAATATTTCAACCAAGAAAGCTGGTATACTGGCTGGTTCAATTTAATTAAAATATTTTTTTTACTAAAAGCAGAAATATACCTGGATAATGCTGACCAGATTTAAAAAAAAAAAAAAAAACTTTTGAAATCATATATTTAGCTGAGGAAGTTATAAATCATTTGAAGTCCATTCTGCAGCTGGAATAAGAATTATGTATGATTTACTGGTAAATTGCAAAGTTTAGCATATCAAGCTATTATCCAGAGATATTAACCTGAGGGATAGTTAATCTTTAATGAGAGAGTATCTGCAATTTAAAACTTAGTTAAAAATATTCTTCATGGTTTCTAGATAGAAGAAAATAGTTGAATTGGCTATTTGTGCGAGAAACATTGCATATTTTGAGTTGCAATAATAAGGTGTTTAGTCCGTTTAGTTGTAGCCAGTAGTGAGTGAATTCATTGGTCAGCAAATCAGCATCTAAGATTTTACAATTTTTGGCTGTAGTCTGTGTTACGTTCTGTGTAAAGGAATTCTCAAGCAGTCCTTTAACATTGTTGAAATGCATCTATGTTGAAATAACTTACCGTATATACTAGAGTATAAGTCGACCCGAATATAAGCCGAGGCCCCTAATTTTACACAAAAATCTGGGAAAATTTATTGACTCGAGTGTAAGCCTAGAGTGGGAAATGCAGCAGCTACTGGTAAATTTCTAAATGAAATTAGATCCCAATAAAATTACATTAATCGAATATTTATTTACAGTGTGTGTATATAATGAATGCAGTGTGTATGTATATAATGCAGAGGGTGTGTTTGTATGAGTGTGTGTATATATAAAGCAGAGGGTGTGTGTGTATATAATGCACACACTCTGCATTATATACACACACACTCATACATGAGTGTAGTGTGTGTATATAATGAATGCAGAGTGTGTGTATATAATGCAGAATGTGTTTGTACGAGTGTGTGCATTATATACACACACACACATACAAACACACACTCTGCATTATATACACACAGTGTATATAATGCAGAGTGTGTGTTTGTGTAGTGTGTTTGAACTGGGTGGGGGAGGGCATTTTTTATTTATTTAAATTTTTTTTATTTTAATATTATTTAAAAACAAATTATTTTAATGTTATTTTTTTATTATTATTATTATTATTATTGTTTTGTCCCGCCTCCCTGCTTGTTGCCTGGACAGGGAGGGGGGCTGTAACATTCCCTGGTGGTCCAGTGGCATGGGCTGTGCAGGGGGGGCGGGAGCAAGCTGTTACTTACCTTTGTAGCAGCTTCGGTCAGCTCCCTGTCAGCTCCGTGAAGCTCCCCAGTTCAGCTCCCAGTGTAAGTCTCGCGAGACCCGCGGCTGTCAGAACGTTGCCACGCAGACCGCGAGACTTACACTGGGAGCTGACCGAAGCTGCTACAAAAGTAAGTCTCACTGTCTGCGTGGCAACGCTCTGACGGCCGCGGGTCTCGCGAGACTTACACTGGGAGCTGAACTGGGGAGCTGATCGGAGCTGCTACAAAGGTAAGTAAGAACTCGCGGCCAGCCCCCAACAGGACCGTCGGGCTTGTAATGAGCCCGGCCGTCCTGGTCTGTATTATGGCAATGTAAGTTGCCATAATAAAGACCTTGACTCGAGTATAAGCCGAGTGGGGCTTTTTCAGCACAAAAAAAGTGCTGAAAAACTCGGCTTATACTCGAGGATATACGGTAATTAAATTTTAGAGGAATTATTTGTAACTTTCCATGTAACTCCTTCAGAAATTAGTCTACTCATGTTGCTGGATAAGTTGCTACTAAGCTATCTTTAATAGGGGTTATTGTGTCATAACTGTTGCCATATATTATACTTATTTTATACCTAAATGTTCACTGATCTTGTCATGCATGTTACATATTATTAATGGTCACAATAAATCATTTTTATAATCTGTTATGATCTTTTATAAACGTACTCCAGGGTCCATAAGAGTTAAAATAGTGGGTAATGCTTCGCTTTAGATCAATAAAAGGGAAACCGTGCCAAAATATAAATTTTTAATATTTTATAAAGATTCTTAAAAATGTATTTAATAATCTTTATTAATATTATTTTTATTACCTCATGAATAACCTCACAATGCAACCACTGATGTCAAAGAACAATAGCTACTTTAAGGATTTGGAATTCTCTCCCTGAACATGTGTGTTTTCTGTCTGTACAGGTGTTTAAACAGCATCAGGATGAATTCTTGATTAACATAACATTCAGGTATGTGATTTTTAATTTATGGGGTAATAGTTTCTTGATCCAAGGATTGCCATTCTAGGGTAGACAATGATTTAATGTTCTCTACACTAGAATGGCAATTAAGAATTTTTACCAATAAAAAAGGGTACCTTAGAATTCAACGAAATTTCAAGCTGGTTTACACCTTTGTCTTCATCAGACTCTGTTTTTAATTCATTTTTGTTACTAGGAACACTGGTTGCATCCTTTGTCTGCACAAATGGATCCATATTCTTCTGGCGTATTCTGCCTCCTCTAGCACGATAATCAGCTAAAATCCTGGACAAACTTTGGCTATCACCTAAGCTTTCAGCAATTTTGGTGCTAAGCAGTTCATGAGTAGGTAAAACCTCAAGAGCTCTTCCATTGACATTTCCATTCATTCCTTTAATGCTTGAGTATTCACGGAGCAACAGTTTTTTTCTTCTGCTTTCCAGATCTTTCACTTCTTTGTTTAAGAGGGGAGACATATATACCACTTCTGGGAAATAGTCCCTTGTAGGGCATCGCATTCCCTTTTCAGTTAACAAAAAGGGCTCCCTGAAAGAAATAATAGGAGAAATGCACAAAATAACATCTTTCAGTTCCTGCTTAAAAGACACAGAGTGCACCTTTAACCGATCTTCTGAAGAAGTGACTTCCTCGGTTATATATAACCCAGTGTCATCCTGCAAGGGATCTCGAAAAAGCTTCAGCTCATTCTTGGTCTCCTGAGGATCATCCAGTTGTTGGCCGGTACCCTGATCTTGTGTAAGCCCAGGTATGTGGCACATTTGAGTCAACAGTTCAGGTTCAATTGACACAGAAGACAGCAGGGATGATGATGATAAAATAACAAGAGAATCCTGTTGGGTTAAGGAACAATGTTCAAGACTCTTACTTCCGGATTCATCAAAACCAGATTTTTGCTCTACCAAGTCTATATCATCAGAGGACTGTGACTCTGAAATAATCTGCAGTCTATCTGACGACAGGTCTGCTTCCCAATTGATTGCACTGCATTGTTCCCCATTAAATAAGTCTATCTGACTGCTGTCACCTTCATGACCTTCAATGAGTGACCGGAAAGAACTGCTTTTGGGCAGTGTTGGTGGCATAGCAAATTCATCCATAAGGAAGGAAATTTCCAACTGTGAATGATAGGCAGAATAGATCATAAAGATGATTATCTCTTTCACACGGGCCAACTCATATTCGGAGGCTCCACGTAACTTAATCGTGCAGCCCAAATGTGATGGACATCCTTCAAAGAACATAAGGGTTTTGGCTTCATCTGCAAAAGTTAAATACATGTTTAAATAACATTAATTCGCTAACAAATTAAAGTGTGACAATCAAGAAAGATGACACAGTAAACCAAAGTTTTTCCAAAATACAAACATCTATATTTATATTTTCACCTTAACCTCTAAGCAGGTGGCATGTAGCAGTGAATGCACACATAATCGGTTGACTGACAATGCACATTATTATTATTGGCATAGTACCAGCTTATTCCACAGCAGTTTACAATATTATAAAGTGGGAATTTAACAACAAATAAACTATTTCCAAATTTGACAGGAACGCTAGGTTGATGAGAACCCAGTTTGAATGAGCTTACAATCTAAAGGAGGTTGGGTATAAAAAAACAAACCAAGGAGGGCAGCATGTGGGATATCAACCAAGTGAAGGCATGCTAAAAAGTAGCAGAATTTGAAGTGGATAGGGAAGAGACGTGTGGGCCAATATAGAAAGCTGAGAGAGTAACAGATACGTTTGAATAAGGACAGTTACACTGGGAGACCTTAGTCTAATTTTAAAGGATTGAAGATTGTAGGAGAGTTTGATATAGTAAAGCAGGCTGTTTCATAGGAATGGAGCTGGCCGCGAGTAGTTCTGTATGCAAGAGCTAGCAGTACGATTGCGAACAGTAAGCAGGAAAGCATACTGACACACACAGATCACTGGCAGAGCAAAGTGACCGAGAAGAGATGTATCGATGAATTTGTGATAAACTGTAGTAGGCAGTTGAATTGTTGAGAGCGTTGTGTGTGAGTTAATATTTTGAATTGAGTCCTACAGGGTACATGAAGCCATTGTAATGATTGACAGAGGGGCAGTGGCAGAACTACCGCCGATGCAGTGGCACCAGGATCCTCGGCTGTATTCAAACACTACACAGAAGCACACCACCACATTCCAATAGCAACAGTACATACAATTACACTTTTACATGCACACATATACAGTAACATGCCTACAAATAAACATACACTTAACATATACATAGCAATACACATACCGAGTGGTATTGCTGAAAAGGCCATGTGAAAGGGCTGCAGTGCCAGACCGAGCCCCTTTCATATTACCCATACTGGGAGGAAATTATTTCAGATCACTTCCTCCCACCTACAAGAAGAGCTGCACAGGTGAGAGATGTGGCACAGGAGCAGCAGGAGAAGGTGCACAAATGGAAGGAGAGAGGCTCAGCAGGAGCCCCACACTGCCATCAGACTGCATTTATGTGTCAGTGCGTGTCTCTGTGTTTCAGAGCGTTTGCATGTGTCAGTGTGTGTATCTGCGTGTTTGTATGTGTAACTGTGTATGTTCATCTGTGTACGTATGTATGTATTCAAACTCAAACACTACACAGAAGCACAGAGCCATATTCCAATGGCAACAGTATATACAATTATACTTTTACATGCACACATATACAGTATACATGCAAACATTAAACAGAAACACACCCTTCGTATTAAAAGGCCCAAATTATATGCAAAGACCCTTCATTCACATACTAAAACTACACACAAATGTACAAATGCATTTAAAAGCCAACATGCAAACTCAAACACTACACAGAAGCACAGAGCCATATTCCAATGGCAACAGTACATACATTTACACTTTTACATGCACACATATAGAGTATACAAAAACATGCTTACATTCACTGCTCAAAAATAAAACTAACTGGTAGATCTCCAGCTGGCATAACATTGTGGGAGTTGTGCGCCAGAAGGGAGCTACCTTTTGGCCACCATTGTGCTAGAGGGGGTGCCAAAAACATTTCTTGCTCCAGAAAATGTTCAGCAACTGCAAAGGGGTGATATGGGAGAGATGTGACAGAAGAGAAAAATAACTCTGACAGCAGCATTCATTATGGGCTATAGAGCGGCAGTATGGTTTCTGGAGAGACCAATGAGGAGAAAATTTAGAGTAAAAGAAAGTAAACAAGTTCCTTAGTAGCATCTTGGATATGAAAAAGGGGCAAATGTGAGCAATGTTTTTAAGTTGGAATTAGCAGGATTGGGTGATAGACTGGATATGAGGTGTAAGGGTGAAGGCAGAATCAAAGATAACAGCAAGGCAGTGAGCTTGCAAGGATTGGCTTATGTGCATACATTCAACTTGCAAGGAGAGCTACAATGGATTATAAAGAGAAAATAAGAAGTTCAGTTTTAAAAAGCAGAAGGACATCCAATCATAGACGGAAGAGAGACGATTGTTGATGTATTGTAGGAGAGAGAGAAGGAGAGGAGAGGTATTTTTGGGATTTATCTGCATATAGGTGGTAGTGGACTCTCTAATACGTTTGGCAAGAAATATAGAAGAGAAAAGAGAAGCGGACAGAGGACAAAGCCTTGGGGGACTCTGGAGATAGGACAGGGGGAGGAGGTGTTAACAAAAAAGGAGATACATTGAATGATTGTTAGGAGAGACAGGATGAAAACCATGAAAGGACATTGTTAGGAAGGCAGACCGCGTGAAGAGCTGGAAGAAGGAAAACATGAGCAACAGTATCAAAGGCAGGAGAGAAGTCTAAAAAAAGTAGTATGGAATAGTAGCGCCATAGGATTTAGCCTTGATTAGATCATTACTTTAGTCAAACCAGCCTCAGTAAAATAGAGCATGTGGAAGACAGCTTATAGAGGATCTAGGTGAACGTTAGAGATGAGAAAGTGCGTCAGACAAGTACAAACAAGTACTCGAGTATAAGTCGACCCGAATATAAGTTGAGGCCCCTAATTTTACCCCAAAAACTTATTTACTCAAGTATAAGACTAGGGTGAAAATGCAGCAGCTACTGGTAAATTTCGAAATAAAATTAGATCCCCCAAAAAATATATTAACTGAATATTTATTTACAGTGTGTGTATATAATGCAGAGTGAGTGTGTGTGTGTATGAATGAATGCAGCGTGTGTGTGTGTGTGTGTGTATGTGTGTGTGTGTGTGTGTGTGTGTAACCTTGGTGGGGGGTGGGCATTTTTATTATTAGTTTTTTATTATTATATTAATATTAAATTTTATTTTTATTTTAATATTATTACATTTTTATTTTAATATTAGGAACATTTTTATTTAAATTTTTAGCCCGCCCCCCCCTCCCTGCTTGATACATGGCCAGGGAGGAAAGCTATATTATTCCCTGGTGGTCCAGTGCAGGAGAGGGAACAAGCTGGTACTTAGCTTTACAGCAGCTCCATTCAGCTCCACTGTAAGTCTCGCGGTCTGCGTGCCGCGCAGAGCGTTGCCACGGGCTCTGACGGCCGTGGCTCTCGCGAGACTTACAGTGGAGCTGAACGGCACAGGGGAGAACGGAGCTGAACGGAGCTGCTGTAAAGGTAAGTAACAGCTCGCTCCCAGCCCCCAACAGGTCCTGGTCTGTATTGTGGCAATGTAAGTTGCCATAATACAGACAGTGACTCGAGTATAAGACTAGTGGGGGTTTTTCAGCACAAAAAATGTGCCGAAAAACTTGTCTTATACTCTAGTATATACGGTAATTCCAGAAGCCTTGAGGAGAAAGGGAGTAGAGCTATGGAAAGGTAATTTGATGGGAAAGATATGTCAAGAGATGGCTTTCTTTAGGATGGTTATGACAGCAGCATGTTTAAGGGAAGAGGGGACGATGTCAGAAGAAAGAGAGCAGTTGTGTTAAGTCAGCACAAGACAATGGTGAAGAGATCTGGTAATGTGAGGGGGAATGGGATCAAGGGGACAAAAGTGGTAAGAGGTAAGGAGAAGTGCTGACACCTCTTTTTCAGAAGCGGGGGAGAAGGCCTGAAGGGTAGGAGATGCATAGTTCAAGTCACATTGAAAGAGAGGAGTGAAGGAAGACTTCTTAATCCGGTCAGTAAAACACGGTGTTCCTATTCCTATCATGTGATATCATTATATACCTATGTGAAGCAATAATGTGCTATATAAAAAAGTTCTTCAATGGATTAAATCTGATCAGTTTTCACCAAAAAAAGTGACTGTTTCCCTCCCCCAAATATATTTAAAGTGACACTCAATAATGTGGTCTCATTATTATGCTGTATTTCTTGCATGCTCAAATCTTTATATTTTTTGCAAAAATTAAATGTTTTTCTGAATGCTATGAACACAGCTCCGCCACTGACAGTACTGAATGATATAAACTTACCCTCCCAGGGTCATCTTTAACACGGGCAGTTACGGTTGAGGGGCCCAAGGCAGCTGCCCCGTGGGCCCCACTACCCTTAACAATTTATTTTTTCCTGCTGATGTAGCAATGGCCCCGCACTCTAAGGAGTCCCACTGGTTGGCCCATGCACTTAGGGATACTCGGTGGGCTTGTATCAGCAGTGGCCAGCTCAGGCGTTGTGTACCTTTAACAGCGAGACCACGCTCCTTGCTTTTCGGTAGCATGGGAGGAAGTGACAGCAGTGAATCACTTCCTCCCATAAAGAGAGGTGCAGAGCGGAACGAGGTATAAGGATGCAGGAGGGAGGAGGAAGCAGTGAGGATGGGGATTTCTCACTCCCATCAGCCTCAGGCACTACACTGGACCCCAGGGAAGCCACCCTCCAGCAAAAGCTAGGATACTGGAGAGTGGGTTTGAAATTGTAAATTTAACATGTGTGTCAATATGCCTGTGTGTGGGAGTCAATATGCCTGTGCGTGTCTGTGTGTGTGTCAGTATATCTGTTAGTGTATGTATCAGTGTGTGTCAGTATATCAGTCAGTGTACGTGCCTGTGTGTGTCAGTATGTCTGTCAGTTTATGTGTCTGTATCTGTATGTTGTCAGTGTGTTTATCGGTGTGTGTGTGTATGCAGTCAGTGTGTGTATATCTGTATGTGTTAATACAAATACACCCCTCCATTCAAACTTCAATACTACATACAAACACTCCTGCTTGAAACGTCAATACTACATACAAACACCTGGTAAGCAGTCAAGCTGTTTGCTAACTTACCTAAGGTCTGCCAGTCACACAGTCTCTTCTGGAGCTGCTAGGAGCTTCTTTAGCTTCGCCTGCCTTGTAAGTCAAGCTGCTTATCTGTGGGCGTCAGCTCAGTACTCTCAGCCAATGAGCCAAGCCTAAGCCATGTAACACCAAGCTTAGCATGAGACTGTGCTAAACCATCCGACTCCAGCAGAGGCTGTGACTAGCACCCAGTGGATCTCAGGTATCCGATGGTTCGCAAACTGTTTGACTATTTACCCAAAGAGGGTAACAGGGGACCTTTTGCATCCTAACCACAACAGCAAGCTGTAGAGATTATGTTACATAAAGTGTTCCTTTAATAAGGATATTAAAGGAAAAGGAAGCACGTGTGCATAATAGCACACACCAATGTAAAATAGATTTCCATTAGAGAGCAGTTAGATGCCAGTGATTGATTGACAAATTTCAGTCTTCCTGGCTAAGATATTCACGATTGATTAACTCAGCCGATTAAATGCTTCACCACAGAGAAGCACTGGGAGGGTAGCGTACTTAAATAGCAAATTGCCTCACTGCCCCATTCAAATGCTCTCTACAAGAGAACTGACTGACAGGGGATGCGTCTCAAATGGCTATCAGGAAGACAGCCACTAGAGAGGTGTTTAACCCTGTAATGAAAACATTTCTGTTTCTACAAACTGGCAAGTTTTACTTTGTAGGGTTAAAACAGAAGGTGTACTGCACCCAGAGAACTTTATTGAGAGTGTCCCTTTAAATTCTAATTATTCAGGTACCCAGTTAATTTTTAGAACAAAAGAAGACAAGTACTGCATGACTGTGACCAAGTAGACTGAAAAGGAGAGATGAGTTCCACTTACTGTTGGGCAAGGGGAAGACTTGCATGTAAAACCTGTGACAGGTGCCAAGGCGAGGTTTGGTCAGCAGTTGGTCCAATGACATAACCAAATCCGTTTGTGTCATCCGACTTACTCGGTCTAAAACTTGCTAAAGAAAAGCAAAACGATCAGCAGGACAAAGCACTGACAAATAAGGTGAACCATAGATAAAAATGGATTTAAACTTTATCGACATGAATATGTAAAAACTTCAGTATAATCTATGGTAAAATGAGAAATTGAAGGGTGTAAGAATTATTAATAGATGACTTACCAAGATTATATACATTCAAACAAAACAGCCTCCTGTGTGTGATTAAAGTTCAATTAACAGAGCAGGAGATAAGAACTGTGTCAAAATGGCAGAAAATTGAGCAGTGACATATTTCACTGCTTAATAAAGTCAATGCTACTTTGTTGCTTAGAGCATCCCTTTAATAAAGATATTTGCTAATCCATGGTCATGAAAGCGGTTACAAGAAGTGAACATGAAAGAGCAGGACTGCCCAGTATATTCTGAAGTGAGGCAGAAAATACTTACACATTTAATCAGGTGCTTATACAAGTCAAAATGTCCAGATATGAGAAGAAACTTTACCTGGCTGTCAAATTTACCATATTGATATATGCAACATTTCAAGGTACAGACTATACTTTTTCAAAGGGTGTGAGTTTAAACAAGGTTTTAAAAAAAAAAAAAATTAAAAACAATTTATAAACATGTTTTTTTTAAAAAAAAATCTTGTAGTTCTCTACCATCACTGGTGTAAGAATCATTAGCAATGACAACACATCATGCCCTCACTAGTACACAGTGTAGTACTTTAGTGGTCTCTAAATCCTTCAGATAGGCAGACTGTTGTCGTTATATCTGAGATATATTTCATAGTTAGTCAAAGGTATGGCTAATATTTCTGCTATGCTCTAGCATTTGGATATGGCACTATCTTGATTGGAATATGCTAGGCAAACGTTTGTTTCTTGTTATAAACCCATATACTCTAACAGCAGGACTGCCGCTAAAGACCTAAATTATCTACTGGTACCACAGGTACCAGTGAGAAATATAGATTTGATTTTCAATTACAAACTACTTCTTCCCTCCTTTGGAAGCACTACTTGAAGTGCACGTTTCATGACCAAGACTTGGTTATATTAAAGAGCATTTCATCTCAATATTGTACTAGCAAACCTGCTGGAAAAGTGTTATAAAATGAAAAGTTACTCAACTATTCATGATATGGACCTACTTTACATCACTATATTCACGTCCACCTGCCATGGCTCCAAATGCAGCGTGGCATCCCCTAGTTTTAGGAATTGTGGGTATTTGCCCACATCACTAGGTTGCAGGGAAGCTAGACGCAGCTGCTGGGTACATTCAAAAAAGATGGGCACATTTTCATCCACTGAATATTTCTGATGTTTCCAGCAATGTATTTGCATGCATCTGCTTGAGGATGTATTTATTTATTTTGCTTAAAAATGTGCCTCCCTCCTCCCCACACTTCTCAAAGAGGGTGACAAATTTTTTTTTTTTTAAATGAATAAAAAAAGCGAAAAAAATAGTGTTATGAGTTATGCAGCACCTATCTAGAATATCAAAGTGTGTCAATCTCTGCAGGTTTTGTTTAACAGGACCAAGGGTCACAAATAAACTAATATTTGAGGATAGGGCACAACAAACTGTAAATTGCACATGATACAGTAAATTTACTGTACTTACCGGTTTAACATTAATAACCAAAGTTATGCCATTTTCCAGTAGCATATCCTGAGCTATTCTGGACACCGTTTTCTCCACTAGAACCAAAGTGGGTCGTACATCAACAATCCTTTGAACGTAGTTCTTCAGAAACTCTCTTTCCTAAAAAGCACACACCAAAAAAAATTTAAATAAAAATTATTCCTGGTCATACAGCTTAGAGGTCACAGTACAGAATATACTTAAAAAGAGACACTATAGTCACCAGAACAACTACAGCTTAATGTAGTTGTTCTGGTGAGTATAATCATTGCCTTCAGGCATTTTTATGAAAGAAAAGGCAGTGTTTACATTTGCCCTAGGGACACCTCAAAGTGGCCACTCCTCAGATGGCCACTGGAGTTGTTTCCTGGCTCAGTGCTGCACAGTAGGCAGCAGTGCCGTTCAGCGTCCCCATGCTGAATTTTCCTCATAGAGATGCATTGATTCAATGCATTTCTATAAGGAGGTGCTGATTAACCAAAACTGTGTTTGGCCACACCCCCTTGCCGATTTTAGCAAATGCAGTGCTTTCCCCATGGGAAAGCATTGGATTGGCTAAAAATCGACAATTCTGATGATGTCACCAAGGGGGCAGGGCCTGTGCCGTCAAACCCATGGAGAGCTAAAAATAAGGTTAGTTTTAACCCATTCTGAAGGGGTTAAGGGGGGGGCGTAAGCCACCTAAATGATGGGTTTTTACTATAGGGTCAGGAATACAGGTTTGTGTTCCTGACCTTATAGTGTTCCTTTAATTTAACCTGCAACTTAAAATTGGTATTGCAGAACCAGTATGCCAAAAAAAATACAAGGCTGACAGACCGGAAGGGCTAAGTGGAGAGTGCTCTGTGTACATCCACTATTTTTCATATTTAGGCTACAATAGGAATCTACAATGCCATATGTAATATAGCTGCCTAGATTCAGTTGGTACCTGTACTTACTATACGTTGCCAGTGCAGTTTGCAAAATATTTTGAAGACACTACACAACACACTACATTGCATCAACTTGCAAATAGTTCAATGAGCTTTAATTAACATTTAACTCAAAAGTATAGCAGAATATTCTGTGTTATCAGGCGCTTAAATTAAATAGTAACAGGTGCTCTTATAGTACAGCAGCTCTCACACAAGAAAATAGGTACTCTTCAGTCCTATCGTGATTACATGTGAAAAAGAACACTTATTTACATAACCAGTATGAAAAAGTGACAGTGTGTAGCGCTAAATAATATCGACTTACACCATGAGGAACTTTAGGGATATGAAATATATATATATATTCTCCTGAATCTTGGATGGTATAGGAGATATATATACTGTGGAGAAAATGGAAAAAATATATAGTGCACTCTGTGCAAACAGGCGTAGTGGTAGATCATATAATAGGAAGCACTCACGTGGTTCAGAGCCTATTATGGATTGGCTCTTAATCACTCTTGCCTTGTGTCCTTTAGGTGACACACACCTTCAGCTCCCAATAAGGAATAACCCTCAAAATAAAAAAGAAACAGGGGGAAATCCGCCCTAGTGTTGAAATCCTTAGAGACAACAATATATAAACATATAAATGCAGGTGAAGATTGCTTCTCACCTGAACCAGAGCCTGTAACCTGGCTCTAAGTAGAAAGGCATATGAGTCCTTTTATGGGATGACTCCTTCCCTCTTTAATGGATGGAAAATGTACCAAATATACTGTTGAAATTTAAAATGGTATTTATTACATTCATATAAAATCAGTCTTGATACATACAGTATACTGGTGTCCAAAACGCCTTTCGCCGATTCCGTTCGGCTTTCTCAATCGGTGATTTCCATCCAGTTCTCTTCCTGTTTATAAATCCCGCCTCCCGTCCTGATTGGTGGTCAGAGATCGAGAACCAACCAATCACGGACGTTTCTGCGGGAGAGGGTAAAGTGCTCCAGCTGTATTATTTTATCCCTTAACGGTGACATCATCACGCACGTACATGTGATCGTGCGGACGGTGTCACTTCCGGGAATGCGAAAACACTGTATTCACAACATTAGTCTTCAATGTCCGGTTCTCATCTCCTCAATTTGGCCGACATCACTTCCCTTTCTCTCAAGGTTCTCCCCTCCAGCTCCTCATTCCTCCATTTTGATTAGTGGCAAAGAGGGTTGAAGAAATCGTGAACACAAGTTCATAGTAATATTTTTCAGTCCTAAGGCAAATATGCTCATATTTGAGCATTTGGGCATAAAGAACAATAAAGTGCATCAATTTGTTATATTTTACAGAGAAAAATATATTTAAAAGAGAACACATATACATTTTTAAATAAGAGATGTACAAGGTATTAATGATGTTCCAGCCACTAAAAATAAAAGGAATCTTTAATATAATTTAAACATTAAAAAAATATATATCAATAAAAATTGATTATGAAAATCACTATAAAAATTGACCCAAAAATGACTAAAACTTTTTTATAAAAAGTGGCATAGTTCAAAATCATCATTAAGACCATAAGGTTGCATGGTGTTTAAATTAAAAATCCATCTCATCTCTGTTTGTCCAATTAATTTCATAGGGTCACCACCTCTCCAATTTCCGACTATTTTCTGAATTCCCATAAATTCCATCAATTGGGGGTTACTATTATGTTGGTTTTTAAAGTGCAAGGACACACTATGATTAAGGAACCCTTTTTTTATGTTCCTAATATGTTCCTGGATTCTGGTATTTAAAGTCCTATTGGTCCTTCCTATGTAGGCTAAACCACAAGGACAAGTAATCATATATATTAATTTAGTTGTGTAACAAGTAATAATTTGTTTAATTTTAAAACTTTTATTCTTGTCCTGTGGGTGATTAAATTCTCTTACTGTTCTCTTACTATTTTTGGAACCCTTACATGCTCCACACATGCCGCATCCGTAAAAACCTGGTTTTTCTTTAAAAAATTGGTTCGTCAATTTCCTAGAGGTTATATGATTTTTTGTTAACGTCCTCTTAAGGTTTGGTACACCTCTATATACTATGTCAGGTGTATCAGGAAGTATTGAATTCAATATAGGGTCATTCTTTAAAAGTGGCCAATATTTCCGAATGATTTTCTTTAGACCTCTACTGTTATAGTTAAAATCACAAATAAATTTTAAATTCTGTGGTTCTACATTCACCTTGATTTCTTTATATTCTATTAATTTTGTCCTATCCTCATTTTCTACTTCGACAAGGGCTTTGTTTAAAAGTTCATCTTTATACCCCTTCTCTCTAAAATCTTTTATTATTTTCTCCGATTGTTCATAAAATTTATGTTGATCCGTACAATTTCTTTTCACTCTAAGTAATTGCGCTTTAGGGGCGATATATTGACGATATATTTTTTATATGGGATGGAGACGAGACATCACTGTTATCATTTTTAAATTATCTTAATGAAAATGAATGGGGTATTAAACTTACAAGTAATTTTAATAAGAGTTCTGTAGAATTTCTAGACCTCAATATTTATGTTGAACAAAATACACTTAAAACCTGTACTCATTTTAAGAAGGTGGACGTTAACAGCTATATAGGGGAAAATAGTTGCCATTTTTCCCCTTGGCTGTTAAACGCCCCTAAAGCGCAATTACTTAGAGTGAAAAGAAATTGTACGGATCAACATAACTTTTATGAACAATCGGAGAAAATAATAAAAGATTTTAGAGAGAAGGGGTATAAAGATGAACTTTTGAACAAAGCCCTTGTCGAAGTAGAAAATGAGGATAGGACAAAATTAATAGAATATAAAGAAATCAAGGTGAATGTAGAACCACAGAATTTAAAATTTATTTGTGATTTTAACTATAACAGTAGAGGTCTAAAGAAAATCATTCGGAAATATTGGCCACTTTTAAAGAATGACCCTATATTGAATTCAATACTTCCTGATACACCTGACATAGTATATAGAGGTGTACCAAACCTTAAGAGGACGTTAACAAAAAATCATATAACCTCTAGGAAATTGACGAACCAATTTTTTAAAGAAAAACCAGGTTTTTACGGATGCGGCATGTGTGGAGCATGTAAGGGTTCCAAAAATAGTAAGAGAACAGTAAGAGAATTTAATCACCCACAGGACAAGAATAAAAGTTTTAAAATTAAACAAATTATTACTTGTTACACAACTAAATTAATATATATGATTACTTGTCCTTGTGGTTTAGCCTACATAGGAAGGACCAATAGGACTTTAAATACCAGAATCCAGGAACATATTAGGAACATAAAAAAAAGGGTTCCTTAATCATAGTGTGTCCTTGCACTTTAAAAACCAACATAATAGTAACCCCCAATTGATGGAATTTATGGGAATTCAGAAAATAGTCGGAAATTGGAGAGGTGGTGACCCTATGAAATTAATTGGACAAACAGAGATGAGATGGATTTTTAATTTAAACACCATGCAACCTTATGGTCTTAATGATGATTTTGAACTATGCCACTTTTTATAAAAAAGTTTTAGTCATTTTTGGGTCAATTTTTATAGTGATTTTCATAATCAATTTTTATTGATATATATTTTTTTAATGTTTAAATTATATTAAAGATTCCTTTTATTTTTAGTGGCTGGAACATCATTAATACCTTGTACATCTCTTATTTAAAAATGTATATGTGTTCTCTTTTAAATATATTTTTCTCTGTAAAATATAACAAATTGATGCACTTTATTGTTCTTTATGCCCAAATGCTCAAATATGAGCATATTTGCCTTAGGACTGAAAAATATTACTATGAACTTGTGTTCACGATTTCTTCAACCCTCTTTGCCACTAATCAAAATGGAGGAATGAGGAGCTGGAGGGGAGAACCTTGAGAGAAAGGGAAGTGATGTCGGCCAAATTGAGGAGATGAGAACCGGACATTGAAGACTAATGTTGTGAATACAGTGTTTTCGCATTCCCGGAAGTGACACCGTCCGCACGATCACATGTACGTGCGTGATGATGTCACCGTTAAGGGATAAAATAATACAGCTGGAGCACTTTACCCTCTCCCGCAGAAACGTCCGTGATTGGTTGGTTCTCGATCTCTGACCACCAATCAGGACGGGAGGCGGGATTTATAAACAGGAAGAGAACTGGATGGAAATCACCGATTGAGAAAGCCGAACGGAATCGGCGAAAGGCGTTTTGGACACCAGTATACTGTATGTATCAAGACTGATTTTATATGAATGTAATAAATACCATTTTAAATTTCAACAGTATATTTGGTACATTTTCCATCCATTAAAGAGGGAAGGAGTCATCCCATAAAAGGACTCATATGCCTTTCTACTTAGAGCCAGGTTACAGGCTCTGGTTCAGGTGAGAAGCAATCTTCACCTGCATTTATATGTTTATATATTGTTGTCTCTAAGGATTTCAACACTAGGGCGGATTTCCCCCTGTTTCTTTTTTATTTTGAGGGTTATTCCTTATTGGGAGCTGAAGGTGTGTGTCACCTAAAGGACACAAGGCAAGAGTGATTAAGAGCCAATCCATAATAGGCTCTGAACCACGTGAGTGCTTCCTATTATATGATCTACCACTACGCCTGTTTGCACAGAGTGCACTATATATTTTTTCCATTTTCTCCACAGTATATATATCTCCTATACCATCCAAGATTCAGGAGAATATATATATATATTTCATATCCCTAAAGTTCCTCATGGTGTAAGTCGATATTATTTAGCGCTACACACTGTCACTTTTTCATACTGGTTATGTAAATAAGTGTTCTTTTTCACATTTAACTCAAAAGGTATACCTGGAAGCGTTAAATAGGTAGACTAATTCTCTAGCGTTAGGAATACCTGCTTGCAAAAAGCACAAGGTAAACAGATTGAAAGTTTTATTTTTAGACTACTTCATTGAAAATCCAAAAGCATTCTCTCCATTTACTCCCACTGTACTGTATGTTCTCCATCAAACTCTGGCTTACAGGTGGAAGCACAGATATTTCACATCTCCACAACCAGTGACAGTGGCCTGTCACAATGTCAGGATGCAAAAGGCAAAATATGCACAACATCAAACATTGCCAGCACTTCCCACGCTTTTAAAATATGTTCTCAATATCCCATGATGACAGTGCTCCTGCAAGGAGTTTGGAGATGATCCTGGTAATCTAACAATTCATATTCATCACAATGGGAGCTATGGACTTTCTATTAGCTAGTGATAATATTGACCGGAGTAAAAACTGCCAGTGACTGATCTTCAAAATGTATATTATGTGTACTTTATTTATTTTATACATATCTTAAAGGAACATTGTAGGCACCGGGACCCCTATAGTTTAATGTAGTAGTTCTGGAGTATGTAGCCCGTCTCTACATACCCCAGAACTACTGGCTGAGCATTATAAATGCCTCTTCTGAGAAAAGGCAGTTTTTACATTGCTGCCTGTGACATCCTCTAGTGGCTGTCACTCTAACAGCTACTAAAGGAACTTCCTGGGTTTGGGCCAGCAAAGATTGCAGGACCAACATTCAGCACATCCACGCTCTGCATGTAGATGCTGAACAATCCCTATGCATGTTTGCATTCCTAACACTATAGTGTTCCAATTAATACATTTTAACTGCTGGGGTCTGACTTTTCATGAATGCAGGAGATTTAGAAAGACTAAGTTTGTTAAACTATTTTAGGATGTTTGTAAAATATCCTTTTGTTCTGAAACATTTTCATTTTGTCAATGCAACCTCAACTTGCAAGCCTGCTCATGCTTAAAGTACAGAATAGATTTGAAAAGATAAATTCTACCGGGGTTGGGTAATTCCAGAGATCTCATGCAGAGTGTGAGCCACAAGGCTAATTTAAAAAAATAAATATATCATTCAAGCATGAAAGCAAAAGGAATTCATTTTTAAACTCACCTGGAGGACTATGGGATCTATACATGTAAATTTAGTCTCCTCCCGATACAAGTATTCAATGGAACATTTTAGCAGCAGGATTTTAGGGGTTTTAATACTGGAATTCATCTAGAAACACAAAAAAATTATTATTATCGTGCAGAAGTACTTGAACTCTTGATAACCTGTAACATTCTAGCAGCAGTGGTCTATGGCACCAATGACATTTTACTGGCCGAGTGCCATCTAAGCCTTGGTCCACAGCAGCCAGAGTCTAAATGTTACACATTACTGAACAACAGAATAATAAACGCTGGCATGATGTTCGGTTTTACCTTCTTGTGTGCTATATTCTTGGTACAGACAAAGCCATTGACCACTGTAGAGTCAAATTTCTTCCCACCTGGAATCTATTGCAAAAATACAGACAACATTTACTCCATTTGTTGGAGGAGACAAGGACACTAATCAAGTAAAATAGAAAAAAAAAAAGGATATGGTCTTTCTACGCCTCAATCAATCCTCAGCAAAGAGATTTTCTGCATCAAAGTAACTGCATCAAACCACTGCTTCATTCCATCCAAGTGCTAGCAATTAAACTAGTGTGTTGTAGTTATCAGGGTGCTTCACCAAGTTCAGGGAAGTATCTCCAAGAAGATAAAGTCAGTTAGGAATGAGTGTGGTGTGGGTAATACATTAGTGGAACAGCCATGGACCCTGCATAATGGTTGTACTGGCAGAGCTAGAGGGAACGCAATTAGTTCATTAACATCTCCAAAAGTAATGGGAAAAAAAAAATATATATATCTCTATGACTAATTTTAACATAATTGAAAGAGGATTCAAATATTCACTGCTCAGTACCTGTTTGACAGGGCCACCGCATGACAGAGAATCCCAGTCTCCCTGACCCTCACATGGGATGCCTGGTCTTCTGGACCCTTTATAAATGTAGTCCCTCTAGTGGCCCTTTATAAATGTAGTCCCTCTAGTGGCCCAATAGATCCCCGGTTTCATGTGTCTTTTATATGCACCCAGGAGATTCCGAGTCCCCTATGCCTTTTATTAATTTTCCTGCTAACGCTCAGCAGACTCTCAGTCATTATATATAAGGTCAAGGAGATGCACAGTCCCTAAGGCCCTCTCTGACACTGTCACTACTACAACTGGTGATGGTCAATGTACAGGGCATGGCAACTTTTAAATGCTCCTCAAATCAAGGATCACACAGATAAGAGTGAGATTAAGTTTATGACAGACTCCTCACTAGTGAGACAGCATAGCATAAGAGCCCACCATAGGAGTCTTTCCTGCCACTGGATTACAATTAAATTGTATTGTCTATAAATAAATAAATACCATCTTTATTTTTATGGTTATCATTCATTCAAAGAATAAATCTAACAAAAAAATTATATATATTTTATTTAAACATTAGAGTTTTCCTTTAAAGGACCACTCTAGGCACCCAGACCACTTCAGCTTAATGAAGTGGTCTGGGTGCCAGGTCCAGCTAGGATTAACCCTTTTTTTTATAAACATAGCAGTTTCAGAGAAACTGCTATGTTTATGTTAGGGTTAATCCAGCCTCCAAATCCTCTAGTGGCTGTCTCATTGACAGCCGCTAGAGGCGCTTGCGTGATTCTCACTGTGAAAATCACAGTGAGAACACGCAAGCGTCCATAGGAAAGCATTATGAATGCTTTCCTATGAGACCGCCTGAATGCGCGCAGCTCTTGCCGCGCGTGCGCATTCAGCCGAAAGGGAGGAGAAGAGGAGGATCGGAGGCGGAGAGCTCCCCGCCGGCGCTGGAAAAAAGGTAAGTTTTAACCCCTTCCTCTCCCCAGAGCCGGACGGGAGGGGGTATCCTCAGTGCACTATAGTGCCAGGAAAACTAGTATGTTTTCCTGGCACTATAGTGGTCCTTTAACTAAAACAAAAGAGTGTGAGTCAAAAACACACAGCAATCTATGTAATAGAGCCATACACATTAACATGGACAAAGAAAGAGAGACATACATAAAACACTAAGCAAAGGCACATCCACATAAAAGGTTTGAACAGGTAAGATTATTAGGAATTAAAGCATGGATTGTAGACTTATTCCACTGATGAAAGTTTAACGAGGGCATCATAAGTAGCTACAGCAAAACGACCATACGTTATATTGACCAATTGTAAGTGCAAGTTCCTCATTCACATACATGCATGAATGGAAAGTCTGCAGCAGCACTTAAGATTTAAGACAATAAAGAGTAGGTGGTGAGAGCACTCTAATATATATATTGCACACGTTGAATACTGGTAAACAATGTTTAGGCCAATCCGTAATTCACAATTTGATCAATGGCATATGTGCCCTTTAAACTAATCCTGTAAAATTAAAACAGGGAGAGCCACAAAATAGGGTAATAACGTAAGGATTGCTGTGTAACTTAACATTTTAAATGGTTACACTCACATGGTCATGAGCCACTTAATAGAAGCTCAGACTGGTGTTTTTTGTCGCCCCCTGAAAAATGCCGCCCAAGGCAAATGCCTTGTTTGCCTCGCGGCTAATACGTCCCTGCCTGGGATATTTAAACAGTCAGAAGAAAAGAGAAGGAGGAACTTTTGATAAAGGCATCGCCGAAACGCGTCAAATTCGATCTACAGCACAAATGGACTTTACAGGGGTGTATATTTTATTATATTTATTAGCTACCTTTTAGTGTGTCAATAAAATTGTTTGCATGATATTCTGCATCCTGGAATATTCTTAAGCAACAAGCAACTTGAAAGACCACAGAAGGGAGACAGCTTGGAACCGGACATTCACGTGCTTTCACCTGATTTGCTTCTAGTCTGAGCCAGCTTTTATTAAGTGGCTCATGACCATGTGAGTAACCATTTAAAATGTTAAAGATACACAGCAATCCATACGTAATTACCCTGTGTTGTGGCTCTCCCTGTGTTAATTTTACAGGGTTGGTTTAAAGGGCACATATGCCATTGATCAAATTGTGAATTAAGGATTGGCCTAAACATTGTTTACCAGTATTCAACGTGTGCAATAAGGGTAATGTGCCATATATATATTAGAGAGCTCTCACCACCTACTCTTTATTGTTTTATTCACTCTTTATGTGATTAAGTGACACATATAGGTGATTGCAGCACCTTGTTTCTAATCTTTTAACCTTATCTTTCTTTCACCCTTACTTAAGATTTAAGGTTTGACAGTATACGGGGATGACATAGTGACACCAAAATATTAAAAGTCTCCTTATTTACTACTTCAGGGGCTTCTCCACTCCAAAATACACAAAACCTACCTTCTTGATATGTACAAACTGGCGAATGTCCATGTCATCATCATTTTTTACATCTGGTCGGACAGTCTGTACCACCTGACACACCACTGGCACAATGACATCTCTCCATGACAGAGAAAGGGACTCATTGTACAGGAGTTGCTGTAGTAGAGACATCATGTGACTGTGGTTGGCTGAACTGTTGAAAATACAACTCCAGTTAGAAACATTTATATCATTATATACAATCCTAATTAGTTCAGATCACAAATTCCTTCAAACTGTATAGTACAGTATAGGCTTTAAAAATAACCCCATTTATGATATCCAGTGATATAAAAAATAAAATAATTTTTTTTTAAAAGAACTTAAAAAAAGAGGAGCAACAGAACCAACGTATACTAGAAATAAGACGCTGCAGACTTAAAGCAACACTATAGTCACCAAAACAACATTAGCTTAATGAAGCCGTTTTGGTGTATAGACCATGCTCCTGGAGTCTCATTGCTCAATTATCTGCCAATTAGGAGTTAAATCATATTGTTTATACAGTCCTAATCACACCAAAATTCTGTTTAATTTAGAATCTTTTATCTTCTGCTCTGTTAATAGCTTGCTAAACACGGCAGGAGCCTCCTGTATGCAATTAAAGTTACATTTACAGAGCAGGAGATACAAACTTGTAACGTTAAGTGGCATCGGATTAAAAATGAAATCATTTTGTTTTCATGCAGGCTGTGTCAGTCATAGTCAGGGGAGGTGACGCTAAGGTTGCATAATCAGAAACAAAAGTGGCCTAGAAGTGAGGCTGCTGGGACATTTGTTTTGGGTACTCTAGTGTCCTTTTACATTTTTATGAAAATCTTAAAAACGACCATGCTGCTTTGGGTCATATTGGAAAAACATAAAAGAATCGAAAGACATATGTGAGACAAACTGGAGACCACGTAGGGTCCCAATTTTTAGCAAGATCACAATGGGTGACCTCTGGCCATTACTCATTAGTTGATCCTTGTTATTGCTGATTGAAACAGGCAATGCACAACCGATGCCCATGGTTCTTGCAGGGTCTTCCACAGATGCCCATTTTGTACTCTCATTAATGCTGGAGAGTAAAACCGTGAAAGGATCCTGGCAGATGAAGTTGCCAGTAAATGGAAGGCCTGGCTGAAAAACATGGCAGTGCTTAAGAGAGTGAGGTTTAAGTACATATTCACCCACAAGGTAGACCACAGGGGGACAGGGTAAGATGACATATTACCTTGGGAGAGTTTGTTAATATAAATATAAATACCACAAAAGTGTGCTGCTTTAAAGTGTCACAATACCCTGCTCTCTCTTTAAAAGTTAATGCGTTTTGTCTATTTTTCAGGGTTTGAAAGTATAGTCATTTTTTTGCCACTGCAGAGAGAAGCTTGTTTTTACAAAATACATGGCTCTCCAATTAGGTTTGCTTTATATCGACCAATGTGAACTAAGAACAAGGGTTATCGCTCCGTAGTACGTTACACTCACAGCTGTGAATATATAGAGCAAGACCCAGCCCTCATAACTGGCATGTGCATACAAAATATGTTACAAGGGAGAATAGCATCTACCCACAGGGAGCACAGGAACCCGGTTCTGCCTCCATCAGATCCACATGCAAACTATAAAAACATTTTTTTAAAGTTCCAGCACTTTCTTTTCAGCACAGTGTCCTTTAATTCATGTGTCTTCATTGTCTTTCAATCGACATGTTGCTACTTTTTACAATACAATTGAATAACAAGACAATGTGCAAAGAAAGACACGCTGTGTTTGTTTGTTTTTTGGCATGTACATACATTGATGTGGTAATAGATTAATAAGCTGTGAGCCTGTGTTCAGGGAAAAACAAAGTGTGAATCAGTAAGGACAAGACAAGACAAGAAAATGTGTAAGAGACAAAAACCCTGCAACTACTACACAAATACTATAGTTTGCAATTTGCTTTTTGTTTCTAAGCAACTCACTTATTAGTGAATAAACCCTTAAAAAGAAAACTACAAGCACCACAACCACTTAATGCATTAATTATAATGCAAGGAGGCTATGGGTGCCATTTCCCAATTTGGCTAGTGTTTTGATGTTTGCCTAGTACCCATAGCCCACCACGTCTCTCTGCTTGGAGCATCATACATCACAGAGATTTATCACCCTTATACATTCCTGCATTTTTATTTTTTTTACATTGTCCCTCCACGCATATATACCTTCCCCTAGTCAAACTAACACACGGAATCCCCAACACTCACCATTCTCACAACCCCCCACTATTCTCACACACACACACAAAGACCCTGCATTTACACACACTGACTCTTCACACACATATATGCCCCCCACTTATTCTCACACACACACACATTCCTGCATTTATAATAGTGGGCTTCACACACTTATAGCCCAGTCATATGCCCCTAATGCTCTCTCACACACAAACACCATTTACAGACTGGCACTCTACACACATATTCTCCATCCCCATTAATCTCACAAACAAACACCCTTGCTTTTATGGATACAAACCCTTCACACAATTATAGTCCCTACCCACATATTCAAAAATTTTTCGCACACACACTGCATTTACAGACATTGACCTTCACGCACATATATATCCCCCTCACCCTTATATTCACACAGATACACCCCTGCATTTAGAGATTCAGAAGGGGAGGGGGGATTTATCCTTCACATAAACAGAACCGCTACCCTTTTTCTAAACAAACACACACATAGCTCCTACACATTTATTCTAGTACACACACACCTACATTTACATATGGGTTCTAGATATGCATATACCATTTCCCCATCAAAGCCATACACAAACTAACACCGCTGCATTTACACATACAAAAAAAAAAAAAAAAATACACCCTCCTACATAATGACAATTCATGTAGGGGGCAAAATCAGACCAAAACTAAATGCTATTGGTTTGCCTTTATAGCATCAGGTAACCTTTGAGACCTGGCTTGAGATTTTGTGTGCTGCCCATACATTTTATACACATAGACAAAGTGTACTTAGTAGTTATAAGGAATAAGCAGATGTTAAAAGTAAAATGTCTCACAGCAATCTCTCCATTGCCTGCTTCTCTCCATTCTCTTCTCTCAGCTGATCCAGGCTGTTATGGTGCCACCCCAAAGGAGTAAACAGCAAATCCTTAGACTTTTCTTCCACGCGACGATTGAATAAAGATTCTAGAAATGAAAGCATACAAAATATTGCAAGAGTAATTTAACACCCCAAAAAAATAAAATAAATAAAAACCAAAAAACGCACAAAAATCACACATCAAAAATCACTTCCTCTTTTTCATAATTGTAGTTTTGCAGTGCTTTCTGAGTTTAGAATGGAGAAGTAGTCAGTTGCTTTAAATTATGAAATCTTTAACTTTTTATACAGAACTGCCAAGAGTCTAATGCACTTGGTTAAAAAGTCATTTTTCATGCTAGGTTCATGTTCCCATTTGGCATCGCGTACAATAAAATTGTTTTCCCTTTATTGCGAAGCCCTTATTTGAATGAATTTTACGTCTGTTGTCTAGCCTAGTCTTCCTTACTGTGATCGTTGAGACTTGCTCTCACAGTCATACTAATATCCTCCCTTGGACTTGCTTTATTAAATCATATTATAACTCTGTTTCAGTGGGCAGCATCATGCCATACATCAAGGGTGCTTAAAAGGTAGATCCCCAGATGTTGTAGAACTACAACTCTCATGATGCTTTGCATGCCTATAGATTTAAAACTACAGCTTCCACAATGTTTTGTCAAACATCTGGGAATCTACCTATTGGGCACCCCTGCCACCCACACACTTTATGCTAATGACATGGAAACATAGGTTGTGAACGCATTAACATCTATACTTTTGTTGTTATTTCTTCTAGCACAACAAAGGTGTAATCGGAGTCTCTAACTTTAACACTATAGGCACCAAAACAACTTTAGCTTAATGAAACAGTTTTGGTGTATAGATCCTTCCGCTGCAGTATTACTTCTCAATTCTCTGCCATTTAGGAGTTAAATTAGTTTTGTTTCGATTTAAGCAGCTTTATTGTGCTGATTCCCTTTATATATTTAAATGTTTCTATCATATCCCCCCTGTCTCATCTTTCCTCCAAGCTATACATGTTAAGATCCTTTAACCTTTGCTTGTAAATTTTATCCCGCAATCCATGAACCAGTTTAGTAGCCCTTCTCTGAACCCTCTCTAAGGTATCAATATCCTTCTGAAGATACGGTCTCCAGTACTGTGTACAATACTCCAAGTGAGGTCTCACCAGTGTTCTGTACAATGGCATGAGCACTTCCCTCTTTCTACTGCTAATACCTCTCCAATACAACCAAGCATTCGTTTATCTGTTTAACTCATATGAAGATAGATTAAAACACTTCCATTATTAATCACTGGATCTATTAGTAAACAGCACATTCAGTAACAGGTATTTACCTTTGATGAATGCGTCACTTATTGAGACCATCTGTTGTCCACCATCTTCCGATAAAAGGTGTTCTAAGCACAAAGCAACATAACGACAACAAGAAAGAGAAGAAAAATAATGAGTTTAGCAAACTTTTCCAGATGAGTAATATAAGGAGCACACCCTGTCTGAAACCACAGTAACTTGAAGCCAGTTGTTTACAATCCAAAATATTTAGTCTGTCTCCATGTGCTTATAAAGCATTAGTGCATGTTACCACGGGATCACAGTGTCTCAAAGTTTTGATTTGCAAAATGTGTGAGATTTCCTCATTTTATTTTTGCTAGTATAACCCACGCTTTGTCTTAGTTTAAGTAAACATCTTTCATCAATAAGATGTCAAGATAACAACTGCTCTACAAATCAGAAAGTGGTTTGAGGCAGAAAAGTTTACTTTGTGCTTCTTCTAGGGGCATGTGCCTGGCATAGATGATCCCTGCAAAAGGGAGAACATACACTGGTGGTATTCACTTAACACATTAAATCTAAATTGCATAAAGTGAGGCTAAAACAGCCACTCTGTGACTGAAGCAAAAAAAATAAATCCATAAATAAACCTGTTAATAAGATCACAAAGAAACTTTAAAAAAAAAAAATAGTTTAGTTTTTTCGTTTCTTTCTGATCTTATTAAAAAGTATTTTTTTAGTTTTTTTTTTTTAGTTTAGTTTAAACTTAAAAAAAAAAACTACTAAGAACAAAGTATTGATCAGTTACACACGATTGCACTTTTAAAAAACTTACAAAGTTTTGAGGTATTTTGTGTGGGGATGCGTTCTATTTTAACTCATTTATATAAAATAAAGCTTTGAAAATAAGGGATCATTTATAACCTCCTTTTTTACATTTGTATCTTACACAACCCTTACCCACAACTAAAGATTGTCAATGCAAAAAAAAAATAAAAATAAAAATTAATTAAGTCAAAACAAAAAGCGTAAATTAAAAAAAAAAAATTAAAGATTCAATTAATACAAATGTATTTTATTACACAAACGGACTGGTATACACATACACACCATATTTGTATCTATACGTACTTGGAACACTAGGAGGAGCATAAACAATTCAATGTTAACTTTAAAGTGGTTTCACCAGTCTGGCTGGTAACAGATAGATAGGTTAAATTCCCCAACCCATAAAACTCTATACCTCAACAAGTCTGACATACTCACATGTGCATGATAGATGATTATATTTTGGTTTGAGAGAATACAGCCCAAAGACTAATACCACAATAACCACTAAAAACACCTGTAGTTGTTTCAGAGACTTCATGTTTAAAGTACTGCATAATTTAAAGTAAGTTTTAAGATTTTTACTAGTAGTAGACAAGCCAAAATAAGTGAGCATGTACAAGGTGTAATTCACAATGGTCTTCTTTCAATCTCAGGACACAGGGTTTTAACGGTTTTCATATTGATGGGTTTTGATGTGGAACTTTTTCCAATATGACACTAGGACTTTCATGTGAGAAATAGAAAGAGGTCCAGGCACTCCAGAGTACAAATAAAGGCAACTTTTATTGAACCTACTGCCACACAACATTTCGACCTTAACGGTCTTTGGAGTGCCTGGACCTCTATTTCTCACTATCAAGTATTTGGTTCCTGGTGCTAGGTCCAGCCTGGCTGCACCCGGATACAGATTGCAGAGGGAATTGAGTGCATTTCCACATCCCTGGACTAGGACTTTCATGAACACATTATCAACTTTAGTTTAAGAACTATCCTTTCACATGGATCAATTATAAAATAAATGTTTCATTAAATAAACATAGCCATGAAGGGATACTAGTGGCTCCCAGGAGGTGGTCGGCTGTGCGCTAAGGCAGAATAGGCACCTGTTTACCCGGACGGCAGGTACCTCTCTGCCCAAATGCAGTGTCTGCACGGAGAATTGAGGTGGAGAAGGAGCTGTAATGATCGTCCAGTTCTGTTAAGTCGTCACTCGGCCCCGGCATCAATAAATAGCGCACGAGAGAGCAGTGCTGGAAGAGCGCGAAGATTACACAAGCTCCACACAGGACCCCAGGGAAATGATTGAACCCCCCACTGGACCATAGGGAAAGGATCCATTCCAGCTCTCCCAAATGCAGGGAGGCTGGATGGACTTAAACAGAAATAATTTTTCTTTTTAATTGTACAATTTGTGAGTGTGTGTATGTGAGAATGTGTATGTTTTGGTTAGTAAGGGTGTGCATCTGTCAACGTGGGTCAACTCAGTAAGTGTATGTCAGTGTGTCAAATCCGTGATCGTGTGTCTGTAAATCTGTGTAACTGTACAGTGGCAGAACTACTGCCGATTCAGCTGCACCAGGGCCCACACACTATGAGAGCCAATGTACTTATGGCCACCCGAGGAGTATTATTTATTGCCAAACAGGGGCCCGGTCAAGCATCGCAACCCTTTAAGAGCCTGACTGTGCCCTTGTAATATTAGCCTGCTGGGAGCAAGTTACAGCCTGTCACTTCCACCCACTTTCATGTGGGAGAGAGGGAGGGAGGATGCAGCAGCATCACAGGCAGCAGTGAGGAGAGGAGAAACCAGAGAGCTGCTCCAGATACCACAATTATATCAGCAGCAGCAGGGCATCAAACAAGCCACCCTTCTCAACACTAAAAGTATGTTAACAGTGTATGTCTTTGTGGCTACAAGTATAAAACTGTGTGTGTTTCAGTGTGTGCACATCACACACACAGACATATATAAACACACAGATGCACACCCTGACACACAAATACATGGTCTGACACTTATACACAGATGCACACACACAGAAACGTGCACACAGATCATGAGTATATGTGTCTGTGTGTATGTGTGTATCTGTGTTTTAATGTACATGTAGATCGGTGTAACAAAGTATGTGGAAGTGTATGTGTCAATATACATACATCCAAGCAATCAAATACCAACACAACATGCAAACACACTACTGCAATCCAACACAAATATTCCATGCAAACACACCCCTGCATTCAAACTCCAAAATTATGTACAAACATGCCCCTTCACTCAAACACCAATACTACACACAAATGTGCATTTGCTTTTACAAGCAATCATTACATCCAAACATATCCCTGCAATCAAAAGCAAACATTACTTACAAGCATTCCCCTGTATTAATACGCTAAAATTATATACAATCGCCCCATCAATCAAACAACAACATTACACACAAAAGCACACCTGCATTTACAAGTAAACACTACATACAAACACACCCCTGCATTCAAATCACAACAGTTCATACAAATACACCTCTACATGCACACATATATATTACATAGTACATGGAGCTACATAGCTTAAGAGAGACCTGCGTCCATCAAATTTAGCTTTTCTCAAAATCAAAAGAAGTCAAAACACCCAGTCTGAAGCGCTTCCAATTTTGCAACAAACTAGGAAAAAAGTCAATTTTGACCCGAAAATGGAAGTTAGACATCTCCTTGGATCAAGAAGCTTTTAACCCACTACTTAAAAATTATATCCCTGTGTATACTTAATACAAAAACATGCATACATTCAAGTGCACAAGCACTGCTCACAAATACAACCCTGAAAGGACAGGCACATGGTAGAACCCCAGCTGACATGGCATCATTGGAGTTGTACGACAGATGGGGTTCTACCTTTTGGCCATCCTTGCACTAGCAGGGGGCCCAAAAAACCTTCTTGCATTAGGGCCCTCTCTATATTAAGGTGGGAGGGGAGGGTGTAATTTTTTTTTATATGTTTCTAGTGTTCTTATGTTGTGAAAAGTGTGTGAGTGTGTGTGTGTGTGTGTCAGTCAGTATGTCATATCAGTGAGAGATTATGTCCGTTTCCTCTGTGTGCAAATGTGTGTGTTAGTGTCCTCTGTGTGTAACAATTATGTGTGTATTATATTTTCTTTTTGTGACTTTTATACTTAAAACTAATAGTTCATTCACTCCTCCTTACATTCCCAATGTTCACATATTATATGCCATATTCATTTAAAAAATATTCTTTACTACCTTTAATCAGGCAAGTTCTTCAATATGGAAAAAACGTAATATCCGTGTCTACATGTTTCATTTAGAATTTAAATCAATAGAAATTACTTTCTCAAGGTGTTTATGAATTGTTTTTAGACCTGCAGGGTTACTACTCCTAAACAAAGTTGAGTAACAAGGAGCTATATGACAAGCTAACCTTTATAAAAAAAAAAAAAAAAATAGCTCTATTTCTTTTGCATACCATGGTACTTAGATTGCAAAAATATGTACCATATATACTCTAGTATAAGACGAGTTTTTCGGCACATTTTTTGTGCTGAAAAACCCCCACTCGTCTTATACCCGAGTCAGTGTCTGTATTATGGCAACTTACATTGCCATAATACAGACCAGGACCGCCGGGCTTGTAATGTGTCCTGTTGGGGGCTGGCAGCGAGCGGTTACTTACCTTTACAGCAGCTCCTGTCAGCGCCACTGTAAGTCTTGCGAGAGCCGCGGCGTCAGAGCGCGAGACTTACAGTGAAGCGGCCCGGAATGGAGGAGAAGGGAGCTGACAGGAGCTGCTGTAAGGGTAAGTAACAGCTCGCTGCCAGCCCCCCTCCTGCACAGCACATCCACTGGATCACCAGGGAATAATATAGCCCCCCTCCCTGGCCAGGGAGGGGGGGGGGACAGAAAAATAAAATAATTTTTTTAATAATATTAAAATAAAAATTTAATATTAAAATAATAATTAAAAATAATAAAAATGCCCACCCCCCACCAAGGTTACACACACTGCATTCAATACACACACACTGCATTCATGCAAACACACACACTGCATTCATACCCACACACCGCATTGGGTGTACATGTAATAAACCTTTTTTGTTTGGTTGGTTTTTTTAAGTTTTGTTTTTGGGCAGTGGAGTATCCCTTAATATTTCTGAACTTGTTTTATTATATTCATAAGGTTGAACAATAGATTAGAAAAATCTGAAACATTCGTAACTGAAAACAAATTTCTGAAAATTAGACTTCTTTCTGTGCATGACCGTGCCGATTCAAAACGTTTCTTTCCCTTTCAATAAAAAATTCATACCACTATTTAGAAATACCACTATAATAGAAATAGGCCGTCCTACTATACCATCGGCCATTAAGACATGGGAATTAGATTTATCAAAAACAATACAACACAGCGAATGGTGTCAGGCTTTCCGAAAACTAAAAAATTATATACATAGTCTGAATATACTTGAGGCTTTTTTTTAAATATCCTATAGATGGTATTACCTACTAGACTTAACAGAATATCGTCAAGTAATCCCTCAAATTGTTGGAGATGTCATATAAACGGATCATTGGAGGTTGCCCTATTACATTTATATGGGAATGAGTACAATAAAAAACTAGAGATTCTAATAACACAGAGTCTTCATGGCTACGAAGACCTTAATTGCAAAATGTTGGAAACAAATTAATATACCATCTAGCGCACAATATATAGCTCAAGTGTTAAAACAACTAAAAATGGAATTGGGTTTCATTATTTGTAACCAAAAATATCTTGATTTATACAAAAGCCTTATCATTGATTTTGAAAGGGTTTAACATGACATGGAAAACTCGATTAGGCTAGAAATTTGAATATATCAGTTTCCTCCTTTTTATGGTTTTTTATTTTTCTTTAAAACAAAATGTTTTGTTTTTTGTGGTTTTTGTTTTTTGGTTTTTTTTCCCTCCCTAATATAAGGGGGAAAGAGGGGAAACCATCTTCTACTATACATAACATTTACTAAAGAATATTAAAACCTGATAAAATTTTGATTTTCAAGATGAGAATACAGATGACTAATTTACCCATGACTTAAACAGTCCCTATTTTGAGTAAGACAAATGATATAGAACAAACTATAATAATGATTCTACTTTCTCTTTAGTATTGTTACGCATATTAACTTTTGATGGATTAAATATGTGGGAATTTAAGAGGTTTGGACTTGACATAATATTTGATAAAAGTTTACCACAAATTATATAACTCCCTTTATATTGTAATAGCATCTGTAACCGAACAGACCGGAAGTATGAGTATATTTTATGTATGATTAACCAGGATGAGTGACGATCATACAAAGAACTATTAGATAAATACATATATTAATGTAAATTATTTCAAATTTGTTAATAAGGCCTTCAAATTTGATGCTATAAAATGTATAAGAAGAACAAACTTTGTATGATGTGAATATGATAATTGTTAATACATTGCTTTGTGATTGTATTGTGCTCGAAAGAGCTATTTTATATATGTATTGAAAAATTTGAATAAAAAAAAAAAAAAAAAAAGACATGACATGACAACCCAAGATTAAGATTAGCACAGTTTAATAGTTATAGGGACACAATAGTCACCAAGACCACTCCATCTCATTGAAGTGGTCTGTGTGCAGTGTCCCAGTCCCACTTAGTCCTGCAATATAAATAATTGCAGTTGTTGAGAAACTGCAATGATTACATTTCCGGACTAAGAATGCCTCTAGAGGCTATCAGCCAGACAACCACTAAAGGAACTTCCTGGTAGCCAACCAACATTTGGTCGCCATTACACTGTACGTTCTTACACTCTGCATGAAGACATCCAGGTCAGTAAAATACTCATAGGAAAGCATTTTAACAATGCTTTCCTATGGGGAGGGCCTAATGCGCTCTCACCACCACCACCCTGTAGGATGAAGTCAGAGGAGAGAGTGCCGAGGGAGATCAGCTGGAATCAGGTAAGTGTTAAAAGGTTTTCTTAACCCTTTCTGTGTCAGGGTGCGGGTAAACATGAGTGAGGAAAGGGGGCCCACAGTGAACTATAGTATATGGAACACAACTTTTCCAGATTTACTGCAAATAAATATATTTCAGTTCATCATAATTTCATATGGTGCTCAAGTGAAATAGTCATTGGGTACCTTTCCACAGGTTGAAATAAAAAATAACAAAAAATAAAAAATATACCTTTCTGGTCTGCAGGGTGAGGGGGTACATGGGGATACTTAGAGTGCTTCTTGATGTGAAAGTTGACGTTGTCCATCTCCACATTGAGGCTGATGGAAGCGGCAGAGTCGCTGTCCATAGCGGACTGGAAACTGCTGACCGATGTACGCTTGCTAGGACTGGCTGAATCTTTATGCATTACAGACAAGGAAAGAAGCAGAGAAAAGAGGAGGGGAAACAACAGGTAATAGGGAAAAAAGAGGAAAACTATGTTTAGTAAATAGAGCAGTGTTCCCCAAATTTAATCCGTAAACCAGATAACAATGCCTGAGTTGCATTTTTTTCGGAATTAGAAATCACCAGGTTTTAAGTTCCATTAAATTTTCTGAATATCTAATGATTTTGCTTGTAAAGACAGAACTTGGGGAACACCGATTTAAAAGCATCTATATGTTTAGAAGTATATCATGATATAGAAAACACCTTAAACATGGGAAGGAGTAGCCAAGCTTCTATAGCAGAAAATACCAAATGGCTAGTAAACATTTTTAGGCCTCTTGATAAATTGAATTATAGATCAAAACATTGGAGAATTTGTTTTATATTTGGGTCTCAGAGCTCTAAGACTTTTCGCTGTACTGAACTAGATTGCAAATTGTGTTGACTTGCTCTGATTTGGGGATGCACTTCTCCATATTTTGGAGGGAATGAGTAATGTGTTTTAATAAACTGCATACTAAATGCAAGACTCAAAATTTCCACTTGCCAACTAGCCACTGGCAAGTGAAAAGTCGGCCATGAGTAGAAAAAATGTAATTGTGCCATGAACCCCCCAAACTTGCAATAGCAAGTAACTTTTAGGCCTGTCTAGTAGGGAGAGCTTTCATTATAGTGTCTTATATTGTTTGGTTCTATTGATTTTGTAGTGAAGAAGGACAATGGGAGAAAAGCCAGAAAAAGTGACAAAAGCCCCTTTATAGTAACCAAAAGACAAAGCATACTAAGGGAAACATACCAAGCCTTAACCCCTTAAGGACCAAACTTCTGGAATAAAAGGGAATCATGACATGTCACACATGTCATGTGTCCTTAAGGGGTTAAAATTTTGTAAGTAGCAGTACCAATATCAGTCAGCTGCATTCCAAAATATCCAAATTTCTATTCTATTTATGGGCTGAGCTCAGAGACATATTGAAAGAGTATTGTATTAATTTATTTAAATGTTATTTGATAGATCCCACAAATTAACTGGATTCTATTTATGTATATCAGGTAAAATGTGATTAAAAAAAAAAAAAAAAAAAGATATCTGAGAAAGAAGACAAACATCTCAAAGTACCTTAATTTTTAAGGCATTGGTAAATTAAAGGAAACCATAATTTTAGTAACGGATTAGTCAGACTTCGATCAATTCATCATATTAAAAACATTTACAAATTGGTTGTAAAGAGCCAATGAAAATTGAATAGAATAATAAATCAAATATTTAAACAAGTAAAATAAATTTACTTACTGGTCAAATTATCTTCCCCTTCATCAGGAATTTGTTCATTGTCACTGTCATCAAACTTTATGTCCTTGAACCATGAAGGTTCTGAATGCCCTTCCACGGAATTCACCGAATCACTGTCAGGCGAAGGCGTTTCAGAAAATTCAGTGCTCTACAATGGAAAAAGCAAGTGCATTTTGTGAAATTAAAGGAGTATGAAAAATCACAGTGAGAAGACGCTGGATGTCCATAGGAAAGCACTGAGTAATGCTTTCCTATGGGCGGTTTAAATGCACGAGTGGCTCTTGCCGCGCATGCGCTTTCTGAGTTGACATTGGCAGAGAGAGGTGAGGTCACCAGCGCCAAGGGAGCCTGACGCTGGAGAAAGGTAAGTACCTGAAGGGGTTTAACCCTTCAGCCCAGCGGGTGGGGGGGCCCTGAGGGACCTAATGACCCTATAGTGCCAGGAAAACAAGTTTGTTTTCCTGGCACTTTAGTGGTCCTTTAAGTTATATGGTACTGCTTTTTTTCAGTAAATGAAAAACACCTACCCCTCTAATTCTACTATCGATTCATAATACCAAACAGAAGAAAAAAAATAAACAAACACATTCATAAAATACACATTTGTATTCAGCAAAGTTTCACAAGTACAAAAGTAATCCCCATGTACAGGTTTTTATGGGGTTTTAGAAAGTTACAGGGTCAAATATAGGGCTTTCCCTGTTTACAGAGTTACACGTTTAAATTTGCCAGATTGGTTTGCTGGGCCTATGTTGCCTTTGAGACTGAATGGCAGCCCAGGAATGCAAATTACCACTACGATGGCATACCATTTGCAAAAGTAGGAATACCCCAGGGTATTCAAAATGGAGTATGTCCAGTCTTTTTTTAGTAGCCACAAACACTGGCCAAAAGTAGCATTCATTTTAGTTTTTTTGTTTTCTTAAGATCCTTCTCAAGATCTTAAAAAAAAAAAAAAAAAGACCCTCAGTGGTCAAAACGTTGATTGATTTACAGATGTAATTGTTCATTTTTTTTTATTAAATCACCATTGATGTACACAAGTCCTGTGAGAGCTCCCATGATATTTGGATATATCTGTATGCACGCGTGCATATATCTGTCTGAGCATGTAAAAATATAAAATATACATATATACATATACATATACATATATATATATATATATACACACACACACACACACACACACACACACACACACACACACGATTCAATGCACCAAATGCCACCTAGGATGCTACATTGGGGAAACCACCCAGCAACTAAATGACAGAATGAATATGCTCAGATACTCCATTAAACACCACAAATAAGAATCCTACTGCACTCCTGTGGGACACAACTTTACCCAGCCTGGCCACTCAATGAAGGACCTAAAAATCAAAGTACTGAAAGGGGGTTTTGAAAATACCCAAAGAAAGAAAAAAAATCTTTTGAAACCAGAATGATCAAAATGTTTAACAGCAAGAATAGAGAGCTAAATATTGATTTGGGTTTCCGGTCCCACTACCAACACTTCACATGAACACTCCCCCACATTATCTTACTGTTCTGTCATATGTATCCACATTTTAAAATGCATTCCAATAGGTTTATTCTATTAATATATGTACTGTGTGTTAGCCTATGCTTTCCCATACTCTTATGCATGTATGCTTATATATGTGACTGTGCATTTATATTTGCGTATATTATTATTGCCATTTATATAGCGCCAACAGATTCCGTAGCGCTTTACAATATTATGAGAGGAGGACAATTACAAGAAAACGTACAGGAACGATAGGTTGAAAAGGACCCTGCTCAAACAAGCTTACAGTCTATATTTTTGTATATGAGTTTATGTGCATGTATGTATGTATTCATGTATTTTTGTGTGTGTGTGTGTGTGTGTGTGTGTGTGTGTGTGTATAAAGTGTATATATACACATGTATGTGTACATATATATGGGTCTATGTATGTGTAGGCACATTGGTATATGTTTAGGTACATGTATTGGTGCTTGTGTGGGGATGTATGTGTAGGTGTACATGTACATATACATATATTTTGGGCATTAGGTATTTATATGTATATTGTATGTACTTATGTCTATAGTGTGTATGTTCTTGTGTATACTTTTATGTATATGTACATGAGTGTGAGTGTGTACGTGTGTCCGTGTATGCTGGATATAGTCCTTCATGCATATCCTGTAACACTTGGATGGGAATTCATGCATTCTTTATATTAATACTCATTCTAGCACCATCTCCTGCACTGCTCGCTTGTTTTTTGTTTTTTCCCCTCACTCTCCAATCTTCACATAAGATATTTACATAAGATATTTACAACCCTCTGCAAGAATGGTGTCTATAATCTATCAAACCTGCTTATCTGCACTCATGTCGCTCTAACCCCAGTATCACAACCATATGACCGAGGATCCGACATAGGAGGGGGCTGACGGGAGATCGCGAGACTTACAATGTGGTCTGCAGCTCACTCCCGGCTGAGCTGCAGCCTGAAGAGAGAGGGCGCCCACTGAACCACCAGGGAAGGTATTTATGAACCCCCTCTACTCCCTGTCACTGTCCCTCTACGCCCCGTAACCCCTACCCCCAGTCACTGCACCTCCACCCCCCACCCCGTCACAGCCCACGGTCACACACCCCCTCCCCCCGTCACAGCCCACGGTCACACACCCCCGTCACAGCCCACTAAATAGCCAATCTTACCATTTTGTAAAAAGTGCTTGACAGAGAAAATCTATAGACCTTGACCCCTGCGTTTTTGTTTTTTTAACTTCTTCACAAACTTTCGGAGTACCTGACAAAAGCAAAAAATCTCCAAAATTGTACTTATATGCGTACCTGAAGAGGTCTGTACAAGGCATATTCATCTCGAAAGAGTTGATCATGATGGGAGACACAATCCAACCACCTGCCATCCATAAGGGCTTGTCCTATTGCTATTGCTTGTGCTCTAAGGAACATCGTAAAATACATTTGAATTCAGGTTCTCTTCTACTACTTAGACAGACAACGCAATTCTATTTCCAATAAGGTTTAAATTAGGAGTTTCCCCACTTACTTAGTATAGCACTATATAAAATGTTGCTATTAGGTGTCACCCTCTACATAAAATTGTACAAAAAGTGAGCAGCACGGCCTGTTGAGATGGTACAACCTATTCAAACATCATTAGTCTGTACTATTTAATGTACATTCAGAATTTATTTATTTTGCACTTTTTTCTAAGTAAAGTTCAAGCTGGAGAGATTCTGAGTAATGTATTTTCATGTTAAAAAATAAATGTATATGAATATCTGTACATGAGAGGTTACCCAACCTACCTAGTGTTTATGTGCCCATTTCTCATTAGCCAGTTAACCAGGTCCTTTCCAACAATGCAGTTAGGATGTGTTCGCAACCAGTAGCGGTGGTCCTGGAACTCCATGCCACTGTTGTGATGGCAAATCTTCTTCCATAGCTCTCTAAGCTGCACAGAGTCCTAAAGACGCAAAATTAAAAAGTTTTAGGTTTCATAGGTCAAGATCTATTTGCATGCAATTCCCAAACATCATTGGCCCTTTCAAGAAATGGCTTTATCCTTCTGTGCATAACCAAAGAGAAAACATATACTTGTCAGCCGCAACATTAAAATCTCCTACATAATATTATGTAGGTCCCCATCGTGCAGCCGAAACAGCTCTGATGCCATCCTGTGGTGTCTGCCACTAAGACTTTAGCAAGAGATCCTTTAAATCCAGCAAGTTGCAAGGTGGAGCCTCCACAGATCAGTTTTGTTCCAATACATCCCACTGATGCTCAATTAGATTAATATCTGGGGAATTTGGAGGACAAGAGAACACCTTGAAATCTATGTCATATTTCTCAAACCATTCCTCAACACTTTTACAGTGTGACAAGGTGCATTATTTTGCTGAAAGAGGACACTGACATCAGGGAACACCATTGCCATGAATGGGTGATTGTGGTCTGCAACAATCTCTGGATAGGTTGTACGTGTCAAAGTACAACCTATCTGCAAGTACCAAAGATTACTAGCAGAAGATTGCAGAGTGCATAATGTCCTCTCTGCTACTCTGCCTATTTCCCATAGAGCATCCTGCTGCCATCTCTTTCCCAGGTAAATGAGGCACATGCACTGGACCATCCACCTAATCTAAAAGAAAATGTGATTCATTAGACCAGGCACCCTTCTTCCATTGTTCCATGGTCCAGTTCTTCCACATTGAAGGCGCTTTCGGTGGTTATGGGCACTCTAGCCGATCTACAGCGATGTGGTTCCATATTAAGCAAACTGCAATGCACTGTGTGTTCGACACCTTTCTATCATGGCCATATCATGGTCATTGAGCATTTCAGCAATTTGAACTATAGTGGAACGTCTGTGTGATCAGAACAGATATGCTAGCCTTCACTACCCACGTGTATCAATGAGCCGTGGGCGCCCTTGACCCTGATGCTGGTTCACCAGTTGTCCTTCCTTGCACCACTTTTGGTAGCTACTAACCAACGCATACTGGAAACACCCCTTGTAAGAGCTTGTTCCTGTTTCGCTCTCTGGACTAAGGAGGGGTTCACCCACTGTAAGCTGGAGCCCGGTTTTGGGTCCAGGGTGGGTGGAGGACGGCGAAACCCCAACCAGCTGCGGCGGTTTGTGAGGGTTTGCGGTGGTTATGGTGTCGAGTGCGGTGCTGATGGTCCATGGCAAGCACTAGGAGCATCGTTTGACGGAGGCACCCAGTCGGGGTGGCAGGCGGTCCGTCACAGTAATTCGTACAGAATCACAGGTCCATCATATCCAAATGTTAAGAATCAACAATGCATAAAATGATGCTCAAGCATGTATGTCATTGTAGAGGCAGTCAACATGTCATTAACCACACTATAAAGGAACACCATATATAGTAATGCTCATTGCACTGGACATGAGGAAACTGCATAAATTACAGCAGGTAGAAGTCTATGTCCACATATTTATTATTTTTGTTTTAAATTTATATATTTGCCTGGAGAGTTAATTTTAAGGCTAAAGGAAAATAATGAAGAAAAAAAAAGCTAACAAATGGAAAAAAGGGGGATGGTTTTAGGTTTTTGTAAAATAACTCTTGGTCTTTGCCACTAGGTGGCTCACTCCCCTTTATCTAGAGCAGTGGAAATCTTTTTTAAAAAATAATCCAAGTTATGGTACCAGCATTAGTTTAGCAACCATTCCTAAAAAGTATAATTCACTTAATTATGCTTATCTTACAGTTAAGCTAAATATGTAATATGGTTGTAGTCTGCACATTTTAAATTGTCTCTATCATGGCCATTTTTTTGTTTGTTTTTTTACTCCTTTAATTTTACACCTAAGAGTCTCAGCAGTAACATGTTAACATCTAAAAACACTTGTATTTATATTGGATTCTTTATTTTTTCAGGGGACCGGATACTCATACATAACTGCATTCTTCTATTGCCCATAGTATGCAACGGGGGAGCACTTTCAGAATCAGCGGTAGGTTACAGTGTAAAATGGACACAGATATGCATCCCCAGTGAGCAATGAGCTATGACAATTTCACTGGGCGCTCGAAAATCCTGTGCGGCAACAGAGTAAGAACAGGATAGAGTGGAGAGTATTGTGGGAAAGCTTGCCTTAAGCTCTACACTTTGTAAAGACTAAGAAAAATACATTAGACAAAGTAATCCCTACTTTATCTTATGTCCTTAAGGAAAATAGATCAGAAATAAAGAAAAGAAGAACATATTCTGAAAGAGGGAGAGAAGAGAAAACAATAGGAGAAAGATATGTTTGAGGTGATAAAGCAATTTTAAGTGAAGCCTCTAATCCTTTGAAGGTATCTTTTCAGGGCTTAAAACTCCACATACTATTCTATACTTGCACAATGTTTCAATGGAGAGGAACACTGCATCAGTCAGGTATTATCAATCGCGCACCTGCTGGCATCTCATATGTGACGCTGACCAATAGCGCCATACTAGTGGGTATAAAACTGATCCCTTGCCTGGTTATGGTCCCTGTATACCCAAGAGTGTGTTTATAGTATATATGGTTTTATCTGCTTCTCTCTTTGGCTCGTTTGATTATTCTTGGCCTTTGTCAAGACCGCAGCTTGTCCCCTGTATTTGTGTTTTTCTATACTTTGGGAAGGAGGCAAAAGCACAAGCATATCTGTATATAAAGTTGTGTATGCAAGCTAGGCTCACTAGGACTTGAATGTAGTAAGTTGCTGTAGTTGCTATGTCAGAGAGCAGAAGGACTGTCAAGAAAGAGGGTTCTCCTGTTCTCCCCTATCACTCAACTGTTAGCATAGAGGTTTATGCAGACAAATGAACAACCGATGAGCAGATGGGTATATTTTTAAAGAGATTTTTTTATGTTAGTAAATTTGTACCATTCGCTCGAATTTATGTTAGCAGTTGTAAAAGTTATTCCTTAAAAAAATAAAAATGCAAATCAGTTTATATGCACACAATATCAAGATGCAACCAGTAATGAAGAGTTCCCAATAGACTCATTTTGAAGAGAAACCTGAACACGAAAGCAGACTTCATTTTGGAACACGGTACATTTGAAGATCTTAGCTGGCCCAAAAAAAAAAATATATATATATGATAGCACACAGTCTGTATGCAAAGCACTTACCAGAAGTATTTTCCTCTCCTCCTCATTGGCATCATTTTTCTGATATGCCCGAGAAGCCTGGGGACTGACAGACTCATAGGATGGTACCATTGGGGAGCCAGAGCGGTCTAGTGAAAGATTTGTAATACTTGCAGACCTGTACAGTCAAAACATATATAAATGTAAAATATATATATATATTTTAATATATTAATGTAAAATTCTGTGACTTTTCTACTAAAAAATGTTTTCCACGTTTTAGAAAAACAAATGTTCTTTCCACATAGAAAAAAAGAATGTGTGTGAGCTGTTAAAAGATTGATTACATATTCTGACAAGCACCAAAACCTTTGCATAGATTATGATACCATGAATTACCAATCCATTGTCGTCTCTATCCGCAGTTACGATTTTGGATCAGTGGAGGGAAATGAAAGGGGCTCGAGAGAGATCGATCTATCTTAAATAGTGCCACTCAGTTTTAGTAAATACCGCATACAGATGGTTGGTCGTTCTTCAGAGCAAAATTTGTATTAACTTTGCTATGAAATGACATTAATTCATCTTAATTAATATTCATACAGTTAAACCTATACATTGGATAATGAGAACACATAATTTTCAGACAGTGACAAAACGTATTTTAAACACTTATTTAAGTGGATGATTATTTGATATTAAAATATTCCTTTACCTATTTCTAGCAGGAGATTTTCCAGCATCTTCTTGTACAGATGCCAAACGTGCTGCCAAAGAGGGTTTCGTACCATCCTGGTGAACCAGACTAAAAAAATAACAGCGATAAACCAAAAAGCACTCGTAATTGAAAGTTATTATGTGAGAAGTTAATACAAGCAAAACATTTGGGGAAAACAAAACAACAAGAGAATGCTGTATGTACATGTTATGAAATTAAAAAGAAACCTTTAACTGGACAGTCTAAGCACAGTAACCACCACAGCTCAATAAAATAGTTATAGGGCAAAGTGAATTGGGGCAGCATCCCTTAGTTTTTCCTTAAACCATTTGGGAGCAGGGTGATAAAATACAAGAATTCCAATTGGCAACGACAGGCTAAGAATTGATTAGCTCATTCATCTCAGCCTATTACTGCCCAGGTTGGACAGCATGAATACAGGTAATGCTGAAGTGTAAAATTAATTTAATCAATGCTGCTGGAGAAGAGACAAGCCATAAGTACTGGAGAGAGCCCCAGATTTTGTCAAACTGCTCCAAAATGTTTAAGTAAAAAAATGGGATAATACCCATAAGCCTATATACACCATAACTACTATAATAGGTTACTGCATTTTTGGTGCTTTGATTGCTCCTGTAATGGAAACAGGATAGACTAGTCCCCAACCTTGGATCTAGAACTGTCCAGTTACATTAACCATCCCTTCTATACTAGCACCAGAGAACACTACCACGATTTTTTGCCACCTACCAACTGACAGGCAGATATCCCCTTCTCTGGACTGCTCCTTCTTGCATGCAGGAATTAATACCTCTGGGTGCTTCCAACCCTATTCTTACAAAGATGTTTTTGGCTGATTCAGATCTCAGCATATAGGTCTGAAGATTCTGCCACCAGATCCCCCCATGACATAGGTAGCACTTATGTTCAGGTGTCAAGAATACCCAAACCACAGAGAAGAACAAACCCAATGCATTGTTAAGTAATGGAACAAAAGACGCACTACACTGCTAAAAGAAAAAGGATACGATGCAGTGATACTTTTAGGAGGACAACCTGTTAAATCCCTAGATAAACATTTGAATATTTCAAACATCCTTTATAAAAAATTTTTTGCAAAAAGAAGAAAACCATAAATCACAGAAACCAAAGTAGTAACCAATGTATTTGTTTTGAAGTACCATGGAATCCATCCCCCTTCCCAAATCTGAAGCAATATTGCATGATACCTTTGCCAGGCAAGGTCATCTTCCAAGAAGATGTTACGGCTGGACTTCCTTCCTCCAACTGGAGTACGGGGTTCTCCAGGCTCCAGCACAGAGAGTGAGCAGGTGGAATCCGACAAGGTGTTCAGTTCTTCACCGATGGGGTTGCTGTCCGAAGAATGGGCATAATTTATTGCTATCTTACGGCAGTAAGTGCAAGCTCGTAGGTCACCTTTTACAAAAAACACAGATATAAGCAAGGTGAGTGTAGCCAAAAATGATCTCTTCAGGCCGATTTATAAAACTGCAAATGGTCATCAACTGAATAGGGAATTTTAAGTTCTAAGTTAAAATAGTCAACGTGTTAATTAACTAAAATTTGAAATTCTCAATCTATAATTGGCTGCCTATTAAGAGATATAGAGAGTATGAGAAGGACTATACTAGCCACAATGCGAGGATAGACAATACACGCTTACTTGAAAAAGCCTAGGCTTGCTTTACTCGCTGGTCTTCCTTTGTCAATTCTTTCTTAAAGGACCACTCTAGGCACCCAGATCACTTCAGCTTAATGAAGTGGTCTGGGTGCCAGGTCCTTCTAGGGTTAACCCATTTTTTAATAAACATAGCAGTTTCAGAGAAACTGCTATGTTTATCAATGGGTTAATCCTTCCCCCTAATCCTCTAGTGGCTGTCTCATTGACAGCCACTAGAGGCGCTTGCGTGCTTCTCACTGATTTTCACAGTGAGAGCACGCCAGCGTCCATAGGAAAGCATTGTAAATGCTTTCCTATGCGACCGGCTGAATGCGTGCGCAGCTCTTGTCGCGCGTGCGCATTCAGCTGACGGGGCGGAACGGAGGAGGAGAGAAGGAGGAGAGCTCTCCGCCCAGCGCTGGAAAAAGGTAAGTTTTTACCCCTTTCCCAATTCCAGAGCCGGGCGGGAGGGGGTCCCTGAGGGTGGGGGCACTATAGTGCCAGGAAAACGAGTATGTTTTCCTGGCACTATAGTGGTCCTTTAAGCAAACAATCTATATATAATAATCTTGCATCAAACAGATGACAATATCCTGAATTCTCACCTATAAAAGTTTTATAGGATTTTAATAACCCAACCTTGCTTGTTTCAAAAGACATAACCTGGCAAAAACTATAAAAAGATTTGAGCATGCAAAAATACAGCATATTAATGAGACCAAAACCCATCAAATGAATTCAAGTTGCACTGGTGCCCAGAGCCTTTAAGGTTAAAAAAAACATAATACCTAATAAACACAAAAGCAGCTGGACAAAGGTTGGCATGCCAATATTTAAATTTCCAGAGATGGTTTACTAGAGGTGTATACAGCAGAATAACTGTATGCAGCTTAGAAGCAAGAACCTGACTAACCTGTATAGCCCATAAATTTTCCAGGAATCTCCTGGTTGCAGCAACGGCTGCAGAAAATCTGACCACAAAGCCGACAGTGGTGCCTCCTTCGGAAGGTGGTGAACTTTTCACTGCAGTCATAGCATTCTTTGCACTGGCTGTCAGGCATCCAGTACTGCTTTAAGTCACTGTCCTGGTAACAAATAAGGCATGGTTGAAGTAAAAAACAAATAGCAAACATGTGGCACATTACCAAATAAAAGAAAACTGTTTAATACAAGGTATGTTTGTAAAAGCAATGTGTGTCTTTTTATGAATCTATAGGCAACATGCATGACAAATTACATTGTTTAGATAAACCAGGATAACAGATATATCACCCATTGTAGGTTGTGCTTGGACAGAGTGAAATGCTTGTGAAAAAAAGAAAGAATTAGAAATTCATTTTAATTTATATTTCAGAATAACTGTAGTAGACAATGTACCAGACAACTCATTGAGTTCCCCTCTGACAGTAGCTTAGAACGGCAGCCTTCACAAGCACTCTCCTATTTTCCCAAAAACATACTAAGTCTCTTCACAGAGAAATAACCAACAAGTACAGCTTTGACCAGTGATGGAACTACAGCGGTCGCAGGGGTCACAGCTGTGACCAGCCCGCCACTCGAGGAGGCCCGGCCGCCCTGTGTTGTTGTCCCAGCCCGGTCGCAATTCAGGGGACCATTGGGTGGCCCATGCTGTTAGGGTAACCAGACACGGGGGGGGGGAGGGGTGGTCATGGCTGCAGCGCTTTAACAGCACGACCGAGCCCCCTGTGAGGACATCAGAGCTGTGAGGAAGTGACAGCCCAGTCACTTCCTCCCAGCTTTCACAGCACCACGTGGGAGGTAGGAGACGAGGAAGTCAGAGTGGGATTTCTGACCACATCAGTCTGAGCCACCACTGGACCCCAGGGAAGTCACCCTCCAGCATCTAAAAGGTAGGAAACAGGGGGGTGACTAATGTGTGTGTGTCCTTCTCTGTATGTGTGTCTGTTTCTGTATGTGCATCTATTTTTCTGCATGTGTATCTGTAGGTCAGCGTGTGCCCTGTGTATCTGTATGTGTCACTGTATATGTATGAGTGTCATTCTGTGTATTTGAATGTTTGTCCTTAAGTGTGTGTTTATATATCTGCATGAGTGTCAGTGTATGCACAGGTGTGTGTGTAACTGTCACACACACTGTCACCCCCCTCCACCCTGCCACATTCACAATCCTGTCACTCACCCATGCCATACTCACCCCATTACACTCACCTTTTCTTGCACTGTCATATTTACCCCCCAATCCTGTCACTCACCCATGCCACACTCACCAACCATGGCTCTGCCATTTTCACCCTATTACACTCACCTTCTCTCGCACTGTCACACTCATCCCCCCCAATCCTGTCACACTCGTCCCATCTCATTAGTCGCTCAAATTCTGTCATAATCAACCCCCCCCCAACCATGCCACACTGTTGGGCATGAATGAGACACATGGAGGAGCTAAGGGGCTAGGAGGAGTGAGATGTATGGTGGGGGGGGGGGCCAGGGCAATTTTCACACCGGGGCCCGACGGTTTCTAGTTACACCTCTGGCTCATACACTAGCTTAGAAATGCAGCAGCATGTAAAATTAAATAAATATTTTGCTGTAGGTCCAAGTCTGCCCCTCGGGGTTCATCTGTATGCCCGTGGTATTATTAAATTGCATAAGAGGTGGTATAAACTTCTCCAATGGCAGCATTTATTCAGACAGCAAAGCTACACGTTTGATTTCCAGCAGATTAAAAATATCCTTTTTAGGTTAATAAACAGAGCATCATAAAACAGAGTAATCTTAGCATACGTAAAATACCTGGCTTTTCCCTTCCATAATCTCTTTCAATCGTTTTAGCACCGTGGTAAGACTGCGCAGCTGTACAGCAGTGCGTGGGTCATGACCCAGAGGTGGTTCTGGTTTTCTTCGAGTGTCTAAAGAGAACAAATATAATCCAAAGAATTCTAAAATATATACTTTTCCTTTTTTTTTCCTAATAAAACTGTATTTGTAAAAATGGTTCATTTTCTGTTCCTTCCCATTTACCATTGCATGGCTAGAACTGTTGTATTTCATTCAGCCCTTATTTATCAAAGTGCAAATCATTTATCCCATTTAATTTGTGATATTCTTTATTTGTGCAAAACATGTTTCAAACTCCATTTAACAATTTGGTTGAGGATTTCAAAATAAAATTTAAAAAAATGGATTGTAACATACCTGAAGCATTGGAGGTCCTTCTTTCGCCTACTGGCTGCTTTTTATACTGGATGGGTGATCTGTCAGATCGTGACGCCAAAGAGTGATGTGGACTAGACCACATGCTTCCCAGTGCAGGATCACCAGGCCCTGACTCTGTTCTATCTGAAGATGTTGCTGGTCTGACTTCATCTAAAATATATACAATACACAAACTGATAAATGAGCTTTAATGGTACATAAACATTGATAATCAAATTACAAAAACGAATGGAAAGTAAACAATAATCGGATGTTAATAAATAATTAGGTGCAAACCTCATAAGCACTCCCTTAAGTATCCCAACTAATATGATATATATATATATATATACACACATACATACATATACATAAATACATATATATATATATATATATATACATACACACAAGATTTCAGAATGCACACTATAACAACTGCAAAGTCTATTTGACAAAAAACATCCTTTATAAAAAACAAATAAAAAGCATGCAATATACCAAACAAATGGACAAAACAAACAAGACAAAAAACTTTATGCAAAAGTAATTACCACAATTCCACAAGCCTAATAGGACAGAATACGTCAATACCCCCCCCCCGCCCCCCCCCCCAATGTTTCGGCACCTCACTGGCTACCTTTCTCAAGGATTCGGTCCTATTAGGCTTTGCAGAATTGTGGTAATTACTTTTTTTGTAAGCCAAAGCGCAGGACTCATCCAGGCAGCGTTGACCAGATTACGCTCAGAGTGTCACAAAGGAGCCCAGAGCTGCACACATTGGTCCGGTCTGCCCTGAAGGGATGCTTTTAAAGTTTCCTTTCATACAGTTTCCACTTTAGCCAACAATTGCCATATCGTGGGGACTTCCGTTGTGTGCCATTTCAGAGGGATCAACACTTTTGCTGCATTTAGCAGGTGGCGGGTCAGCGAATTCTTGTATTGGACAAGGTGAGTTTTATATGAAGAAGCATATGAAGGGTTATTTTTGGTAGATCTGTCTCACAGATTTCCGAAATTAGACCCAGAGTCCTGTCCCAGAATGAGGAAATCTCAGGGCATGACCACCAGATGTGAATGTCCATGCCCACTTCACGTTCACATCTCCAGCAGATCACCGAGGCTGTAGGGTACATTCAGTGAAACCTGGCCGGAGTAACTTATAAATGAGTTTACACATCTTAGTACTCACTGTGCCCTGATGGGCCAGGATGTTAATCTTTTCCCGTTTGTTATCAGAGAGGGTGACACCGTTGACCGTTCCCAAGTCAAAATATACTGGGTGTCTCTGTGAGCTTTGGAGGTGCTCTCAAGAGGCACAAAGGGTCTCATAAGAAGGGAGTTCCTAATGTATCAAGTGCTTACCCGGGATGGAAGTATAGTAGCTCTTTATTTGGTGATACCTGAAGTTCTGCAGGGCAGCCTATGCTCCGTTCAGAAGCAACTCCCACAGGAGCGGCAAGTCATTGGGCGCACACTGTTGCCTGTATTTGGAGCTAGTCAGAGTTCTCAGGAAACCAAAGTCTCAGGTGGAGATCCTTTCTGCTACCTCAGGGTTGTAGGTTAGAGGTGTCAGGAAGGGGAGGTGGTGTCATGGTAAGGCGAGCAATGGTCCAAAGCAAGCACCACACCACTGATTAGTGGGTGTTCGAGATTTATCACTTATATCCATAATTATATCCATAATTTCTGCATGCGGACTGCGTGCCAGTCGACTATCAAGAAGAGATGGGCAGCGGGGTAATAAGTCCAGACTGACGGGGGGGCCAACTCCACCTAGCCTCTTCGACAGAGAGAATTGTGATTGGCTAACCCGGGGAGGACTGGCATATTAAACAAAATCGTATCAGGGCTGAGTTGAAAGATTGTGGATAAAAAGCTTTTGGTATGGTGATAGAGATTGTTTGGAATAAATAAAGCAACTGAAAACCATGACACACACAGTCCAACCATCTTTATGACTGACTTCAGAGACCCCAGAGTAGGTAGGAAAGTCTACCTGTACAACTGGATTAAATCTCTAGTTAGCCAAACGCTAAGATATTTGAGATAGCTCTCACAGCATTGAAAAGCAAATTGATTGCGTAAATGACTGATCTCCCCTTAAGTGTAGGCAATTGGAAGTGCCTCTGATTTTTCAGCATTGAGTTTTAGGTTTGAAAGCTTGCCATATGTCAAGAACGCCAACACTAAGTTGGGAAGGGGGATTAGGGGAGTCTCAAGGAAAAAGGGCAGATTATCTGCATACACAGCAACCTTATGGCAGACTCCTCCACATGTGACCCGCATCCTGTCTGACCGCCACCAGAAAAGGCTCTAGAGAGAAAGGACAAGGAACACCCGGCTGGTGCCATTTCTGATTTGGAGCGAAGGGAAGAGCCCATCATTGATCCGTAGACAGGCACTCGGGACCGTATACAGCAAAGAGACCCAGGAGAGCATGTGCGGACCAAAGACTATCTTTCATAGCATGGCCAGCATGAACAGCCAATCCACCCAGTCAAACGTCTTCTCAGCGTCTGTAGAGAGAAGAACCTTCCGACCCGTACTACAAGCTGCGTGTATGATTAAGGCTCTGATTTTATTCTCCTTCGTGCAGGTGGACCAGCTGCGGCAACACTCCGTCCACCCAGCACTTTAGTGAATAAATTTAGAACCACATTGGGATAGGCCTATAGCTAGCGCAGCTGGTCAGGTCTTTGCCCTCTTTGGGGTTTTCTGCATTTGTGGCCATAATAGTGTCCCTTGGAAACTGCCCCTGATCCAACATAGAACTGAGCCCAGCCAATAATTTAGGCAGGAGAAGATCTCAAAACATCTTAAGGTATTTAATGGGAGGCCATCCGGGCCCGGGGCCTTACTTGTGTTTAAGACCTTAAGAGTCCCCTATAAATCTTTAATTGAGATGAGGGACATCTAGGGTTTCCAATGACTCACAAGGTAAGACATGCCTCTCCAGTTTTCTGTGATCCAAATCGCATGTTGGATCTCGTCTCTCGATGGGCAACACAAGGATAAATTATAGACGTTTGAGTAAAATGAACAGAATTTGCCTACAATCTGGTCAGGTAGTTGGGCAAGTGTATCATCCTGTTCCTTATCCTTCGTGATATGGCAGAGGTGCTTTCGCTTATGAAGCATACGGGCTAAAACGGCCACTTTTGTTGGAGTGCTTATAGAAATGCCGGCTCGATTTCCAGAGAATCTGTACCAGCTTCTGAGACCAAAGGTGGCGTAGCTACCTCCAAGCCTCCAGTTGCTCCTTGTAAGTATCTTCAGACATTGTGTCCTTGTGTGTGTTCAAGCATCTCCACTCTATGAGCTAGGTCACCCACGGCGCATCGCTGCCCTCGCTTACGTTGTGTGCAAAATTTCATTAAATCTCCTTGAATTACATGTGTCACATTGCGTGTCTTTCAGACTATATAATGAGGACTCCAAACACACCAGGAGCGGCGAACGATCTAACCATGTGGATGGAAGAATGCTACGTAATCAGGTGCCATGAGTAATTAAAGTTAGTTTTTTTCTTCATATTGTTGAGGCCCAGTCTATTTGGACTGCATTCCCTTTTAAAGTCCCATGTGACCAATAAAGAAGATTAAACTTTAGACCTCCCGTCACCTCTAATTTAAAAAGGTCACTTATTAAGATCTCAAGACCTGCAAATTAAATAAGTTACACATTTTGGAATACTAATACAAAGCTTTCGTACTAGTTACTTATCTCGCTAATAAGGAGCCGTAGCAAACAAAACATGGGACTGAATCTGCTATTAAGCATCTCCTTGCAACAGTATGACGATCAGTAAAGAACAAGGTTTTTAAGATCAAGTTGGACATTTTAAAAGGACTCTTTTATAAGGTGTGGCACATCAGATGTTTCAGAAACACACAATATTGTGTTACTTCAAGCACAAAGTCAACTTCATGGATTGGTAGTGGCCACAGCTCATGGAGTCTGTACGTCAAACATTGAACATATAGAATTTAACCAATCTGCTGACGGACTTGCAACTCCACTTCCAGTAATGTCATTGCAGCATTGTTAGTTAGCCCAAAACAAGAGTTAATTCTGTGCATATTGGACACCTGACAGACTGCATGCTGGAGACAGTCCTTCAATAGCAGGATGGCCACCCCCTTCAATCCAGTCTATGTCCTCCCCTAAGAGGACAGAAGTGGAGGAGGGAACTTGGTCTCAGAGATGGAATGGAGGTTTTAGTAGTTGTTTTTTTGTTTTGTTTTTTTATCAGGAGTGGGACCAGAACAGCAAAGGTTACTCAAACAAAGGTGCTAAACGAAGCCACGGATTTCTGGTTGAAGTAAACCTTAAATATATAATGAAGTAGCCAAAATATTTTCTGCAATTGCCATCATTTCAAAGTTCAAATGTAAGATTTTTACTAATAGGCTTTTTCTGTAATTACCCGATTGGTAGACTATAAAAAATGCTTTATAAAAATGCCATACCAAACACACACTACAAATATTAAAGGTGTGCTTCTTCTAGATGTCAAGGGTCTTTAAGAGGAATTTAATAGAACAATGAAATTAAGCAATTCCCACATAAAAGCTTAATGCCAAGGTAGAATCTGGTGCTAAACTAAAAAACATAAGAACTGGAAATTAAAGAAGCAATGTTTGACGGATGTCCTTGTCAGCAACTAATGTTCCAGGATATAAAACATGATATTTTCCAATATATTTGTAGCCATGTGTCTATGTGCATTTTGTTGACCGTATTGCCAGCTCAATATTTTGATTATTTACAGATATGTTTTGTTATATATATATATATATATCAAAAAATACATATAAGGTGCACTCTCAGGTCTTAACAAGTGGTTAATTTATTCTAAATGCAAATTACATGTGCAAAAAAAAAAAATATATATTACAGTAATCGACGTCTCGACCCCTATAGGGCCTTTTTCAAGATCCATAGAAATGCCTTTTTTACATATATATACACACACACACACATACATATATATATATATATATATATATATATATATATATATATACATACATACATACATACACATATACACACACACACACACACAAGCCACTGTAAGCAAGTAAAAAAAATAAAAAGAAAAAAAAGAAATCAGGTTAATATACACATGCACTCAATTTACTTGCAGACAATGATAATATAACATTAGTACATTGTTTTTGGATTAAAATTTTGTGTTTAAATTTAGATATTCTGAATCATACATATGGATAAATAGAACGGTAAACCGTGGAATATGGGAAAATAACACCATCCACATTTATTTACAGAGAAAACAGGAGACCTAAGGCTTAAAAAAGTACAATGCAGGCACCTAGACTTCATCTCAAGAAAGTGATCTAAGTGCCATGTCCCTGTAGCTTTAAAGCTTCAACTAAAACCACTGCCATTCTGCAGGATTATCAATGTTTACAGTGCAAGGGTAAAATGCCTCTAGTGGATGTCACACAAGTGAAACGTGGCCATTTCAATCTGATAGTATAATACATTTTACCACACATGTGCACTAGCCTCCCAATGATTTCCTATGGGAAAGAAATGGAATTGTCAAAAAGATAATTGAAATTTATCACAGCCAAGGAGGCACTTCAAGAGGTGGAGAAGAAGAAAAGTTAAGTAAACTCATTTTCAAGCACTTGGAGGGAGACTGGTAAATTAAACTGTTACAGGACACTATCATTAGGAATAAACTTTTGTATTTCTTTTATTAACATTCTTATGGGAGAGATGTGACTGATGTAGCAACACTAAGCACACAAATCAATAACATGAGATATTTAGAACAGAAGGTTGGACCATTAAACGTGTGATCGTTTAACACCTGCCAATGAATTACTAAAGGACTCTTGGTTGCGAAAGTGGCTTTTGGAAAAACACCACTACCAGCTTTTAAGTCCCAGCTTTTACTGGATATTATTTCACCAGAAGCCTACAGGACAGTTTTTGGACACAGACACATGGATGTAACTGGACTAATGATAATCAAATTATACCATGTATGGGAATGAATGAATTACATGAGACATGGGGAAAGTGAAAATTACATCTCGTTAATTGGTAGGAGTTATACAAGCTTTCCAAAGCAATAAAATCCAGTAGATATATCAGCCAATTATGCTTATCAAGAAAGTAACTGCATCATCCTGCTAACATTTAAAAAAAAAAAAAATAATAATAACCGATCAGTTCCTTCATGATAAATGTGCAACTCTTGTGTCAAACTATTGTGCACAGCGGAAGGAAAATAAAATCATTCATAAATGTATGGAATTGTATAAGAGTTGCAAAATACCAAAGGCTACATAATTACTAACTGGTATTATGGCTAACTTATGATTTTTACACAAATCTTACCATGCAAGAACTCTTAAACCCCGCTAACGATTCAAACATATCCGTCTAGTACATACTTCCCGGGTTATTATATATATATATATATATGTATATATCGATTTTTAAGCCATACACTAGAGGGGAAATAAATGAATGTGCATTGGTAATAAATACCTTTAGTGAAACGAAACAGATTCACAAAGGAGCTGTATGCAGATTTGAAGGGTGGATCTTCTTGATCAGGAGTTAGTGGTTTAAAATGAGTTAAGCGAGATGGGCTACTTGGAGATCTGGGAAGCTCGCCGATTGATTCCTGGGTTGGTGAGGACTGGTCCTCTGTGGCCATTTCATGAGACCTAAATAGATTGTAAAATAAAAACATCCAGTTCAGTGGGTGTTATTTGCAGAAGCTATACTACGGAAGATTTTACAATGGATGACTATATGTGATCATTTGTGATTAAAAACAAACATTGATAATGTAAGATAAGAATAAACAAATATTTAATTCTGTGTTGTGGATAACCGTAGCATAGATCACCAAATCACATTATGCATTGACAGTCATTCACTAAACCATTAGAGCAGGACAGGTATGCAACATTTATCAGATTCTCCACAGTACTGCAGGTAAACAAAGTAGGGGTTAGAGGACGTAGAACAAATGAAGCAACCAGCCAACTGGATTCCATGTCAAATTATTATGAATTTTTGTATCCTCTACGTTACTTTCTCTTTTTCCCCCACTTTCAAACCAAAAACTCAAGAGTGGGAAGAGAGAAATACATTGGAAGGTCCAACTTACAAAATTTACAGCATAATATCTTCTAGTTCTAACATTTGGTTTGTCACATATTCACTGTAAGCCATAACATCTCCATGTACTTTTTGTCCCCATGCGATTCTCCATTTTCTTTTAAATGTATAGTAAAAGATTTTTTGCTTGATATCACAACTTATTTCAGTCTAAGCAAAACTCTGTGCGGAGAAGACACCAAAATATTGTTTCTGTTTCTCCTCCTCCTCTCTCTAGGCTGACTGAACATAGCTTATAACAATGACTGACATGGAGTTAAGAAGATGGCGCTCAGATTCAGCATAGAGTTAAATGCAGAAGTAGAGATTCCTGCAATTTTATTTCTCTGACCTCACAAGCTAATTTGTCAAAATTAGGAGGTAAGAAAATACACCTTTAAAAATGCTTGGTGGTTCTTTAAGGATATGCTAAATGGATGCTAACCACCTCCTATAATTTCTATTTGTGCTTCACAAGAGTTAACACTCCATAATGTAAAATTTTAATACAGTGTTTTTTGTGTATAAATGCAGACAATTTTTTCAGACAACGTAAAATAAAACATTAAACATTTCTGAGAAAGGACAAATGTTTACACTTGGCCACAAGCTTGCCTCTAGTGGTGATCACACAGACAGCCACAGAAGGCACTTCCTCATTAACACCTTCAAATTTCAAACGTTTTCATGTACAGCGTCAAAATAGCATGAAGATACAGAATGCTGCCAATGCTTCTAACAGAGAACCACTGGATTAAATTCTTCTCCATGGAAGGCACTGGATTGGCAGATTGTTGGGATTTCCGAACAGGTATTCTATGTCTCAAATATGAAGGAAGGAATCCGCACAAATCTAATATATATGGTACACAGCTGGACCCAAGGCTGGCAAACCCCATACATAAATGTAAAAAGCAATGTGATCCAGGCACTCAAGGTACAAAAAAGGTAGCATATTTATTTGGGGAATTGGAACATAAAGAGCAAAAATTCAACCTACAAGGAGGTCTTTAAAAAGGGCACATTACACTGATTCATATGTGGTTTTCCATTTCACCCTATAAAGGCTTTCTTATCAAAATAAAAATTATTTAAAAAAAAAAAAATTATGTGAATATTTCAAGTGCAAGTATGTTTTTGAGGTTTTTATGATAAATGTGATGCTCCTATGTTCTGGAATCCGTACTAATCAGCAACACTCGTATTTTTAGCAAAGGGAGAACTTCATCAGGTTCTGAAAATTTTTTATGTGGTAAAGTAAAATAAGTAATACTCCCTAGAGAGGTGGTATATAATTAATTTTGAAAGTAGACAATGGTCCAGGCACTCAAGGTGTAACCCAAAACACAGTTTGTTTGTTTTTAGAACAGTGTACAAGCAACGTTAATTTGACTCTTCAATTTGATATGCACATTATTTAAATGTAGTACCTGCAGTGAAAAAGGCCCTTTAAAGGTCAAAGCTCTGCTTGTACACTATTTCAATAAACTTGCATTTTTGGTTACACCATCAATGCTTGGACCATTGTCTACTTTCTAAACTACAGAGTGGGATTTGGCCTACCTGAGGTCCAGTTGCACTCTAGGGACCAAGAGAGAGTGCGATGTTCCTTGTTCTATTGAATACATATAATTAACAACAAACTTTTACAATAAAATTAAAAAAAAAAAAATGGGGGGGGGGAGGGAATCAAAACAAATAAATTTAAGCAACCAGATATTGGTTATATGTTTTTTTAAGGTTTTCAACCGTTCAATATGCCAATCTGTGTTTATGACAATCATTTCAATTGCTAATCCTATTGTGTTTGGAGGTACCACTGGGTATGCTGGACTAACTCATATTACCCAAGAGTAATAGTGGAGCATTTATGCTGGCAGAGATGCACAAAATCTCAAGACAAAAAACTAAAACACTCCAAGCACTGTAAAATAAATAAACTTGAGCAAGGGGGCGGAGCCTGACTTGCAAACTGAATGGGCTCCCGATAATCAGCCAATTTCCTGGGAATAATTCCTAAACCCAAAAGGGAACCAACACCAAACAACGCTACCCATATTAGGGGTGCCCTGGCAAGCATCTTGACATTTTTCCTGGGCATTTTCGCTATTGGGTGCCCGAGATGGTATACTGCGGCCTGCGGATGACTGAGCTGGGGAGAGGAGGCCGCTCTCCTCTCCTTTGCATCAGTGGTGCACACTAACCTCCTACCCACTCGCCCACCTGGACCTGTGGGGGTGATCCCGGTCCGCTCCTTGAGGGTTACCCGTTGTGAAAGGCACAAGGAATGGTGCTGAGCAAGCCAACTGTGGGCACAGAGTCACCCAACATGGCAGATGCCACGTGCTCTTCTAGTTGCTGTGGTGAGAGGTCTGACCTCGCGACCCGGCTGGATAGCATATTCACCGCCTTCTGGGAAAAACTAACTACGACAAGCTATCAGGCAAGAAACAAATGTTAACCATCTATGGAATCGCTTGTGGCCGTTAGAGTGCAGAGAGCGGGAACAAGGCGACAGAGCAAACAACCTATCCAACCTGCACAAGCTGGTCCACAGATGAATTGCCCCCCAGGCCGCCCTAAATTCAGGGCCATCCGCATCCAGCAAAAAAAATAAAATAAAAATAAAAGGCAGAATCCCCTGCTCTTCTCCTAGCACCATTTGGGAGTCTTTGAGTATAGCAGAGGAAGTCACACCCCCTCATCCAGACAACATCAGGAGAGTCAGACTTTATTGGTTGACTCCTGCCCACCCCTCCCTGGCCTAAGGTAAGACTCAGGGAGTGTGGGGGGAATACACTTTGGTTTATTTTTGGTTATTTTATCCCGATCCTCAGCCCCTGTCCCCCTTACTCAGATCCTATTCACCCCCCCTTAGCCTCTCTCCCCCAATTGCAACCCATATCACCTTCACCACAGCCCCTTTCCCAAATTGTAGCCATCAACCTACTTCAGCCTCTATCCCCCTACTACATTTCCTAACCCCCCAATTACAGCTCATACACACATCATGCCTCTGTGCGCACACCCCAGCAGGTCTGCCTCTGTGCGTTTGTTGACATGCAGTCCACAGCATTACACTCTGCACAGGCCTCTGTTTCCCATGATAGAGCAGTAAAAGCTCATGCCAAGAAAATACATAGAACATGGGAATTCTCTGATTGCTCCCTTTCAGAATCCATAGAAGAGCATTAAATTGATTCATCTGATGAATAATTTTATTTTCCAGAGGGATGTATTGGAAGGCTTGTTAAAGAAATCCAGATACTGATAGGTGGTCAGTAGCAAAATCAGGGGAGGAAAAAATAAATAAATAAATAAATAAATAATCGAAAGCAATTCCCTTTCATTCTTAGTTAAAAGATCTGATTTTGAGGGAATGGAATTTTCTAGGAAAGAAACCTTCCCTTACTAGGCACTTTAAATCTATTTTTGCCATCAAAGAAGAACAAGAGTATTTATTAGAGTAGACATACCCATAGCTCAACTGGGTAAGAAAACCACATTACTCATTGGAGATTCAAGTGGTTTAAAAGATGCAATGGGGAAAAAAAAAAAAATTAAAAACGTTTCTTTTAAGAAGTTTTTTACCTCCTCATTACCATTCCTGTAGGAGGAAGACTAACACTTTTGGGCAAGGTGGCAACAAACTACCTACACCAATGGGTCCTGTTGGTGATGAGAAATGGGTACCAATTAGAACCATCATTAGAAGAATTTTTTTATGTTCAACAGTCCACTCTTCTACAGCGGAAACTGCTCTTATGAGAAGAGTCAAATCTTCATTTAAAAAAAAAAAAAAAGCATATAAAGCATTCCAGGGGAAGAAAAGTTCCAGGGCACCTATTCAAGTATATTTCTTGTCACGTAACCAGATGGTACTTTCAGACCAATTTTAGATCTAAAGGCAGTCAACAAAATTATAAAAAATAAGTTTCATATGGAAATGATAAAAATCAGTCTAATTATTCAACCAGGAAATTTGGCTTATTTATCTGGACTTGAAGGACGCATACTTGCACATTACCATCGCAAGAAACAAGCAAGAGATTCTTAAGGTTCGCTATCAAGTTCCAAGAGCAGTGTCTTCATTAACTGTTCAAAGTACTTCCGTCAGCTCCAAGAGTTTTCACAATAACACTGGTCGTTATTTCCGCGGATTTAAGAAGAGGAATGTGTGATCCCGTATTTGCACGACTGGCTTTTAACAGCCAATTCAAAAGAACAACTTAGTCAAGACCTCGAGTCTGCTTAGGAATACTTAAAAACCCACAGATGGATAATCAACTACAAAAATAAAAATCGGAATTGGTTCCTACCCAAAAGGATTCAGTTCCTGAGTCTGATTATAGATTCTGTCAGTTTGAAGATCTTCCAGACGAAAAGCGAAGACAAATATCTCAGACCATTCAGAAACTCAAAGAAAGTCGTGTCTGCTCAGTCAGAGAAACACTGAGTTTACTGGGCCTTTTCACAGCTTCCATTCTGGCAGTGAATTGGGCAAAAGCCAGAATGAGACTTCTTCGAATGAATATTCAAGAAGTTAATTATAATTCTGCCTTGGTGGCCAAGGAGGAGTTGGGTTTTCCACTCTCTTAAAATGTCCCCAATTCAACCTATTGTAAACTGCCTCTACCCATGGATATGCTAGAACACACCATGGTACCTCTTCAAATTCTAAAGAAATTTAACCAGGCGGCCTGGTTTCGGATTAAGGGTTTATCTCCTGAAGTATTTGGTGTTTCAAGATCAAGAAAAACCCTTTATCAGCTTACATCCCGAAAATTCTGAAATTCTTACAGATGGGCTTTGCCAAAGGATTCAGACCTATCACTCAAAGTCTGAGTTTATGCCATCAGTTTCTTCTCGTTTAGAGGTTTGGCCTCGAATATTCTAATTTTCAATGCGGTCTCAATTGGTGCCAACCATCAGGGGCACTTTTCAACCTTGGGATCTCAATCTAGTGTTAACAGCGTTGTGTGAGCCTCCTTTTGAACCCCTAGAAAAAAAAAAACTTCTCTCAATTTTGCCTCTGCTAAACGTTTGGGTGCACTTCAAGCCCTTAAGGCAGATTATCCTTTTTTGGTTTTCCATCACGACAAAGTTGTACTGAAACTTTTTCCATCCTTTATTCCCAAAGTTTGTTCAACTTCTAATGTCAATCAAGAAATAGTTCCACCTACTTTTTGCCAACACCCTTCTAATGCCTTAGAAGAAAAGTTTAATTGCATGGATGTTAGAAAATAGAAAACCTAACTCTCTTATGGCACAAGAAAAGGCTTCATGGGTTCTAAGGGTTCTCTAACCAGATGGTTAAAGGATTCTATTTAGTTGGCATAATAATCCTCAAACGTTCTTCCACCTGAATCCTTAAATCACATTCCACTAGAGCCATGTCATGGGCCTTAAGGGCTTCAGCTACACCGTCGCAAATTTGTGCAGCAGCCACTTGGTAGTCTCTCCACCCATTTTCAAAACATTACAGATTAGACATACTTGCCTCGGCAGAAGCTTCTTTAGGACGCAAGGTGTTGCAAGCAGTGATTAAATGAGTCCCATCCTTAGGGATTGCTTGTGTTATCCCTGTTGTAATGCACTGCCTCTAATCTGAATTTTATAATAAATAATTTTGCAGTTATCTGGCTTTTGTATTTTCTGGGGAGCTTGAGTGTTTCATAGTGCCAAAGGAGATTTGGGTGAGGTTCTAGAAAAATGTGGGGTGTTTGCCAGCCTTGTTTTGCCTTCAGATTAGAAATCCCTGCCATAATGCGCTGCCTCTAATCTTCAGGAAAAAGACATTTACGGTAAGTAAAAATTTATGCTTTTTGCAGTGCAGCTCCTGAAAGTAGAGGGGTGTATTTCCTGATCTTGTTTTTTTTTTTTTTTTTTTATTTTTTTTTTTTTTTATTAATTCTTTATTTTTGATTGACAATATAACAGTAATAACAGGAGATTGTGACCAGGTCAAGCCAATAAAAAAACATAACGAGATAATGGTATTGCGAAACTGAGTTACATAAAAATAATGCAATGAATGAGTTAACACAGCAGGCTTGCGTACAATGTTGTTAGGTAGATTAGGTCTACATTTACAAGATGTCAAGGTATTTATTTTTATTACGCATTATCATGGTCGCAGGTGGTATGCTAAGTGGTGGGTACGAGGTTCTATCCGGGGGTGGTGGACCCTATGCTTCAGTGGGTTTTATGATTGTTACAGGGTAAGTAGAGGTGATTGGCAGTCTCCTCATCTGAGCAAGATGTGGAGTGCTATCCTTATAATGTATGCCATTACAGTGTCCCTAAACCCACATTTAATTTCACAGGTTCCCCGGCCGTCTTTACATTCCCAGGTACTTGCTAGTCTGCTATGGGCCCTCCATATGTCTAGGAGTCCCGTTGATCTTGTTTTATTTCTGATCTGTTTTTGTTCAAAATATTTTTTATTAATGTTTAACTTTTATTGCTAGTTCACATGATTAGAAAAAAAAAAATACATTACAATTCTAAGATCAGGCTACGGCCAAAAGTCAGAAGACTAGAAATGTTTTAATCATTATAAATCTACAGTGCAAAACTATTGTTATTTATATATCTTGAAGCTACTGCCATATTTATTGAAATGTAGATTTACGCTGCATCTACATAAATCCAGATATGTGTTGGTACAGATAAAACAGATGTCTACCTTAAGAAATCACATTTTATTTTCTTATATATGTAAAAATTCCTAAACCTATAATTATATTTCTTTATTATGTCCTCTTAATATATACTGTTCAGCCACTACATTAAAACCACTGACCGGTGAAGTGAATAACATTGATTATATCTTTAAAATGGCATCGGTCAATGGTTGAGATACATTAGGCAACAAGTGAACAGTCAGTTCTTGAATTTAATTAGTTAGAAGCAGGTAAAACAGATCTGTGTGACTTTGACGAGGTCCAAATAGTGATGGCTGAGTCAGAGCATCAGAGAAAAATGGCATATTCCCGGTATGCAGTGGTTAGTACATATCAAAATGGTAGCAATGAAGGACAACCGACAAACTGGAGTCGGGGTTCACTGATGCACATGGGGAATGATTCACAGTAAGATCACTTACCTAAAGGCCCCTTTACGATACTAAGATTGGACTATAACCTGTTAAAGACATTTTCTTTATAATAGCCACATCTTTAGTAGCTACTTGTAACCATGTTCCTGTTTACACTCTAAAGAAGTTGGTCAGACTAATTCAGCAGCATAGTGTGATATTGTTATAAAACACAATATTTCATGCGCAGTAATCTTATGCACTCACAGGATGTAGGCAGTAAAAGCGCTCTTAAGGTGCCTTCCCCAATGGAATGGGGGGCTAGCTGGTATTCCTTATCACCTCTGGATCCTTGTATCACCAAAAGACATCCACAGGTCAGGGTTCAGTAATAAAAAATTTATTTAAATAAAAAGTGTAGTCACCAATTCAGCATAGGATACAAATAACAGAAGGTTGTCCTACGCGTTTCGTTCTATAAGAACTTCCTCAGGGACCACAATTAAAAACAATAATAACAATGTATCAATGTACAATACATAAACATATCCTATACACATCCCCCCTCCCTGTGTCCTTAAATAGGGCTAATCCCTAAAGTCTATTGGTGGATCCAGTAGGCGTGTAAATCCTCCTTGGTTCTAATTGGAGGACTGATCTTCCTGTGGCAGCTGTTTGTCATCCATTCATTTTCCATAATTTGTAATTTGCGCCTTTTTCGGCAAATACCGGAAGTGGTCATAATTTGCCGAAACCGGAAGTGACATCGCGGGAACGTCCGCGTTCCACATGCGTTCCACCAGTGACGTCTCCATGGCAACCGGGCGCGATCAAGTCATTCAAAAGGTCAAATGGAACACAGGACAAATAAAAAGCCCCATTCTGCTTGAGAAAAAAAACTGTTAACCATTTTTAACATATTTAGCCGTTATTTATGTATATATATCTGTTGAGTATTACCCTCCTCATTAATCCCATCACACAACATAATGTTAATCCTCATATTATACCAAGTAATCATAATACCTCAGTATATTATAAGCCTAAGGCTTCGTATTACAAAGTGATCATATTTCCTATGTCTATTATTTAAAAGGTTTTTATTTTTTATTTTTATTTTTTTATAACTTTATACATTGTTAATCAAAGTGAACACCGTAATCAATTCATCACTGTATCAGTTTAAACTTCAATTTGTCGTGTTATATATTTGTACTCCCCATAAAAATCTTTGGGATAAACCTATTATACACATTGAAATAATCCATTGCTATGGTTACACAAAAACGGGGGTTAGTAGATTGTGGCTACAAAATAACTACTTCCCATATAAACTTTATTTAGTGAATCTACCACATTCAATTTATACCAGCTCTAAAAAACCTTAGAGCAAATCCATTATTTATATTAGAATAATCGGTTATTGTGTTTTTATTATAATCTTTTGTGATTTTTGGTCATATAGGACAATAGATCACAAATTGTAAAAAAAGAGATAAAATAAAATATAAGAGATATAAAATAACTACCTGGTATTTGATATATATATAAATCCTCTCTCTAAGTAGGGATTAGCTTTCAACTGTAGAAACAACCCAAATTAAAGGCAAACACACATATCCTAACTCTTTGTTCTGAAAATTTTAGGCCATATTAATCTAGAAAACAAATTAAATCAATATCGATATTGAGACCCTTAGGTGAGAGGGTTTGTAATTTATGTATCCAGAACGTCTCCCTCTGGGCTAGTCTTTGAACTCTATTACCCCCACGCCAGAAGGGGTGGACTCGTTCGATTCCCCAACATCTAAAATCCTTAAATGAAAAAAGGGGACATGATATACAATGGGTTGGGACTGAGTGTGTCGTCAGTCTCTTTCTGATATTATTAAGATGTTCTAATAGGCGAACCTTCAAAATCCTCTTAGTCCGTCCCACGTATTGCATGCCACACGGACATTGTAGCAGATATACCACAAAGTCCGTGTGGCAATTTATACTATCTCTAAGTGTAAAGCTCTCCCCCGTGGTGGAGCTAAAAAATGAATGTGTATTTTTTATGGACACCGTGGTACAAGCTTTACAAGTGCCACAGCCTCGAAATGAACCTGAGCTAGCAGAAGTGGGACCTGATGGTGGTTTAATGGCATAACTAGGTGCCAACATATCCTTCAAATTTTTATTCCTTTTGTAGATTACCAAGGGATTGTCTGGTAAATGTGTCCCCAAAATGGGGTCTTGTAGCAGAATTGGCCAAGAACTTTGAAGACTTCTCTTAATTTTATTATAATCAATATTATAATGGGTGGTAAATGCAGAACGGAAACTATCCCCAGTTCCCGAAGTATATGATTTATTCTCCAAAAAAGTTTTCCTTTCTATATCGCCAATACGACGGATTTCTCTCTCCAATCTCTTTCCATTATATCCTCTATCTGTAAGCTTCCTTTTAACATGTAATGATTGGGCAAAAAAATCCTGTTTATCAGAACAATTTCGTCTAAGGCGGGTAAACTGGCTTTTGGCTATCCCCCTAAGCCAGGGTTCATGGTGACCACTCCTACGATGAACAAACCCATTACCATCAGTAGGTTTAAAGAAACATTTACTTTTTATATGACTCGAATCATGAGATAGACAAAGATCAAGGAAATTAATCTCATCCTTATTCCAAATAGGAGTAAAGACAAGGTTGTACTCATTGTCATTCAAAAAATTAACATAATCCTGAAACGAAACAGAAGATCCCTTCCAAATAATAATAACATCATCGATATAACGCCGCCACAGGACCAAGTTCGCCCTCCAGCCATGTCCAGACCACACAAATAACTTTTCCCATCTACTCATGTATGTATTGGCATAACTGGGGGCGAACTTGGTCCCCATGGCGGTCCCCGTGACTTGTAAAAAGTAATCACCATTAAAGAAAAAATAATTGTGATGTAAAATAAATTGAACAGAAGAAAAAATGAAGTCCCTCATATCCTCTGGTAACTCCACATCCTGCTCCATGAAATAATCAACCGCCTCCAAACCCAGTCTATGGCTAATCACTGTGTACAGAGAGGTCACATCAAGTGTGGCCCAACTGTACTCTTGGTCCCATTCGATGTTCTCCATTTCTTGGAGGAAAGACTTCGTATCCTTCACATATGAAGGGGCCCCTCGGGCATATTTTTGTAACCGAGAATCGACATAAGCCGACAAATTAGCCGTTAGTGAATTGATGCCGCTGATTATGGGTCGCCCAGGGGGGTTAGGGAGACGCTTATGTGTTTTTGGAAGAAAATAAAAAATAGGGATGGTTGGGTTTTTCTGATATAAAAATTCATAATTTCTCTGTGAGATGATGTTTCTCTCTTTAGCTCCATTCAAAATTACTTGGAGCTCTGTATTGAATTGGCTAGTCGGATCGTATTTGAGTACACTATAAGTCTTTCTATCCCCCAGGATATGAGCTGCTTCTTGGAGATAATATGTAGTGGTCATTAGCACTATCCCCCCCCCCTTATCTGCTTCTCTGATAATCACGTCGTCTCTTTTCATCAACCGTTTAAGTATCTTATCTTCCTCTTTACTTAAATTCTGGAGACGATTATTTCTATTCCTATTGGTATTCTTAGTCATATTACGAAATTGTTGGTCTACCATATGTTCAAAAGTTTCTAAAAAAGGGCCCTTACTATAAGTAGGAAAAAAATGGGATTTTGGACGAAATCTATAGTCAACATTAGTATTTTCACCAGCGATTTTAGTCTCAGGTGGATGTAGTAAAAAATGTCTCTTGATAGTTAGAGAACGAATAAACTTTTTGAGATCAATAAATAATTCAAAGTCATTGGCCTTTCTGTTTGGGGCAAATTTCAAACCCCTTGATAACAAATTAATCTCCTCATCTGAAAGTGGGGTTGGGGTTAAGTTAAAGATCCCCCTGCTCAGTTCTTTCATGTTTAATGAACCTCCATTTAAAGAAGAAATTATTCCTAGTCCTCCGTCCGGATTCTCTTCACTGGAGAATCCTGACAAAGTGTTGCAAAGCGATTGGGATGTTCCCAGGTCTCTGCCCTGGGACGAAAATAATTGGTTATGGTCTTTTCTTTGGGACCTCTTGGTTTCCCCTGAAAATTTACAGCAGAATCATTAAATTGGGATATATGATTGTCTGGATTATCTCTGCCCCTAGATATTTGTGTATGGGGTCTATTAGTTTCCCTTCTCACAGGTGATAGACTGTTGTTTCTGTTTCTAAACTCTTGTACCTCAGGTCTCCTTATTTCACCTCTTGACCGCAATGGGTCCTTATTTCTCATTGGGGACCTTCCATTATTCGATGTCCTATGGGTATTGTGGGTGTTCCCCCCATAATAATTATGTGCCCCCCATGAATCTGTAGACCTGGGGAAATCTTCCCTGTAGGGCATTTTATATGAATTATTCACAGAGTGTTGTTGACCTCTCCGTGTATCTCTGGAACGAGAATTAATTCTAGCCCTCCCCCCTGGAGATCTGAGTACAGTTCTCCTATAGGTAGAGGGGCGTCTTGTCCTGCGGGTCAATTTATTTTTTGTTGCAAAAGTATTAAGTAATTTGTCTTCCTTATCCCTACTGTATTTTCTATTTTTAGTGTCTGCGATTTTTTCATCTAATTTTTTTATATTGTTCTGTAACGACTCCTCTCTCTCTTTATATTCCCCACTGTTCATATCAATAGTGGGGTTGGTGTCTAGCGTGATTAGTTCAGCTTCTAATTCGCTCTGTATTTTCCTTGAATACCTAATGATTAATTGAATCAGCTGAAAAGAGCAGTTAGAGAGAATGGCATCCCACTCCTCCAGAAATAAATCATCCTCTAACCCAAAGGCAGGTGTTTTATCAATTCTAAGGCCTCGTGGTATGAGGCCTTCCTTTAAATAATTTTCTAGATATGCTACCTCCCACCATTTTTTAGTTTCAGCAGAGAGTAATTTTTCTTTTTTCCTAAACAATTCATCTAATCCCTTAAATGGTTGAGGTTTATCCCACTCCTGAAACATAGCCTCAAATTTTCTTCTACGATTAGATTGTAAATCAGACAAGAAATTCATATTCGTGGCCATATTATCAAGGTAACAGATATGTGTGTTTCAAAGAAAAAATGGGTTACAAACAATAGCTTATAAGTATATCCCAAACAATATACAATCGATAAATAATATAGAAAGCAATAGTACTTAGCTTATAAAGATGTATGACAGCCTCCCTAGGTCGTTACCCAAACAAGCGACCTATATCATATATAGTATAAACCAAAACAGAGAAGATTCGGGATATGGCTGTGTAAATCTACAGAGAAAGCATAAAACAAAACATAGTGTGATATTGTTATAAAACACAATATTTCATGCGCAGTAATCTTATGCACTCACAGGATGTAGGCAGTAAAAGCGCTCTTAAGGTGCCTTCCCCAATGGAATGGGGGGCTAGCTGGTATTCCTTATCACCTCTGGATCCTTGTATCACCAAAAGACATCCACAGGTCAGGGTTCAGTAATAAAAAATTTATTTAAATAAAAAGTGTAGTCACCAATTCAGCATAGGATACAAATAACAGAAGGTTGTCCTACGCGTTTCGTTCTATAAGAACTTCCTCAGGGACCACAATTAAAAACAATAAATGTATCAATGTACAATACATAAACATATCCTATACACATCCCCCCTCCCTGTGTCCTTAAATAGGGCTAATCCCTAAAGTCTATTGGTGAATCCAGTAGGCGTGTAAATCCTCCTTGGTTCTAATTGGAGGACTGATCTTCCTGTGGCAGCTGTTTGTCATCCATTCATTTTCCATAATTTGTAATTTGCGCCTTTTTCGGCAAATACCGGAAGTGGTCATAATTTCCCGAAACCGGAAGTGACGTCGCGGGAACGTCCGCGTTCCACATGCGTTCACATGTTTTTAATTGTGGTCCCTGAGGAAATTCTTATAGAACGAAACGCGTAGGACAACCTTCTGTTATTTGTATCCTATGCTGAATTGGTGACTACACTTTTTATTTAAATAAATTTTTTATTACTGAACCCTGACCTGTGGATGTCTTTTGGTGATACAAGGATCCAGAGGTGATAAGGAATACCAGCTAGCCCCCCATTCCATTGGGGAAGGCACCTTAAGAGCGCTTTTACTGCCTACATCCTGTGAGTGCATAAGATTACTGCGCATGAAATATTGTGTTTTATAACAATATCACACTATGTTTTGTTTTATGCTTTCTCTGTAGATTTACACAGCCATATCCCGAATCTTCTCTGTTTTGGTTTATACTATATATGATATAGGTCGCTTGTTTGGGTAACGACCTAGGGAGGCTGTCATACATCTTTATAAGCTAAGTACTATTGCTTTTTATATTATTTATCGATTGTATATTGTTTGGGATATACTTATAAGCTATTGTTTGTAACCCATTTTTTCTTTGAAACACACATATCTGTTACCTTGATAATATGGCCACGAATATGAATTTCTTGTCTGATTTACAATCTAATCGTAGAAGAAAATTTGAGGCTATGTTTCAGGAGTGGGATAAACCTCAACCATTTAAGGGATTAGATGAATTGTTTAGGAAAAAAGAAAAATTACGCTCTGCTGAAACTAAAAAATGGTGGGAGGTAGCATATCTAGAAAATTATTTAAAGGAAGGCCTCATACCACGAGGCCTTAGAATTGATAAAACACCTGCCTTTGGGTTAGAGGATGATTTATTTCTGGAGGAGTGGGATGCCATTCTCTCTAACTGCTCTTTTCAGCTGATTCAATTAATCATTAGGTATTCAAGGAAAATACAGAGCGAATTAGAAGCTGAACTAATCACGCTAGACACCAACCCCACTATTGATATGAACAGTGGGGAATATAAAGAGAGAGAGTAGTCGTTACAGAACAATATAAAAAAATTAGATGAAAAAAATCGCAGACACTAAAAATAGAAAATACAGTAGGGATAAGGAAGACAAATTACTTAATACTTTTGCAACAAAAAATAAATTGACCCGCAGGACAAGACGCCCCTCTACCTATAGGAGAACTGTACTCAGATCTCCAGGGGGGAGGGCTAGAATTAATTCTCGTTCCAGAGATACACGGAGAGGTCAACAACACTCTGTGAATAATTCATATAAAATGCCCTACAGGGAAGATTTCCCCAGGTCTACAGATTCATGGGGGGCACATAATTATTATGGGGGGAACACCCACAATACCCATAGGACATCGAATAATGGAAGGTCCCCAATGAGAAATAAGGACCCATTGCGGTCAAGAGGTGAAATAAGGAGACCTGAGGTACAAGAGTTTAGAAACAGAAACAACAGTCTATCACCTGTGAGAAGGGAAACTAATAGACCCCATACACAAATATCTAGGGGCAGAGATAATCCAGACAATCATATATCCCAATTTAATGATTCTGCTGTAAATTTTCAGGGGAAACCAAGAGGTCCCAAAGAAAAGACCATAACCAATTATTTTCGTCCCAGGGCAGAGACCTGGGAACATCCCAATCGCTTTGCAACACTTTGTCAGGATTCTCCAGTGAAGAGAATCCGGACGGAGGACTAGGAATAATTTCTTCTTTAAATGGAGGTTCATTAAACATGAAAGAACTGAGCAGGGGGATCTTTAACTTAACCCCAACCCCACTTTCAGATGAGGAGATTAATTTGTTATCAAGGGGTTTGAAATTTGCCCCAAACAGAAAGGCCAATGACTTTGAATTATTTATTGATCTCAAAAAGTTTATTCGTTCTCTGACTATCAAGAGACATTTTTTTACTACATCCACCTGAGACTAAAATCGCTGGTGAAAATACTAATGTTGACTATAGATTTCGTCCAAAATCCCATTTTTTTCCTACTTATAGTAAGGGCCCTTTTTTAGAAACTTTTGAACATATGGTAGACCAACAATTTCGTAATATGACTAAGAATACCAATAGGAATAGAAATAATCGTCTCCAGAATTTAAGTAAAGAGGAAGATAAGATACTTAAACGGTTGATGAAAAGAGACGACGTGATTATCAGAGAAGCAGATAAGGGGGGGGGATAGTGCTAATGACCACTACATATTATCTCCAAGAAGCAGCTCATATCCTGGGGGATAGAAAGACTTATAGTGTACTCAAATACGATCCGACTAGCCAATTCAATACAGAGCTCCAAGTAATTTTGAATGGAGCTAAAGAGAGAAACATCATCTCACAGAGAAATTATGAATTTTTATATCAGAAAAACCCAACCATCCCTATTTTTTATTTTCTTCCAAAAACACATAAGCGTCTCCCTAACCCCCCTGGGCGACCCATAATCAGCGGCATCAATTCACTAACGGCTAATTTGTCGGCTTATGTCGATTCTCGGTTACAAAAATATGCCCGAGGGGCCCCTTCATATGTGAAGGATACGAAGTCTTTCCTCCAAGAAATGGAGAACATCGAATGGGACCAAGAGTACAGTTGGGCCACACTTGATGTGACCTCTCTGTACACAGTGATTAGCCATAGACTGGGTTTGGAGGCGGTTGATTATTTCATGGAGCAGGATGTGGAGTTACCAGAGGATATGAGGGACTTCATTTTTTCTTCTGTTCAATTTATTTTACATCACAATTATTTTTTCTTTAATGGTGATTACTTTTTACAAGTCACGGGGACCGCCATGGGGACCAAGTTCGCCCCCAGTTATGCCAATACATACATGAGAAGATGGGAAGAGTTATTTGTGTGGTCTGGACATGGCTGGAGGGCGAACTTGGTCCTGTGGCGGCGTTATATCGATGATGTTATTATTATTTGGAAGGGATCTTCTGTTTCGTTTCAGGATTATGTTAATTTTTTGAATGACAATGAGTACAACCTTGTCTTTACTCCTATCTGGAATAAGGATGAGATTAATTTCCTTGATCTTTGTCTATCTCATGATTCGAGTCATATAAAAAGTAAATGTTTCTTTAAACCTACTGATGGTAATGGGTTTGTTCATCGTAGGAGTGGTCACTATGAACCCTGGCTTAGGGGGATAGCCAAAAGCCAGTTTACCCGCCTTAGACGAAATTGTTCTGATAAACAGGATTTTTTCGCCCAATCATTACATGTTAAAAGGAAGCTTACAGATAGAGGATATAATGGAAAGAGATTGGAGAGAGAAATCCGTCGTATTGGCGATATAGAAAGGAAAACTTTTTTGGAGAATAAATCATATACTTCGGGAACTGGGGATAGTTTCCGTTCTGCATTTACCACCCATTATAATATTGATTATAATAAAATTAAGAGAAGTCTTCAAAGTTCTTGGCCAATTCTGCTACAAGACCCCATTTTGGGGACACATTTACCAGACAATCCCTTGGTAATCTACAAAAGGAATAAAAATTTGAAGGATATGTTGGCACCTAGTTATGCCATTAAACCACCATCAGGTCCCACTTCTGCTAGCTCAGGTTCATTTCGAGGCTGTGGCACTTGTAAAGCTTGTACCACGGTGTCTATAAAAAATACACATTCATTTTTTAGCTCCACCACGGGGGAGAGCTTTACACTTAGAGATAGTATAAATTGCCACACGGACTTTGTGGTATATCTGCTACAATGTCCGTGTGGCATGCAATACGTGGGACGGACTAAGAGGATTTTGAAGGTTCGCCTATTAGAACATCTTAATAATATCAGAAAGAGACTGACGACACACTCAGTCCCAACCCATTGTATATCATGTCCCCTTTTTTCATTTAAGGATTTTAGATGTTGGGGAATTGAACGAGTCCACCCCTTCTGGCGTGGGGGTAATAGAGTTCAAAGACTAGCCCAGAGGGAGACGTTCTGGATACATAAATTACAAACCCTCTCACCTAAGGGTCTCAATATCGATATTGATTTAATTTGTTTTCTAGATTAATATGGCCTAAAATTTTCAGAACAAAGAGTTAGGATATGTGTGTTTGCCTTTAATTTGGGTTGTTTCTACAGTTGAAAGCTAATCCCTACTTAGAGAGAGGATTTATATATATATCAAATACCAGGTAGTTATTTTATATATCTCTTATATTTTATTTTATCTCTTTTTTTACAATTTGTGATCTATTGTCCTATATGACCAAAAATCACAAAAGATTATAATAAAAACACAATAACCGATTATTCTAATATAAATAATGGATTTGCTCTAAGGTTTTTTAGAGCTGGTATAAATTGAATGTGGTAGATTCACTAAATAAAGTTTATATGGGAAGTAGTTATTTTGTAGCCACAATCTACTAACCCCTTTTTTGTGTAACCATAGCAATGGATTATTTCAATGTGTATAATAGGTTTATCCCAAAGATTTTTATGGGGAGTACAAATATATAACACGACAAATTGAAGTTTAAACTGATACAGTGATGAATCGATTACGGTGTTCACTTTGATTAACAATGTATAAAGTTATAAAAAAATAAAAAAAAAATAAAATAAAAACCTTTTAAATAATAGACATAGGAAATATGATCACTTTGTAATACGAAGCCTTAGGCTTATAATATACTGAGGTATTATGATTACTTGGTATAATATGAGGATTAACATTATGTTGTGTGATGGGATTAATGAGGAGGGTAATACTCAACAGATATATATACATAAATAACGGCTAAATATGTTAAAAATGGTTAACAGTTTTTTTTCTCAAGCAGAATGGGGCTTTTTATTTGTCCTGTGTTCCATTTGACCTTTTGAATGACTTGATCGCGCCCGGTTGCCATGGAGACGTCACTGGTGGAACGCATGTGGAACGCGGACGTTCCCGCGATGTCACTTCCGGTTTCGGCAAATTATGACCACTTCCGGTATTTGCCGAAAAAGGCGCAAATTACAAATTATGGAAAATGAATGGATGACAAACAGCTGCCACAGGAAGATCAGTCCTCCAATTAGAACCAAGGAGGATTTACACGCCTACTGGATCCACCAATAGACTTTAGGGATTAGCCCTATTTAAGGACACAGGGAGGGGAGATGTGTATAGGATATGTTTATGTATTGTACATTGATACATTGTTATTATTGTTTTTAATTGTGGTCCCTGAGGAAGTTCTTATAGAACGAAACGCGTAGGACAACCTTCTGTTATTTGTATCCTATGCTGAATTGGTGACTACACTTTTTATTTAAATAAATTTTTTATTACTGAACCCTGACCTGTGGATGTCTTTTGGTGGAACAAGGATCCAGAGGTGATAAGGAA
>OW240918.1:71667425-71873987 GCA_933207985.1 Pelobates cultripes | reverse complement strand
CCCAGACCACAAAAAGGTTAGACAATATTCCTGAAATTCTGTGAGTGGTTATCCACTGGGAGGCAAGAAGAGACGGAAGAAGAAGAAGAAATTAAGATTCTCATTAAATATTTTAAGATTAGTAAGCAGGAATATCCTTACTAATCTGCCTATTTGGGTGGCATAATCAGAAGTGACGATCTGAGCCATTGGATTGGCTGATATTGTCAAGGAGGCATATCAGGAGCAGAGCCAGCATAAGCCAGACACAGCCCTGGCTAATCAGCATCATTGAATCAATGCATCAATGAGGAAAGTTCAGTGTCTTGTGCACATTGTGCAGAACTGCCCCAGGAAGCACCCCATGTAGCCATCTGAGGAGTGGCCAGTGGAGGTATCCCTAGGCTGTAATGTAAACACTGCATTTTCTCTGAAGACACAGAGTTTACTGCAAAAAGCTTGAAGGGACTGATTATACTCACCAGAACAAATGCAATAAGCTGTAGTTGTTCTGGTGACTATAGTGTACCTTTAAGATTCTCAAGAATATTTGTGTACTTTAACGTTCATATTAGAATATACACATTGAGCGGACATATGCTTTCTCTGTGAGCAACCAATTCATACAAACATGAAAACTCAAAGAGCCAATGTCTTTCACAGTGTTGAACCAATAATTTAAATTTGAAATCTCAAAACAAAGACTTTTTTATAATTTGTATTAATATGAAAACTGTAAGGAAATATCATTATATACATTGTACAATTCATAATAATTTGAAATGTCTGTAAGTAGCCAACCTTCACATATAGTGCACAAGTCATAAATATGAAATACTTTTAAATATGCAACCTTTTTCTGTATTGGGTGCATCATACTAACTTGTAAGGCTAGTGAGCAGCAACATCTATTCCAGGGGTAGGCAACCTCTGCTAGAGCCAAACAGGCTCTGGCCTATCTGGTTAGATTTCCTCTGGATCATATTTTCATTATTATTCATTATATTCATTCATTCATTGTTATTGCCAACAGTTCCAGACGGCATTACACTGCACCACGATATGCGCCACCATACCTCAGTGGTGAACTCAGCATTCAAAAAAATTTAAAATCCATAACTAGAATATTTAACACGGCTACCAATTTCATTCTACTAATCTGGCGTAAACCAGGAACACCACATCTGTGGCTCAAGTTTTCTAAAATGGAGGCGCTTAAATGTAGCACTTCTAGTTGCATTCAAATGTAGACTGTGATCTGGGCCCAATGGCTGACTACTATGCAGTCTGCTGATTTTCACGCAGTCTTTAATAGCCCTTAACTTATAGCTTACATTCACACTTATATCTGCAGTAGATGATTTATTAACAGTTTGGTATAGCCAAAGATGCTAGACATCGTACCATTCACAGAATTTATCTACATTTCAATGATAAAGACATAAGCACAGGGTTGGAATAACTGGTCACACAAAGCATCTGAAGTACAAACTAAATGTAACTATATTGCAGAAAATAATTCAAAAATAATAGAGGAAATTGTTATCAATGGGCACTTCTGAGAAATGTATTTTATCTACCATCAGGAGACCCCCCCCCCAAATACATGGATACAGAAGTAGATTTAAAAAAAAAAAAAAAAGTAACTTGGTTTAACCTGTCCCTCACAACCATCACCATTTTCTTCTAGGGGATCCTCTTTAACTACTGGCACGTCATCTGCCAGGAGCTCACATCTGTGCTGTACTCTTGCCTCCATGAAAAATACCCTTTTAATTAACAAAGCTTGACGGCGGTAACTTTATCAATCATAGGAAAAACACATGAGACAAGGTAGCAACAATATTTTGTCTTATGACGGCGTTGGAATTTCAGGTAAATTTCAACACAGTCTATGTGAGTATTTCAAAAAAGTTTTTAGACTCTGTTGACAGAGTTGCTTTAAGAGAGAAGTTGATATTAATGGATATATTTAATAAGGATTGATTATGAGGTGAGGCAATTACAGATTTTGTTAAAGCCTAGTCATTTACTATTTTTTTTTTTAATCATATTCTGCCATTTTTGTTCATAGCAGTGATTACACAATGATTCGACCCTGCTGTTTTAGAGCAGTTAACCTTTGAAATGGGATATCACACAACACACCCACTGTGGATGTACATTTTTGGTTTTAAGGGTAAAGTAACATGCAGAGTGGATAAAATCTATTAAAGAAAAAGAAGATATATATTAAAAAAAAAAAAGGAAAAACAACCTTTTTTGGATATAAATTGTATTTAAGATACATTATAATGCAGGTTATATAGCATGAAATAGAGATCAATTATGTAGCATGTATGTTATTATTATTGGTATTTATATAGAGCCAGCTTATTCTGCAGCGCTTTACAATAAATGGGGAATTTACCAAATCAGACAATAACAAAATGTAACAGAAACAATACGTAGCTGAGGACCCAGCTGAAACAAGCTTGCAGTCTAGAGGAGGTGGGGTATAAAAACACAATAGGAATGGTATTGAGAGATGCAGCAAATAAACACGGTGGGAAAGTAGCAGAACTGGAGGCGAGAGTGGCCCTATAGGAGAGAGAGCGAGAGGAAGGTTTCATTAACATTGAGTTCCATTTTTCCCAACTAAATCAAACTTGTGTCTGCATGGAGAATATGCACGTTTTTTTAGCAAACTTTAAATTTTATAAAAGTAATAATAATAAATTTTTTTATTATATATATATATATATATATATATATATATATATATATATATATATATATATATATATATATATATATATATATATATATATAAAACACAAGATCCAGCGCACTCACCTATCCACTAAACAGCAACTTCAATGTTGAAAGATTGTATTAGTTTTTTTTAAAACACCTAATCTAGGCAAAAATAATGGGGGTTTAGTTACATTATATGATCATACATTGCATAAGCCTGCCACAACGTCAATGTACCCCATCTTTGGCAGGTCCTACATTAACAGCCTAATGTCTGCTCTTATGAGATTAACCTACTTGGGGAAAAAAATTCCATCTGGGGCTCTCTGCAGTACAAGGCTAAATAGGGCCCTGGGATGAGGCACCTGTGACAGGGAGGGGTGAAAAACCAAGGAGTTGGCTAGATGGGGTACATTGACGTTGTGGCAGGCTTATGCAATGTATGATCATATAATGTAACTAAACCCCCATTATTTTTGCCTAGATTAGGTGTTTTTAAAAAAACAAATAAAATCTTTCAACATTGAAGTTGCTGTTTAGTGGATAGGTGAGTGCACTGGATCTTGTGTATTGTATTATTTGGCCCCCAGCAGCACCCCCATTTATGCATGTTAAGGTGAGTGCAGCCAACCCCCTCTTGTTATATATATATATATATATATATATATATAATAATAAAACAAAACAAGAGGGGGTTGGCTGCACTCACCTTAACATGCATAAATGGGGGTGCTGCTGGGGGCCAAATAATACAATACACAAGATCCAGCGCACTCACTATATATATATTTATATATATATATAAAAATAAAGACCTTAACCCCTTCAGGACGGAGTCAATAGTGCACGTTCTGATCAAAACAAAACTTAAACAAAAACTGTAATTTGCGCTATATGTCTGTCCAACCGTAATTCACCACTTTCACATTAAGTGCCCCCACACTTATTATATAGCATTTTGTTCACGAGAAACAGGGCTTTAATTTATCATTAATTATTCATATATGGAACATAATTTATTATAATTAAAATTTAAAAAAAATTAATTGAGAAAATAAGATTTTTTTTTTTTTTAATTTGTCTGACATTTTAGCTGTTAATGTCATAATACTGTTTTACTGCAAAAAAATGCACATATTTGTAATCAGCGATGTCTCACGAGTACAACAGTACCCCCCATTAACAGGTTTTATGGTTTTTTGGAAAGTTACAGGGTCAAATATAGAACGTTCTATTTTCAAATTGAAATTTGCCAGATTAGTAATGTTACCTTTGAGACGGTGTGGTAGCCCAGGAATGAGAATTACCCCCATAATGGCATACCATCTGAAAAAGTAGACAACCCAAGGTATTGAAAGTGGGGTATGTTTAGTCTTTTTTTAGTAGCCACTTGGTCACAAAGGCAACATAATCAATCTGGCAAATTTCAATGTCAAAAAAACGAAATGTTAAACCCACCTCCCCTACCCTATCATCCCCCTGACCAATGACCTGAATCATGAGCCAGGCACTGCTGATCCAACGCTACATAACAAACCATCCTACAGCAGCAACCTTCACAGAAGCCGACCCTCACCTAAAAACGACCACCTACAACAACCCTGGCAAAACAGACATACAAGCTGTAACGGATCACCTGGCACCCCGACTGGGTACCTCCGTTGAAGGATGCTCCTAGCACTTCCTGAGGACTCCAAGCACTGCAGCAGACACCAAAACCACCGAACCGAAGAAGCGTATACCTTCTCAAGCATATGAATGCTGTAGACAGGTGACTAGGAACCATACGAATAGGTTTACTCTCCTAGCAGTCAAACTGGAACAGCATACAATAAATCCTTCCCCCAATAATGAGACGACACTTCACTTTGAGGGTTAAGCAGGAACTCCCTGTACTGTCACATACAGTCTCTTTTATGCCCAATCCACAAACATAGTACAGCCCACAGGGCGTTACAAAACAACCAATCACATATCAGTTACATCCCACACATTCCCTCCCCTTATCCTGAGAGGAAACTCAATTACACATACAGTTAAAACATACTTTCTACCCAACTTTCATAACTCTAAAACCATACATCACATTCTCATAAAATTACATATTCACAATCAATCCATTCAGGGGAACAACATATTAAAAATGGCATGAATCCGACCAGGGGTTCAAAAGTTAGTAAAAGTATCTTTTGAGCCCTGGCTGGCACATGGCTATCTGGCTCAAACAGGTTTTACAGAGCCCTCTATCCTGGAGACAATGGGGAAAAGTAATCCAATTATCCAGGGATAGAGGCAGACTCCATTGAGCACATGGTTGCAAAAAGACATAAAACACTTTAAATACATAAAGTCACCTTTTACACATAACACCCAGACATTTCACATATCCCCAGATAGCTGGGATCTGAGCGCACAAAACTACCGAATAGCGCTCAGATCCTATTCACACAGTTCAATTGCCATGGAGCCGAAGTCTTTAACTACACGAATGGGCTCCATGGCATAGCTATCTGGGTTAACACATTCACATAAAGTCTAGACCATAGTCCAAACGCAAGAGGCGGGCAAGCAGCCCCCTCCAAGGACACGTGGCAAGGCCAGTTTCGCCACACAAGCTATACCCCTACTCTCCACCGACAAAGCTAACAAACCAGACCGCTACACAACATAGCGTTCTGCATCCCAACCACAACCTCCTCATTGAAGCACGAAAACAAATAACACAAACAGTGTGGTTGACCGTATGATCCCCAACAAACAGCGACAGACGGTATAGACAACGACACCCCAGCCCAAAGAGCCAGACTCGAATGCAAACAACCCAATGGCGTACCCAATTGTTGTTACCCAAATAACCACCTTTTTCTTTTCCTTTTTCTGTACAAACGTTCATATGTTCATATGAAACATGAAACAAAAAACGAAATGTAAGCCTTATATGTGACTCTCTAACTTTCCAAAACACCATAAAACCTGTACATGGGGGGTACTGTTATTCTCGGGAGACTTCACTATATAACACAAATATTCACTAAACACAATTACAGATATACAACTATTGGCAGCCTTGGCCATCATCTGAAGGACTAATTCTCTCAGGGTTCACAATTCTAGTGGACTCCAATGTTTCTTAGATACCTAGTAAAGTAAAAGTCTATGGTTGAATCGTCTGGGACTAATGTCTTCATGCTTTGATGTGGTCTATTCGTATATTTTATTGTTTAATGTTTTTACTTTAGTGTTTTTGTCTAGTGTGTGCCTCATTTAGCTTAGGTCGAATCATTCAATTTTGTCCATATGGCACAAATCTGCCTCCACTTCCAATGGACACCCACTGGCTGGGTCATCGTGGACCTTTAAAGCCTATGTCTTGAGCCAATCTCTGCTCATATCCACTACACCATATGATGGCCACTTATATAATCCAGTGCCCTTGGGGCCCGCACATGACACTAAAGTATCCTGAAATGTGAAACAATGTATGAGGCTTTGTTATTGTTTAAAATAGATCACATCATCTGAAGTGCTTGGAAAAGTAACCTCTATTTTCAATAAAAAAAATTTTTTTTTAAAAAGTTCTCCAAATTTGATTACCCTATTCAAGTGAAGAGAGTTGGGGCGTGACCATGGAGTACTGGTGGACAGATGCAGCTTACTGAAACTACCAGCATTAGAGAGAGGTCGTAAGCAACTGAGCGAGTGCAGATGTCATTATGAGCAAACAGAAAAAAAAACAAAAAAAACACACCATTGGGGTACACCAAAGAGTGCCAGGAACCTTAAAATCTTCTCCTTGTCATATATTCTTCATGTCCATGTGACAAAAACAGAGATAATTACCTTCCGAAGATCGAGGGGAGTGCCGCTCGGTGGATGCCGGCCGCTGCGGACCCTTGTATTATATAGCCCCACGTCCATTCACAGTAAAGACGACGTGCAGTTGACGTCATGGAAAAGATGAACACGCACGTTTTGGGGTCAAGAGCTAGGTACAGCCAATCGGATCTGCAAAAGGGTTATTTAACCCCTTAAGGACACATGACAGGATTCCCTTTTATTCCAGAGGTTTGGTCATTCCCTTAGCTCATTTCCCGGTCGTGGTTTCCCCTGGATGATTAAGAGAGTGTGTTCCTGATCATGTTTTCTGTTTTTTGACTTTAGCTTCTTTTTGACTTTCTTAATTTCTGGTACCCTTGACTTTTGGCTTTTTCTTATCGCTGTGTATCGTTCTGTGTCCCTAACCTCTGCTAGTTTTCTGACTATTTTCTGGTACGTTAAGTCCGGCCATTCTAGGGTGTGATACTATTTTGCGTGCTGGAACAATATAACCCTGACACACCTCTCTTCGGTAAATAGAGTTCCTGTGTTCGTCTGTTTGGGACCGGTGTTCGGGAAGTCGAGTGTCCGCAAAACAGTTCCATGCACTCGACGACCAGGTCCCGCTGCCTTTGTTCGCATGAACAAATATGGCCGCGGTTTTCTCGACTAACGAACGCTGACAGCACAGACAGAGGTAGCAATTTCACTTAAATCTTTGATGTTTAATGAGCCAGAGGGTGGTCCTCATTCGGTAGTTTTATCTACCGAATGCAATAGGCAGTACATAACGAATAAAAAGGGAATGCACACTGTAAATCACATAGTTATAGGGGAATGTCTTCACACTGCCCATCCCAGGTGTTCCTTATTAAGGGTTAATAAGCATGTAGGTGTGTATATATTAAAAAAAAAATACCCCTCTCTGTCTCAGATATCTTTGCCAGAAGCAAGGTGAAAGGTTAGTGTAGGACACACCTGAGAGGTTTGCCTTGATGTGGCAGTTGGGCTAAAGTCTCTCAGCCATTGGAGAAACTAAATAACCTCCATTTGTTTAAATATGCATTGGGATTTGGAAAGAGCGTAGATAACTTTTTTCTTTCATAAAATAATGTCCAAGATGTTTAGAAGTTTTTCCATTAAGTTTACCCACAACTACATGTGATGATATACACCACAAATGTTGTAGAACAGTTAGCAAATAATTCACCGCGGTTATTCACAAACATGAGAAGTGTTGGGAATTCATGGAGAATTCCAAAGTTTAAAGCTGAAGTGGTTGAACTGGAAAAATTCTCCAAGTCTGCTATGCTGCTAGTTTTCCCACTTTGGTCTTCTATTTGAAATGCCAGACAATTCTCGCAGTAGTGAATAACCCGGTTAGCTTCCAAATATTGTTTGGTGTGGTGACTGGAAATTTCCTTAGACAGTAAAATAAAAACAGGCAAGCCTTACAATGACAGCATCTTAAATAATGACAATGTTATCTCCTTTATTGGCTTTTATTATGACATTGGGTGATTACAATTATTTAAGGGCTTTCTTTGCAGACCAATTCTGAGACCTCTTAATTTTGCAGTTAACAAATGTACCCAAAATGTATTAAAATATTATAATAAATACAGACAGCACACACTGAACTCAGGGCAATAACCGTGTAGAAACCCTTACAAAAAGTTGTGACGTCAATGCTAAACATGTTCAGCTGAGGAACACAAAAAAAAAAAAAAATTATCGCCTACGACAAATAGAAAAAGAAAGAAGTTTCTATTGAAATGGTGCCTGACATCCATTGCAGTCATGGGTTGCTAAATAAACACTGACTGAAGAGAGAAGTTGCATAGACAATGTTGTGTATTACATGAAAAAAAAAAAAAAAGAAATCTACTTTATAGATATAGTAATTCCATGTCATGAAACGAATATGCAGCTATAATAATGAATTGTATAGTAAGGGGGGGGGAGTATTTGATCCCTTGCTGATTTTGAACGTTTGCCCACTGACGAAGAAATGATTAGTCTATAATTTTAATGGTAGATGTATTTTAACAGTGAGACAGAACAAAAAAAAAATCCAGAAAAACGCATGTCAAAAAAGTAATACATTGATTTGCATGTCAACGAGTGAAATAAGTATTTGATCCCCTATCAATCAGCAAGATTTCTGGCTCCCAGGTGTCTTTTATACAAGTAATGAGCTGAGATTAGGAGCACTCTCCCTCAACTTGTTACCTGTATAAGAGACACCTGTCCATAGACTCAATCAGATTCCAAACTCTCCACCATGGTCAAGACCAAAGAGCTGTCTAAGGATGTTAGTGACAAGATTGTAGACCTACGGGGCAGAGCCTAACCTCAGAGCGAGCCAGACGTGGTATGCCTGAGCTCCAGACTATATGGCAAAAAATCAATACTATAACCCGGCAAAAGGCTGCTACGCATACCTAAACGTTTCCAGGGACCGATGGGGGTCATCCCGGTCCCTCTAAGGCAACTCAGAAACTCTGCTAACACTTACTATACTATCCAGGCTACACTGCCTCACTCTTAGTGCTCCAAAATGGCGGATGCCTTTCCCTTGCAGTCTCATGGCAAGGGCCTCGAACAGCGGACTCCACAGCAGGTTCCCTGAGGAGACTCTACGAAATCTGTGATCGCTTCTGGCTGAACCTGCAGCACCGACTCTTAACCACCAAAGTTAACCCCAGGCAGGGAGACAGGGAAGCCCGGCAACGGCAGGTAAAGGAGCCTACTGCACAGAGTGGGAAGCCTGCTCGTCCCCATAAAGCTTCAAAGCCTGCACACCGACTGCTCCAAGCATGCAAACGACAGGACGCAAAGCAATGCACGAGACCCATGCAACTGACCCACAGAGCCTTACCCCACTGGGGATGGGCCTGAACCTTGCCAGACCTCAAACTTCTAAAAAGTCGGTGCTTGTTCTGCTGCAAATCTGGAGGTGGGACTGCTCCTCATCTGGGCTTCGCACTGCGCACAAGCATGGGATTTAAGCCCCGCACGGGTATGGGATGACTGTGCAGTTCTGTGACCCTGGAGGGCCTAATCCATGACCCACAGACTCGGATTTATTTGGAGGCTTTGGGTCTCACCTCTTGCACAAGGCAGCTCCTGGTACAAGATCGGGCAGTATACCCGCAATGTGCAAGCAACGATTGTTAGTTTATTCTCTCTGACCCACTTTCTCACCGTAATTGATGCCACTGTTATGTTAACTATCCACATAATATGTTTCTAGTCTATCGTTTGTACATGCTACTGTTATTCCTCTTTTACTTAAAAATGTGCCTGTTTTTTCTAATGCTCCTACGGTTATGCATGAGCATTCATTTATCCACGAGCTTGTATGTCATTACCATTATGCACAACAAAAATATTAAAAAAAAATAATAATTGTTGTCCTACACAAGGCTGGAATGGGCTACAAGATCATAGCCAAGCAGCTTGGTGAGAAGGTGACAGTTGGTGCTATTATTCGCAAATGGAAGAAACACAAAATAACTGTCAGTCTCCCTCGGTCTGGTGCTCCATGCAAAATTTCACCTCGTGGAGTTTCAATGATCATGAGAACGGTGAGGAATCAGCCCAGAACTACATTGTAGGATCTTTCTAATGATCTCAAGGCAGCTGGGACCATAGTCACCAAAAAAAAAACACTACGCAGTGAAGGACTGAAATCCTGCAGTGCCTGCTCAAGAGAGCAAATGTACAGGCCCATCTGAAGTTTGCCAATGAACATCTGAATAATTCAGAGGAGAACTGGGTGAAAGTTTTGTGGTCAGATGAGACCAAAATCATCAACTCAACTCGCCGTGTTTGGAGGAGAAGGAATGCTGCATATGACCCCAAGAACACCATCCCCATCATCAAACATGGAGGTGGAAACATTATGCTTTAGGGTTGTTTTTCTGCTAAGGGCACAGGACAACTGCATCACATCAAAGGGACGATGGACGAGAACCTCCTTTCCTCAGCCAGGGCATTGAAAATGGGTGGTGGATGGGTATTCCAGCATGACAATGACCCAAAACACACTGCCAAGGCAACAAAGAACTGGCTCAAGAAGAAGCACATTAAGGTTCTGGAGTGGCCTAGCCAGTCTCCAGACCTTAATCCCATAGAAAATCTGTGGAGGGAGCTGAAGGTTCGCGTTGCTAAGCGAAACCTTAAGGACTTGGAGAGGATCTGCAAAGAGGAGTGGGAAAAAAATCCCTCCTGAGATGTGTGCAAACCTGGTGGCCAACTACAAGAAACATCTGACCTCTGTGATTGCCAACAAGGGTTTTGCCACCAAGTACTAAGTCGAAGGGGTCAAATACTTATTTCACTCATTAACATGCAAATCAATTTATAACTTTTTGGAAATGTGTTTTTCTGGATTTGTTTTTTGGGGGGAGGAGTTATTTTGTCTCTCACTGTTAAAATACACCCACCATTAAAATTATAGACTGATCATTTCTTTGTCAGTGGGCAAACGTTCATAATCAGCAGAGGATCAAATACTTTTTTCCCTCACTGTACCTGTATTAAAATGCCCTCCTCACCATAATGTCTATTTCCACATTCCCATGAAACAAACAATCTTTATTTACTCAAATTGAAAACATTTTAAATAACTGACATACTGCTGGATAAATATTAACTCGAGTTACCATTGGTTAAAAATTACCAAATAAATATTTTTATTTTTATTTTTTTTAAATAAAAAAATTTAAAAAAAACAACACAAATATGAACTACGATAAGTACCTTTTCCCTCATGTATGCAAGGCATGCCGCTTTGGAGCATGTAATACCAATCAACCACAAAACAACTCTCCTGGACATACCTCAAGGAGGTGCATGACAGGTAATCTTTTCAAAGCAAAAAAAAACAAAAAACAGTACCGTCATTGAAATTTTCTAAAAAGATAGAAACAGCTTCTGCCTGCCATAGCGTCATTTCACCATTGTCCGTTGCAACGGCTGATGGGAAGAGGCATCTTCACACATGATTCAGAATACATGCCCATGACATCTTATTGCGCACACACACTTAGAGGGATTCTTGGTCTACTAATCTGAGTATAAAGATTAAGTTCCTTCTGATAACTTCATCTGCAGAGAGTTGAAGAGATGGTAACACTAAGGAGGGAGAGCTCAGGTAAGTATATCTTCTGTTCCTTTCTCCCTACCAGGAGATACAAAACCCTGCACATACAGACTCCTACCACTGACCACTTCAAATCACTAAAGTGGTCATGGTGGTTGGAGTGGGCATACATTTCAGTGAAGCACTAACTCTTGGTGTTACAAACTTATTTGTATGTCCGACCTAGAACTTCCTCCTTGTGTTTTAAGTCAGACACTTCCTGCATTGCAAAGGCATAAAAAGCACATGTCAGCATATTCTCCTCTTATGCCTTGTTATAAAATGACAGAGCAGCAGTATTAATATATATATATATATATATATATATATATATATATATATATATATACATACATACATACATACATACATACATACATACATACACACACACACACACACAGTGAACAAAATTATAAACACAACACTTATGTTTTTGCCCCGATTTTTCATTAGCTGAACTCAAAGATCTAAGACTTTTTCTATGTACACAAAAGGTCTATTTCTCAAATATTGTTCACAAATCTGTCTAAATCTGTGTTAGTGAGCACTTCTCCTTTGCCTAGATAATCCATCCACCTCACAGGTGTGGCATATCAGGACGCTGATTAGACAGCATGAGGTGATGGTCGTGGATGAATGGCACAACAATGGGCCTCAGGATCTCGCTACAGTATCTCCGTGCATTCAAAATGCCATCAATAAAATTCACCTGCACTCATTGTCCATAACATACGCCTTCCTATACCATAACCCCACCGCCAACATGAGCCATAAAGTTGACATCAGCAAACTGCTCACTCATCCGACGCCATACACACTGACATCTGCCCTGTGAAAAACAGAATTCATCTTTTGAGAGATAACCTCTCCAAAGTGCCAGATGCCATAGAATGTGAGCATTTGCACACTCAAGTCAGTTACAATGACGAACTGCAGGCAGGTAGAGACCCCGATCAGGACAACAAGCATGCAAGATGAGCTTCCCTGAGATGGTTTCTGACAGTTTGTGCAGAAATTCTTCGGTAATGCAAACCGATTGTTAGTGCAGCAGCTTTCCAGGTGGCTGGTCTCAGACGATCTTGGAGGTGAGGATGCTGGATGTGGAGGTCCTGGGCTGGTGTGGTTACACATGATCTGTGGTTGGATGTACGGCCAAATTCTCTGAAACGCCTTTGGAGATGCCTTATGGTAGAGAAATGAACATTCAATTCACGGGCAACAGCTCTGGTGGACATTATGCTGTGTGATAAAACTGCACATCTTAGAGTGGCCTTTTATTGTGGTCAGCCTAAGGCACACCTGTGCAATAATCCTGCTGTCTAATCAGCATCTTGATATGCCACACCTGTGAGGTAGATGTATTATCTCGGCAAAGGAGAAGAGCTCACTAACACAGATTTAGACAGATTTGTGAACAATATTTGAGAGAAATAGGCCTTTTGTGTACATAGAAAAAGTCTTAGATCTTTGAGTTCAGCTCATTAAAAATGGGGCCAAAAACAAAAAAAGTGTTGCGTTTATAATTTTGTTCAGTGTACATATTTAAATAATGGGAAATTAGTTCAGCACTTGTAAGCAGTTTCATTCATCAAATAAAATAAATGAAAATGCTGCCTAAGCTCACAAAATCTTCAGCACAATTTCACATGCGAGAAACCATAGCGCTGACTCTTCATAATAGGCTGTGCAAGTACTGCACAGTTTATTAGAAGGCAGAAGCTGTAGCAATTTTTGCAAAGCACTGTAGATATAAACAAATGTATTCAATGGTCCCTAGTGCTTAATGGATTTTTACTTGTCTTTCATATTGTTTTTGTTTTTTTGTTTGTTTTTTTTTTATCCTGGGAGACAGTGACAAGATTTTCCATGCCCCATATTTAAAACAAAGAGGATGTGTTATTTTGGTGCTGGGAGTAAAATGGATAAATACTGTAAATAATTAATTCTAAATTAAATTTAAAAGAAATAAAGTAGCAATTTTAAAACAACCATCACACAAAGTATTTTCTCCAGGTCTGAACATCCCCGATTAGCTATATTTCCATGATTGCACTGCAATTTCAACCAAAAGATACATAGATTTAAAAAAATAAATAAACTAAAAAACAAAATGGAGAGAGAGACACAGACAGAGTGAGAGTGAGAGTGAGTCAAGTTCGGGTAGGTATACAAATTGTATATGAAATATACACACTGCCCAAGCAAAAGTATGAGCAAAAAGAAGGATAACAGGATATACTTAAAAGTAACACTCCAAGCATAATCATTTTAGAGTATTGTAATGGTTGTGGTGTCAGAAATGCCCTGGCACACACCCATTGTAATGAGCCAAACCATTTTAAAACAGTTCAGGTCCGCCCGGCACCACCTTGCCTCTACTACATTAGCTAGAGAGCTGGAAGGACACGATACAGGGCTTAGCTCATTGGTGAGACCGACCAACCGAGACTCTCAGCCAACAAGCTCAGGAGAGCAAATGGAAGCTCATAAGGAGGAGCTTGCGTCTTCCTGGCTGATGTAGTGGAGTCCCTGGAGGACACCAGGTAAGAAGTCAAACAAATCAAAAACTATTTGACAGCTTACAAGAGTGAGCAACAGTGCACTATTTACCACTACAGCATGATGTAGTAGTTATGGTGCTTGGAGTGTTCCTTTAACCAGAACATGCTGCAAGTGAGATATTTGTAGTAGTTTTTTTTTCCACTTTGTGTATAATAGCATAACCATAAAAGGGAAAATAAATAAAAAAAAATAATAAAAAAAACAGCAAAAAAAATAAAAATACCGAAAAATAAAATTGCCAGGGGAAAAAAAATTCAACAAGTTACAGAACAAGCACTGAATATGTTGCTGTGACAAAGAACAAAGAACCGCTTATCAGAGATTTCTCACTCTTTCCTGTCAGTTCTCAGCATAAAGGGTTATGGAGGCTCTACAACAATAATAATAGATTAACAGGCTTTGGTTGGGACCATACTGTTAAAATAGAATTTTATTTTTATTTTTTTAATCTATATATTAGCCTTCAGTTTTGCTAGTACAGAGTATAGATCTGACAACACTTTATTCTTTAATACGAGCATAACATAGTATACCCATAACAGCACACTTTAACCCCTTAAAAGGGACACTATAGTCACCTGAACAACTTTAGCTTAATGAAGCTCAATCCTCTGCCATTTAGGAGTTAAATCCCTTTGTTTATGAACCCTAGTCACACCTCCCTGCATGTGACTTGCACAGCTTTCCATAAACACTTCCTGTAAAGAGCTTTCTTTATTGCAAGTTCTGTTTAATTAAGATTTTCTTATCCCCTGGTATGTTAATAGCTTGCTAGACTCTGCAAAAGCCTCCTGTATGTGATTAAAGTTCAATTTAGAGATTGAGATACAATTATTTTAGGTAAATTAAATCTGTTTTAAAGTGAAGCCAGTTTTTTTTCATGCAGGCTCTGTAAATCATAGCCAGGGGAAGTGTCGCTAGGGCTGCATAAATAGAAACAAAGTGATTTAACTCCTAAATGACAGTGAATTGAGCAGTGAAATTGCAGGGGAATGATCTATACACTAAAACTGCTTTATTTAGCTAAAGTAATTTAGGTGACTATAGTGTTCCTTTAAGGAAATTCTCTGTCATGTTGGGCTTTCACTTCTGAAGCGGTTTCCTTAAGTCATTAAAGGCACACTATATTTACCAAAATAGTTTAACCCCTTAAGGACGGAGCCAAATGTACAGGTTGTGAACGAAACAAAATGTAAACAAAACCTGGCATTTGCGCTACATGTCTGTCCAACCGTAATTCAAATCTTTCATAGTAAATACACCCACCCTTATTATATATCATTTTATTCAGGGGAAACAGGGCTTTCATTTAATATCAAATATTTAGCTATGAAACATAATTTAATATGAAAAGAATGGGAGAAAATAAGATTTTTTTAGTTCTACATGACATTTTAACTGTCAATGTCATAATACGGTTTGCTTTTACTGCAATCAATACACATATTTGTATTCAGCAAAGTCTCACGTGTAAAACAGTACCCCCTATGTACAGGTTTTATGGCGTTTTAGGAAGTTACAGGGCCAAATATAGCACGTTACATTTGAAATTGAAATTCGCCAGATTGGTTACATTGCCTTTGGGACTTTATAGTAGCCCAGGAAAGAAATTTACACCCATAATGGCATATCATTTGCAATAGTAGACAACACAAGGTATTGCAAATGGGGTATGTCCAGTCTTTTTTAGTAGCCATTTGGTCACAAACACTGGCCAAAGCTAGCGTTAGTATTTGTTTGTGTGAAAAATGCAAAAAACGCCAATTTTGGCCAGTGTTTGTAACCAAGTTGCTACTAAAAAAGACTGGACATACCCCGTTTGCAATACCTAGGGTTGTCTACTGTTGCAAATGGTATGCCATCATAGGGGTAATTTTCATTCTTGGGCTACCATAGGGTCTCAAAGGCAACCTAACCAATCTGGCAAATTTTAATGTGAAATAAATGAAACACAAGCCTTATATTTGACGCTGTAACTTTTGAAGACACCATAAAACCTGTACATGAGAGGTACTGTTGTACTCGGGAGACTTCGTTTACCACAAATATTTGTGTTTCAAAACAGTAAAAAGTATCACAGCAATAATATCGTCCGTGTAACTGCTGTTTGCGCATGAAAAAAATGCAAAAAAACTTCACTTTTACTGGTGATGATATCGTTGTAATAGATTTTACTGTTTTGAAACACTAATATTTGTGTTCAGAGAAGTCTCCCGAGTAGAACAGTACCCCCCATGTACAGGTTTCATGGTGTCTTGGAAAGTTATAGGGTTAAATATAGTGCAAGCAAATTAAATTCCCTTTACTTTCGGCATGGGTCGTCAGGCAGGTCCCCCTAATTGTAATTAATTAAGATGCCTAATTATGTAAAAATATTACATACATACATACATATATATATTAATATATATATATTAATATATATATATATGTGTATGTAGATATATATATTATTTCGTTCTATATGTATTTTGATATAAATATATATTAATATCACAATACAGTTAGAACGAAATACACATCTATATATTTTTTAATTATTTTTTTAACGTATTTACATATTAATTTTTTTATATTATATATAAATATATATAACAATAATTATATATATATTTAATCAGTATCAGTCTACGTGTAATTTGAGAGATATATATATATATATATATATATATATATATATATATATATATATATATATATATATATATATATATATATACACATACACACATATATATACATATATATACATATACACACATATTATATTTTATTTATTTTTTTTACACTTTATTAATTGATTTTAATTTATTTCCAGCCAGCAGGGGGACCACCTGTAATTACAGGCAGCCCCCCTGCTGGCAATGCAGGAGGCAGCCTACCCGGCCATTTGATTGTGGAGTCCTCGCAAGGACCTCCTCACATGGCGGGGGGGCACCGGAGGAGGAGAAGAAAAGACCGGAGGGCGTACAATTACCCCCGGCGGTGTTTAGAGCCGCCTAAAATAGGGCGTAATTGTACGCCCTGCTGTTTTAAGGGGTTATTGAAGCAGTTGTTGTGTATAAAATCATACCTCTGAAGTTTTACTGCTCAATTCACTGCCATTTAGGAGTTAAATCATGTTTGTTTCTGTTTATGAAGCCTTAGCAACACCTCCGCTGGCTGACAATGAAAACCTGTGACCTGAACGAAAACAAATTGGTTCAATTTTCAGTCAGGTGTAACTTACTTTAAAAGTTTTTATATTGTGCTTTATAAATTGACTTTAACCTTTAATAACACAAAGGAAACTCCTGCAAGGTCTAGCAAGTTATTAGTATAGCAGGAGATAAGAAATTCTAAATTAAAAAAATTAAACAGAATGTGAAATAAAGGAAGTGTAAACATTAGATGACTCTTTACAGGAAGTTTAGCAAGGAAGTTAAAGTCACTGCAAAGTTGTGACTAGTGTTGCATAATCAAAGTGATTTATTCCTATATGACAGAGAATGCATGGGCATGATGTATACACCAAAACTACTTAATTAAGCTAAAGTTGTTTTGGCGACGATAGTCTCCCTTTAACTATAAGATCAATTCAATGAATGCATTATTCCATCACTTGAAAAAGGCATTTGGGCAAAATGCGTTTTGATTTTAAAGGCTGCCAAGTGTTAAATAGTTTGTTTGAATACCCACTGCCACTACTGCATCATATTTACTCACACATCCCAGGTGGGGATTGTACCACCAAAGCTGTTACCAACAAGCATATATATATATATATATATATATATATATAAAAAAAAAAAAAAACTTATGGAGTGTATTTCACATTTCAAACGAAGGGCATTATTTGTCTTATTTTTATATATCCATTGAAAAATACAAAGAAATACCCCTTTCCAGCTATATCCGTGAATGGGGATCATATCACTCTAAGCCTTTACTAAGAGCCGAATTGGAAGCTCCTTGTTTGTGGGTGTATTTAATCGTGCTTTTATACATACACCAAGAATATTTCAACAGAATTGCACTATTGGGTCCTATTTTTATTTTTTTCATATATGATGCGCATGGTTTGAAAATCCCACAAGACATAGCGAGGTTCCAATATAGATCCTGTTTAAGCCTATCTACAATACCATACAACAAGAGACTATATTGCTTTAAGTTAATACATTTTGAGCAGCAGACAGACCCTTGTTCAATGATTCACCATTCAACAAGACTGTAATTCCCATGGGACCACCAGGGAATTAAGGTATTTAGTCCTTCCACCCTCTCCGCCCCACCATCACCCACTATACAAACACACACTTATACATGTGTGTCTGTATCTGTATGTCTGTTGGTGTATGTGTGTATCTCTGTATGCGTGTCTGTGCCGGTGTTTCTATGTAAATGTATATGTGTACCTATGTGTCTGTGTATATATTTTAGTATATGTGCATACATCTCAACATTTCGCCTACACTACACACAAATACAACCCCGTATCCAAATGTCAACACTACATAAAAACCACCACAGAAAAATGCACACCTGCATTCAAATGCCAATATATGCAAATACACCCATGATATACATTCACTCACACTTACTCCATACAAAAACATGCTTACATTCAAAACACACAAACACTGCTCAGTGCTAAATACATTTAAGGGCCAAAGAGGGGAGGGAGGACCAAATAGAGAATCCGCCCTGAGTGCCAAATGCTCCAGGTACACCCCTGCGCTTGGGGGGGTACCATGGGACAGCTGCTCTCCACTTTTAATTTATCTTTCCCATGGGCCTGCCAATGCAACAGGGAGCCTACCGCGTGGCCCATGCACTAAGGGCCACCCGGTGGGCATTTGTAAGCATCCTGGGCGGAAGTGACTGGCATGAGTCATTTCCTCCCACAAAGGAAAAGAGGAGCCGCGCAGGAGAAATGGAGGAGTCAGGGAGGAGGGGGGCTGGGCCGAGAGAGCCAACTCACAACTTCCAACAGCTTCAGCCACCAGTGCGGACACTGGGGAAACCACTCTCCAAGATTGGAAACTGGAGGGTGGGTTTAAAAGTGTAAGTTTGTGTCTGTATGCATGTCGGCAGTGTCTGTGTGTGTGTGTGTGTGCGCGCGCGCATGCCGTCAGTGAGTGTGTGTGTGCGCGCGCATGCCGTCAGTGAGTGTGTGTGTGCGCGCGCATGCCGTCAGTGAGTGTGTGTGCGCGCGCATGCCGTCAGTGAGTGTGTGTGCGCGCGCATGCCGTCAGTGAGTGTGTGTGCGCGCGCATGCCGTCAGTGAGTGTGTGTGCGCGCGCATGCCGTCAGTGAGTGTGCGCGCATGCCGTCAGTGAGTGTGCGTGCATGCCGTCAGTGAGTGTGCGTGCGCGCGCATGCCGTCAGTGAGTGTGCGTGCGCGCGCATGCCGTCAGTGAGTGTGCGCGCGTGCGTATGCCGTCAGTGAGTGTGCGCGCGTGCGTATGCCGTCAGTGTGTGTGTGTGTGTGTGTCTGTATGCATGCATGCATGTTGTCAGTTTGTGTCTGTCTGTATGCATGTGTAACTGCATGTGTGTCAGTGTATCTGTATGTGTATTGGTGTGTCCGTATCTGCATCTGTGCATACATCGCAACAAAATGCCAACACTACACACAAATATACCACTGCACTCAAACTTCAACACTACATATAAACTCACTCCTGCATTGAAACGTCAACACTACACACACTTCTGTATTTTCCACCAAATTAAATATCAATACACCCTTGCATTAGAAAACCAACACTACACATAAATGCATACTTACATCCAAACATACTCCTTTAGAAATTCTCGCATTAGGACCCTTTCTACTTTAGTTCTTCCACTGCATGTGGGTATCCATATTATTCATAAATATGATGCAAAAGGAAATTGTTATATTAACAACAAGTTCCTAAATACTACCCTTGACACAAAACTAAAACAACATTTTAAGGATAGAACCGTGTCAAATTTAGCATCACACAAATGTCTCCCCGGACCAACCCTAGGTGGATCATGCCATCAAATAAACATGTAGGAGCAAAAGCGATATGTACACATTTCCTAACAAAAGAAAAGGTCTGATAATATTCAAAGTATACATATTCTAACGTGCAATATGTAAACAACACTGAATGAGAACAAACACAATCGTTTGAAGACACTGCTGTACATACCTGTGAAATAATTTATAAATGTACATGAAAGAGTTTTGATATCAGATACCTGACAGGTGACATCCCAGGTCTGTCATTAGCCAAACACCACATGATGAAGTTAAACATGAAAGAGCAAGATTTTTTTAATTCACATAGAAGACCAGATATATTTAGTCATTTTTAAATCACACACCAAACTCATAATGTATAAAACCTCTATAGGTATAGAAGGCCAAAACAGTAAATGGCCAGGAATTCTAATTGTTGTTAACTACAAGTTTTACATAGAACACAAAGCCAAAATTCATCAGCTGACCTTATCTGAAGATAAAGGCTCTTTTCTTTGTTTAAATTGTAGACTTTCCAAGATTTAAAAAATAAAACCCAAACTCCATTCAAAGTAATTGTCTACTCGTGGCCAATTAATTCGTTAACATACATCATGTATGCACACATATCAGGAAAATAAAATTGCTGATTTTTGTATTTTTTTATTTTTTTATTTTTTTTTATAATTTATTGTTGAGATATAAAGTGCCCTGTTCTGGAGCCTTAGTTTCCTGAAAGATGATGAAAAAGTGGATGGTCAGCAGGTTTGTAACTGAATGTAAAAGGGGCTGGGGTATTACTGAAATGCTTTCTCTAATCCAAGAGGCCCTGGTAGGGTTTTGTTTTTTTAATACCTTTTTTTCAGTAGAGTGAGACCACCTTCCCTGTGTCCAGCCAGTGATCCAGGTATGATGCTAAATGGGACCTGATGCTCTAGTAGCTTGCCACACACCCTCTCTCCTGGATCCCTTGATGTGTATCCATCCAGCAGCACTACTGCAACTTGCTTCCTGTTTCCTACCAGCTCACAAGCAAAGGATCTCACGCAACGAGACGGGAGCAATAGAGAACCGAGCTGCCAGACGTGAGCAATCCAGCCTCAGAAAAAGTCTATCCTCCTATCTTACTCTATGTAGCCTCTAAACAAACAGGAAATGTTTCCAAGTGAAATCATGTGATGGCTGCACCCTCCCATCGCACTAGCTTTCTTTAATTCATTTATTCTTTTGAATGTATTAATCGATTCCAAACACTGCATTTAGAATGATAGTATGCAGAATAGTGATATCCAGATGGTCAGCAGGTTATTTTTACCACTCATCTCTGATTTAAGAATTATGTCATTTTATTAATATATAGAATAAATATTGGTTAATTGGGCAATTAAATACACACACACTCCCCATCTCTCTCTCATTCATGATGGGAACAGCCTTAAACTGGCAATGTCACTTGTCTAAATTTGTAAAAACCCAGTAGCACGAAATACCAATAATAATATTTAATTTAATATGACACTGTCACTTAAATATTGTTGCACTTTACTGAAACAAAAATAATAGAATTGTTTTGTTACAGCATACGCCAGGATGCCCTGCCAAAATCGTAAGGTACAATGTAAATTAAAGGAACACTATAGGCACCCAGAGTGCTTCATTTCAATTAGGTGATCTGGGTGCCACTTCCCCCCTTTTACCTTGACAGTTGAAAACACTGTGTTTCTGCAGGAATGTTATTGCTGTCATTGCAAGTTTAACCTGCCTCTAGGTGTTTCCATTAAATAGCCGAGTAAAACACTGCTGTTTTAGTCAAATGGATTCAGAGAGACCTTCTGATTGGCGCATGCGCACTAGCCTCTTGATGCTTTGCCATAGGAAAGCAACGGAGCTTGAGTGGGGAGAGCGGCGCAGGAAGGGAGGAGAGGTGAGTTAACTAACCTGGTCAGTTAAAAATACATATTTGTATTCCTAATGTTATAGTGTACCTTTAACATAACTCCCATAGGTCTGTGGATCGTGTGCCATGACAGTGTATGGACAAATATGGCACTTTATAAGGAATGTCCAACTTCCCAGCATGCCAGGGGCGGACTGACCGGTCGGGCACTTCGGACATGGTCCGAGGGCCCGGCCGGGAGGGGGGCCCGCCGCCAGGGCCGCCTTCAGGGGTCCCGGCGGCAGGGCTGGATTGGGGGCGGCATCTGGGGACTTGAGAGGAAGGTGCCACCGGGTGGCCGGTCCGGTGGCACACTGTGATGGGGCCGGCCGCGTTTCATGCTGGAGCCGCCGGACCGGGTGGCAGCCTCGCCGGTCCGGCGGCATTCCTCTCACTAACGCTGAAGGAGGAGGAGCATGTCTCTCTATCATGCTCCCTGCGGTTCCCACAATTCCCAGCACAGGATGTGCCGACAAAGGAGCATGACAGAGAGACATGCTCCTCCTCCTTTAGCGTTAGTGAGAGGAATGCCGCCGGACCTGCGAGGCTGCCACCCGGTCCGGCGGCTCCAGCATGAAATGCGGCCCCCTCAGACTTGAGAAAGAGGGGGCAATGAGAGATGGGGAGGGGAGAAAGCAGGTGGAGAGATGGGGAGGGGGAGAAAGAGTGGGGAACAGAGGATGGGGGAGGGGGGAGAAAGGGGGGAACAGAGACCGAGTGAAAAGAGGGGGGGAAGAGAGATAAAGAGGGGGAACAGAGATGGGAGGGGGGGAGAAAGGGGGGAATAGAGAGATGGGGAGGGGGGAGAACAGGGGGGAACAGGAGAGATGGGGAGGGGGGAGAAAGAGGGGGGAACAGAGAGATGGAGAAGGGGAACAGAGATGGGGAGGGGGGGCAATAAAGAGATGGGGAGAAAAGAGGGAAGAGAGACACAGGGGGGAGACAGAGAGGGAAGAATGAGACACAGGGAGAAAGAGGGGGAACAGAGAGATGGGGAGGGGGAGAAAGAGACAGAGGGAGAAGAGAAGAATAGAGAGATGGGGAGACAGAGAGGGAAGAATGAGACACGGGGAGAAAGAGGGGAATAGAGAGATGGGAGGGGGGAAAAGAGAGGGAAGAATGAGACACAGGGGAGAAAGAGGGGGAATAGAGAGATGGGGAGGGGAGAAAGTGGGAAGAATGAGACACAGGGGGAGAAAGAGGGGGAATAGAGAGATGCGGAGGGGGGAGACAGAGAGGGTAGAATGAGACACAGGGGGAGAAAGAGGGTGAATAGAGAGTTGGGGAGGGGGGAGAAAGAGAGGGAAGAATGAGACACAGGGGGAGAAAGAGATGGGGAGGGGGAGAAAGAGACAGAGAGGAAGAGAGATGTGGGGGAGAGAGAGACAGTGTAAGAGAGGGAGTAAGAGGCAGAGGGGTAAGAGAGACTGGGAAGGAGGGGGGAGAAAGAAACATACAGAGGGACGGGGGGAGACAAAAAGGCACACAGAAGGGCTGTATATATCACTGGTGGATCCAGGGGGGCAACAGGGCAATTGCCCCCACTCCCCTGTCCGCAGGCACCGAGCGGGCAGGGGAGGGAGGAAGAGAGGACCTGGGAGCTCACCCTGCAGCTCCTCTGGGTCCTTCTTGCGCGAGCACAGAGCGTTGCCGCGGTTACCCTGGCAACGTTACCGCTCTTGCGAGAGTCAACTCTAGCCCTGGAGCTACGGCTAGAGTTCACTCTCAACACTGTGACCCCCAGGGATTTCTGGTGGTCGCAGTGGTGAGAGTGAACTCTAGCCCCATAAACACACTGCCCCCACACACACACCATACACATTCATACACTACCCCCACACACACCATACACATTTACACACATTGCCTCACACACACATACACTGCCCACCCATATACACACAGACCCCCATACACAGCCCCCCATACTAACATTGCCACACACATACACTGCCCACACACCCTACACATTCACACACTACACCCCCACACACACACTGAACCTTTCACACACATTGCACCACTGCTCCTATTCCCTACTACAGCCTCATATCCCAGCAGACCCCAGGTAAGTTGTCAAACTGTTCTTAAACGGTTTGACTACTTACTCTGGAGCAGTAGTGGTTATTGTGCATGGATTATTTCTTTAAATAATCTACAAGTGCCCCAGTAGCCAGCCAGCCCACAGGCCGGCCAGCCAACCCACAGGCTGGCCAGTAGCCAGCCAGTTAGCCAGCCCACAGGCTGGCCAGTAGCCAGCCAGTTAGCCAGCCCACAGGCCAGTAGCCAGCCCACAGGCCTACAGCAAGCCACAGGCTTACAGCCAGCAAGCCCACAGCCTGCCAGCCGCAGGCAGCAAGCCACAGCCTGCCAGCTGCAGTCAGCAAGCCCACAGCCTGCCGGCAGTAGCCAGCAAGCCCACAGCCTGCCAGCCGCAGCCAGCAAGCCCACAGACTGCCAGCCAGCAACAGTAATTAAGGTAAGAGGAGCCAACTTGGCCTAGGTATCAGAGAGCTATGTTGTGTTGCTATATTGTGAATAGGAACCAGAGTGTTGGAGAGACCACCCTCCAGGCCCCATTAGACTCTAGCCTCTGCTAGAAATCCCCTCCATGGCCCATTAGGCCTCAACTGTAGTCTCTACTGGGGCCTGGAGGCGACTGTTTCCAGCAGGGGATATCTAATGGATGCTGAGATGGCCTCTGTTAGAAAGACCCCCTTCCAAGCCTATTAGACTCCATTGTAGTCTCTAATGGGGCTTGGAGGGGATTCTTTCTAACACACTCTCTAAAGCACACTGAGCTGGCCTCCGCTAGAAAGACCCCCCTCCATGGCCCATTAGCCCTTAATTGTAGTCTCTACTGGGGCCTCGAAGGGCTTATTGCCCTTTTATTCCTTGTGTCTAAAGATTGTGTAGGGTGTGGCTGGAGGCGGGACAAGGGTGGCGCTTGCTGCAGAGTATGGGTGGGGCCTGTAAGGGGGCCCTTGATTTATTTTGCCTGGGGGCCCTGAGGGTTCTCAGTCCGCCCCTGCAGCATGCATATACATGAACTGCACTACCTATGGAGATAGCAAGTGCACCAGAGAATAATGGGATGATGGTGTCACCCACAGAAACATATACATTTGACAGACTTGCATGTTTTATATTTACCTCTGCTGCACTCCTCATATAAGTAAATGTATCACTAGCATTTTCTGAGCTTGACTACTGAAGATTTGGTATTATAATTGATTATTTTGTGGTATATGTATATGTGTATATATATATATATATATATATATATATATATATATATATAAAAAACAAAAATAGTAATGCACTCCACCTTCCTTGATGTACTTGCCCGGTGCTTATCAGCAAACAGATACAGCCAAAAGTACAAGATAGCACTCCAAAATAAAAATCAACGTTTCAGTCTGTATCACAGACTTTTCCTGATGAAACGATTTTTATTTTGAACTAATAAAAGCTAAGTTTTATTCATTCTACTTGGAAGTCTCTGGAGTGCTATCTTGTACTTTTGGCTATATATATATATATATATAACAAATCCAATGCACAAAAATATGATGACGATTATGTCCTAATGGAGTCAGTACAAAACGTGTAAGATTATTTGTGGAGTGAAGTCACGATTTTATTTTTATTATGAATTCCAAAAGTGGCATACAACCTTTTCAGTTTTTGTGCTGCAACAATAATTGTGATTTGCAGTATGGATCGATTTATATCATTTTTCCAGAGGAGATGCAGATACAGATTATCAGACAACTTTTGGGCTGACTGACGATAACTGGTGCTTATATTCTGTACATTTACAGTTGTGAAAAAGCAACACAACTACTACAGAAATCTGTCATTAACTGAACATACCTACAGCAATCACACACCTATCACTCTCAGTCAGCCAACCCAGACATTACAGTGGATTATTCACTGTCTCATCTCCGTGCCTTCAGCTGAGCTTTGCATGAGGGGACTCACAGGGAGGGGGTATCATGTGGTTGTGAAGTAGAGCCACATTGTCTGGCGGCTGGAGATTACGATGTTGTGTGGTGATTGGGAGAGTAAGTTATCAATAATATCATTAAATTACAAGGCCAATACCGATTATCGGAAATGTGCCGGATATCAGCTCTAATAATCGGCAGAACCAATAATCAGTTTATCCCTAGTTTGTAATCCAGTTTAAAAGACTGATGCCCTGTTACATTAGTTTTCTATTTTAGTGAGAGACTGCTGTATGGTTTACCCAAAACAATATGCTAAATGTGGGGCATGGTGATGCTTTAGGATGCTTGTGACTTGACCCTATTTTCTCCTTGGTCTTATTGTTATCAAAAGATCTCAATTAAGTCTTTATGAGTGCTTGAGTCCCTGGGTGCTTTCTTACCACAACAGTGTTAAATGTTTTTGAATGATTTAAACTGAAGTTTTGTCCCTGGAGTGGACACAAATCCACACTGCCTCTTCTGTCCTCATCTCGGCCCCCACTATTCACTGACCATCTATTGTTTGTTTCTTTTTCCATGTAATGAATTTTTATTAAGGTATTTGGAGTAATACAAGATGTTAACATAAAGAAAAATACATTACTATACAATTGTGCAAATGCAATCCAAAGGCAGTTTTGGAAAAAGCTCACTGCAGGAGTTTATGCCATCTGGACCAGACCTTGTCAAACTTCTGCGATGTCTCCACCCAGGGCTGGTCTTAGACCTTTAGGCACATCCATTTTGAGCCACTCCCTATTCCCTACTAGTGTCTAGTGCCAGTGTGTTTGTAGTGTCAGTGTGTGTGATTTCAGAGTAATATGTCTATGTAGCACAACTTGTGTGTGTGTGCATTATTAAATGTAGGTGAGTACTTGTGTGGAATGTCAGTTTCTTTGTGTGTACAGGGCTGACCCGTCTATAGATCCTGATGGGGCCATGGCCCCAGGTGCCACTTTGACAGGGACGACGCCCAAAACTCTAAAACTCTGGGGCGTCTGGAGGGGTGGCTGTTGACCGGTGACTTCACATCTCCACTGAAGGTCCGGCACTCTGAGATTACTGGCAGCCCATTCTGGAACTTTTGTGGTTAGTACAGTAATTTGCAGCGGGGCAGAAGTCACAACACTGCGCCATGGATACCTCACTTAAAAGTGTATTGATTAGCTACAGTGCACACACAGTAGAATTTTTATTGGAAGTGCTTGGAAGAGGAATAAGATTCGGGGGAGGACATTCATTTTAACTGTGTGTATGCGCCCGATCCAAGATATGGGTCTATCTTGCCATTTTTCCATGTCTCGAATGAGGGTGCGTATTAGTGGGGTGTAATTTAGTTGGTACTGTCGGATCGCTTGGCAATTGTACCCCAAGATATTTCAGGTGGTCTTTCTCTATAGGTATGTTATATGTGTCCCCCATACTGGGTAAGGTGGGGAGAGAGAATAATCAACAATTATTCTCAAAATAAGTGTGCTGCACATAGGAAGCCAATCCACAGCACACACACACATATTATATATCCCTGGAAGACACACACTTCATTCCCAGCACACACAGAGACACACTTCGTACCCAACACACACACAGGCACCGTGCATCCCAGCACACACATACTTCATCCCCAGCACACACACAGACACATTGCACTCAAGCATAAACACAAATTTCATCCCCGGCACACACACTGCATCCAAAAAACACTCACACAGACACTGCATCCCCTATCTCTTTTTTTTTTCATCTTGACAAGGATAGTTTTATAACATTGGCAACATGGCTTGTGCAAAAGCCTATTAATTTGCAACATGTTTGAACTCTGTTAAAACACTTGATAACATATTGTATTTCTAATCTGACATTTGTAGTAGGCTTGTTTAACTACACGTCAAGGTCTTTTCCCAGTTATTATATTAAACAAAAGATATAATATATAATAACATGTTACATGCTAAATCTTTATTATGCTATACGTCCTGCCTATTTGACTCGTCGGCAACATTTTACCTTTGGTACAGTGCAATAGGGGTACCTAATGTAGCGAGATCTTTCCGTTGTTTCCTCCTTTGAGCGGACAGGCTCGGCTTCCAATAGGATGGTGCGCTTTGGTAGTTATTATTTATCACATTGTCCCTAAGCGGATGGTGTCCTATATTATTTAGAACTTTGTAGCTACAGTTATGGTATGGTGAAGGTTTTGGTCGGGGGGGAACTCCGTCGCCCGTCCCTTATGCAATGTGCTCGACCCAGCCGGGGGCCGCCTAGAGTGCTGCTTATGTAAGGTTCGGTTCTCAGGTTCCCCCCCCGGAAGTTTGAATCGAGAGGAAAGTAACAGAATGTAGAGTAGTAGAAAGTGTAGAGAGTTAGCTGGGGGGATGAAGGGGAGAGGAGGGGAAAAGGGTGAGGGTTGTGCGACAGTCCTGTGCAGTATGACTTTGTGTGGGGTACCTTAGTGTATGACCGAGTCCTCTGGGGGGTCCTCAATCAGCCCCTGCCCCTATTTCAGGGGGTCGGGTGGGTGTTATGTCATCGGAGAGGTTGCTGTTCTGCCAGGGGTCCCACAATTTGTCGAAATCGGTCATGGTCCCTCTTAGTTGGGCGGTCAGGTTGTCCATCAAATATACCTCTTTTATGTTGGATATGACCCTCCTGGCAGCTAGAGTGATCTTATGGATCAGTTTCTGTTCCCTCCTTGTCCAGTCATCTAGAGATCTGCTAAGCAAGTATGTCCAGGGGTTCAAATTGGGCGCCCTATGGAAAAGTCTTTTAATCAGGTTGTATATCTTTGTCCAGAAGGATTGTGCTTGGGGGCATTCCCACCACATGTGAATGTATGTGCCTCTCTGGCCACATCCCCTCCAGCAGGTATCATTAGGTGTTTGTTTCATGCAATGCAGTTTGGCCGGTGTGGTGTACCATCTAAACATTGTTTTATATGCCTGCTCCTGAAGGGATACGCAGATGGACACTGAATTGTTAGCTTCCCAGATTTCTCCCCACTCTATTCCCTCTAGAACCTCCCCTAGATCTCTTTCCCATGCGTTTGTGTATGCTATGGATCCCCATTCCTCAGTATCTGAACTTAGGTGTGTGTATAGGCAGGTGATTAGGCCTCGTTGTGCGGTTTCATTAATACACATCCTCTCAAAGAAGGTCTGTGGTTTCCTAGCGGCCTGTTGCACTACTGGTTGCTGTACATGGTCTCTAATTTGTATATACCTGAAGAAATCGGCTGGGGTAAGATGTGCTAGTTGTTTTAGATGCTCAAACGTGACCAACTGGTCTTTGTCAAACATTTGACATATCCGTTGTAGTCCCACCCTTTCTAAGTTCGTGAAATCCCTCGCTGCCATACCCCCTCAAAAGGGGGGTCAGTGGGGATGGGGAGGAGGCCAATTTGTATTTAAGTGCAGAGGCATCCCAGACTCTCAGAGAGTTCAGTATAGCTGGACAAGTTGTTCTTAGGATAGGTCTATCTTCCCTGGGGACCCACATATGGTATTGTGGGAGATCCGCTCCAGTCAGGAGGGACTCCAGGTCTACCCATTTCCTCACTTCCAGTGGTGCGTGCCACATAGCCACCTGCGCTAGTTGCGCCACTAGATAATAATAATAATACAAATTTAGCAGACCCAGTCCACCCCTTTGCTTATGCCTGTGAAGGATATTTCTGGATATTCTATGGCGACGGTTCTGCCATATGAAGTTTCCTATGGCTTTTTGTAAGTGGGCTAGGTCGGATTTTAGAATTTTTATTGGAAGTGCTTGGAATAGGAATAAGATTCGGGGGAGGACATTCATTTTAACTGTGTGTATGCGCCCGATCCAAGATATGGGTCTATCTTGCCATTTTTCCATGTCTCGATTGAGGGTGCGTATTAGTGGGGCGTAATTTAGTTGGTACAGTTTTGTCGGATCGCTTGGCAATTGTACCCCAAGATATTTCAGGTGGTCTTTCTCTATAGGTATGTTATATGTGTCCCCCATACTGGGTAAGGTGGGGAGAGAGAATAATCAACAATTATTCTCAAAAAAGTCTGTATTAACAGAGTCTAATTTCTTTTAACAGGACACTATGGGCACCCAGATCACTTCATCTCATTGAAGTTGTCTGGGTGCAGTGTCCCTGTCCCCCTTAGTCCTGCAATGTAAAACATTGCAGTTTTTGAGAAACTGCAATGTTTATATTGCAGTACTAAAGGGACACTGTGACGAAGTGCCCTTCGCCACTTGTGCCTGGAGGGGACTACTGGCTAGCCTCCTGCCTTCCGACTATGGCCCCTTTGCTGATAGCTGTATTTTACCCTGCAGATTTATTTGTGTATTTCTGCCGGGGCGTTCGGGACTTTCAGTATGTGAGTAATGCTACCCCAGATAGCTATGCCATGGAGCCTATTCGTGTAACGAAAGACTATGGAAAAGACTTTGGCTCCATGGCGATTGAACTGTATGTATGTGATCTGAGCGCCATTCGGTAATAATGTGCGCTCAGATCTAAGCTATCTGGGGATATGTTGCGTGTATATGTTTTATGTAGTAATTGTAACATTTTGTAATTTTATGTCTTTTTGTAACCATGTGGTTAATGGAGTCTTGCCTCTGTCCTGGGAGATAATTTGAATACTTCCCAATTATCCCAGGATAGAGAGGAGGGATTGTGATGTCACTGTGATTGGCTAATATCCAATATGTGTCCCATTGTTCCATCAGGTCCCCTAGGGGAGTGTCCACCTGGTGGACACTTGCATAAATACCAGGCAGGTAGCCCTCAATAAACCAGACCTACTTGCACCTTTCTTGAAGCCTTGGCTCATGCTTGGGGGAAGGGATACCTACACTCTGGGGATATAATTTCTAATTAGTGGGTTAATAGCTGCTTGATCCAAGGAGACATCTGACTGCTATTTTGGGGTCAAGAAGGAATTTTTTCCTAGTTTGTTGCAATATTGGAAGCACTTCAGACTAGGTTTTTTGCCTTCTTTTGGATCAACAGCAAAAACGTATGTGAGGAAGGCTGTACTTGATGGACGCAAGTCTCTTTTCAGCTATGTAACTATGTAACTATGTGTGTCTATCCAAATACCTAGTATCAGTTCAGAAATGTGCTCTGGTAATTAACGGAAGAGGAAGCAAGGAGGCAATGGTTCAAACAGTGATACCTTTTATCTGAGAGACCAGACCGTTTTGGTCCACTGTTCAGGAGAAAATTGCATATCCAGTCCCTTCTCCTGTTGAGACTTGTAGTTCAGTTTTGGGCCAATAAAGGTGGTGAAAAGCACCGGCACCCAGGCCCTTATGCATGATTTCTATAAGGTCCAAGTTGCTTCCCCACTTGACACGGAACATACCCTGCTTGTTTCGCAAACACCTATAAGGTAAGTAAGGGTTTTAGATGATTAGCGATCACTTTAGCATAGAATTTCACATCTGAGTTTAAGAGAGATATTGGTCTATAGTTTGCGCAGCAGTCTGGAGTTTTACCTGGTTTCTGGAGAATGATAATGTTGGCTTCTTAGAATTCCAGATGTACATTCCCAATGTCACTGTTGTGATTAAAGAGATTTGTTAAATGGGACAGTAAGATGTCTGCAAATTTATAAAATAAAATGTTTGATAATCCATCGGTTATTTTACATTGACTATTGGTATCTGGAGAGGAATCTAGCACACAATTAAAATCATGATAAATTGCATGTGGCGAGGCACCTTAGAGTAATCATTTTAAAATACAATTTATAAAATAAAACGTTTGAGAATCCATCATTTATTTTACGTTGACTATTGGTATCTGGAGAGGGATCTAGCACACAATTAAAATCATGATAAATTGCATGTGGTGAGGCACCTTAGAGTAATAATTTTAAAATATAACTTTTATTTAATATCGTTAAAAAATATCCTAAAAAGGGATATACAAGTACAATCCAAATATTGTGTACTCCCAAATAATGGGAGGACATGAAGGTATAAAATAGAATAGATATTGGAAATGTAGAGAAGGAAAAATAGATATATAAGAAATATGGAGTAAAAAAAGATAGTAGCAGAATACTTTGTCCCAAAACAGGGTGGTATATACTGGGACTTAGTATAAGTGCTTGCTAGTTTCTCCTAAGGGGTGATGTACTCCAAATCGCTAGAGTCAATTGATACAAAATATAAAAATGAAAAATGTAATTGGAGTGTGTTAGTATTCCAAAGAAAGTATCCATGAATTGGACAGTAGGTGATGATGTAGAAAATCCACCACTGGATACCTATGTGCAACACAATCTAACGAAACCCTATAGGGAATAGATAATATACCATGTAGGTTAAAATTTTATCCAAAATAAGTAAATCAGTTATAGCAGGTATTGGAACAGTTCAAAATTACAGCCAAACATCTATCAGCTTGTATATGGGATAACAGGGAAGGTGCATGTGCCGGTTGATCCCTGTACTAGTCTAAGAGTTAAAAAGGAGATTTCTAATCCCTACATATTTGACAGCCGGCACATGTCCCCTCCATGTCAAAAGCCCAAAATAAAAAGTTGCCTGAAGTTTATTAATTGATAATACCCCAATGCCCAAATGTAATTTGTTCAGGAGACAAAAAGTTCAATAGGTCTATGTAGAGTCCCGAGCTGAAGGAGTGAAGTTACACTATATTTTGAGTCATAAGTCAAAAAAAACCTCCAACCCAAGACACCAAAGTGTGCCCTTGATGCGCGTTTCATCCGGCAACCATTGCTGGGATCATCAGGTTAATTAAAATCACCACACAGATAAAGTTGACCTTCCTTCACTTATCTATCTTGCTAAAGCTTTCTGTAAGACCTCATAGAAACATAGAAACATAGAATGTGACGGCAGATAAGAACCATTCGGCCCATCTAGTCTGCCCACTTCAGCTGGAAAGCTATTCCATGCATCCACTACCCTCTCAGTAAAGTAATACTTCCTGATATTATTTTTAAACCTTTGTCCCTCTAATTTTAGACTATGTCCTCTTGTTGTGGTAGTTTTTCTTCTTTTAAATATAGTCTCCTCCTTTACTGTGTTGATCCCCTTTATGTATTTAAATGTTTCTATCATATCCCCCCTGTCTCGTCTTTCCTCTAAGCTATACATGTTAATCCCGCAATCCATGAACCAGTTTAGTAGCCCTTCTCTGAACCCTCTCTAAGGTATCAATATCCTTCTGAAGATACGGTCTCCAGTACTGTGTACAATACTCCAAGTGAGGTCTCACCAGTGTTCTGTACAATGGCATGAGCACTTCCTCTTTCTACTGCTAATACCTCTCCCTATACAACCAAGCATTCTGCTAGCATTTCCTGCTGCTCTATTACATTGTCTGCCTACCTTTAAGTCATCAGAAATAATCACCCCTAAATCCCTTTCCTCATATGTTGAGGTTAGGACTCTATCAAATATTCTGTACTCTGCCCTTGGGTTTTTACGCCCAAGATGCATTATCTTGCACTTATCCACATTAAATGTCAGTTGCCACAACTCTGACCATTTTTCTAGTTTACCTAAATCATTTGCCATTTGGCTTATCCCTCCTGGAACATCAACCCTGTTACATATCTTAGTATCATCAGCAAAAAGACATACCTTACCATCAATACCTTCTGCAATATCACTAATAAAAACATTAAAGAGAATGGTCCAAGTACAGATCCCCACTGGTGACAAGTCCAAGGTTCAAATATATTCCATTAACTACAACCCTCTGTTGCCTGTCACTTAGCCACTGCCTTACCCATTCAACAATATTGGAATCCAAACTTAAAGATTGCAGTTTGTTGATAAGCCTTCTATGTGCAACAGTGTCAAAAGCCTTACTGAAATCTAGGTAAGCAATGTCTACTTCACCACCCTGATCTATAATTTTAGTTACCCAATCAAAAAAATCAATTAGATTAGTTTGGCATGATCTCCCTGAAGTAAACCCATGTTGTCTCTGATCTTGAAATCCATGTGTTTTTAGATGTTCATCAATCCTATCCTTTAACATGGTTTCCATCACTTTCCCCACTACTGAAGTAAGGCTTACTGGCCTATAGTTGCCCTACTCCTCCCTATTACCTTTCTTGTGAATGGGCACAACATTCGCTAACTTCCAATCTTCTGGGACTACTCCTGTAAACAATGATTGGTTAAATAAATCTGTTAATGGTTTTGCTAGTACACCACTAAGTTCTTTTAATAGCTTTGGGTGTATTCCTTCAGGTCCCATTGACTTATTTGTCTTTACTTTTGACAGTTGAAATAGAACCTCTTCCTCTGTAAACTCACGTGTAATAAATTTATTCTTTTTCTTAGCTGAGGTCCCTTTCCTTCATTTTTATCTGTAATTACAGAACAAAAATATTAATTGAGGCAGTCAGCTAGACCTTTATCCTCTTCTACATACCTTCCTTCTTTTGTTTTTAATCTAACTAATCCTTGTTTTACTTTTCTTTTCTCATTTATATATCTAAAATGGTCAGAGTTGTGGCAACTGACATTTAATGTGGATAAGTGCAAGATAATGCATCTTGTACGTAAAAACCCAAGGGCAGAGTACAAAATATTTGAAAGAGTCCTAACCGCAGTGTTCTAATTGTTCGTCTGGGTGGCCGCAATTCCTATGAACAACCACAAGGTGGCGGCCATCTTGTTCGCATGAACGCAGGCAGTGGTGTTTGGGCATGAATCTCATGGAACTGAAATCAGATACAGAAACTCCTGAACACTGCTGGACTTCCATCATCACCTGTGTTCGTTTCTATTCAGCTGTTCGGTGAGATGATTCGTCTGGATGAGGGGGCAAGCTCCAGGGTAAAAAAAAGTTGTCACTTTAGGCCTTGGCTCAGCAATATCCCTAAGGGACAACTGCTAAGGTTAAAAAGAAACTGTACCGATGAACAAGAATTTTTTAAACAAGCAGAGATTTTAAAGAGGAAATTTATTGAAAAAGGATATAAGAAAGAAAATTTGGATAAAATTGAGAAGGAAATTGGAGAGAAGGAGAGACAATCACTTTTAAAATACAAAAATAAAGATAATTTAGAAGATAAAAATAGTAAAGAGGACGGAGAAAAAATTCCCCTTATTTTTAATTTTAGCACTAATAACTATTTATTACAAAAAGTCATTAAAAAACATTGGAATGTACTTAAAGAAGACCCCGATGTACTTCCTTTTTTAAATGTTAAACCCAGATTTATTTTTAGAGGGGCAAGTAATTTTAAACAAATTTTAACTCAAAGTTTTTTAGATAAAGAAAAAATAGAGAAAGGTGACAACTTTCTAAAGGGAAGTAAAGGGTTCCACTTTTGTGGTACCTGTAGAGGTTGTTCTTTTAGACTAAACAAAAGTAAGAAAATTACAAAATTTATATCCTCTGCTACTAAAAGAGAATACCAGATCAAGTCTTTTTTAACATGTTCAAGTAAAGATGTGATTTATATGGTAACGTGCCCATGCGGATTTTAATATATTGGTAAAACTACACGTAGTCTAAAAATCCGAATTAGGGAACACATATATAATATCCAACGAAAATTTATTAATCATAGTGTCTCTAGTCACTTTTTACAAGTCCATAATGGGGATCCCAAAGGTATTGAGTTTATAGGTATTGACCAAATCAAAATCCATTGGAGAGGGGGTAATAAGGAGTACATTTTGGGATTAGCAGAGATGAAGTGGATGTTTGAACTTGACACGATGACACCACGAGGACTTAATGTTGATTTTGAGATTAATAAATATGTGTGAACATTTATATTTTATACCATATCTTAACATCTTTATATGTATAGCATCTTTTTATTCTATATTCAATTATATTATATTATTAATTTTTAGATATTATACATTTTGATATGTTTTCTCTCTTATTCTCTGATATGTTTTCTCTTTTATTTCTTTTTTAATAAATATTTATTTATTTTGTATTTTATTCTTTACTATCCAGGTTCCTAGGCTATCCTTTTAATTATATCTATTCTAATGTATTATTCATTGTAATTAACTATATGATTCTTTATTTTATTGTGTGTATGGGGCTGTATACCCCTTTTTCCTTTGTTTTTGTTTTTCCTTTTTTTAAGTTAATCTTGAGCGCATTTGGCTCTTTTGGACATGGAATGCCAGCGGCATTATAACGGAAGGACACTCTTTTTCCTCTACGACGTTCCCGATACGTCCTAATATGCGGCGAACCGGAAGTGAAGTCAGACGTCGGGACGTGATGACGCAGGACGCGTCCCGACGTCAAACCCGGAAGTAAAGTGCCGCGAATGTGGCGGAAAAGGGCGCGAGGAGTAGAGATATAAAACAGCATGCTTTGGATTACGAAAATTACCTCGGATGAAGGCTTATTGCCGAAACGCGTCAGGTGCTCTTTGGACTTGTTTCTTAAAGGGACTTTCTTTTGTATATGTAGTTTTTTATTTATGTTTGATAATAAATTTCATTAATACCCCTTGAACCTGCGTTTCCTGGTGGTGTAAGAAATACAACTACAGAAAGGACCCAGTGAAAGCCCTACAAGAGTTTTTATTCAAGGCATGCAAGTTTGAGCCAGCTATCTAAGTGGCTCTTTTTATGTGAGTGAGACCAGTTGTTAAGTCTTTTTATTTATCCATACGTTATCACCCTATGTTTCTCTCTCTATTTGTGTTTATTTGCAGATCAAAATCCAGTTTGGGTAATTTTACTGTACAAGTTACTGTTCTATATTGAGTGCTCTCACCATTTGTACTTTTTTGTCACTTGTATTTATCTAGTGGTTTTTGGTGGCTCCACTAAGGTGATTGTAGCACCATTTTCCTTGTTTAGGATTTATTCACCAGTCCATTCTATTGTTATCCAGGGTAAGACTATTGATTCTGTTCAGTAGTTTGTTCGTTTGCAAACTACCGAACTAGACCGGCCGCAAGCCCTGATTCTCTGGAACTGTTTTGGGCATGAAACCATGTGTGCGGTCGGTCATAAAGAGACTTATAGGAATTTCCTGAACCCATGCTCTGGTCTGGGTGATTTTTGCATATGTTGTTCACCCAGATCAGGGATATCAGGGGAGATAAGCTAAGGGGATATGGTGTGTTTTGGGGTACTTATGGGACTTTATAAAATATGTGGTTTTCCTGCCTGGAGACAATTGAGTTACATACAGTACTTTACTCAATTATCTCACATGCAGAGGGGAGGGATTGTATGTTTGTTATGGCCGTTTCGTACATTTAATTACTGTTCTGATTGGTTAGTAAGCTTTGTGTCCCTGTCCCCAACAAGGTCCATATTCGCGTATCCCTTGCTTGAGAACTTGCATAAAAGGCCAGTGTGGCTACCATTAAACCAGACTTACTTCACCTTCAATCTAGAATTCTGTCTCTTATTGTAGGGAACTGCTATACAGCTATCACTACTAGCTCTACCCACTGGAAGCTGGAGCCTGGTCTTGGATCTAGGGTGGGTGAAGGACTACAATGCTTATGGTGTCCGTTGCGGTGCTCATGGTCCTTGGCGGAGGTACCCAGCCGTGGTACAGGGAGCTCCGTTACAGTTGTACCATGAGTATATGTAGAGAAAGGTTTTGTCATCTACTCCTAGATCGCTTGGAAAAAAAGGTGACTTGGGTACTCTTTGCATAGATTGAGTAGGGACATCTAAACTCCCAGTATGGGGCTAACATTGCACTATAAAACTTCGCCAAGGTCTGTATCCTGTATATAGCCTGTATTTACAAGTTTGATTGTACGAAAATATTAACAGCATAAAATTGCACACACTCAAATAAAACACATGAAAACTAATAAACAATTAACAAAGGTATATACATTGACACATTGGAAAAAAATTGTTGAATGTGCTATGTGCAGGCTGCACAAAAGCAATGCACAGTGAAGCAAACATAGCCCAGTTGAAAGGGTAGTTATATTTGGACAAGAGACAATATAAGCCTACACACATCCTATCAGGCTCTAGGGAAAACCTACACCAAGAACCGCTACCCAGATGTAAGGGTCTGAAAATAAGTTTGGCAACCATTATGGGTTGTGAGTGTCACAGCTCATTATATAAGGAATACTCCAAAACATAAAACGTAATAAAATTATGGAAAATTGTTTCATACTTACCGTAATTTTCTTTTCCTGATCATTATTCATGGCAGCATTTACTCATGGGGTTAGCTCCTCCCCTCACAGCAGAAAGGACAGGAAATAGAACTCTGAAACTGGTATAAAAGGATCCTCCCCCTTCCCATCAGGCAGTCTTTGTAACTAGCTTCACAACTCTTATAGTATATGCTGCCATGAACTTGGTGGACACTCCCCTAGGGGACCAAATGGGAGACTGTAATTGCAGACAGACATATGGCCCTTTAAGACATACAGGCACAAAATTGTCCCATAATGCATCTGGTTTCCTCCCCTCTGCCCTGGAGATAATTGAAAAGTAATTCAATTATCTCCAGGACAGAGGCAAATCGCCATTTTAAGTAAAACACAAAAAAAACACATGAAAATAAATAATTACACAAATACCAAACATACTACATTCGTGCAATGTATCCCCAGATAGCATGGATCTGAGTGCATATTCTTAGCGAATAGCGTTCAGATCCCATACGCACAGTTCAATCGCCATGGAGTCAAAGTCTTTTACAGTCTTTCGGTATGCGATTGACTCCATGGGAAGGCTATCTGGGTTATTATTATTATTATTATTGCCATTTATATAGCGCCAACAGATTCCGTAGCGCTTTACAATATTTTGAGAGGGGGGATGTAACAATAAATAGGACAATTACAAGAAATTCCATGGTTAAGTCCATTCGTATAATCCAAACCCCCGAATGGCCGGTGTTCTCATGTCTTGTCGACTGAGAAGGGCGGTCTGTGGTTTCAGCGGTGTTCGGCAGAAAAAGTGTCCGTTTTTAGTTCCATAGAATCTGCGTCGAACACCACTGGTCTTTCGCATGGTTTAAAATGGCCGCCGCCTCGTGGTCGACATACAAACGGCGACCACCCTGCATTCGGTTATAATTAAGAGGTGTCTGCGGTTAACCACAATGTTCTAATTGGGGCCAAGAGGTTAACCAGCACCACACTTCTCTCCTGGGTGGGCGTCCGTTCGGTAGTTTTGTTATAGTTTTCGTATATTTTGAAACAGACGAACAGGGGCATACGAACAGGTAATTCCATGAAAAGAGGCAAAACAGACGAACCAGCAATATCAGTCTATAAAGATGGATCTGTCACAGTCAGCAAATGCCTAATTATGCCTGGTAGGTGCTGTAAATCAGTCCCTACAGGTCTCAGCCATGCAACCTCTTCACTGAACATCCATTGTTGAAAGCAACAGAAAATTTCATTAGGCTTGTCAGTAAGAGCAGAAAAAATAAGAAACCACTGTGGTACTCCACAGAAGTGGCCAAAATAGTAAAAAACTAAAAGTTATTTAACAATTATAAATTATAGTGAGGAAGACACATATGAAAATATGTGTATATGTTTGTGCATGTGTATGAATCCGTGTGTGTTCATGAATGAGTTTGTGTGTGTGTAATTTGTGTGTGTGTGTGTATAAGTCTGTGTGTATGCATGTCAATGTGTATATAAATTTGTGTGCACATGAATGTAAGTAAGTATGTGTAAATATAATTGTATTTATAGTATGTGTGTGTTAGTTCCCTAATAAAATTTAGGGAACTATTTATAGTATGTGTGTGTTAGTTCCCTAATAAAAGAGACTGAAGGGTGCAAAGTGAGACACACAAAACAAATTACAGTTGGAGAAGAAGGGGAGTCAAAATAGATTAGTGCGCCAGGCATGGACGTCTGCAGGAATTCTTCCAGGGTTGAGCATAATTGTAATGACATCCATGCCTGGTCCCTTGTTGACAGTGTCATGAAAGGGAAGGGGCATAGTCATTATCACATAAAGCCAGGGTGAATAGCGTTTTCACAACTATGGTGTCAGGAATACATGTTTGAATTCCTGACACTATAGTCAGGGCTAGATTAAGAGCCCAGTAGGCCTGGTGCTGATAATTATGATGGTCCTAATTACAGAATCTTATCAACCAAAAACACTAAAACACTCCCAAGCATCATGTATCTGATGGAGATGGTGCTGGAGGGAAAGAAAACAGCAGCTATAACAAAACACATACCCTATACTAATCCATACCTAACAGCAGTGTCCAGTGAAGCAGGAAGTCAATGGGCACGGTAAAAGGGTGTGCCACTGACGCAAATCACGTAACCTGCCAAAAGGGGCAAACATGCCCAAAAAGGGGGCATGTCTGCCCAAAGAATTAGAAGGCCAGCCTGGCATGAATGCATGTCAGGCTGCCTGCCAATCATGCAAGCTGGCCAACTAAGGGCATAATGCAGACAGCACCCTGAGCTTGGCATAAATGTGTCTAATGATGCGTCTAATGATGCACTCACTCAACGCAGTGTCCCCTAGCACTCGCTGGTCCACTTGTCTCCTTACCTTCTTACTAGCAGGCAGAAGCTCCGGGTATATAGAAAAACAGAGAAAAACTGTATGTAGTGAGTGTAGAAGAAAGGGAACATGCCACAGTGTTAGAGAGACCAAAGTCAGCATTACCTTAACTAATTTAATTGTCAGCCATTCCACACAATTGTTGTTTCCATACTTAAGCAAGAGTACATGAAAAGTAGTTAGGGTTGCCACCTTGGAAAAATATACAGGCCTTCCTAATTTGCATCATTAATTATGTATGGGTGTTATCACATGATGTGAATCACAAGGAGTGACATAAAAGAAAATGCTGTAAAATCAACAAAAAGCTACTTACAGTTTGATTCTGCAATATAGATAGATTGTTTCAAGTATCTCCTTGTCCCTCCCCCCCCAGTGTCTCAAGTCTCCCACTGTCTCAGTGTCCCCATGTCACCCAGTGTCTCAGTATCCCCTAGTCTCCCTGTGCCCCCATGTCTCCCAGTGCCCTCATGACTCAGTGTCCCCATGTGTCGATTACCCCAGGTCTCACAGAGTCCCTATGTATAACAGTGTCTCAGTGCCCCATGTGTCCCCATGTCCCCTAGTGTCGTGTCCCCAGGTCTCCCAGTGACCCTATGTGCCAGTGTCCCTATGTATCACAGTGTCTCAATGTCCCATGTCTCCCAGTTTCCTCTTGTGTCACCATGTCACCCAGTGTCCCCATGTCTCTCAGTGTCCCCTATTGTCTATGTCCCCATGTCACCCAGTGTCACCTACTGTATGTGTCCCTATGTCACTAGGAACACAGAGAAATGAGGACACTGTGAGGTATGGGGACACTGAGACAGGAGACATTGGGAGACCTGAAGGCACTGAGAGAAATGGGAACACAGACACTAGGGACACTGGAAGACATGGGTACTCTGGGACACTTGTGGATACTGGGAGACTTGGAGACACTGAGACACCAGTGACACTGGGAGACTAGGGGCCACTGTCTGGGACACTAGGGGACACTGGGAGACTAAGTGACACTGGGAAAATAGGGGACACTTGAAGACATGGGGACACAGACACCAGGGACACAGCCACCAGGGACACTGGCTGGGAGACATGGAGACATTTAGATACTTGGGGCACTGGGAGACATGGGGACACTTGGAGACATGGGGACACAGACACTGAGACACTTGGGGACAGTGAGACATCAAGGACACTGGGAGACATGGGGACATTGAGACACTAGGGACACTGGCTGGGAGACATGGGGACACTGTGTCCCTAGTGTCTCAGTGTCCTCATGTCTTCCAGTGTTCCCAAGTGTCTCTGTGTCATAATGTCTCCCAATGTCCCTTGGTGTCTTAGTGTCCCCATATCTCCCATTGTCTTAGTGTCCCCAAGTGTCTGTGTCATAATGTCTCCCAATGTCCCTCAGTGTCCCCATATCTCCCAGTGCCCCCATGTCTCCTTGCAGCCTTTTCCCCATCCCTCACTTCCCTGAGCTGTAGGCTGTCTCTGCAGGGTGGCAGGGCCAGATTGGGCCTGGTGCTGACAATTATGATGGGCCTTATTATAGAATTGTATCGACAGAAAACACTAAAACACTAACACAGTCATACCTCCCAAGCGTCAAGTATCTGGTGGAGATGGTGCTTGAAACAAACTCACAGGATATCGCTTTGAGTAAACACATACCCTATGCTAATGTCTCGCATTTATCTTTCAAGTAAATCAATACCCCCTAACATCAGTATCTGGTGAAGCAGGATTTCGGTGGGGAGGGCAAAAGGGTGTTCCACTGACGCGAATCACGTAACCAAAACTGCCCAGAGGGGCAAGCATGCCCCAAAAAATCTGCCCAAGGAATTAGGTCAGCCTGGTGTGAATACATGTCATGGCTGCCTGCCAATCAGGCTGATCAACTAAGAGCATACTAGGCAGACAGCACTCTAAACTTATACAGTTGCAAGAAAAAGTATGTGAACCCTTTGGAATGATATGGATTTCTGCACACATTGGTCATAAAATGTGATCTGATCATCATCTAAGTCACAACAATAGATAATCACAGTCTGCTTAAACTAATAACACACAAAGAATGAAATGTTGCCATGTTTTTATTGAACACACCATGTAAACATTCACAGTGCAGGTGGAAAAAGTATGTGAACCCCTAGACTAATGACATCTCCAAGAGCTAATTGGAGTGAGATGTCAGCCAACTGGAGTCCAATCAATGAGATGAGATTGGAGATGTTGGTTACAGCTGCCCTGCCCTATAAAAAACACACACCAGTTCTGGGTTTGCTTTTCACAAGAAGCATTGCCTGATGTGAATGATGCCTCGCACAAAAGAGCTCTCAAAAGACCTACGATTAAGAATTGTTGGCGTGCATAAAGCTGGAATGGGTTATAAAAGCATCTCCAAAAGCCTTGCTGTTCATCAGTCCACGGTAAGACAAATTGTCTATAAATGGAGAAAGTTCAGCACTGCTGCTACTCTCCCTTGTTTGGAAGAAACACACAACACTATGTGTGGCGAAAAAAAGGCACAGCACACCAACATCAAAACCTCATCCCAACTGTGAAGTATGGTGGTGGGGGCATCATAGTTTGGGGCTGCTTTGCTGCGTCAGGGCCTGGACGGATTGCTATCATCAAAGGAAAAATGAATTCCCAAGTTTATCAAGACATTTTGCAGGAGAACTTAAGGCCATCTGTCTACCAGCTGAAGCTCAACAGAAGATGGGTGTTGCAACAGGACAATGACCCAAAGCATAGAAGTAAATCAACAACAGAATGGCTTAAACAGAAGAAAATACGCCTTCTGAAGTGGCCCAGTCAGAGTCCTGACCTCAACCCGATTGAGATGCTGTGGCATGACCTCAAGAAAGCGATTCACACCAGACATCCCAAGAATATTGCTGAACTGAAACAGTTCTGTAAAGAGGAATGGTCAAGAATTATTCCTGACCGTTGTGCACGTCTGATCTGCAACTACAGGAAACGTTTGGTTGAAGTTATTGCTGCCAAAGGAGGTTCAACCAGTTATTAAATCCAAGGGTTCACATACTTTTTCCACCTGCACTGTAAATGTTTACATGGTGTGTTCAATAAAAACATGGCAACATTTCATTCTTTGTGTGTTATTAATTTAAGCAGACTGTGATTGTCTATTGTTGTGACTTAGATGATGATCAGATCACATTTTATGACCAATTTGTGCAGAAATCCATATCATTCCAAAGGGTTCACATACTTTTTCTTGCAACTGTAAATGTGTCTAATGATGCGCTCGCTCCACGCTTTCTAAGGGCTGTCTCCTAGCACTCACTTGTCCACTCCTCTCCTTACCCTTACTAGCAGGCAAAAGCTCCTTTTACACAGTCTGGGACAGAGAAAAGGTGTATGTAGTGAATTTTGAAGAAAGGGAACATGCCACAGAGTTAGACTGAAGCAAGAGCATTTGCATAGTACGCAAAGTCAGCTTTACCTTAATTAATTTCATTGTCAACCAGTCCACACAAGTTTTGTTTCCCTACATCCACATGTGAAGAGTAGTTTAAAAAAAACAATGAGCCTATTTCATGGGAATGGGCCTGGAGCTACAGCTCCAACAGCCCCTATGTTAATCCGGCCCTGCAGGGTGGGAATTATAGTCTGCACTCTCTGTAGCTGCTCCCCTGCGGATCAGTGAGCAGAGATAGGCAGGGAGGGATATGCTGGAACTTCCTATCTCTGTGTCACTCCACACACACACACAGCGACCCCTACTGGCCAGTGCTGGTATTGCATTGTAATCTCTATTTATACTGAGAAAAATACCAGCATTTGTATTGCCAGTATGACTGCAATATCGGCACCGGCCAGGCAGCCTCAAATACTGGGTATACCAGTAAAATACCAGCCAGGTGGAAACCCTAAGAGTAGTGTGTAAAAAAGAAAAAAATATATATATTTTTTTTTTTAAATCAATGGGCCTATTTCATGGGAATGGGCTTGGAGCTGCAGCTCCATCAGCCCCTGTGTTAATCTGGCCCTGCCTACACTATATATATATTGCAATGTGCTTGTTCCTTGATGCGTGTCATTAAGCTTAGTCTGATTTTGTCCCCATCTAGTGGTAACATCTGAGATTGTTTCCACTTTTATTTTTCCTTATCTCTCCCCATTTTTTGTACATATTAAAAGTTACATTTTAATTATTCTTTCACCACACTCTTGGGCTAAGCGCTAGTTCCTTTTGCCTCTCAATATCCTATCCAAGTTGTCAATATCTTGTTTTGCGCAGCCATAGATCCCTTGACTGTGGTCATCAGTTTGTCCGTCAGACAAGTGCCATATAATAAATATACAAGTAACACTGGAGAGGGGGATCTTGATTTTGCAAAGCTTCTGCAATTGCTCTCCCTGCAGGGAGAGTAATATTACTTACTAATTTGTTCTCACATCAGCAGTCCTCCAGTTTAGAAATTTTTCTTTTAATAATAAATGATAATACAAAAAAAATGGATGGGTGTGTCACTGCACTGTTTTGAATAGGGTGCCCTGAGCAGCATTCTCCACTGATTGCTTTGTCAATTCAGTTATCTGTAATGACTATACTTCTCGGTCAGAAGAAACTCAGTCACCATGAATATCATTTGATATTATGCATCACTTAGCGTGGGATAGATTAGATTTTAATTAATTTGAAATTAATTTGCAATTAAAAAAAATACATGAGAAAATAGGGGCTCTGTTCTAAGTAACTGTCAATCTTTGGCAAAAGGCAAATTTTTTGCTGCCATTTCCATCAGCCGTTGGAAAACTACAGGTATCATCTCAGGCAATGTGCGATTTTATGCCTATGTCACATTATTGTGCATCTTCAAAATTATCTATGGAAGATCCTGCATAGATTCCCTTTTGTACTCTCACAAATGTGCAAGAGTACAATAGTGCCAAATGCTCCTGGTAGACAAGTAGACAAGAGTCAAAGAAGTCCCCCAGCAAGAAGATGGCAACCCTGAGGAGGGACAGCTTAAAGGACCACTATAGTGCCAGGAAAACATACTCGTTTTCCTGGCACTATAGTGCCCTGAGGGTGCCCCCACCCTCAGGGACCCCCTCCCGCCCGGCTCTGGAAGGGGAAAGGGGTAAAAACTTACCTTTTTCCAGCGCTGGGCGGAGAGCTCTCCTCCTCCTCTCCGCCTCCGTTACGCCCCGCCGGCTGAATGCGCACGCGCGGCAAGAGCTGCGCGCGCATTCAGCCGGTCTCATAGGAAAGCATTTACAATGCTTTCCTATGGACGCTGGCGTGCTCTCACTGTGATTTTCACAGTGAGAAGCACGCAAGCGCCTCTAGTGGCTGTCAATGAGACAGTCACTAGAGGATTAGGGGGAAGGCTTAACCCATTCATAATTATAGCAGTTTCTCTGAAACTGCTATAATTATGAAAAAATGGGTTAACCCTAGAAGGACCTGGCACCCAGACCACTTCATTAAGCTGAAGTGGTCTGGGTGCCTAGAGTGGTCCTTTAAGATAAGGTTAACCACCTCCATTCAAGTGGACATGTCACCTTGTAAGGTCTTTGCAAAAAAAATTTGAAGATCTCATAAATGATAATGTTACTTTAAAGGAACATTCAAAGCACCATAACCACTATAGCATGTAGTGGTGGTTATCGTGTCAGGAGTGACCTCTCACGGTTCCACATTAAGTAATCAAACCATTTTAGTATAGTTTAATAAGCTCCATGGCTAAAGTGCTCAGCTGATTCTCTGAACCAGTGCTCCATGGCTCTGCTTAGCTCAGTAGCTTAGCTTCCTACAGAAGAATACCAGAAGCAGGAGCTGGAGATGCCTTGCAAGATACATATTAACTATTCATTAACTGAATCATGTACACGTGATACCCAGGGTATCATGTGAACCCCAGCTGCATGGGCTGTCAGTGAGATGTATAGATTGCCCTGCTAGGCAATCCTTGCTGTGCAAGTCTGCACCTTTGATTGGGTGCAGATCGCTGCAGTTGCTGCCTTCTGGTCAGACACTGAAAAAGAACATTTGCAGGTGTCTATGCTCAGCTGGAAGCACATCAGACAATCAGGGAGACCATTGGACCACTAAGAAAATGAAGAATTGCCCCATCCCTATAAAATTAATCAATACTTACTAATATCTTTTTTCCTGTTGATGGGCCATGGTAGCACTTACACTAGGCTTAAGCTCCTCTCATTACTACCTCAGGACAGGAAATTAAATTAAAACAGACTATAAATATTCTCGGAGTGGGAATGTAGTTCTGCAATGGCCCATCAACGGGAATTTATAATATTGGTAGGGATTTATTTTTCATTTTCTCAGTCATGGCCATGGAACGACATTACTCTAGCTCAGGGTTAGGCAACCTTCTACACTTTAGATGTTTTGGACTACACCTCCTATGATGCTTTGTCAGTGTTATGACTGTATATATATATAGATTGCCTATGCCTGCTCTAGGTCAATGCCCAAGTTATAAATCTGTTGGGAAAAATAAAAACAACCATATGATGAAAATCCTACAAAACCAATCATATTAAGTACAGAAAGAAGCAATAGAATTATGAAGAGGAGGCCTGTAGCATCACTTTCCCAAAGGATGATTCGTTCGATGATCTTACATAAAGTTTATAATGTTTAAACAATATATTTTCTGAAGTGTAGCTACCCTGCAAATCTGGTCTGAAGGAATAAAAAATATTTTCTAAAGTCAATGTAGCTACCATGCATATATGGTCTGCATATTATGTAAATTGTAAAAAGTTTCCCAGCTGAGGACACTGACTGCAGAGAAATAGAAAATAGCAGGGTGGTTGATGGATTAAAACACAAAACAATACAAAAAAAACCAAAACTATATAACCCATAATACTAAAACACACACAAAAAAAGAGTACAAAAAGGACAACAAAAGACACTGAACCCATCGCTGGAAAAAAAGATCGCTGTTTATATTTTGGTGATGATAACACCCATGATTCTCTCCCTCCAATTAGCCTATCAATAAGCAAAATGCACAGAATTAATCACAAAAAAAAAATCACATCTTTATGTATTAACTTTTGGCACAACTGGCCCAAATTGTCACTTGGCACTCTTCTCTTGAGCAGAAAAGATGGGTAGATTTATTGTTGATTTTCCCTGGTGCTGATCTTCACCATTTTTACATCTGGATTTGTAAATTCACAGGGTGATATATATGCACTATTTGCCCCGCAATGCTAAATTCCCTTCATATCTGCAATGCTTTCTCACTTAAATATTGTTTAGCTACTTTCTCCTTCCCCATGGCCCTTAGGGAAGTCCAAGGTATGGAGAATGCTGGCCTGTCAAAGATTTGTCCATCTTTATCAGAATAATACTTTTATCAACTTCCTTGAGTTGCAAAAATGGGCCAGACGATCACTTGGGGATTATTTTCGATACAAACAAATATGGAATTTTGCTTCCCAGGGTGATACAAAGTACTCCCCTTCCAGTCTTTGAAAGATTATGCCTTATGCCTTAAAGGGACACTATAATCACCAGAACAACTACAGCTTAAGGTAGTTGTTCCAGTGTCTCTAGTATGTCCCTGCAGGCATTCTCATGTAAATACTGCCTTTTAAAGGAAAAGGCAATGTTTACATTGCTGGCTAAGGACAACTCCAGTGGTAGTCACTCAGAGGGCTCAATTCTGATTATCTCAGCAAAGGGGGAGGAATGGGGACGGAGCCAGAACCAGCGGACCAATGCTGCCCTGGAATACAGGTGAGTTTTAACCCTATTCAAAAGGGGGGGGGGAGGGGGCTGCCACCTAGTTGGTGTTTTTAACACTATAGGGTCAGGAATACTCATTCCTAACCTTATAGTGTTCCTTTAATGAAACCTCCCAGAAAGGGATGATTTCCCTGTTCTATAATTATCTATGTATGAACTACAATGAATGGGGTAAACTCAAATATGTCGACTTTTGGGAGCAGGAACAAGGAGAAATATTAAAGAGCAGCAAATGGAAACAGATTTGTGAGGGTAATTCCAGGTCCTCCATTTGTGCTACCCTGCAGGAGCAAGACACCTTTTAAATGGTACATTAAGCCAGTTAAATTAATTCATATGGAGGTAATGCATCTACTGTATCTACTTGAGGATGATGGCTACATAATGTGAATCTCTGAAAGGGACTCCCAGAGCACCGGTGGCCCCACACAATATCTCTTCATTTGTTTATTGGAGAACGTTGTTATTAAATCCACCTATGGTAGCCCCCATTTCTCCATAATCATCTGGAAGGCCAACTTTGCAAAACACCACCCTCCCTGGTGTAATTGAAGACTCTGTTCAATTCAGAAAAGCAAAATTATTACATCATTACAGTTAAACTACATCAGTCGTCAACAATTAAACCATGGAGAGTGATAATTGGCACAGTTGGCCTTCCAGATGATTGCTTTAATAAATGAAATTTTAAGCATAGAGTAGCAACAATCTTGCTTCCAGATTATATAATTTGTTTCTATATCATGCAAACCAAAACAATGTTTCTTTCTTCACAGCAATCTTATAAAAAATATAGAAGATTCAGAATAGAGTCACATCTAAGGTAAGTCTATATAGTCAAATGAAATGAGAGTATTAGGAAAATTTAGATCCAGGTTCACTGTGATAAGGTCCGATGCAAATAGATCAATAGAGGGAGGCGTCTTGTGTCAAGAGGAGAGTTGGGGAAAGTATAGCCAAGGACTGATTACTGAGGTATGGTCACTGATGAAGCATTCTGCTTGAATAAGTATGCAAAAGAGTAACCGTATAACCATAAACAAGGTTTAATAAATTGAACAGGAGAGGTGTAACTAAGTATATAAACTGAACAGGAAATACTGAAGATCGGTTTATGGAGGTGTGATTATAATCTCTGTAGTTTTGAGCAGTGGCTGCAGTGGGGCCCAAACTGGAATATCCTGTAATAAACGAATAGGAGATAATGGAACACAGTTAAGGATTAGATACTCAGGCTGAGTGTCTCTGCCAAGTATCCCTTCTTCTGCGACAGAGTAGCCATAGCTATGATCACTTTGGCTGCTTTGTCCCAGGGCAGCCAACTCACTTTGGCTGCCATGGGACAGAGCAGCCAAAGTGATTATATTGTATGTATTCCTTCTTCTGGGACAAAGCAGAAGAGTGGTTATAGCTTGTCCCAAACATCAGCCGAGGCTTGTTGATGAGTAAAACAGGTCTTAGTTTATTGAAAAACACACTGGTATATATACATATATCACCAACAGGGAAACATTTTTGAAAACAATAGATTGCACAACCTGGGTGCTTTAGTGTCTGGGACATAGCTGACTTAGGACAAGATAATTTAATTATCTGCCAGACACTGGGGCACCTAACAAAAATAACCATAAAAACATATCCCCAAATAGCTCTGATCAAGGGGTTGGTACTGTGAAAAAGAACTATTTAGTGGAAAAGGTGACTAGAGTCTGGTGTTGTTAAGTGACCAGGCAAACCGTCACAGACAGATTACTAGTGTGAGGAGATACTGGCAGGATAGGTTAAATAGCCAGGCGAATAGACGGCTCTCTAATTAGGCGATTTAGGCGGGTGCTTATGGCCTCGTGGTAGCCTAAATCTCCTACCTGGAGAAGTGGACCTGTAACATGGGGCAGGCAACAGAGGGACACCACCAGAGGGCTGCCAACTATTAGAAGGTGTGAAGAGTGACAGCAATCAGCCGCTCCTCGGACTGCTGCAAATTCGGGGAAGAGAAGGGGAGATCCAGTATAAGTGCCAAGTGTCAGATATTGTTGCAAGTGGTCCCTGAGAATTAGGGGACTGCATTAATTCTTGAAAGCCTGGGCGAATGCTGTATCTCTGAAGGAACTGGTCTGTACTGGCCTGCACTGGCCAGCTCCACACACTGCAATACATCAGGCAGGCATAGATAACATACTAATGTGTAGTCCCCTTTTTTGTCTTAGTATATCTGTTGACTGTGTATACAGTCTACGTGAGTATTTGATAAATATTTTATCTTTATGAATTCATAATTTTGCAGGGGTAGGGTGTTACAGAGCAGTTTTAAATAGGTGCCATAGCTATATTAGCATAGATTTATGGTAGGTCCTCCTGCCTGTACTGAAATATGTAGTGTGTGTGTATGTATATGTAATATTGTAAAATCATTTTGGGAAAAAAGTAATTTTCGGTTTCGGTTTTCGGCCAAGGGCATCCTGAATTTTTGGTTTTGGCCCAGAATTTTCATTTCGCTGCATCTCTAGTCTCGTGCATGCGCCACAGCACATCACTGGCATGGCTCCTAGTAGTTGAAGGAGTCGAGGTACAGCAGAAGGTAAGCAAAACCCACCTCCCCTACAGCCACCAGACCCACACCCGATTTGTCCATTTCCGGGGTCTTTGCAAAATATATAAAAAGGACTCTGAAATTGACATATGTGCTATAAGTTGTCGAACCATACTAAACCATTTTCACTACAACACTCTTGGCACCAAAACCACTACATCATGCAGTAGTGATTATGGTGCTTGAAGTGTTTCTATAACAACCTGACTACTAATAAAATAAAAATGTTAAGAATATAAAAAGAGAGGGTTTTTTTAACACATTATCATATGTATGTCATTTTTCTGTGTGAAGAGACCAGCAGATTTGAGAATAAAGCGTAGCTCTGAGGAAACGTTCTAGAAATGAAGAAATACTTGTTTTCCTGGCAGTATAGTGCCCTGAGGGTGCCCCCACCCTCAGGGTCCCCCTCCCGCCCGGCTCTGGAAAGGGGTAAAACTTACCTTTTTCCAGCGCTGGGCGGGGAGCTCTCTGCCTACGTTCCTCCCAGTCGGCTGAATGCGCACGCACGGCAAGAGCTGCGCGCACATTCAGCCGGTCGCATAGGAAAGCATTATCAATGCTTTCCTATGGACGCTGGCGTGCTCTCACTGTGAAAATCACAGTGAGAATCACGCAAGCGCCTCTAGTGGCTTTCAATGAGACTCCACTAGAGGCTTTGGGGGAAGGCTTAACCCATTTATAAACATAGCAGTTTCTCTGAAACTGCTATGTTTATGAAAAAATGGGTTAACCCTAGAAGGACCTGGCACCCAGACCACTTCATTAAGCTGAAGTGGTCTGGGTGCCTAGAGTGGTCCTTTAAGGATTGCTCCACTTCTAGAACGTATTCCCAGCATTACTGACTTTAGCGCCTGGTTCAGCTACCTACACCTCCAGCAGCAGGCGTTACCGCTATCAGAGAAGAGCTGAGAGCTGCCTAACCCCAAACTACTGTGTTCTCCTTCCAGATCCCCCATGTGACCACACCCTCCTCCCCTCACAGCACGAGCCAAGCCCTCTAACCGACTCCACAGCAACCTTGCGGCCCCGCCTACACTGGCTGGCTTCAGCTTTGACTTTGGTGCAGGCGTGCGTGGGTTGCTCCAATTGGCTGTAACGCATCTTTTGGCTGACTGCCATTGGCTGCAGAAGGATCAGCTGGGGAAAGGGGCGTGGCCTATGAAGGTTGCTGTTGAGGGTTCTCATTGTTGTGCAGTTAATGCCTCTTTGCCTGGCTGCAGCGCACCCACAGGTCTGATCCAGCTACTGTATAACCTCCAACTGCCAGGTAACCAGAGCAGGCTGACTGCAGGCATATAATATACTGTGCAATATGTATATATATAATCAGCTTTAACTATAGTTTAATCATCTTCATATGGCTCTGTAATATTTCTCTTTATTTTGTGCTATTAGGTGGATTTAATATGCATTATAATAAAGGTTAATATCAATGTTTGAACAGATTATTCACTTATCCCAGTTTGTTTTATCATTCAGGTCCAGCCCAGTAACAAGCTTACTATTTTTTAACATAGTAACTAAGCAAGCCCTGCAGTGTATTATTTATGGACATTTTTAAATGTGACTTATTATGTTACCAATGGATCTAATGTGTGCACCCCCTTAAAAAAACGTGTGATTGTTAGAAATGCTTGCAGGTTAGTTGGTTTAGAACAGTAAGATCCCCGGTGCATCATTGCTAAATGCTACAGGCTCGTTTTTGTTGTTTGTTTTTCCCCTTTAATTTTATTATTATTGCCGCAGTGCTAAGGATCACACCCTAAAAAGGGACAATGGCTTCAGAATTTTCTTACTTTGTTTTGAATCCTTTGAACTGACGCTTGAGAATTTGAATGCTGTCCTGCTTTGCTTAAATCACAAGATCATATGCTGTTTTCTCACCCGAAGCAATGTTTATATGACAGTCGACAAATGGGCCTTATTCACTAAACTGTGTATTGTGTTGAATTCATTTGCGCAATTGAGGCCACAAGAGCTTAGAGTGTTACATTTTGTGCTCCTTTTTTGCCTGTCCCTGGCCTGTAGAGTTGGGATTTATGCATATTGTGCCCCTTTAAATACTGTGGGAGTATTCTCAGTCTCCTTAGCACCAGTATGCCAGTCCTTCCCTTTCTAAGTACTTTGCAAATGGAATGCAGATAAATGCATAACTCTCTGTATGGTTGTAGGTGACTAAGAGGTACTTGGGGCAAGGTAGCAGAGATGGGGCTTTGCACTGGTAAACTCTCTGTTAAAAGTAAATATATACCAATTTAACCCCTTAAGGACACATGACATGTCATGATTCCCTTTTATTCCAGAAGTTTGGTCCTTACGGGGTTAAAAAAAAACAAAAAAACCTCTCAAACTCAAATATCCTGATGATGAAGTCATTAATAATGCTGACTTTGTCTAATTCACTGCTTCTCACGGAGAAGTGTTGATGATACAGGGCAGAGACTTATGGCAATCAAAATGCTCTGTCAATTCAACACCAAAAAAGCATTGAATCCAATGCTTCTCTTTGAGACGTGTTGGACGCATTTGGTGTCACCATTGAATAAAATTGTTTGAATTGCAAATGCACTTTGATCCTTGTAACATTACTCATTTATCTTATTTTGTAATCTATAACAAAAAAAAGCAAAAAATCAGAGGAATAAAAGGTGGTAGAAACGTGGAAAGGCAAAAACAGAAGCCAATGTATAAAGGGTAGAGACGCAAATTTATAAAGAAGAAAACGGGTCATGCGCACAAAAGTGGCGCAGATGTGACTGCGAACAACAGGGATTTTTTTGCAGAATCTCTAGTAACTCTCTCTGTTTAAGTGGTGGGGATCCTTTTGGCTCCTACTCCTAGTTTTATTTTCATTTACATTTCACCAACATATTCCACAGCACTTTACAATGTGATAAAGAGAGTCATTTAACAATAGATGAGGTAGATACAAAATGTTACAGGAACAATACGTTGATGAGGACTCTACTCAAAAGACAACTTTAGTAACAACTTGCAGAAATATATTGTGGTACCTGTGCCCCAGATTAGTATACTTGTATTTTTTAACTATGCAATCAGCACTATCTATGTGTATACAATATTACATTTAATGATTTAGTTAATAAGAAATATCCAAATGAACAATCTCCTGTAGCTGTTTGGCAAATTATTTTATAATTTAGTGATTATTATTATTAAACCAGCCCAGCTATTGTACTTCTAAATTGCCACATGTAGCTCCATTTTCAGATGTTTCTAAATATCTGTCTTCGTTGAGAAACATTCTTTATATTTTATCATGCTACCAAATTACTTATTTAAAGCAAGTGGATAAAAGCTTTAAAATTGATTTTTATTGGATTTAAACTGCATTTCTTTTAATAAAATGCTTTTGGAGAAACAATCTAAGATATAATTTTCTGTATTACAATCATGTTTTTTGTGGGAGTGTGAAGGACATTGACATTAACAAACCGCATCCAGTTTTTGGCTTTCTACAGGATTCTTTAAACATACTTTGTGTGTGGTGGTTATTTTGTGTTGCACAATACTATTTTTAACTAGGAGACCATCTGTTTTTGAGGTACTTACAATTTTAGTTCCTAGTGTAGGCATGTGAATAGTGACAGTGGTGGTCATTCATTAGACAGTGACTATCTGACAAACTGCATTGAATGAGAATCTAAACTATTTGGCTCAGGAATTCTGTATCGCCTTCGTATATATCCCGTACATACATAACATGTATAGCTTGGAGGATAGACGGGACAGGGGGGAAATGAAGGGAACTCACACAGTAAAGGAGGAGACTTTATTTAATAGAAGAAAAACTACCACAACAAGAGTACATAGTCTTAAATTAGAGGGACAAAGGTTTAAAAATAATATCCGGAAGTATTACTTTACTGAGAGGGTAGTGGATGCATGGAATAGCCTTCCAGTTGAAGTAGTAGAGGTTAACACAGTGAAGGAGTTTAAGCATTGGGCACACTAGATGGGCTGAACAGTTCTTACCTGCCATCACATTCTATGGTTCTATACCAAATATAGCATAACCTAAAGTATCCATTGCATGCCATGTATTACCACAGAATTTCATAGAGCCTTATAGAAATTCAATGTACTCCACCTTTTACATGACCATTTGTTGCCTACAAACTAAAAAAATGTTTTTTTTTTTTTTTTTTTTCATTTTTAGTTCAAACCGTGCATATTTAATACAATGTTAACAGGCACTTCAGCAGTTTTATTTAAAGCTTGCAGGAGTAATTTGTGCTTGACCTGAAAGTTACAGGATCAATACTCACTTGTGTGTTTTATCCTACCAAGGCTGCAGGAATGAATGGGCACTGTAATGAACATGGTGTATAGGCACCATCTATTAGTATTAATTTTCCCTTGATTATAATAATAATTTGCTATTTTTATAGAGATGTAAAGCACTTTACAAGTATACAAACATAAAGACATAAAAGTTAGGAGTTTCTGAAGGTCAGATGATGGGACTGAATTCCTGATGGAAGAGGTGGGTCTTTAGCTTTTTTAAAAAGGTTGTAAGGATGGTGCCTCTCTGATTGTGCACGGAAAAGAGTTCCAGAAGGTAGGGGCAGCGTGTCTGAATGCCCTGGACAGGGCTGTCATCAGAAATTTTGTGGCCCCTAACAAAGCTCAACGTTTTGGCCCACCCCCGACTCCGCCCACAGGGCTCTTTCTGAGTCCGCCCACAAGGATGCAGGACTGAATGTGGTGTGTGTGTGTGTGTATAGTGGATGTAGAATTAGAATGCATGCAATGGATGCAGAATGAGTGTATAATGAATGCAGTGTGTATATTGGATGCAGATTTTACGTTTGTGTGTATTAGATGCGGTGTGTGTTTGTGTAGTGTGTGTGTGTGTGTGTATAGTGAATACAGAATGTGTTTGGGTAGTGTGTGTTTGTGCAGTGGCTGTAGTGTGTGTGTGTACAGTGAATATAGAGTGTGTGTGTGTGTGTGTGTGTGTTTGTGCAGTGATGTAGTGTGTGTATATTAGATGCAGTGTTTGTGTATAATGAACTGTGTGGTGGATGTAGTGTGAGTATAGTGAATGCAGAATGTGTGTGTAGTGGATGCTGTGTGTATAGTGAGTGCAAACTGTTTGTCAGTGTATTATGAATGCAGTGTGTGTGTCAGTGAAGTGTACGCAGAGTGTGTGTTGTACTAGTGTATGCAGTCTGTGTCAGTGTAGTGTATGCAGTGTGTGCTTGTTGTATTAGTGTATTAGTTTAGGCGGGGGGGGGGGGGGCAGCACACTGCATCTGCACATTCAGCTCCTCTCTCTTCCAATAACTCTCACGAGCGTGGCCTGCGTGACGCTCGGAGCTCTGAAGGCCGCGGGTCTCGCAAGAGTTATTGGAAGAGAGGAGCTGAATGTGCTGGGCCCCTTCTGCAGTAACAGGGAGCCACGGGCCCGCAGCTGTGTGTATATGTATATATGTGTATGTGTATGTGTGTGTATGTATGTATGTATATGTGTGTATATATATATATCTATATATATCTATCGATATTCGCTATGTGTGCAGAGAGGGAATGTGGGGCCGGGGACTGCCAGAGCAGTCCAGGCCCCCCCAGGACCGCTGGGCCCGTGACAACCATCATGGTTGTCACCCCCTGATGGTGGCCCTGGCCCTGGAACCTGAGTCTGTCTTTATTCTTGGCACTGACAAGAGGGATCTGCTGGCTGGCCGAGGTGAACTGGATGGAATGTAGGGAGCTCTTTCAGGTATTGTGGGCCCTGATTGTGAAGGTTAGCAGGCCTATTTTTAAAATATGTTCGCCATTTTATTGGAAGCCAATGCAGGGAGTGGAGAACAGATGTTATGTGGCAGGAGCGAGTTTGATTGGTCAGTAGTCTGGCTGCTGCATTTGGAACAGTCTGAAGGTGATGGAGTTCTTTTTTCTGGGAGGCCCAAGTAAAGTACATTGCAGTAATCTAGCCGAGAGGATACAAATGCATGGATTAATGTTGGCATATCATCCGGTGGAATTACGTGTTGTATCCTGGCTATGTTTTTCAGATGAAAGTAGGCAGATTTTACTACAGAGGAAATCTGCTGTTTAAATGATAGTCCAGAGTCAATCAGCACTCCGAGGTTCCCTACCTTTGATGAACTAAAGAGTTCAGAGCCTCCAAACTCCAGGCCAGTTGGGTAATCATGGGATATTTTTTTTGCCCGGGGTCCCCACACCAAGTAACTCTGTTTTGTCCGGGTTCCCTTTAGCCAGCTAGCATTCATCCATTCTAAGTCTGCTAAGCAACTGTTGATGCGGCATGTTGGGTCTGTGGTATCTGGAGCAAAGGAGAAGTAGAGTTGTGTGTCATCAGCATAACAATGATATCTTAGGGCATTGACCTAAGAGGAATTGGCTTGGAACATATAAGGTGGGCATCACTGAAGCTGTAGAAGAGTAAACCTCTGATTTATTGAGACTGACATTCCTATAAATATCATGCACATACAGCCACTCTCTGTATCCATCTAAACTGTCATTTCTAGGAATCTTTAGATTTAAAGGATGGCCATTTGATATATTTTTTTTCCCCCCTGTAAAGCAAATAGCACTGCACATGCATCACAAGACTGGTAATTGAAGTGAACAAACATGAGGTTATTGTCAGAGAGCAAATCACAGTCAATCTCTCATTATCAACTCTATATTTTTATTTAATGGCTTTGTGGTTTGTTTGCTTTTTGTTTTGTTTTTTGCTCAGGACCTCTCCAACACACTGTATATATTATTTTACTCTCTGAATTTCTGGAACAATGGAAAGGAGAGGGTTTAACATCACCAAGGAATCAACAAATATTAGCCATTCTAAGACCCTTGTAAGAATGATAAATCAGTTGCAGAATTAAAGGGTTACTATAACCCTTTTCACAATCTATTTTTTTTTTTTTTAAACTTTATTATTCCACATTGGGTACTATTGATCTTGTCCACCGCCTTATTTATTTAAATAAACCTATTCACTAGATTAACACTTACTTTAAATGTAACACCGGGTGAGGTCCTTCTTGCATTGTTGCTTTAATCTGCTGTAATCTTGCACCACCCTGTATCCAGTTAAATGTTTCTCATAGAGAAAAACAACAATTAGTATAAATTAACACCACAAAATATAGTGTAGCACTTTCATCTAAATCTTGGTGATTTTGGTTTTGGAATTGCAGGTGAAACTACATTGTATCATTGTTCCTCTGAACTGCAGATCTAAGCTGTACAGTGTTTAGCTAAGCCTTTATAACAGGCCGCTCTATACATTTTGTACGTTTTTTTGTTTGATACATTGAGGTGGTTGTAGATTTTTTTTTTTTTTTTCACCATAATTTTTTTATAATGAAATACCTCACCGGCTAATAAAATGATCCAATCAGATGCTTCTTTATGAGAATCTATATTGGAAACAATAAAAGAGGGCATCAGATTTAATTTTTGCACAGAATTTATATGCAGTAGCCTGGAATAGCGTTCTGGGCTTCCTAAGTCACGTGTGCAGGGGTTGCACATACTGCCTTCTGCCAGCATGACCATTGCTAAAAGCAAAAGAGTTCATAGTGGTTGGAGTAACCCTTTAAACCTCGTTAACTAGAGGCATTATGTGTAACATATATACCTATTTGTGTAGCCAAATACTATATTTGTATTTCTAATTGTCTCATAAAATGCACTCGAGGTTAGGGATTCTTTATGCTAGCATTTTAATATTCTAAGCTAAATGAATGGCTCAACTTTAGTGTGTGCACATGGACAGCTGTGTGACCTTCTACATAATCCTATTGGGCATTTGCTTTGTCTTTCAAGAAAACTGCAGAGTCATACACCGCTCTTGCATAACCCTTTGAGTGATTGCATTCCTCAACTGTAACAACATTTAACCATTTCATGTTTTTTGAAGACTCCTAAAAAGTGGTTGACTTCAATATTGTTGCCTCCCAACCATTGTGATTTCAAAGGAACACTCCCAGCACCATGACTACTACATATTACAGAAGTGCTCTGGCACCCCCCAAGACTATGTAGTCAAACAGCTTTAAAGGACCACTATAGTGCCAGGAAAACATACTCGTTTTCCTGGCACTATAGTGCCCTGAGGGTGCCCCAACCCTTAGGGTTCCCCTCCAGCCAGGCTCTAGGGAGTGGAAGGGGTTAAATTTACCTATTTTTCCAGCGCCGGGCAGGGGACTCTCCTCCTCCTCTCCTCCTCCTTCTCATCGTCATTGGCTGAATGCGCATGTGCGACAAGAGCCACGCGCGCATTCAGCCAGTCCATAGGAAAGCATTCTCAATGCTTTCCTATGGACGCTGGCATCTTCTCAGTGTGAAAATCAGTGAGAAGCGCCTCTAGCGGCTGTCAGTGAGACAGCCACTAGAGGCTGGATTAACCCTATTATAAACACAGCATTAAGCTGAAGTGGTCTGGGTGCCTATAGTGGTCCTTTTAAGAATGGTTTGAAAACATACCTGGGGTCTGCTGGTCACCTGCCACTGCCTGTTTTGCCAATAAACCCATCCTGGTTGTGCAGGGCTGGACTCAGCTCTTGCTTTCGGCCAGTGAGCCGGGCCTACACTGCAGGGCTGAGCTAAGTGGAGTTAGTGGAAGCTTCTGCAAACAGGAGAGGTGGTGATGGGTGGCTTGTTATTTTAGTTGTAAAGGTTTAAGTAATTACTCCAAGAGTGCACAAGGGCACACTTGGCACCATAACCATTGCTGCGAGTTGTAGTGGTTATGGTGCTTGGAGAGTTCTTTTAATTTTTAAAATCAAACTCTCAAAATGGAAACTTGCATTTAGATTTATTATAACCATTGTTTCTATAGAGGCAATAATGGACTTTTAAGGTTAAAGGACCACTCTAGGCACCCAGACCACTTCAGCTTAATGAAGTGGTCTAGGTGCCAGGTCCTTCTAGGGTTAACCCATTTTTTCATAAACATAGCAGTTTCAGAGAAACTGCTATGTTTATGAATGGGTTAAGCCTTCCCCCTAATCCTCTAGTGGCTGTCTCATTGACAGCCACTAGAGGCGCTTGCGTGCTTCTCACTGTGATTTTCACAGTCAGAGCACGCCAGCGTCCATAGGAAAGCATTGAGAATGCTTTCCTATGTGACCGGCTGAATGCGCGTGCAGCCGACGGGGCGGATCGGAGGAGGAGAGGAGGCAGAGAGCTCTCCGCCCAGCGCTGGAAAAAGGTAAGTTTAACCGCTTTTCCCCTTTCCAGAGCCGGGCTGGAGGGGGACCCTGAGGGTGGGGGCACCCTCAGGGCACTATAGTGCCAGGAAAACGAGTATGTTTTCCTGGCACTATAGTGGTCCTTTAATGCATTTGGATTTTAGAAAAATTTCCTCCATATTGATGTGAGCCAGTCATATAGGTGGACAGATTATTTGTTTACAGTACTGGGGTGGTCCAGATTAGACAAAATAGATAATGAAAGTAAACGTATCTCTGTCACAAAAAATAAACTTTATCTAATCTGCTTCTAAATTGCTCCTTGTGTATGAAAATCTCTCTCCCTCTCCTCTAAAAGCAAGGGTCTGTTTCAGTTGGCAATCACTTTCACGCACAGTCCTTAGTAAATCAATCTCACAGAAGTGGAAGCAGCAGACCTCATGGCAGAGGAGAACAAGATGGTTGTGCCCAGATATAGAACAAAAACCCCAAAGATAAATAAAAAGACAGGCAAAGAATGGGGGGGGGGGGGAGAACCAAGAAATTCTAGGAAAGGCAGGGCCTTTTTTGCAATGCTGCTAAGGAAGAGTGCCTAGCAAAAGCCCAAGTTTATGATAACTATTTCGCAATGAACTAGGGAACAGTGCCAGGACAATTAGCAAAATAACTTCTAAAGCAAGCGGTAGTGCTTAGACTGCCCCCATTACATTTCTAAAATTCAACTACAAAATAATCTTACCACCAATTTTACTATTACCTGTCAGTTTCCTCTCTTACTGGTGTATTCAGATTAAAGGACCACTATAGGCACCCAGATCACTTCACCCCAATGAAGTCATCTGGGTGCAGTGGTTCTTTAGTTTTAATCCTGTAGTGTGAAACATTGCAGTTTTGGGGAACATCTACATGGATTAACTATAGTGGATACACCGTAGCATTAGGAAGACATTTTTCGCTGATATGAAGATTTGTTCCAGATTTGCCACTTTTGCCTTGATTTTTCTACTTTGATTTTAAATTGCTCAGATTTGGAATTTTGTGAATGACCCATGTAGTCTGCTTTCAGATGAGTACACCTAAAATGAACATTTTAACCAGGGATGGAGGAACACAACTGACATTTTCTCTGCATTACTTATTTAAAACATCTCAATGGAAATACTTGGCAAATATAAGAGCTTTTCTGACACACAATTCAGATTTTCTTGTTTTTAATTCAACAGAATGTCTAAGAAGATTCAGGGTGGCTCTGTGGTGGAGATGCAAGGAGACGAGATGACTCGAGTCATCTGGGACCTCATTAAGGATAAGCTAATTTTGCCCTACGTAGAGCTGGATTTACATAGGTAAGTTGTTCCTTCATTAAAGGAAATCACTTTTATTTGCTTGTATTTGGCAATATTCTGACTCTGGTAATTGTCCAGTTAAGAGAGAGAAAAATATGACATATTTATTGGTTCTGCAAACTTTTATCATGTATCATTCATATAGACTGTAAGCTCGTTTGAGCAATGCCCTCTTCAACCTATTGTTCCTGCAAGTTTTTGTAATTGTCTCATTTGTTGTTAAATCTCCCCCTTTGATAATATTTTAAAGCGCTACGGAAAATGCTGGCGCTATATAAATACCAGTAATAATTCCCAAAGCATAGTCCCCATCCCATTTTAGTTTCTGAATGTTCTGTATCCTTCAAAAGTTAATACATGTAAGAACACACGTAAAGTGTACTTAAGCTTACTAGTAGGGCAAATGTTTAATCTGTGAGATCACACACTTTCTTATTAACATAAACACAATGGTGATTTTAAATTGTGATGTTGTTCAGAAGGGATTACCCTTTACTCCATCTAACCTGTTCCCTTATCATGCTTACCAGACTTTGAGCAGAACTAGCTTTTCAGATAAATCACATTAGCTCCTTTACTGCAGGGACTGACGTATCCTTGGATATGGAGGAAAGGTCACACATTGTAAAGACTGCCAGTTCCTACAAGCTTGGAAAACATGCAAGCACACAGACCGTATAATCACTGGAAGCTATGTATTCTTGCAGTCTTTTATTTATTTATTTATTTTTCCCCACCATTGCCTTTAATGAATTATTTCAGAGTTTACTCCATCTAGATTTTTCTGTAGAATTAGATCACCATTTGTCCTACAGAGAAATATACATCACATAACAAAAGTACAAGGGGCCATGCATTATTTTATCATTATTATTTTTTATTTATGGCATTTGTGAATAATTTTTATTGCCTAGGGGCTATCGTATGTTTAGCAAATTACATAACAATGATTTCTAAAAAGAAAAGTATTGTGGATCTTGCAATATGAACCTAGTCGATAAACCTGATTGTAACGTGAATCCGTCAAACCTGAGTTACAAGGGTGAACATCAATCCTGCTACAGTGTCAATTAAACTGTTAAGCAAGTCTTTTTGCTAACTTGCAAGCTGAGGTCACTAGGCCTTTTTAAAGTTTTGTAATGGTATAGATCTGATTAATTTGTATAGATTTATTTTTACAGTTATGGAAAACCATTTTAAGTTATGCAAAGGTTCATACGGGTATTTATTGTTCAGGATGTGCTTGTTTTCGACTTGACATTTATTTATTTTAAGTATTCACATATATTTAGCCCCATGGAGTTTGCATAATTGTTATTTCTCACAATTCTTCAAATGATTACTCCAAGCATCATGAACACATTAGTGTTTTCAAATGGTGGTGATGCCTGGAGTCTGTTTGTGTATATTTTCGGTTTAAAACACTACACATAAAGAGATATTCAGGTAAGCTGCTAGAGGTGTAATTCCACCTCCGGCAACGTCATCAGGACTTCATTCACCCACTTAAAACAAGGCTTCGATTAAGATGCCATCCTGGGACCCAGCTAAGAAGGCAATCAGTTGCAAAACTGTTTATTACATTGCCTAGATACTCCCAGTATCCTTAGCACTACATCGGTTATTGCTGCTTCATGCTGTAAATCCCAAGAATGTCAAAATAATTATGTACAACTTCCCAGTCACTCTTCTTTTATTTTTTCATTTAAATATATAATATATACATATGATATAACTTGGTTGAGTCTTAAACTTGGTGAAAAAAACATTTCCCACTATTTTATTATTGACATACAAACATTGGCTTCATAGATCATTTGGAATTGTTCTGAAAAGTGTATTATAAGATATTCCACTTATTGACTTACATACTGAATTATTTCTATAAAGCTATGATTTGGGAATTGAAAACCGTGATGCCACCAATGATAAGGTCACAGTGGAAGCGGCAGAGGCTATCAAGAAGTATAATGTTGGCATCAAGTGTGCCACTATTACTCCGGATGAGAATAGAGTGGAGGAATTCAACTTGAAAGAGATGTGGAAATCTCCAAATGGAACCATCAGAAATATCCTTGGAGGCACAGTGTTCAGAGAGGCTATCATATGCAAGAACATTCCTAGACTTGTTTCCGGATGGGTGAAGCCCATCATCATTGGACGTCATGCCTATGGTGACCAGGTAAGATGCTGCATCTCTTCAGACAGTACTCCTACAGCTATAGTAAAGAAATTGTGAGCAATTTACTGGATCAGATTGTGAACATTCCTGTTTATTTGTGCCAGTAGTACAACCATGAACTATAATAAATATTTTATTTACGGTTACTATATTATTATTATTTATATAACAAATTCTGCAGTGCTTTCGGTATATTGTATCGCGTTCAATAGTCCACATGCTGCTACATTCCTTCTAACAGCTTATCATGATTTGTTTTGAGGCTTCATAGCCAGTTTCTGAGTCTTCTACACCGCTTTTCAGTTTAACCCTTAGTTAGCCACAGAGTTTCTCACATATTTGTATTGCAATTAAACTCTGTCTAGTTGAATTTTACTAATCTTACATTATCACATCCTGACAGATCAAGAAATTAATTTATCAGTGTTATACTGAGTCTACTGAATCATTGTTTTATTTAACTCTATACTGCTCTGCCAGATTTGATAAATGCAGCACCATCAAAATCTGAGCAGATCAACAATTAAATTTACTTGTACATTAAGGCTCAACAGCTAAAAACTAAGTTGGATTATCTATACTAAGGCCCAACAACGTGATATTAAGTTTTATCCAGGACTGGTGCAAGGATTTTTGCCGCCCTAGGCAAACAAAAATTTGCACCCATCCATATGTTGTGCCCACCATGTGACATCACAATGCCCCACCCATATGATCTGCCATATGAGCCAATGCCAGTGCTGCACACAGTGTCTTTTCTCTGAAAAAGCAGTGTGTTTACATTAAAAAGCCTTCAGGCATAGGCTATCGACACCAGAACCACTACATTAAGCTGTAGTAGTTCTGGTGACTATAGTGTCCCTTTAATGTGAGGTAAATTTGAGATTGGTGCCACTAATAATATAATGGATTGCCTGCTTACCACAAGATGAGAACAAGATGATGATGGGCTCAGGCTGCAGTCTGGCTCCACTGCTCTAATGTAGAACAGGCTCTCTGGAGGCTGTTTGTATCAGTGCTCACAAAAATCAACAAATAGGAAGCAGCTCCATGGTTTTTTGGGCCCCTTACACAGCTCAAGGTCTGGGCCCCCAGGGGCTGACAGTGAGTATGCCTACAAGGCTTGCCCATAAGTCCACCTACATGGCCCACACATGACTTCACTCACAGGGAGTGGAGTGTATGTGTGTAGGGGATATGTTATGTGTTGTTGTAGAGGATGTAGTGTGTGTGTGTGTTATGGAATGTAGTGTATAGGAATACCAGTTTGTGTATGGGATGTAGTGTTTGTGTGTAAGTGATAGAAAGCAGTGTGTGTAAGGGATGCCTTGTGTAAATCTGTTTTTGTATGTGTAAGGGGTACATTGAGTGTGTGTAAGATGCATTGTGTGTGTGTGTGGGATGAATTATGTATGTGATGGATGCATTATGTGTAAGGGTGAGTTTGTGTCTTACAAGCCCCTTGTGTGTTTCTTATTTCGCTCTTCTCTTTGTATGTGTCTAACTCCCCCCAGCCCCTTTGCGTTTTTTACTCTTACCAGCTCCTTTGTGTGTCTTTTACCCACAGGCCTCTCTGTGTGTCTTTCCCCTCCCAACCCCAGGTGCCCCTTTGTGTCTCCCTCATGAGCCCCTTTGTGTTTCTCTTTCACCCCTTCCTCAGTGTCTCTGTATCTTACAACCCCCCCCGTCCCTTAATGATCTTTCACTTCCCCATCCATTAGAGGTCTCCCATCCTGTCCCTGAGAACTATCCCATCCCCTCCTGTCCCTTAGTGTTCTCCCATCCTTTCCTGTCCCTTAGTGAACTCCCATCCATTAGTGATATATTTTGCCCCCCATTCATAGATGCTAATGAGGGTATAGGCTATCAGAGCCCAGGAGATCCCTGTTTTTGCCATACTGCTCCAAAATGGTTTGAAAAAAAAATGGCTGATGGCGTCCATAGATTTATAGCACCATAACCACTACATTGACCTGTAGTGTATATTGTGCTTTGAGTGATGTGGTTACTGCTTAATTGTGTAAAATGATTAACATGTTTGTTGCTCTTTGAAAATCTAATTTAAGGAGTAATCTCTGTACACATTTGGTTGACTGATTGTAGACCATGAAAATGCAAAGGTTTGCATAAGTCAAACTAACCAGTTTGTAAAACATAAATCAATTAACAGGCTGAACATTAACCATTCTCATAAAAGACCATGTTTTTCAATTTGGTTTCCACAAGTAAAGATTTTTTTTTTTAGTCATTGTTAGTAACTATGAGTGTGAGCCTAGAATTGGTGTAAAAAAACAAGCCACCCCTCCCCTCCCCCCCACACACACACACAACTCTTTATTATTTGTGTGCTTATGGGGTTCGGAGTGTCACTTTAATTACTATATGTTTATATTATGTATTCAAATGTATGAGTATATGTATGTGTGTGTGTGTGTGTGTATATATATGTATATATATCTCTATCCTCAATCTTACTGGAGTATTTGTATTTTTGTTGTAGATTTATATAAAACATATAACACAGCCAGCTCGCTTGTAGCTCCTAAAGTCTAGAGAAGCAAATCAACATATTAAACTAAAATTGTCATTACATGGAGCGGTCTTGTGTTTTTCATTTTTACAGTACAGAGCAACAGATTTTGTGGTTCCTGGGCCAGGCACTGTAGAAATCTCATTCACACCTAAAGATGGAGGGGAACCTATTAAATATGTGGTCAATAAATTTGAAGGTAAGTTTCCTTTAAAGTTTATTTTTTTTTTCTTCTTCTTCCTTTCCCAATCTTTTATTTTCTTAAAGACATGCCAGGCTGGAACCGATGCCATTTGTGTTCCATTTTGGTTGTTGACATTTATAAAATATCTAAAAGTAAGGTTAACCACCTTTTGAATGTCATTTGTTTAATGCAAATACACACAGGATTTGCTGTTTCTGCAAATTCATTAATTTCAATGTGGCTGCCATAACATCTCAAGTTGCTTAACGTACAGAAGCCATAATAATGTTAGATATTGCTATATTCATAGAGCAGCACATGCACATCTATACTTGTCAAGAAGTTGCTACTGATTTATGAAAAAGATGTGCAAGACAATGTTAATAGGGGGTTCACTTTATTTGTGAGAGTCCTCATTCATTTATACGCAAATGAGAAGCAGCCAAGGAGACTGTACTTATATGTGTAAGTGATAGATAATATAGCCTATATATATAGCTACCCGAAGCTGATCTTTTAAATTTAGGCCCCACTTTATTTTGTTGTGCTACTGTTCATGTGCTCAAGCCTTTCCAGTAATGCAGGTTTTGCAGCTTTTATAATGACCGTACACATAGATATTATAAGTCAAACATACACAGCAAAATTTGCACCTCAACAAAGTATGCCCTTGCTTTTAATTTTTTTAAATTTTTTATAAGGTTTTAAAATGACTTGATATTTTAAAACAAAAACAATATTTTTATTTATTTATGGATATTATTTTTTTTTATATAATGAGATATATATATATATATATATATATATATATATATAGAGAGAGAGAGAGATAGATAGATATATAGATATATATATATATATTTTGAATAAAAAAATAATTATCCTACGATATTGAATAATTTGAAAAGCACGCCCAAAAAAAATTAAATTCAGACCTATGTTCCTTACATTTGTTCTTAGTTGAACAGAAAATAATATATGGCATAGAAAACTGTTAAAGGGGTTACTCCAAGCATCATAAACCTTACAGTTTGCAGTAGTGGTTCTGATGTCTGGTACCATGGCCGTGATCCCCGGTTATGAGGCAAACCATTTATCAATGTTTTACTCCTTAACTAGGTCCCCACCGGGCTCTAATGCTCCCTGGTGGTCCAGTGGCAGGCTTCCGGTTTCTGCAGATTCTAGTTCATAGCTGGCTGATTACGCTGCCAGAATTGGACTTACACTTCCATCAGCTAAACAGTTAAACTCTTGAGAGCCCCCTCATCCAACAATCTCAGCCTAACCCAATTCAACTCAGAAGGAACCTGAATTCTATTGACCTCCAGCAGCTCTCAGATGGTGTCCAGTCTTAATTTTTGTCCATCCCTACCTTATGTCCCTCACTGGCTATCTCCTTATACAATATTATCTTCACTACTGCCCTGGATGCTGTAGCCATTCGCCAAACATACACCTCAAAGAGGACATTCCTCCAACCATGGCACACTTAAGTCAACACGCTACCGGATGCTTCCTTTCTGCTGAACGCTACTGGAGGAAGTCTTGCACCTTGTCAGACTTTCTCCATTATAAATTAATCTTGCATTCGTACAGCACAGCCCTCACTCTTGCTAAACAGTTATACTGTTCCTTCTTAATATTTTATGCTCCCGCACAGATTATAGCTTTGCATGCTACTTCACTGACTAAATTGAACCGCTATTGAAAGAATTTTCATTTGCTTCTCTCCCTCTCAACCTCACTTGGATAGGGCCTTTTCTACCCTTCAGAGCTTCTCCCCAGCTACAGAACAAGAAGTGACTGCACTGCTCCTTTCCTCATGATCCTGTCCCATCTCACCTTATCAAATCTCTCTCCCCTTTTTATTTATTTCTCGCATTTATAAAGCGCCAACAGCGCTGTACAATTGGGGGAAAAAGACAAAACACAATAAGAACAGACCAGTACAAAAGGTAGAGCTTACAATCTAATGGTCTTATTCCTTCCTTAACACACATCTTCAACTGCTCTTTCTTCTGGCATTGCCTTTGCTCTCCTTAAACATGATACTGTTTTACCAATCCTAAAAAAGCCATCTCTTGACCCAGCTTCCAACTATTGTCCCATATCCCTACTTCCTTTTTGCTCAAAGCTTCTAGAATGGCTTGTTTGACCTCCACTCTGAGATCTTTCTAATTAAAATTACAAATTATCTAATCGTGGCTAAATCCAAACTCTATACTAATTCTTCTTGACCTCTGCTGCCTTTAAAATGGTTGATCACTTCCTCCTTCTCCAAGCTCCTCAATCCCTCTGTCTCTGTGACATTGTCCTCTCATGGTTCTCCTCTTATCTCTCCCAATCTTCAATCAGTGTCTCCTTTCCTAATATTTCCTCCCCTCATCCTGCCTTGGTTAGAGTCCCCCTGTCTTTTTTGGTCAACTTCTGTTTTCTCTATATACCACCTCTCTTGGCAAACTTTTTTTAATTAGTTTTGATTCCAGTACTACCTGTACGCTGATGACACGCCACTTGCCTTTCTTCCATCTCTGCCTGGATGTCCTTCAGCTTTCTGAAACTCCATCTCTTTAAAACTGAGCTTCTTTATTTCCTCCTCATAACACTGATCCTCCTTTTTTGCTCTCCCTGCAAGTTAATGGTACCTGCATCAGCTGGTCCTTGCAAGCTCACTGTCTTGGTGTTCTCTTTGATCTGGCCTCACCATTGCGCTTCATGTCCAGTCTGTTGCCAATACCGGTCGATTCCACCTTAAAAACATTGCTTGTGTCTAGTAATTTCTCACATTGATTACTGTAATTCTCTCCTTACTAGGCTCCCCAGAAGCCATACTGCCTTGCTGCAGTCTGCAATGAATGCTGCTGCCAAGCTCATCTTTCTCTCCAGTTGCTCCTCTCACACCTCACCCGTCTGTTAGTCCTTACATTGGTTTCCTGTAGCCTATAACTGTCAGTTCAAAATTCTAGCCCTTACCCATAAAGCTCTTAACTCTAACCCCCATTATATATATTTTTAACTAGTTCGTATGTAAGCCCCTTCTGCAGTCCACGGCTTGCACATTTACAGCTAACTCCCGCTTGCAGGACTTCTCGCGTGTTACTCCTTTCCTTTGGAACAGCCTGCCTACCTACATCAGTGTCTCCCTGTGTCTTTTTAATCATTTAGGAAGTCCCTCAAAGCCATTTTTTTTTTGCTTTCAAAGCTTATAGCCTCCCAGCGTAACCTCCATCTCACAAACCTGTCTCTTGCTCCCTCCTAAAGGCTACACCTAACTATCACCTCCAGTTCTGCTTTATTCCCACTTTGTTGTTTGGGTGCTACCCCCAATGCACTTCCTATTGTAATCTTGTTTGAGCAGGGTCCTCATCAACCTGTTGATCCTGTAACATTTTGTAATGGTGTCATTCATTGTTAAATTTCCCCCTTTTTCTAATATTGTAAAGCACTGCAAAATGAGTTGGCTCTATATAAATGCCAATAATAATAAAAAATGTGTGTATGTATTTATAATATTATCAGTGTCCTGACTGGATGCCATTTAAGTAGTGTGGTTGTCCTCTGTCTTGATACTGAAGTCTGTTCCTTCGTATATATTTCAGACTGTGGAGGTGTTGCTCTTGGAATGTTCAACACCGATCAATCGATCAGAGACTTTGCTCATAGCTCCTTCCAGATGGCTTTGGCTAAGAGCTGGCCTCTTTATATGAGCACTAAGAACACCATTCTCAAGAGATATGATGGACGCTTCAAGGATATTTTCCAGGAAATCTATGAAAGGTATGCAGATTGTATTATTGCCAGCTGCATTTTTACCTGGATACAGGAGGATGGAGGGTGGATGGATGACCCTTGTTTCTCATCTTTACTCTAGTCCTTGATTATGACTTGATCTTATCACAGCATGAATGTCTTCGTGTATTCTAGTGTCAATTGGAAACCCCTCTTTAATAGACTAATAGATGTTTTATACTTGTTAAACCATATTGATTTAAGACACAGTAGCTATCCAGTCCTATTTCACAATACTGTTTGAAGTGGTAAAGTGATGCTGTTCCGCTGTATTTAGTAAAATTTCTTCCTGCGTACAGTCCAGATTAAGTTCTAGTTTCAAAACTTGATGGTGAAATGGCAGTAAATTCCAAATAGTTGTACATAGTTTACTGCTGCAGGAAGTACTAATTGGTATTGAAAAAAACCTAGTTTATTTCTTATCTTACAAATTAATTTCCACCCGATTGTGAGAGCCTGCATGTCGTGCATATGGGATAGAGTTCCTACAAAATGAAAGAGGGAAAACACCCATAATGCAATTCATCAGCACTCTACTCTCTTTCTATCCCCTCATTTAAAATTTACAGTACTACATATAGTCTGGCAAAAGAGGTGGAAAAAAAAAAGCAGGCAGGGCAGTTGCAGCTCCAGCCAATGCACTGCCAGATGGGGCCTTGTGGGTTCTCTCCACCTACAAGGAAATCAATTTACCATAATTTGTCCTATTATATTTTCCTCATTTGAATGGTGCTATATGGGATCTTCTACCCAAACAGTGGAATATGAGGCCACCTCAAAACATAGGATTGAGAATAATGGCGAGTAAAGAGGAACAACCTTTTTTTTCTTCGTTTTGAACAGGGAATACAAGTCTGCCTTTGAAGATAAAAAGATCTGGTATGAGCACAGGCTCATTGATGACATGGTAGCCCAGGCTATGAAATCTGAGGGAGGCTTTATCTGGGCATGTAAAAACTACGACGGTGATGTACAGTCGGACTCTGTTGCACAAGGTGAGAATCTGCTGCGTGGGTTACAGAGAAAAATAAAAGGTGTATTTTTTAAAAAATTATTTTTTATTAGAATACAAACTTGTAATGACTTGGTGCCCACAATTAGTTTATTATTTTATATTGACGCTCTCAATATTATTTTTTACTATATATCGCTTTATTTACAAAAGCATCACTATATAAGAATCACCATTTTGAAATTAGTTTTGTTTTTAAATTGTGGGAGGATCATGTTGGTACACATAAACATCCAATACCCCTGCATAACATGTGCTTATTTTTATGTCTGTTTAAAGCTGGTTAATTATAAGGGCCTATAAGGATTTATAAGGGTTAGTATTTTGAATTGGCTCTTTTAAAATAACCTGTCTTGCCCATAATAGACTTATTACCGGTATATAGAAACCATTAAATGTGTTTTTTAATAAAAATAAAAGTGTGTGTGTGTGTGTGTATGTATGTGTGTATATATGTATACACACAAGCCTCAGTTTACATATTTTCTGATTTACATGAAAATCCATTGAAAAGAATGCCTCGGCTTACAATTTGTTTTTGCAGTACAAAGCAAGTTTCCCCAGGATGCACTGCGCCTGGGAGGTTTATAGCACCGCCCCCATGCATGCTGGAGTCTGTGGGTAGTGTGTCAGACCCTCTGATTTTTATACTTTTAAAAATTCTATTTGTATTTAGAAAAAATAAAATAGAAATAGAGTTTGTATAAAAATCAGGGATAGAGGGTCTGTCACAGGTAGCACGTGGCGTCGAGTGTGGAGGTGTTGGAGTGACTTTTGCATCAAATTTTGGAGCCATTCTGGAAACTTTTTGCAGTGGTTTGGGGACTTTTTGGTGCATTTCTCAAGCAGTGGAAAGGTAGGGAGCTTAGCTTCGTCGTTTGCATGCCTTTTACTGTGTGTTCTGCATTGTGGGTTGGTTTCCATGCCAGCTTATTTTGACTTTTGACCTCCAGAACGGATTAATTGGTTTTCAGTGCATTCCTATGAGAAACTGTGTTTCGGTTAACAAATTTTTCGCAATAAGAAATGTCCAGGAGAACGCATTGAATTTGTAAACTGAGGTACCACTCTGTGTGTGTATTTTTTTATATATATAATTTTTAAAAAAAATTTTTGGGCAGTGCAGAGTTAGATATACAGGCTTGCATGGACATTGTAAAAGTTCAGCTGCAGTATAAAGCACTGTGATATTACATACATTATCCAGAAACAAAAATTTCACTTTTTTGTATATAGAAATGACATAGCAGAGCAGTGTGTGGCAAACGATAAGTCAAACAATCGAATAAGAACTATGCTAGTGACAACACAATAACAGCTTGTGAAGGAGTGCCTACCAAGAAACTTTTTCTTAAGGGTTTAGTCAGGCTTGGTAACTGTCGGCTACCAAAAACAAAATAAAATAAAAATTGAACCACTGGTCTCGGTTGTCTGGAGCACTACAATACCATACCATCCAGAGCGGGAAACTTATAAGTGTACCAAACGTAATAATGTAATAGCTCTATTCTAAGCATGTACATACGAAGCAAAGTTAATTAGGCGTGTAATGGTCATGTGGGGAAATTACGATAAAGTAATCCGCCGTTTGGAGTGTCCCAACATTCAGCCTATTACAGATGGTGAGAAATGTGAGTCCTGCGTGCGAAGGATTTTATAAGCTGCGATTCCCTGATAGCGACGTGGGGCGTCACTCCAGGCGGGTTTACAGGCCCGCATCTTTGAGCCACGGACTTGGGAGTTTCTAGAGTCCAAGCCCTTCCCGAAAGGGGATAAACATGAGGCCTTGGTGGTACGTTGCCGCTAATAGTGGTAGGTCCTCCGTCTGTGTGGACAATGCTGTTGGTCTTCGGCCCAGGCAGGCCAGTGATAGAAGGTGCATGCAAATGGGGTCTGTTAATGGTGAAAGGAGGCCCACTCACCGCCCAGTCTTCGCCTTCTGTATCCTCCTCCTGAGATTGAGGCAGTATGGCTGCTTGGCGTGCCTCCAAAGGGGCCCAGAATTGGTCAAAGATTGTATCCAACTGCCACATAGTTTGCTTGACAGGATCAAAACGATCTGTGTTGTGCTGCTGAGTGTGGACACTCTGCTGGATAACCTGAGCCGCCATCTTGTGTGTTTAAGCTATTATTGTAGCTTGGCAGGTTTATAAGCATACATCCACACTGGTGCACACAACAAGCTAGTGGAGACCAGGATAACCCCCACCGGTCCAGAGGCTTTAAGGTAAGTCTGAGAAGGTGCAGTATCACACGGATCGGGGGATCGGCGGCCTTACCCGTCTGGCGATTTTGCTAGGCCCAGCTGCAAATCTCCGTCCAATACACTGTGCACATTCAGGCCGACATCTGCAGTAACCCGACTGGCTTCAGGAACAGGTAAGTCGTAAATAGTATTGATATGGCTGGTAGTCGATTATGTGGCTGAATATGAAAATCTGACTGAGCTTGCAGGAGGCACAACCATTTGCCATGGAGCTCAGACACCACCCCCTATTATATATATTTTTTATTTTACAGGATACGGCTCTCTAGGCATGATGACCAGTGTGTTAATTTGCCCTGATGGGAAAACTGTAGAGGCTGAAGCTGCCCATGGTACTGTAACTCGTCACTACAGGATGCATCAGAAAGGACAGGAAACCTCCACTAATCCCATTGGTAAGTAGACACATAAAATATTCTACTAACTTGGAGTCTTGAATATTACAAATCGTTATAACCCAAATTTATTTCTTCATTTTTACCAGCTTCCATTTTTGCATGGACTCGAGGATTAGACCACAGAGCAAAGCTGGACAACAACCCTGAACTTAAGAACTTTGCTATAGCCTTAGAGGAGGTCTGTGTGGAGACCATTGAGGCTGGATTTATGACCAAGGACCTTGCAGCTTGCATTAAAAGCTTACCAAAGTAAGTTACTGCAGTTATCCATTGTAGGTGTAGGGGCTCCATTGGTAAACCCTTTCCGAATGACAAAGCATCACGGGAGTAGTAGGTGTAGGGATGCCTTTTGGTAAACCCTTTACGAGTGGCAAAACATCACCGGAGCTGTACACTGCTGTCACCCAAGATTTACTAATGTAAATTGACTTAATAATACATGAATACTATCTGGACCTTACACTTATTATAAAGTATAGTACCTTCCCATTTCAGTACCCCTGCATGATACCCTCTCCTTTTATCTACATAAAACAACCTTCATAAACATTTCAATCCTCACACCATTCCAGTGCTACTAATCCTATGCTTTTTTTTATACTGCCATCCCCCCTTAAGCTCCTGCAATGCATAACTGTCACAGACAAACTGTGATTAATAGAAATACACTGCTAAGTATTACTTAAAGGACCAGTATAGGTACCCAGACCACTTCAGCTCAATGAAGTGGTGTGGGTGCCAGGTCCATCTAGGGTTAACGCTGCCTGCTGTAAACATAGCAGTTTCAGAGAAACTGCTATGTTTACAAATGGGTTAATCCAGCCCTCTGGTGGCTGTCTCATTGACAGCCGCTAGATGCGCTTCATCGCGTCTCACTGTGATTTTCACGGTGAGAAGACGCCAGCGTCCATAGGAAAGCATTGAGAATGCTTTCCTATGGACTGGCTGAATGCATGCGCGGCTCTTGCCGTGCATGCGCATTCAGCCGATGACGTCAGAAAAGGGAGGAGAGTCCCAGCGCCGAGGGAGGAGAGTCCCAGCGCAGCGGGAGTGGGACCCTGAGGGTGGGGGCACCCTCAGGGCACTATAGTGCCAGGAAAACGAGTATGTTTTCCTGGCACTATAGTGGTCCTTTAAAAGATTATTGCAATATAAAATCTTGCAGGTTCATTTTTATTTAACTGAAATTGTATTTTATAAAGAAAATGAATACAGTTTTGATGAAAATGATTTCACGTTTTTGTTTCTCTTTATAGTGTACAAAGATCGGATTACTTGAACACATTTGAATTCCTGGACAAACTGGCAGACAATTTGAAGCTGAAACTTGCTGCTCAACCCAAGCTGTAAACAAAGTGTTTTTAGAAGAAGAAAAAAATACTCAGGTTTTCTGCTATTACTTTTGGTTTACAGAGTCCAAACGGACATTTTATTTCCATGTCATGATACAATGCACTAGTTCTGCTTTGTATTTAGTTATTTTTTTAATTTTTGGTTTTATCCAACCTTCATCTTGATTTACATGCCTAGCAACTGTAAAATGAGAAGCTGGTCAGTAATCACTGTGAATTTCTTCTGACTGCATTAGTATGGATACTAATTTAGAAATGCAGTCTCCCATGCAACATAATAGACATGTTAGAATGCACACAGGCATTCATTTGAGTAGAATTTAAAAAAACATGAACACTAATGTTATCATCCCAAAAATATTTTGCACTAATCATGCATTTATTTTTTTTGAGAACAGTGATTATACGGGCCTATGTTTGCTACGTGCGCTCTCCCTAGAGTGTGCCATGGTTGATTATTATGGTGCTTTTAGATGAGATGTCCCTGGATGTGAATGTGTTACATGCATTCACTTTTTATACACATATACCATATCATGTTCTTCTAACAGCAGTTTTAACTGAAGTACTGGCATAGAGCATTAGAAAAGATGCAATTAATGTCTAATGAACTGGTCTAAAAATGTTTACCAAATGTTGCATAACTTGAGGGGGATCATCTAGAAAACTTAAAGTATTCTAAAATAACACAATTGTCATTGTGTCTTGGCCCAATAGATTTTAAATAAAGATTCTGTTCTCGTAGGAACACAGGCATTAATATGATCTTCTTTCATTGCATCACATGCCTACAAGCAAGAGTTAACCTGGTCTGACACAAATGTGCAGAACAATGTGATTATTAAAAATAATAAGTAGAGAAGGCGGGACAGTACCTCTACACCAGGCCATACAAGCCTACCACTCCATAATGTCTTCAGCTTCAAAAACTCTGTCACTTAAGACACCACCATTCTGACTTTTGTTCGGTCCATCTGCAAGGATCCTGTAATGTACTTTTACTGAGACACTATAACACACAGACAGTATGGCTATATTTCAAAACAAGTGTCTTATGGGTTGAGCTTTGAGATCTGTCCTTGATCTTGAATGGAACGCACAGAAACAATGGTCTGTAATGCTACTGTGATCTGCAGATTAGACTCTTTGTCTCTTCAAAACAAACAATAATTGTTTAAAACTGTACTAGTCATAACAAATTGTCTGTTTTTACAGAAATCGGTTATATTTTTAATAAATCATAATTTCATGATGAATCTGTGTGTTTGTTGGGGTGTCCAAACAAAAAGGGGAGGGGGGGGGAAGGGAGGGGGCAGGAGTGTCTAGACAGTGTTTCCTTCTAGGGTTAAACGTTCGTTTTATTGGCAGACATAGCATGAGGTAAGTTTGCTGGGTAGCTGGTGATTGGCTGAAGCAATCACTGACTACTTATTGAGAAATGTATCACTATCAAATTTAGGAATAATTTACAGTCCTCCAAAGAAAACATATGGGAAATGCTACCTGGTGTAGAACACAAAGTAACCCTGTAATGCTTAACTCTTACTAGTAAAATACATGGTCAGTGAAGAATAATAAAAAAAAAAGGCATTACTGATCTGTCTGTAGCATTGCCAACTAGCCCCTCCTATATTATTATTATTATTATTATTATTATATACACGTTCACAAATATAAAGGGAGTCAGCAAAAGGGAGATAGCAGGCAAGTATCCTAAGTAAACATTATATACCAGTAGCAGTTAAAGTAACCAACATTTAGTTTCCAAGATCGACAGTGATAAGGGATACAAAATAATGGCTCATCTGTATACCCTTAAGTGGTATTGAAAAGGCAAACTGTAAATGTACAAAAAGACTACTGCATATAAAATGAAAACCAAACTAACATGTAGAGTAAAGAGACTCAGCCTCCATGAGGCCAATAGAAAAGTATAGGATAAGGTGGAGATATGCAAAGATCTCTCTCTCCATTTAAATCTGACTAGACCGAGAAAATTAAGTTCTAAACAAATACATTTAAAAGTGCATAGTGGTGCAAATAAAGTGCACAGTGATTTAATTAATGTGCAAAAAAGATAACCTGCCCGACACGCATTTCTGTGCAACGAAGTGTGCACCTTCGCCAGAGGTAAGTTCCAACTGAAAGGATCTCCAATATATAGGGTTGGGTCCACAAAACCATTACGTTAGACCTTCTAAACCAGATTTGTATTTTTCAAGGATAACCAATTCTCGATGAGCTCTCAACTAGCTCCCATTGATTATTGGTGCCTCACCTGTAGTGGCTGGTAAACTAAACATTCAAAATTCTTAATTGAGCAAAATGTCAAAATTTAAAGTGAAAGATCATAGATCTACGAATGAAAGGGCATTTTGATGTCCAGTATATGGAGACTATCTTGTAGAGCGTATTGGAAAAGATAATTATTAATTAATTAGATTAAGAAAAAAGGGGAAAATTTGCCAATGTATAAATCAATATTTTAAAAATTATTTGTGGAGATAACATAGATCTTATTATCACAAATTCAAGATATGCCAAGTCAAATAAATAAAAAAAAAATAGACCATACTAATCTGTACTGTTAAAGGACCACTCTAGGCACCCAGACCACTTCAGCTTAATGAAGTGGTCTGGGTGCCAGGTCCTTCTAGGGTTAACCCATTTTTTCATAATTATAGCAGTTTCAGAGAAACTGCTATAATTATGAATAGGTTAAGCCTTCCCCCTAATCCTCTAGTGGCTGTCTCATTGACAGCCACTAGAGGCGCTTGCGTGCTTCTCACTGTGAAAATCACAGTGAGAGCACGCCAGCGTCCATAGGAAAGCATTGTAAATGCTTTCCTATAAGACCGGCTGAATGCGCGCGCAGCTCTTGCCGCGCGTGCGCATTCAGCCGGCGGGGCGTAACGGAGGCGGAGAGGAGAGCTCTCCGCCCAGCGCTGGAAAAAGGTAAGTTATTACCCCTTTCCCCCTTCCAGAGCCGGGCGGGAGGGGGACCCTGAGGGTGGGGGCACCCTCAGGGCACTATAGTGCCAGGAAAACGAGTGTTTTCCTGGCACTATAGTGGTCCTTTAATTCGAGATTGTCTAAAAGTGAATGTTTCTACATTGGTGTGCTACAACTAAGCAAGCGTAACAGAGTTTACAGAATGTATATACAGATAAACAATCATATATTTACAAAGTCGTTATAGTCCTTAGACAAGGTAACATAGCAGAGAAAATTAGATATTACTGAATAAATTGGGTATATGAGAAACCTTCAGTTAGACCATTCGGTGATAGCGTTTTAAGTCTGTAAATCCAGTACCTCTCCCTTTGGTGTAGAATCTTATCTAGATCCCCTTTCCTGGGGCCCATTTTACTGGATTCACATGTTCCAAAATGCTCATCTTAAATAGGTGCCTAAAATCAGCATACAAATCATGGATCAGCAAAACCTTCTCAAGGAAGAAAATATGAGGGAGGTAAATGATACGACACAGTGTATTGGTACTTTTGACGCTAGCTGGGACATAGTGAAGAATATTATCAAGAGATTTTGTCCCCTTCTTCACCAAGACCCTCATTTGCGTCAGATCATAACTCCTCAAGTGTCCCTAACGGCCACATGTGGTAAAAACCTTAGACATCCTTGAACGTGGCCATCTACATGCCACAAATAAATCTTCGAATTGGCCAAAATCTCTGGTGACTTCTACCCATAAGTGTGGACGTTGTAAAGTATGCAAATATATTGCAAAAAATTCTAAACAATTTATCAACTCTGATCTAAGTGAAACCTTTTCAACTTCCTTATTTTTTTTAACTGTTCAACCAGTGGAATTGTCTATCTCCTCACTTGTAGTTGTTGTAGTAAATATGTTGGTAAGACCTTCTGACCTTTTAAGGATGAGAATTTTGGAACGTGATTTCAGTGAATGAATCCATCCAGACATGTAGAAACACAAATTTCAAGACACCTTAAGTTACATCATGGGGGATCCTCGGAAGGAATTAGATTCCTTGGCATTGAGCAAATACATCTGTGCCCCAGGAAAGGGGATCTACCGTAGATTAGATTCTCCACCAAAGGGAGTCGTACTGGATTTACAGACTTAAAACTATCACTGAATGGTCTAAATGAAGGTTTTTCATATACCCAAATTGATTCAGTAATATCTCCTTTTCTCTGCTATATGTTACCTTGTCTAAGGACTATAACGACTTTGTAAATATGTAAATGATTGTTTGTGTATATACATTCTGTAAACTCTGTTACGCTTGCTTAGTTGTAATACACCAATGTAGAAACATTCACCTTTAGACATTCTCAAATTAATGGTACAGATTAGTATATGGCCACAATTGTTTTTTTTTAAATATTGATTTATAATTCTCCCCTTCTTTCTTAATCTCATTAATGATGTCAATATCTTTTCCAATACACTCTACATGATAGTTTCCATATATTGAAAATCGTATGCCCTTTCGTTCATCGATCTATGATCTTTCACTTAAAATTTAGAAATTTTGCTCAATTAAGAATTTTCAATGTTTAGTTTACAGGACACTACAGGTGGGGCACCAATAATATATGGGAGCTAGTTGAGAGCTATTCAAGGATTAGTTACCCTTGAAAACTACACATCTGATTTAGAAGTTCTAACTTAATTGCTTTGTGGACCCAACCCTATATATTGTTGATCCTTTCAGTCAGCAACTTGCCTCTGGCGAAGGTGCACACTTAATTGCACTGAAATGCATGTCAGGCGCGCTGTCGTTTATGGACATTTTTTTATATCACTATGCACTTTTAAATTTGTTTGTTTATAGCTTCATTTTCTCTGTCTAATCTGTTTTAAAGGGAGAGGGGGATCTTTGCATATCTCTACCTTATGCTATACTTTTCTATTGATCCTCATGGAGGCTGAGCCCATTTACTCTACATGTTCGTTTTGTTTTCATTTTATATGCAGTAGTCGTTTTGTACATTTACAGTTTGCCTTTTTTAATACCATTTAAGGGTATACATATGAGCCATTATTTTGTATCCCTTATCACTGTTGATCTTGGAAACTAAATGTTGGTTACTTTAACTGCTCTGGATCAATACACCTGGTAGGTCCAACTGGTGTATTCCTTTTTCTTTTTGACTATTAAACTTTCCTCATACTGCAATGTCTTGAAAGAAGCAAATTGAAATGCAGAGGATACCAAGTGACTAACGTCAAGGCTAAATCTGGAAAACTGTTTAACAACTGAAGGTAAGATGGTGTCTAGACACTCTATCCAGCAGCGGCCGGGCCCGTCACTCCAGGGGGCCCAGCCGCCCTGCAGACCCCTGTGACCGGGTATGCGCCCTTACCTTTTGTGGCCGCATGGTAAGGGGTCCATCGGGTGGCCCATGCTGTCAGGGCCACCTGAGGGAGATGGATTATAACGGGGCCTGGTCAGCGCGGGGTGCTTTGACAGCGCGACCGGGCCCCCTGTGATTACATCACAGAGCTGGGAGGAAGTGAACGCATGTCACTCCTTCCAGCTAACACTGAGAGCCGCGCAGGAGGAAGTCCAGGGAGTAGGAGTGGGAACTCTGACTCCCATCCACCTGAGCCACCACTGGACTCCTGCACCTAAAAGGTAGGAAACAACAGGAGGGTGACTAAAATATTTTGTGTGTGTGTATTTGTCTTTGTATGTATGTGTCTTTGTATGCATGCCTTGTGTGTATGCCTTGTGTATGTGTCTTTGTATGTATGCCGTGTGTGTATACACATGAGAAACAGGGCCGCGTCAAGGGAACCAGAGAAACAGAGTAGCCAAGACAAAGCTGTGTCAATACCAAAATACAATACACAAGGTACGCACCATTGGAACACTAGAACAACAAGTCACTGTGCCTCGGACTGAACGTGGGCGTGCGATAAGCTCTATTACTTAGAGCTGCTCTGACATCATGATGCTGGCTCATGTGTGCCATGTCATAAAAGGGGTGGGCACACAGTGGGCAGTGTCCCAGGCCCTGACCGGAGCACCTGGATGTGCAGGAACGGCGGCATGCCGAATCGACTCAACAACCTGGCTATTTCTGACATGAAGTGTGTAATGTGTAGGTTTCGGTTATTGGTACGGGTGCTAGGAAAGATTTATATGGATTAATGTAAGTAACTTTGTACTTATGCAAAATACAACAAAAGTGTGGAAATGGTGGCGCTAAGTTAACTATTAAAGGAACACAATAGTCACCAGTGCAACTACATGTATTCCTGACCCTATAGTGGTAACACCACCATCTAGCCCCTCTGAGCCCCTCATGCCTCCATAAATATATTAAAAATCTTACTGGATTCAAGCCAGAAGCTGTACCTCTGCATGCTGTTTGCCCAAAAAAAAATAAAATAAAAGTCTGCTTGACCTCATAAGGAATGGTAGCCTGATCCAATCACAATGCTTCCCCAGAGGATTTGGGACTGACAAAGAGGCAGAGCCAGCATGATTCAAACACAGCCATGGCCAATCAGCATCTCCTCATAGAGATTCATTGAATCAATGAATCTCTGTGAGGAAAGTTCAGTGTCTACATGCAGTGGGAGGAGATATTGAATCACAGGATGCTTGTGCACAGCAGATCTGAGTGGATGACTCCGAAGTCCCTCTGGTTCACTGTGAGTGACTGCAACTGGAGGTGTTCCTAGCTTTCAATGTAAACACTGTATTTTAACAGAAAACACAGTGTTTACATGAGAAAGGCTGCAGGGAGCTATAGTTCTCACCTGAACCTCATTAAGCTGAAGATGTTCAGGTGACTTAAAATAAACGTATCTATGTAGTTGCTGTTTATACTCTGTGGGTATTCCCAATACCCCACTAAACAAAAATGATCACACTTATAGAGGGTAAGTGTATTTCTATACACCCCATAGAGAAACATTTGTCTCATATATAAATTCAGCGCTGCACTCAAACTAACAGCCTGAAGGGTAGAAATACCAATCAGACCGAGTGTTTTTTTTCTCTTTGTGATCAACTTTGTACTTATAGTCATTAACGTACCACAGCCTCCAGAATTTTTTTTCCCGGCTCCAATAAGATCTGTACCTGGCATCTCATGTAATTGGTTCTAAGCATCTTTCAATTTAGCCGTTCATTGCTACTGAAAGCTGTAGAAAACAAAAGCAGATGATTAAAGCTGTTGCGGGCTGTTAATATCCTGAGAAAAATAAAAGGGAGAGGGGGAAATAAACTCAGGAACTTAAAACCATAAAGCCTTTTTTTAAATGTAATTTATTAAAAAGGGAAACAGTTGTGTTTAACACCAGTATGCAGTGTCCTTCCAATACAACTCCCACCCGCATTGTTGTCTAAATAAACACAGACATGGTGGTAAATTTACAACCACCATAAATCGGTTCACTAGAGAATATGTAAAAAAAAAAAACAAGAGAAATTGAGCGCTTTTCAGATACTGATGTAGTCCAAAGTTAAACTTAGTCACCAGAAACCGTCCCGTGAAGTGGAAGATAAAAACACAGGGGGAGGTGTAGCGCCCAGGGTGTCATTAAAGTATATGTAATAAAAACAAAGTAGGAATGGAACACTAATGATGAAGTATGTGACCGTTGCAATATATAATACTTAGAAGTAAGCACACTCACACTTTATGGGAGCTAAGATGTAGCTCCATCTAGAGCGCCTGGGCGGAAGATCCCTGTAGTGGAGAGCAATGGTAGCAGGGCTTCTTCTCCACTGGTTACTCCAATAGCTATTCAGGAACAAGCTGGAAACTTCAAGACAGCAGGCATAAATACAAGATAAAACACAAATATCCCATCACCCTTCCCAATAACTGGACGACACTCAGTACTAGGAGCAGAACTGATCCTTTAATGGCCAGGCTGGCCTTTTATGCAGGTTTTGCCCCAAAGGTTACCATCCAGGTGGACCTTGTGGGGCACTGGTAAAAAATACAAAACAACCAATACAGACAGAGGCAAATAATAAGTCACTCCCATACATTACACACAATCCCTCCGCTCTGCTCAGGAGATAATTGAGTTAATTACTGTATCAACTGAATTATCTCCAAACAAAAAAAAAAATCTAAATTTTCATATTTTCTGGAAATACCCCCAAAACATGTCACATACTCAGAATTCCAATGTCCTTTGATAGCCCCGATCTGGGGGGGGCGGGGGCAACATACTTAAAAATCACCCAGATCGGTTCAGGGGTTCGAGAGTTTTATGAAGGTCTTAGTTTGACCGGCCGCACACGAGAAGTAAGCCGAGAATAGTTCCATGGGTTTTGGCTGTGCAGTCGGTCTCTGTTTGGGAAGTTGAAATGCATGAAAGTACATAAAATTATGGTTCGTGGCTTGTTCATACAATTCCTCTGGTTCATGTAATTCTTTCTACCGAATGCTGCTCTGTCCCCTTGAGTTCCCACAAACTTACACGAGGATGGGAGGGGGGGGGTGATGAGAGGGGTGGTTGATGGGAGGGAGAGGGGCGTTGGGTCGAGGGTGATGGTGAGAGGGGGTGATGGGGGAGAGGGAGGGAGGTGATGGGGGGGGCTGATGGTGAGGGAGGGGGTTGGGGTGATGGTGGGGGAAGGGGTGGATGGTGAGGGAGGGGGGTTGATGCTGAGGGAGGGGGGCGAATGGTGAGGGAGGGTTGATGCTGAGGGAGGGGGGACTACATACCTTAATTTCCCTGGTGGTCCAGTGGGCTCCCTGGTGGTCCGGTGGCCATAATTTCCGGTCTGCAGCTCCGCAGACAATGTAATCGCACGAGATGTCAGAGTGTTAACCCGCGGCAACACTCTGATTGGCTCATTCTCGTGAGGCACATGGTCTGCAGCTCTGCTCACTGTGGAGCTGCAGCCTGGTGTCTGCGTTGGCTGGCCGGGCAGCTAGGAGGGGCCTCGCACCCAGGAGCATACCGGGCAAGCTGCCGGGCCCCTTCCTGGTGTCTGCCCACAGGTGGTTTAGGCAGCCACGAGGCCCCAGCCAGCACGAGGCCTTAGGCGGCCGCCTCAACAGTGAGCCACCTCTGATCATGTCAGCCTCTCTGTCATTATAAGATGGATCGTCTGTCTCTAACTCTCTCCTCTCTTCCTTAACATTTAAAAGTACACCTATTTATACCTTAGTTGTCTTCATTTTAGGGTTACCGTAGTTAATATATGAAAAAGTAACACTTCTTTTACTTTATTAATTTTAGGACCTCCCTTAACTTGGAAATTCTCTGACTTAGGACAAGATGGCATGTTAAAGTCTGAACATCTTATCTATTGTTTATTTGCCATGACCTAGGCATCTTATTTATTGTTTATACTAAATCTCCATTATCCCAGGACAAAATGGCATCAGGATGACGCAGCACAGAGCTGAAGATATTATTGCATTACTTATTTTATTTCGTCTGGGACAAAATGGCGTAAACATATTATGCACTGAAAGTAAGTAAAAGGTTATTGCTTAAAGAAACATGTATGAAAATCAATATGTTCCATTTCTAACACCTTGTCAGTTTGCAATATCTCTTAGAGACAGAGTACACAGTTTGAGAAATACAATATTTGCATTTGCCCATAACAGTATTATCCCCACCAAGCAGATAGGTGTGTTCACGAGTTCAGCAGAAAGCAGGTCCATTAAAAAAAAAAAAAAAGTACTTTTATTGATAAAAGATAAAATATAAAAGAAATTACGTAAAATAGCTGTATAAAACAATTTCAAAATACTTAACACGTTTCACCATTCAGTAGCGTTAAAGGGTTTACCATTTCTCTTTTCCATGCAGGTTATGTAAGGCACAGCCAAACAAACATTAATTGAGCAGTGAGACTAAGAGCATGATCTATACACTAAAGCTGCTTCATTAAGCTAAAGTTGGTTTGATTCCTATAGTGTCCCTTTAATCTATCAAATGCATTAAAGTTGTGTTTGAGAATGGAGTGTCCCTTTAAGTCACCACAGGGAAATCAAGTCGTTCAGGCATAAAGTTTTTGAATTTGATTTGTTTAACACTGCTGAAACAGATTTGTGCACAAGTTTACTAGATATTTGCTTTTATCAAGAGGCTCCAGGGATGAAAACAAATGTGATGTGTGAAAATAAAGACTACGTATGGATGTATGCGATTTTTGCAAAAGTGCACTGTGTGCAAACCATCTGCAGTTTTCCTCTTTTTCCTGCCACTGTCCTCTGTCCTTGTGCCATGTACTGGAGTTTATTGAACTACAAAAATCACAAGGACTGTAGAATGATTTGTGTGAGTCTACATGCATTATCTGAAGGTTAAACGATTATTCTGCTTTCTTGGAATATTCAAAGTTGCAAAAAAATAAAAAGAATTGGTAAGCCTGCCTAAAGCCAACCTAATCTTTCAGATCTATTCATTTTATTACCATATGGTCTCCAAAACAAACAAAAAAGAATGTATAAAACATAGAGACACCCTAAGCACCTAAACCATGTCATCTAAATATAGTGGTTTTGCTGTACAGATGCTGTTCCTTCTGTAAGATTATGTAAAAAACATAACATTTTCTAAGAGACTGTTAGACAACAACAACCAACAGAGTCGAGGATTAGAGAAGCAGAGACCAATGGACACTAAGAGACCCTGCAACCCGTGACACTGGTGTCAAGAAGTGGGATCCTCCGTGAAAAGCAGTGCAGACGGATGTTCAGCAGAAAGTACAGCAACCAGGATGGCAGACAACTATAGGTACCTGACCATCCTAGCCCTACAGGAGCTACTTGCTCACAGAGGACTAAAGAAACCTGAGATGATCATAGCCCTAATAGACCTGGACCAGGAAAGGCCAGACAGCCCTCTCAGCGAATCACCGTTCTCACTGGCAGCACATACAGACAGAATGTGCTCTCATGGAGGGTAAGAGAACAGCTGGCTTTCTATGGCCCAAACCCATCACTTGAGGTGGTTGAACGGATTATGGTGGAGGCGGAGAAAGAGTGAGCTAAAGAACTTGCCATAAGACTAGGTTACAGGGAATGGAGACAACCGTCTCACTCCCCAGTGGCAGAGTTCCAGGGAGAAAAGCACATTGTCTTTCCTCCCCAGCGGCAGTGTGAGTGGAGACAGCTGGTCTCACTCCCCCAGCAGCAGCGTGAGTTATTGGAAGTAAAGACAACTGGTCTCGCTCCCCAGCGGCAGCGTGAGTTACAGGGAGAGGAGATTTTTGGTCCCTTTCCCCAGCAGCAGCAAGCATCATTGGGAGTAGAGACAACCAGTCTCACTCCCCAGCGGCAGAGTATATTACCGGGAGAAGAGACAGCCGGTCTCACTCCCTAGTGACAGTGTACCTTGAAAGGGAGTAGAGACAACCGGTCTCCCTCTCCAGCAGCAGAGTGCAAACCCAGCTTTAGAGCTGGCATCAAGGCAGAGCACCACTGGTCTATGCTCACAAGTTCCTGAGGCGGACCCCAGCGACCTGTTATGGTTTGGTCAGCGGGTGAGAATATGGCTGCCGCTACCTCTTCCCTTAAGGAAGCACCTGCATCAGAACAAAGCGCTGCCAGTCTCTGCTCTCCCCTTCTCCTGGTTCCTGACCCTAGCAGTCTTGCAGGAAGAGTGGGGAGGGTTTACAGGCTCAGAGACTCCTGTGTACCAGAGCCTAGGTAGGGCGGCAGGGTACCGTGTACAAAGCCGGCCAGACCCCAGGACTGTAGGGGCTGGTTGAGGAGAAGTGCTGTTGCGGGCATTGCACTAACAGACTGTGTCCACTCCAGACAGCTGCGAATATATGTCATGGAAATCCCCATGCCACAGCCTGCTGAAGAGGCACAACAGCTAGCCTACTGCCCACAGACTATGGGCCTGGTCAAAGACTTAAAATTATATATAGGATATGGGATTTCATTGTGTTAATGTTGAGTCATTATGTAAAATGTTGAGCTGGATAAAAGCTATTGTGTTAATTGTATTATGCAAAAGCTGTTGTGCATTTAGTTTGTGCAGAAACTAGACTCCCAGGCCACTTATATGTGACTTCTCACTCCTTACAGAGTAGCTCTCCTGGGGGTCCAAGCTTCTAAGAGGAATTTAGGCTGTAAGCCCAGACATCGCATGCAATCAAATTGACCCCTTTTGAAATGGACAATACCACCTCTAACCACCTCCAACATAACTTTTGTTTTACAAAACCGATCTGAGCGCTTTAAGGATATGCTGTGCGCTCAGATTGGGGCTATTCGAGAATATCATTTGTGGGGTTCCAATGCTGTTGTCATGTATTTTGTGATATGTAAAAATTGTATGTGAGTTTTCCTATTTGAGATATAATTGGATTATCTTAATTAGAGCTAAATTTTCTCTCAAACACAATGGCTTGTGGGAAGGAAATCCCTGTGATTCTGTATTAGAAACCCCATGGTAGGGGCACTGCATAACAAGCAGAGTGGCCTAATAAAGTCAAATTGTGTCCATTATACTGGGGAAACTCTACACAACATGAATAACCATAGCAGAACTCTTGTTTCACCCAATACGACTAGTCTTGTCCACTATATTAGGGGAATTTTACAAGGTTCCAGAGGGCTAGAATCACTGTATGCTGTACCAGCGGAGGATTAGAGAAGCAGACACCAAGGGACACTAAGAGAACCTGCAACAGCACCATTCTACCAAGAATCTAAACAGCAACAGACACACTTCAATGTTATAAAAAAACAAAACAAAACAAAAATTTCTTTTTTTAAGGAACACTGGGCACAATAGCAACTTTATCAGAATAAAGTTATGGTGCAAGGAGGTCCCTGGGAACTAACCTACTAAAGGTTTAACCCCGAAGTCTTGAATTTGCATTTTTCCCAAAATCATTTTGTTAATAGGTAGCTGAGAGTATCAGACTATCAGTAGCTCCCAGTCCAAGGGCTTCTACTGCTGCAGAAATAGCTGTGCACAGCAATCATGCGTCCAATTTTACATTTTGTGGTTAAACCGCTTATTAATGATTTAACTACACTCACAACATATCTTATTGTGCTCTGTTGCTTTGGCTGTAGGAGACTCTTTCTACAGCTCAGTGGTCTGAGAACCACTCGCACATTAGAAGAACATCTCTCTAGATTCCTTAATACACACTTTAGCATTGTGTATCGATTATACACTTTTTTTTTACCAGGTCTACCCAAGATTGGGAGGAGTTGCACTATCAGGCAAAAGCTGCTATTTTATGATATTTTCTTTAATTCAACCTCCGTAGCAGGGGAGAGTGTGTGTATAATTCATCCAGACATTAAACTAGATCACAAAGTACACAGTTTGCACGTCTGTTGTAATTAGTCAATACTTTATTAAATAAAAAAAGAGAAATATGGTATTATATAAGAAATACTAATATTTATATAAAGTAAAAAGGTTTATACAAAATATATACAACCACATGTAATCTTACAATGTTCCTTACTTTATTATAGCTACTAATGTTTACAAAGAAAAACAGACAGACAGACAGACAGACAATCAAATGAAGTGCCACTGTACTTGCCAATATAAATTATAAAATCAGTATTGGTAATGAACAGATATAAACAATCACTTTATAGTTCTTGCCAATTTCTAGATGCTAAAAAAAAAAGTTATTGGATGCATCAGTGATGTGATATGACTTTTGTGATCAGCACGGTTTTATTTAAAAGGAATTAAAAAAATAAATAAATAAAAAAAACAAAACAAAAAAAAAACAAAAACAAAATCGCTGTATAAAATATATATTTTTTTTGCATAAAACTCCAGCTAGCCTCAGCATTATGGCTATGTGACTACTTACACATTACAAGAGTACACAATTTACTAGAACAAATGGCATCATGACAGGTGAACCAAAATAAACATAGAAACATCAACAAATAGGGATACAGCCCAGGATCCCATCCTTAGCTGCATGCCCAAATTTGTTAATATTGACAAACTAAACTGGAAGGTCTCGAGAAGAAGCTGCCACTATATTTTGGCTCACTCATCAAGTAACCATTATGTTAAAGGGATATTCCGAGCACCAATACTACTTTAATGCATTGGATAGGTTTTAATAGCTTTATTTTTTGCATGCTCAAATCTTTAGGTTTTTGCATAAAATAAAGGTTTTGTAGAATGTTGCACAGTAAGCCTGCCTTTTAGCCACACCCCCTCACTCCAGAAAAATACTTCCTTACCAAAGATATAGTTTACCATAGACACAGCTCAGCCAATGACATTAAACTATTTGCACAACAAAACAACCTGCATGAGAAGGAGAGGACACCCCCACAGATAGCAGGGTAAATGTCCACATCCAGACGCTATGGCATTCACCCTTGACCGCAAACAGAGATACTTAGTCCAACCCAATCACCCCCTCACCCCCCATTTTCCACTTCTACTCTCTCTCTACAAATAGACCCAGACAAATCACCAAGACTGATGGACAAGCTGGGACCAGCCCAATAGACTGATAAGCACACCCCGCAACCAACAGAGTCTCAAGAACATGGCGCGACCCTACACTGTGAAAAGAAAGTTATTTGCTTCCTCCAACTGACATATACGCTACACACAACCCCATGCCAACACTGGCGAGTATAACACTGAGAGAAGAGTGGTATAAAAGGGATGGCCTCTTCACCCCAGCAACAACCCCCCCCTCTTTATTTCTCAACCCTTATGTTCCACCTTGATAGAATAGAAAGGTTAAACTGCAGAAATTGTCCACCAAACGCAAACAGACCCCTGGAGATACCAACCTAACTGCTAAAATAGGGACGACACCTACTTAAAGAGCGCATACCAAACCTGCACCTCTTCCAAAGACACAAACAAAAACAACAAAAAAAACACCTAGGCCCGCGACACCCGTAGAATAAGACATGCTCAAGGGAGCAAACTCAACACTCAATGCCAACTCGGCTTTACTCAGAATGATAACCTGGGCTGCTGCCCACATATGTACCATAAAGCTCTATCACCAAGGACTCCCAGGACAGACAAAACACATTGATCCACATAGTTAGAAATAGAGTGGATCACTAAAAGGACCTAGGGGAACTAAATGTCACGGGGTACAAGCTAAAAGTTCCGACAATATTGGTGATAATGATCATAAGGTGTACTACACTTAATGTAATGTAATCCGCACTGGTGAGACGACAGTACTGTATAGGATTTATGCATTTTACTCCCCCAACCCTTTTTTTCATGCTGTACCCCAAAAATAAAAATTGGGAGAAAAAAAAAAAAAAAAAGGGGAGAGGACACCCAGGTAATCATACAGTAAGGATATCACTACCTGCCTGCAGTTTCTCTGTCTACAGCCAGTCTCAATCAGTGCTGTTGGGGAGGAGACTGTTTGTGTACCTTTGATAACAAAGTCTTTCTGGCATGAGGGGGTGTGGCTAAGGACTTATGGTGTAACATTGCAAAAAAATTAAAGATTTGAGCATGTCTACAAACAGCATATTAATGAGGCAAAAATCTATCAAAAGACATTCAAGTTGTATTTGTGCCTGGATTATCCCTTTAAGTGTTCATGTTATGTTAATACTGCTATACCTTTGTAGTCTTTTGATGGTTAAGAATATTTTGAAACCCAAATAAAGTTAATCTGCTGGAAAATATGAAAAACAGCAATGCTTCATGCTTCTAAAATATTTGGAATAATCAGTAAAACAGAACAGGCTAAATTAGAGAGTCTATCTCAAAGTAAAAATGGTTTCTAGAGCATTAAGAGGAAATAGGTTTAAAAATATATTATTAGCTTCTATAATGGGTCTACAGAGCGTGTGCACGGGTCATCTTTAAGCCCAACAAACTAGTTTGAACAGAAAGCCTCTGAATTCTCAACATTTTGAAACAAGCCTTACTATTTTTATTGTAACATGTTAAAAAGCTTGTTTGGTATAATCAACATTTACTACGTGTCCCGCTCGTATGAATGCCAAATATAGTTTAAAACGTCAACACAATCGCACATTGTAAGGGATGACTTGACATGAACTAGTTACAGTCATAACCATGTCTCATAAGCGTGTCTTGTGAAAGTACCCTCAAATGCATGTGTTTGTGCATACAGAGATCTTTAAACCACTTTTGTTTACATGCTAGATTATTACAATGAAGATACATTTCAGCTTTGAGCGGTCAGAATTCCAGGCTTAAATCGGATTTGTTTTATGAAGCAAGCAACAGGGACACATAAATAAGTGAGATGCAGATCTCGTAACAACACATTCATGGAAAGAATATACAAAGGTAAGTTATATGATCACGTTTATTATGTTGGGCAAAGCTTAAACCTAAAATATAAACAAAAATGACCAATGGACTTAAAGTCCAGAGGGCACAAAAAGGTCCCTTGTAATGTTGGAGAATAAAAACACAATTTCATTTAGAAAGGATCAAGCATCAGGACATCAGTAACACACATAAAAGCCCTTAAAAAGAGCCAAAATGGCACAGATTTATAGTGGGGGGGAGGGGCGGATTAATGGTTAATAGGAGTTGGCTTGGGAGGGTGGGTTAAACGCCAGAAAGATATTATAAAGCAGGTCCGATGGGCTATTTAAAGATGGAGACACCAGATTACAAGTTATAGTGGACTAAACTGTCCAGAAAATGTGGGGTTATATTGTTAGAATACCCCTATACAAAAGCCAGGATACCTCGTTGTTGCAACAAAAGTCCCTCAGACTATATGCTTATATCTCAAGAGTGGACACGTACAGACTTGTAGATATATTCCAATGGTGGAGCAATAACAGTGTAACCACCTAGGAGAAAAGTTATAAACAATGGACACGTCCAGACTTCTGGATAAAATGTAATGGTGGAGTGATAAAAGTGTAACCACCTTCAAGTAATTTCACTAACAGGTCCTTATAATGTGACCAAAAGATAAAGATAAAGCCTTTATGTTTCTAACTTGAAAAAGGAGTTGACTTAGAGGTCGCCATCTGAAAAATTTAAACAAAAAAGAAGGCTTTGTGCTGACGATATAAGTAACCCTAACCTTGCAAAATCATGCACGCTCGCCATGCTTCCTATATAAACCTCAGCATACTGAGCACTACCCTCATTTTAATATCAATACCCCTCACATGACAAACATCTGTGAAGAAAACGTGCAGTGAGATTAAAAAAGAAATAAAAGGTAGAAGTTTAAACCTAATCTTCGCTCAGGCACTTTTCTGTCTAGAAACCTTTCTCTTTACAGTTTTTTGCCGTTTTCCTTTGCACTGTGGATAATTCTGGAGATCTGCAGATATGGATTCCTCTTCGCGCCTCATCTTTCTGTAGCAGAAAAAAAAAAAAAAACAATTATAAAAACCACAACAAACCTGCAACCAGTCTACGTATGTAGACTGATGTAGGTGCTCCATATTGTAAATATTTTTGTCCTAAAGGAACACTTACATTAAAAATAAAACAATAGAAAGTACTGGAGTGTTACTAAATTTTTTAAAAGTTGTCATGGTGGTAGGAGTCAGTATGTTAACTTAAACACTGCACATACTGAGATTTTGTTAAGTGTGTGCAGAGAGCTAGTTGCACTCCCAGCACACATGACTTTGGCAACCTGGAAGATCGTTCCGGGCTGCCAAATGTCAATTCTGTGCATAAAATATGTCTATCGTCAGAATGGTCTTGAACTTGCAATGCGTAGTCTGGATGTTACCTCCCTCCCCTCTTCTGTACAGGTAAGTAAAACTTTAGTATAAATCTATTTTTTTCTAGTGTTCAGGGGGTGGAGGGAAAAAACACCTAAATAATACCAAATAGGGCATAATTCATCAAAATAAGCAAAAAACATTTAAGAAGGGTTGTAGTAACCCTTAAAAAGGAACACTACAGCATTAACATAATAGAAACATACATTCCTAACACAATAATCTAATTTCTCATGTGTCCACTCCAGCTCTCATTTGCATTGAAGTAAATCAGACGTTTTAAAGGGACACTCCAGATACCAAAACAACTTAATCGAAGAAGTTGGTTTGTTGTCAGGACTTCCTTGGAGGCATGCTTACCTCAAGGGATTAAACCCAAAGATGCCTCTGGCAACGATGTCCACTCCCCCCAGGCTGCATGAATTTCCAGATTCAGGAAGTGCCGCCGCTAATTGGCTGAGAGCGGTTAGATGACTCTCAGCTAACCAGTAATTAAAATTGGCTTGGAAAAGAGAAGCTTGTTTCCAAGCCAGTTTAGTGAATGGTGAGTCACCGATTGGCGGAGAGGGTAAAATAGACAAGATGTGACTATGGCCAAGTTGGAGAATTTTTCAAGATGAGCAATTGTTGCCTCATTTCTTTCATTCAGATGCAATTCTTGAAACTTTGGAGGTTAATGAATAACCCAGTGTCCATTGCACACTATGAGGTGCAACAATACACACACACAAAATATATTTTAGGTAACCGCCTGTGTTCCCACCATTGGAGATGTCACTAAAATTGCCTTTTGACCTCATTTTTAGTCAAATAATGATCTTTAAAATACCAGTCTAAACTTTAAAGAGACCCAACAGACTTGGATTGACCCTTTATTCCTATTGCATTATAGAGATATGAAAATTTCACAGGAAACCCATTCCAACCTCGACAAGTTTGGCTCTTTGTAGTTGACTTGATTACGTCGCCTTCTAGAAAAGCCATTTGACTGGTCTTCCTCTTCTGAGCAAGCCTTTGGGGATTGTTTGATGTAACCAAAGTTGGTGTTTGTCAAATCTTTCAAAGGTTTTGTTGCTGTAAAAAAAAAAAAAAAAAAAATATAAAATTGGTATAAAAACAAAAAACACCCCACTCACAATGTTGACATTAATAAAAGCTATGTTGCTCAAAGTTTCTACTTACTTCAATGAACTTCTATTGAATTGAAGCCAACTGTAATAAACACTTTAATTTGTTCTTTTTATTTGCACATACTGGAGGCCTTTTTTTTTTTTTAATAGTTTGAAAATTTAAAATTTCGTCATCTACTATAATAGATGTGTCTGTATGTGTAACAATACCATATAGCTCAATCATACACAAAAATCCATGTTTCCTATCAAATGAATGCTCACATTATTTAAAGGGTTCCTCCAAGCACCATGACCACTTCAGTGATTTGAAATGGTCATGGTGCCTGGAGTCTGTTGGTGTTGCGTTTCAAATTGTAACATACCCCTAGCAATTTGGTGAGTGCCATCTCTTTGTATTATTATTTTAAACAAAATGACTTAAAGGGAAACTATAGGAACCCAGACCACTTAATCTCATTGAAGTGGCCAGGGTGCAGTGTCCTTGTTCCCTTAAACCTGCAATGTAAAACATTGTTGTTTTACAAAAACTGCAATTTGTTTATATATTGCAAGGTTAAGACAGCTTCTATTTGCGGTCTACCAGTTTCACAGAGTGACTCTGTGAAACAAGCTTTAGGTCTTCACGTGGTGCATAAAAAATGTCCAGCACTTTGAAAAGGCCCATAGGAAAGCTTTGACGTGCATATTAACTGAAAGTCCGTGCTGCCTGCTGGGGAAAAAGTGGAGGGTTTGCAAAGGCTGCAGAAAGCAGATTTGCAAGCAATGTTTAGATATATCCAAATGAACAAATGCAGCAATAAATGCACACATTTTCATTGGGGTGCATTAAAAAAAATAAAAAAAAAATAAATTACGATTAGAGTGTTCCTTTAATTCATAATTGCAGCCTGTGTCTACATGTGTATGTTCAAAATGATGACACATACTACTAGGTCATTCAAGGATTCTACATGGAGTGAAGACAACAATGATCAGTACTTGCCTGTTCCTTGGTTGCTCAGACTTTGGTTAAAGTCTTCAAACTGTAGATCATCCATTCCTTCATAGGCTTGTGGTTCGTTATAGTTGGTTTCATCAAGGGGACCAAAATTCACTGGCTGGTGGGACACATCCTCTGTCCCAGGAAGTTCTACAAGAGCAATATTGTCTAAGGACCCCTCCTTTATAAATAATGAGTTTTCACCATTTGTAACAGAGGAGACACGTAAAAAACTTGGACTTTCAATCATTGTTTCAAGTACAGATTCACTAACCATGTCAAGCATAAACGAGTCTTGCTCATTTGTCAAATAACCCATTCCAATTTGCTTGTGAGTCTTGTTTAATGGTAAGCCCACCAGACTTTCCCGAACAAGTGTAGCTTTCTCATTACTTACAGCATTAGGTAAAATAATTGTTTTTCTCTTGTCCTCTTGCAAAACCAAAGTTGAATTTTTAATGTCACTTTGTATGGGCCATTTAATTGTGTTCTCCATCTCACAATTATGTGTAAGACTTTCTTTTTCCATGTCTTCCAGCATTTTGGGTTCCTTTTTAATGGTTTTAGCACATAGGTCTTTATTATTTTCTAGCAAAACACCCGCAACAGGAACTTGATAAGGGATGACTGAGGGAACAGAGGCCCCAGGTTGACCTTTGGCAGTCACGTTTTCAGGAGTAGAATAGTTAAAACTGAATTCCAAAGGAGTTGGTTCAGGAATTACATAGGTTTCCCTTCTACAACTAAATTTATTTTCTCTTGAAACGGACTGTGAAGCAGGAGTACCAGTTATTTGTGCATGGTTTAAAACGTAGGTTTCTCTTCTGAGAGAAGGGTTTCGATTTCCAAAATTATCCAAGAACTTGTTAGAAATGCCCTCAATGTTCTTGAGCTCTACTTCTACCGAAGGCACTTTGTCCTCCAAGCATTTTTGATTATCTTTCTGTTTGTTTGTTTGCTTGCTTGTTTTACGCCCTAACTTTTTGGAATGCCTGCGATCTTTTTCAGCTCCATTTGAACCCTTTGGATTATTCCGCTTAGATGTAGTTTCAGAAGATTTACGCTTTACTCCTCTTACCTGCGCTTTTTCTAGAGTTAGAGGAATATGGTTTTCTTTAAAATTTACTTTTAACATTTTGTTGGGCGACGACAATACAGGTATAGCAGGAGAGTCTGGATTCTCCGTAAGCATATTGGTGACTGGTTCATTTTCATTTTCTAGCTTAATGCAATCTGTTAATAAATAGGTCTTCCGAACTTCAGATTTGTTACAGAGCTGGGCAGTGTGATCTGTTTTAGAGCATGTGGAATGAGAGCTCAATTGATAATCTTCCACTTCAGAAGTTAAAGGGTCAATACACGGAGATTGGATGTGGAAGTCAAACAGAGTTTTATCTTTTGAAACGATTTTGGTCAGGTTGTCGTCCTTATTTTCAGATTCATTTTTTTGGCTACTTGTGGCCTTTGTCTTGTTCCGTGCTGAATTCTTAACCCTTCTTAAAGTGGTCCCATTGTGTTTCACAGGTATTCCCGATTTGGTTATGCCGGTCTGAGTTTTGTTTTTAGATGAAATGGCAACTATGGAAGCAGAGTCCGTGTTAGTCAATTCCATGTCTGCTTCATACACGGTTTGCTCTGGTGCAACAGATCCACCCACTGCTGGAGACTCATCACATCCTCCTTCACAAATGTTGCTGGTTTGAACTGTAGTATCTGTTGCTTGATTGCATTGAACCTTAAACCTACTAACTCTTTCTGTATTCTGTACTTGCTCACTGTCCATTTTTAAAGATGGAGAACCTGAGCAGGTTGTTGGAGATGGTTTGCTACTGTGGCCATAACCATAGATTTGTTTATTACCATTGCAAGATGCTGTGATGGCATCACTTCTATCTTGAGAAGTTAGGTTAAACTGAAATGTAGTATCAGTAACTTGCTCTGTTGGTGAGCAAGGATTACTTTCCTGATTTTCGCCATTACAGCATTTGCCTTGATTACAATCAGATATTAAAGATTGAGAACTTGAACGAGACATTGTTGAATATTTCCGTCTTTTTGTTACATAAGCAAATAGGTTTACTGCATTTTTCTCCTGTGAATCATGAATATCATTAGACTTTTCATTAGCTTTTGAAGACATGGCATCACCAAGAGTTTCATTTGAAGAGGCATGGCTTTCTGAAATAACACAAAAAAATAGTAAACACAAAATTCAAATCTTTACAGCAGATATTGAAGAAATTCTCTCTATTCAGTCTGTCATGTCCATAATATAGCTATGCGTACACACACACACACACCAAACTGTTGCCATCTAAAACAAAACTGTATGTCAATGTCAAATGGTGATTATAGTCAATATCATATAATTAAAGCCACTGTACAATACATCTTTACCCCAAGGACAACTTTCTGTATGGATTTCTTAAACACCACACTACCCCCTGCATTCTCTCTACAATAATCTGGTTCTTCCATTCAATCGCAAAAGCAATGCTGGTCGATTGCGGCTGACTCTTTAACTACACATAGGGTGAGGGATGCGACTCTCAGCTGGGTGTGCAACGCCACGTCGACATTCTCTGCTTTCCTCCAGTGAACAAACTGCTCTAACAATGGGTGCGGGCGGCACCACGGCAGTAGACCATTGAGGCTGCAGTCAGTAGCAGGGAGCAGCAAACAGACCTTCATTAGTGGTATCTGCTTGCGAATAATGAGTGTTTTTTTTTTTTTTTAATAGATGCTACTGTAAGTGAGTGGGAATGGGTTTTGTAGAGAGAGGGGCCATTTTTTTTAAACGTTTTATTAGATGAATTCAATACAAAGATACACGCAGTAGTCGCAATAAGAATTTTAACTTATTTTGTAAGAAAACATGCTTTTTTTTTTTTTTTAAAGGTAGATCTTGTTGAGTCAAGTATATATTAAAAAAAAAAAAAAAGATCAGGACACTAAAAAGTGTAGGCACCCCTGCATTAGGACATATTATTGATACATGAACAAAGTACTACTTCCATAGTAGTCTCTTCGAGTAATAAATATGGAAAGTAGGCAGTTTGAATACATTTTTACTTGGCAACGTGAACACCAATTACCTTGAGATGTACAGGTGGATGGGCAGGATATTTCTGGACCATTAAACCTGCCCTTTACAATACTTGAATTCAATGACCGTTTAACAGTGGTGCAACTTGCAGGGTTTTCAACAAGCGAGTCTAAAGGAAAATGGTTGTCTTGTTTCCGATCACACACAGAACTGGAGGGAACCCGTAAAGGAACACCTGTCAATCTAAAATGTGAAAGGCATATATTTTAGTATGGAGGAGACATGCAACATTTTACTAAAACATTACATAACTTTCTTGCCACCACACTAGAAACAAACATGTAGTAGCTGATTGGGACTAAATCAGATATACAAAAAACAATTAAAGTAACACTTAACACCATATACACTACAGTGCACTGTCGTGGTCATGGTGCTAGTAGTCCCATTAAGATTCAAAACCTTTATCAAACGGTTTTACACTTTACTGGACCCATAATTCACCCCATCCTTATAGATATTACTAAAGCAGATGTTCATTTTCTCTTGATTTATACATTTTAAATTTTCATAGACTTTTCATCTGAACATTTGCTAGCAATTTGGCTTCCATCATGAATAGATCAAATTTCACTTGGACCTCCCCCCAAAAAAAGAATACACTAAAAGAAAAAAAAAAAAAAGTATGATGGAATTGCAATAATTATTACAGTTACAAATGGCATAGAATGTACACCAATATATAAATATAAGCATTCACACAAACTTACACAAATCCTTGGTCACCGTCAGATGAAAATGTACTTTGTTGGCTTAAACGTTCACCTTTTGGTTCATTTGATTGGATTTCTAAAGATTGCTGAAAGAAGGAAGCACATTAATACTTCCTCCTCATTTTATACCTTTGAGAACAGAATGCCTTATGCAGACCAAAAATGAGAGCAGAAGAACAAATAAAGAAATAACTAATTCAAAAGTTATGGAGTGGAGTAGAGAAATAAACTAAGTCTCAAATACAAAAAAGGTATATGTGCAAACAATTATATAAAAGCACATTCAATAGATGAAGTAGGTGAGGACCCAGAGTAGGTAATGGTAAACAGTGGTGGCTCTCTAACTAAGGGATTTGGGGCCGTCGCCTAAGGCCTCGCACTGTCTGGGGCCTGGCAGCCGCCTTAATCGCCAAACTGAACGGTCCGATTCTCAGTATATGACCGAGGCCCTGTGGGAGAGCCCGCCTCCTGTCTGCAGCTCTGCCGGGTCCAGAGATGCAGACTGAAGTGTCTTGCGATCTCCAGCCATGGGTTACCATGGCAACTGACTGGAGATTGTGAGATATTTACCATGTGGTCTGCAGCTCTGTACCCGGCGGGGCTGCAGACCGGGGAGCCAGCCCACAGGACCACCAGGGACAGAGGGAACCCACTGGACCACCAAGGAATCGTCTAAAATGTTCCTTTTTTGTTAACCACTCCCTCACACTAGGTCACCCAAACTGACACCACAGCCAGATAAATACACATTGTGACCGATTTTATTATTTTTAAAAGCCCAGCCAAAATTAATATAGCGGTTTCCAATAACCCCTTCACACCAGCACTTATGTATACACAACTGCCAGGCTAGGCAACCATACTCCGCAATCGTGTATAAACAAATTAGCATAATTGCAAATTTACATTTGTTTATTGCAAATTATGCCATAACAGTCAGATTGCTCACAATGCAGCGGCACAGTGAGCCGCAACAATGCAACCCTCTGAACGATGAATAGAGACTAACTCTCTGTATCCAACGCAGCAAACCCGCCCTTCAGTATATCTACAGCTTCTTATAAACACACACACGCGTCAACCGCTATTCCCCCCCCCTCTAATGGTGTTAGTGGGGGCCGCATGTTTGAGTTTCGCCTAAGGCCTCACCATGTCCACGGATGATAAACACAACTTAAAAAAAAACACCAATCAACAGAACCACTACAGATTAGTGAGAGTATACTGCAATGGTTATTGTGCTCAGCCAATGAGTGCTTTCTGCCAATTCTTTAGATAAATCTTGACTGGATACCAGGGATGCAGTCATGGCACCATAACTACTACAGCAAGTTGTAGTGGTACTTTTAGTTCTCCTTTAAAGAGGAACTCCACTGCCCAAATAAATTAAACCATACATTAATTTTATTATACATTTCTCACTGGGGATAGATCTAAAAACACCTTGTAAAATTTCTGGTCTGCTGCCTTTGCAAGCCATCCTCTTCTAACCCAGCCTGGACTTTCTGTGGCTGACCAATCAGTCCTTAAATGCAGCTCAATTAGAGGCATTTTCACAGCCGATGCACAGAACAATTGCCTGCCTCTTATGTTTAGCTCCACTGAGCCTAACACCAGAAAGTATCAGGACATGTCTGACAACTAGGCAGGGTTTAAAAAAGGTTTATTTAGAGAAGTGCCAATTTCTTAGAAAACAGCAGGCAGTTCTCCAAGCCTACTTCAAAGCAACTACAGTGCAATTGCTCTAGTTGCTGTGATAAGGCCTAAGTCAAGAGCATATTTCTTCTGGTAATCTATAGAAATGTAGTTAGAAATGTATCTTTGTTCAGAAGCCAATACATTAGCAATGACAGCAATGTGCCAGTATCATGGGTGTGATTGTGCCCTGTTATGTAAAGCATTCCTAAGCTTGACTGGACATTAAAAAAGTGGGGGTACTTTTAGTCCTGATTATTAGAGGGTCCTGGATATTTCAGCTTAAGTTATGTAGGCTCGCTTTTTAAACTCTGCATTCAGTGGCATATACACAGAGCTCACCTATTTTAACATTAGTTCATGACTTTGATCCTGAGCTACGAAGATAATTTCAAGGTTTTAACTAAGACATATGGTCTCAATTAAACCTCCAAGAATATCAAAGGGACACTCCAGGCACCCATACCACTTCTGCCCATTGGAGTGGTCTGGGTGCCAACTCCCACGACCCTTAACCCTGCATCTGTAAATATTGCAGTTTTCATAAACTGAAATATTACATTGCAGGGTTAACTCCTCTTCTAGTGACCGTCTACTAGACAGTCACTAGAGGGCAATTCCTGGTTTCTAGCACAGGTTTTCTGTGCTAGAGCGTCACTGGATGTCCTCACACTGTGTGAGGACCTCTAGCGTTGCTCAATTCCCCATAGGAAAGCACTAAAAGAATTTTCAATGCTTTCCTATGGAGAGGTCTAATGCGCGCGCGACATTGCCGCACATGCGTATTAGGTCTCCCCTGCCGGATGACGTCGGCGGAGGAGGAGCGCTGGCGGTCCCGAAACCACCGCCGAGGGACATCGGCAGGGGTCTCCGGTAAGTCACCGAAGGGGTTTTCACCCTTTCAACAACATGGGATGGGTGGTGGGAGGGAGAGGGTACCTGCAGTGCCAGGAAAACATTTTGTTTTCCTGGCACTACAGTGTCCCTTTAATGGAGTTCTGCGTCCACCACAAAAAATGTTTTCTAAGGAATAAAAGGTTGGTGGGAACTTTGGTGTTCCCTTTCATTGGATAACCACTTAGTGGCAGAGTTTTAAAAAATTATTTATATATCACTTTAGAATCGCAATATTTTTGGTAATACAAATACGTTTTTCTGTTGTTTATAGCGCTTTACACAACCAAAGCAGAAGAGACATACAATTACAAACCTACCTCCATATCGCTGCTGATTTCAATACCAGTTGGCAAGTTAATACTCATGAAAAGGTCAATATCCTTAAAGATTTTGTTCTGTAAAAGTAAAGAACGTTTAATATGGGTTAAATAACATTACAAATAAGAGCACCGGCTATTTTACAGAACCTTCAGTAGATAATTTTCAGAATGCTTACAGTACAGCAGAAATCTTTAAAATAATGTATAACTAAACTATAGAAATTGGAGAAAATAGGAAGCAGAAGGGATACACTCTTAGAAGAGATTAACCCTATGTAAACTACAGCAGTAGTGAAAGTAGAGAAAGAGAACAAGTGAGTGCCCTCAAGTTAAAATGTAACTTTTAATATTGAAACAAATTAAAACAGATATGATATATCAAAAGAATTTTCCAAGAATGATAAATATGATAAGTAGATCGTATATAGTATATAAAGTCTGATGCCCGTCTAAGCAGACAGCAATACTGTGGTCAGTGTATATCGAAAGAGCCCTTTCCCCAGTATTGCTGTCTGCTTAGACGGGCATCAGACTTTATATACTTTATATTTCGACATTTAGCCCTACTCCAGCTATACAAGTGGGGGGTTTATAGAGCACATGTTCTTGTTATATTTTCGTATTAATCTCTACTCCCTCTGTATGAGTTGGTTATTTAGTGAAGAATAATTTTTCTTATACTAAATCTCATCTAGTGCCGGTTCTGTATCCAACAAGCACTATGTATGTAACAATTTTTATTTAATACTGTATGGACTGTTTGTTTCCGCTTAGTTAACCTATTGAGACACATACTTGTATGCATTTGAAAACCTATTTGGTTTTCTGCATATCATTTGGGGATTTGTCCTGAAAACTTCTGAACAGGACCTCCTCTGTTTACTATCGCTAATAACGCTTAAGAAACAAATTGATCCTACAGCATTTTATTTTATTATATATATTTGTTTTGATCCTCACGATCTACTTATCATATTTATCATTCTTGGAAAATTCTTTTGATAATGTATAACTAGTTCAAAAATTTAATCTTTACTCACACTTTTCTTTACTTGATGCTTATCTGAATACTGTATGCAGTGACTTACGGGGTTATTCACAAAATTGAGAATTCAAAGCGATTTTCAAATGTCAACTAAAAATAGCTGTATTCCTAACACAACAGGTCCCTCTTCCTCCTCCTCCTCCCAATACAGGGTTAAAATCCATTTATTTACTTACCCGATCACAGTGCTGATGTGTACACCTAATGTGCATGCGTAGCAAGCACACTAGGCCATCCCCATAGGAAAGCATTGAACCTATGGTGACTTAAAGGACCATTATAGTGCCAGGAAAACACACTTGTTTTCCTGGCACTATAGTGCACTGAGGGTGCCTCCACCCGCCGGGCTCTAGGGGGAGGAAGGGGTTAAACTTACCTCTTTCTCCAGCGCCGGGCAGGGGAGCTCTCCTCCTCCTCTTTGGCTGAATGCGCATGCGCGGCATGGGGCAAGAGCCGCGCGCGCATTCAGCCAGTCTCATTGGAAAGCATTCACAATGCTTTCCTATGGACGCTGGCGTCTTCTAACTGTGAAAATCACTGTGAGAAGCACGCAAGCGCCTCTAGCGGCTGTCAAGAGACAGCCACTAGAGGCTGGATTAACCCTAATATAAACTATATATAATAAACTATAAAATATTCTCCAAAACTGCTATGTTTATAGAAAAAAAGGGTTAACCCTAGCTGGACCTGGCACCCAGACCACTTCATTAAGCTGAAGTGGTCTGGGTGCCTATAGTGGTCCTTTAACGGATGCTGGATGTCCTCCGGTCAGTTAGAGGACCAAAAGTCGATTAGCAAGCAGGAAGAAACTCTATTGGCTCTCTGGTAGACACTCACTAGAGGTTGTCTTAGTGCTGCAATGTAAGCATTGCAGTTTCTCTAAAACAATAATGTTTTACATTGAAGGACTAAGTGCAATAGGGACACTGCACCCAGATCACTTCAATGAGATTAAGTGGTCTGGGTGCCTATAGTGTCACTAAGTCAGCTATGCTTCCAATTTAGCCAGTTTGAACTTCACACAAAATTTAGATTGACTGTGGATCCAAGTACAGTTGTTTGCGAAATAAGAGTAAAAAAGCATACACACAAATGATAAAACAAAATAATAAAAAAATAAATAATAATAATAATAATATTAATATTAATAATAATAGGGAGGGGTGAATACTTCCTGCAGGGTGCTCCAGAAAGGAGTGCCAATCCTAAAGACATCAAATGAAAAAATAATAATAATAATAAAAAAAAAAATCCAGGCACACCTGAGGTTTCTTCTAAAAGTCTTGAGGCTCAGAGAGGAGCCAAAATGTTGTATACTTCCTTGTTTTAAATAAAGACTGCCTTTTAGAAGAAACCTCAGGTATGCCTGGATATTTATTTTTTCCCCCTATTTGTGGATCTGTCTAAATCAGACTGAATACAGACACGGTACCAACTTTTGAGCATAACTCAAGTGCTTCATTTATGCAATTTGCTCCCGATGGCATCTTTTAATCTAACAAGTAAGAAAACTACAGGTAAAATCTGTCAAATTCCCACACATGCCAAGTGCTTTCTGCTCTAAATTTGCAGTAGAGCTTAACAAAAAATTAAAAATAGAAGAACATTCTAATAAAGTAAATGGCTTGTATGCCTGTTTTGCAATCAATCTGTCTCAACTAGATCTACAGTTCCACAGCCCCAATAATATACCATTATATGCACAATAATGTTCTCCAACATACCACAATATTTAGGTTTTGGCGTAGGAGGGCATTTTGAAAATGCAGCATCTTCACTTCTTTCTGCAGAAACATTTTGTCATTCTCCAGCCTCCTCGCCTTCTCTCGCTCAACCGTTAGAGCACATGCCAAAGCTTTGTTATTGTGCTTTAGAGAAATCTTTAGCATAGAGGAGTTATCTACATGTAAAGAAAAGAATATAAGTTGATGTAACACTTCCAGAGTTTAAGTTTAGGGTAGTGGTTCCCAAACTAGTTCTCAAAGCACTATCATCAGTCCAGGATTTAGGGATTAGACACAACTGTGTAATGCCTAATTCTTGGACCAGTAGGGGTGCCTTTAGGACTGATTTGGGAACCACTGTTCTAAAGTGTTTCTCTGAAATATCAACAAAACCGCTGAAGTCCTTAAAGGTTTGCAACATGTCTTTGGAAACAACTTCCAACGTATACTTTCAAAAATAAAGTCAATTAAAAAAAATAAATAAAAAAAATAAAAAAATGTAAAAATACAAGAAAAAGCTACTCAGTAGGATTATGATAAAATGTAACATTTGTTTTGCGTCCAATTAAAGAAAGCAAAGTCACTGGAGAGGATGAAAAAAGAAAAATAACCCAGACAATGAACATTTCCGCATTAAAGTGCCTCAAAAGGCACATCTGTGACAGTGCCCTTTACATTGGAAAACTGAAAGATATTTTATCACTATCCTACAGTTGAAGGAACACTACAGAGACAGGAACACAAACATGTGTTCCTGACCCTATAGTGTTTAATCCACCATTTAGGTGTCTTGCCTCACCAAAAGGTTAAAACTCCCCTTATTTCCAGCGCTGGGCGGGTCCGCCTCCTTGATGTAATCAGAGCTGCAGATTTTTAGCCAATCCAATGCTTTCCCATAGGAAAAGTGTTAGACTGGCTGAAATCAGCAAGAAGGTGGGCCCAACGCTGTTTAAACCAATCAGCACCTCCTCTCTATAAGAAAAATTCTGCGTCACCATGCACAGCGTGAAGACGCTGAACGGCAGTGGTGCCTACTGTGCAGCACTGCCCCAGGAAGCACCTCCAGTGGCCATCTAAGGAGTGGCCACTTGGAGGTATCCCTAGGTGGCAATGTAAACAATGCCTCCAGGTAATGATTATACTCAATAGAACAACTACATTAAGCTGTAGTTCTGGTAACTATAGTGTCTCTTTGTGTGCTTTAAATTCTCAGATTGGGATCGGCATTTGTATGTACATCTGGGCTGCAGCATTATTTTCATAGATCAATTGAAGTGTAAACTGTTGTTACCTTAGATTTGTAAGACTGCAGAGAAGATTAAAAGAAAATCATTAAATTAAATATCTACCGCATATTTCAGCAATACAACATTGGTCCATTTAATTAGTTTCCAAATAAGTATTTAGATATTGGCAAATAAAATATAATTTTGAAACCTATAATAAACCAAACAAACATTCTCAGTCTTAACCCATATTTTGTTACTCTGGTTAGGGCTAGAGTCTATTATAAATGAATATGCCAATTGTTGAACTGGAATTCATATACCATAGTTAAAGGGTCACACTAAGCACCATCACAGCCTTGAGTCATTGAAAACGGATGGTGCAGAGATCACCATGATCCTATCCTTAGCTTTGAGAGTGCCTTATAAATGCAGTGATTTGTACATTTTTATAAAAATCTCTGCAGCTCCAAGACATTCCATCAGAACTGCCACGTAGGCATCTCAGAACTCACAAGTGTCAATTCTGTGAAAAAGGTGCACCAAGGGAACAATATGGACTAAAAGAACCAAGCTTAATTGGTACACTGTTTATTAGCATCCACAGTATGGCTATAAGAATGCAGAGCAGTTCCACTCACCCCACCCTAAATAGACCCGACACTTCATATTTTGCAATCCCCCCTCCCCATCAGAAGGTAATGCTTAAGGTGCAGTGGAAGACCTCGTGGACCCACCATCTTGTTCCTCTGTACATTTTTTAATGTTTTGCGCTTCATCTTCCAGGAGCCATGTCAGTGCTGTAATCTCCCAGGAGACCATGGGTACCTCTACAGATACCATCTCAGATGAAGATGTTGTTTGATTTCCACAGCCAACACCTGCAATACCTGCCTGGATTTGACAAAATGTTGGCAGCAAAGTTGTCACTACTTTTTCTGATGAGATCATAGAATTGCGCTGGAATTTCAATGAAATTCCAACGCAAGCACTATGAGTATTTCATAAAGATTATACTTTTATGATATACTCAAAAGGTGACAGAGCCACACAAAAAAAAAATAAAAAAAAAAAAATAATAATACTCTTTTGTAAGAGAATCCAGACCCAAATGTGTAATACAGTCAATAGTAAGGGATATAACAAAGCACAACTTACTCAATGCCTTTGTTTTAATTTTTGCAGCAAGTGTAGTGTTCAGTTTAGCATTTTTCAAAGAACCATTTATCTTCTCTCGCATGCGGTCCTTAAGGCTTTGTAGGGAGGGAAGAGATGAACTAGACGGGAGATCCATTTTCTACAAAATGAGGTCAATACATAACCTGCAAATTGAAAATTACATATATAAATATATATATATTTTTTTAAATAGGAAGATATGCAACAACTCTATAACATAGTCAAAGTGACAATGTGCAGAGTATTCAATATTTGTTACCAAACAAAAAGAGGTATACCCCTATACTAAAATATCCTTCTCATTGATTTTGGATGTGGTTTCGATGCCCTCTCCTACTTACGGAGGCTCCTGACAAATTAAGTGAGGAAAGAAGAGTGAGAGGTTCACAAACTCTCTTCCCCAAGACACCACCTGTAAGTGGACATTTCACCAGGACGGGACCTTGTTGGAATAAAATAGCAAAGGCTGCAACACCGATAATGATACTTAACACTATAGTCACCAGAACAACTACAGCTTAATGAGTATAATCATTATATGCAGGCATTTTCATGCAAACACTGCTTTTTCAGAGAAAAGGCAGTGTTTACATTGCCCCTAGGGACACCTCCAAGTGGCCACTGGAGGGACTTCCTGGCTCAGTGCTGCACAGCCGTTCAGCACCTCCACGCTCTGCATGGGGACGCCGAATTTTCCTCAGAGAAGCATTGATTCAATGCATCTCTAAGGGGAGGTGCTGATTGGCCAAAACGATGTTTGGCCCAGCACCCTTGCCAATATCAGCCAATCCAATGCTTTCCCCATGGAAAATAATTGGACTGGCTAAAAATGGGCAATTCTGATTATGTCACCAAGGGGGCGGGGCCAGTGCCAGCAGCTGATCTGCACGGCACTGGAAATAAGGCGAGTTTTAATTGCTTTTAAGGGGAAAGTCACCTAAATGGTGGGTTAAACCCTATAGGGTCAGGGATACAGGTTTGTGTTACTGACCCTATAGTGTTCCTTTAACAACTAAAAGGGATTTTGTCACTACTTGTATTAATATGTAATCAACCCACATCACTAAATGTACAGATCAAAGGCTGTGTTCACCTAAACAGCTGCATATTAAAGTTTAAATAACTATGGGCATGCCTGTACATTAAAATACAAGGAAACAACAAGTTTACTTTTTTTTTTTTTACTCAAAACATTACAAACTTTAAATCAATCACAATGAAATGGTCCCCAAAGACTGCATTTTTTGTGTGCAGTGTTTTTGAACAGTTGTAAGCCTGCTCCGTTCCCTTTAATGCAGAGCATGCTTTCCATTGTAAATTGACATGTCTGTTCCATTGCTCAGAGCTTTGCTGGGCATATTAACTGGCTTTATTAATAAAATAATAATAATCTCCAAGAGCTCACAATACCCTGTGACCAGCCTGAACATAGTGATTCCGGCAGGGCTCGATGTGCTCCACGCTGGCACACAGAGGGTCTATGCCGAATGAGTACCAAACTCCGCTACACCTACTCACCGACAGATCCACAACCGCCGTTACGAGCTTGCTTATAAAAAATTCAAATTGCAGTACAGCAATACGCGCAAGCGCAGACTATGCCTTGATTTAACCAATAACAGACAGCGGGGGCGTGGCTTTCACCATGTGACGCAGCGCTGCGACCATCTTTACTGTGGGCAGGGTTTCCCAACTTTTGTACGCGTACACCCCAGGAGATACAGTCCCAGGGGTACAATTCAGTGACCCAGGGATTACGCGAAACCCCACCGCATTGTGTTCCATGAAATGTCTCTACCCCGTGAAATTTCTATACTCTCGTCACTTCCGGTGATGCGACCGCACCGGAAGTAATGTGGATCAGCTGGGGGACGCGGCGTGCAGCGCTGCGCAAGCGAAGAACCATGGGATTGGGAAATAATACAGGCAGAGCTGCGGGAAAAACGGACACCTAATCCACATGCGCGAAGCCGACCAGCTGGGCTAGAACAATTAGCCATCAAGTCACTCACCAGGGATGGATGAGAGAGTCTACCCCAGCCAGAGGGAATGCCCCACATCTGCAACCCAATCCACCTGTCACTGAATTCTGTAATCTCCGTCTTTATGTGCATTGTGTATGTATCCTTTATTTAAAGGAACACTATAGCGTTAGGAATACAAATATGTATTCCTGATGCTATAGAGTCCTAGTCACCATTTGGGTGACTAGGGCCCCGTTCCACAGAGAATAAATGGTTAACCATTAATTTGTTTACCTTAATCCAGCGCTGGGCTCCCTCAGCACTGGTGACCTCTCCTCCTCCTCCATCGACGTCAACTCCTGAGTGGAGCCAAATGTGCATGCGCGGAAAGAGGCGCGCACGAATTTAAACCCGCCCACAGGAAAGCATTACTCAGTGCTCTCCTACGGGGATCTTTTTTTTTACGCTGGAGGTCTGTCAGGACGTCCAGCGTCAAATATTTGTGATTTACTCAGTATAAATCGCGGAAGCGCCTCTAGTGACTGTCAGTGAGACAGCCACTAGAGGCTGGATTAACCCTTAATGTGAGAAACTGCTATGTTTTCAGCTGCAAGGTTAAAACTAGGGGGACCTGGCACCCAGACCACTTCATTGAGGGATCGATGAGAGACTGCACCCCAACCGGAGGGACTTCCCCACATCTGCAACCCAATCCATCTGTCACTGAATTATGTAATCTCTGTCTTTATTTGCATTATGTATGTATTGTACTCTCAATTCTTCTATTTAACCTCTTAAGGACGGAGCCAAATGTACACGTTGTGAACAAAACAAAATGTAAACAAAACCTGGCATTTGCGCTACATGTCTGTCCAACCGTAATACACCTCTTTCATAGTAAATGCACCCACCCTTATTATATATCATTTTATTCAGGGGAAACAGGGCTTTCATTTAATATCAAATATTTAGCTATGAAACATAATTTAATATGAAAAAAATGGGAGAAAATACGATTTATTTAGATTTTTTTAGTTCTACATGACATTTTAACGGTCAGTGTCATAATACTGTTTGCTTTTACTGCAATAAAATACACATTTGTATTCAGTAAAGTCTCACGTGTAAGACAGTACCCCCTATTTACAGGTTTTATGGCGTTTTGGGAAGTTACAGGGTCAAATATAGCACGTTACATTTGAAATTGAAATTCGCCAGATTGGTTACGTTGCCTTTGAGACTGTATAGTAGCCCGGGAATGAAATTTACACCCATAATGGCATACCATTTGCAATAGTAGACAACCCAAGGTATTGCAAATGGGGTATGTCCAGTCTTTTTTAGTAGCCATTTGGTCACAAACACTGGCCAAAGTTAGCGTTAGTATTTCTTTGTGTGTGAAAAATGCAAAAAACGCCAATTTTGGCCAGTGTTTGTGACTAAGTGGCTACTAAAAAAGACTGGACATACCCTGTTTGCAATACCTTAGGTTGTCTACTATTGCAAAAGGTATGCCATCATAGGGGTAATTTTCATTCTTGGGCTACCATAGGGTCTCAAAGGCAACGTAACCAATCTGGCGAATTTTAATGTGAAAAAAATGAAACGCAAGCCTTATATTTGACGCTGTAACTTTTGAAAACACCATAAAACCTGTACATGAGGGGTACTGTTGTACTCGGGAGACTTCGCTGAACACAAATATTTGTGTTTCAAAACAGTAAAAAGTATCACAGCAATAATATTGTCCGTGTAATGCTGTTTGTGTGTGAAAAATGCAAAAAACTTCACTTTTACTGGCGATATCATCGTTGTAATACATTTTACTGTTTTGAAACACTAATATTTGTGTTCAGCGAAGTCTCCCGAGTAGAACAGTACCCCCATGTACAGGTTTTATGGTGTCTCGGAAAGTTATAGGGTTAAATATAGTGCTAGCAAATTAAATTCCCTTTACTTTCGGCATGGGTTGTCAGGCAGGTCCTGCTAATTGTAATTAATTAAGATAACTAATTATGTAAAAATATTACATAAATATATATGTAGAATTAATATATGTATATATATATACGTATGTATATATCTATATAATTTTTAAAAAATATTTTTATTTATATATATAGGTATATATAGTGATATATTTATGTATATAGATATATATATTATTTCGTTCTACGTGTATTTTGATATATATATATTAATTTCACAATACAGTTAGAACGAAATAACACACATCTATATATTTTTTAATTATTATTTTTTAATTATTTTTTTAATTTTATTTTTTAACGTATTTACTTTTTTTATATTATATATAAATATATATATATAACAATAATTATATATATATATATTTAATCAGTATCAGTCTACGTGTAATTTGATAATATATATATATAATTATATATATATTAATAGTAAAATACACCTAGACGGTGTACGTGTGTGTATGTATATGTGTATATATATACTTAGATCATATATATATAATATATATATGATCTAAGTATATATTATTTTCTTTTTTACAGTATTTATTTTATTCATTTTTATTTTCAGCCAGCAGGGGGACCACCTGTCATTAGAGGCAGCCCCCCTGCTGGCAATGCTGCAGCCAGCTACCCCCGGCCATGTGATTATGGGGTCCCCACTCTCACATGGCCGGGGGGCTTCCAGGAGGACGGAGGTGCCGCGGGGGGCTCCCTGGGAGTCCCCCGAACCGCGATCGCCGGCGTGGGATCGCCGGCGACCGGGTAAGTACCGAAAGACCGGAGGGCGTACTATTACGCCCGGCGGCGTTTAGAGCCGCTTAGAATAGGGCGTAATAGTACGCCCTCCGGTCTTACTGTGTGGCTCCCACAATCTTTGTGTTTGACTGCTGTATATATGTGACACGCAAGTCTGCATGCACTGTGTCTTTTATGCCATTTACTCTAACCATTTTTTTTTTTTTTTGTGTGTGACAACTCTGACAAGCATGTTCTCCTATGGGACACAAGGCGGATGAAGAGGCCTATGTTTCATGCTCATATTCAGGGTAGAGTATTGAATTCAGAGTGGCATCTGGTACGTGATAAGCTTCTCCAGTTAGCACTCGACTTCAACATTGTTTACTGTGACCACTGTCTGGTTCAGAGGTAGGTAATCTTAGGCACTCTAGATGCTGTGAATTACATCTCCCATAATGCTGGCAAAGCATCATGGGAGGTGTAGTCCAAAACATCTGGAGTACCGAATGCCTATGAATGAAAAGTGGTGTGTGAATGGTCCGTAACAAGGGTTGAAGCCTTGACGTGGCGTTACTGCTCACATGTGTATCCATGTGCCAATTGAACCAATGTGAGGGACTGCAATACTTATGTGGTTACCAAAAATACTGTGACTGTGGAGAATGAAGCACCTGTATCACCTTAACACTGCTTATACTGTGACCATATCGCCTAAATACTGCTTACACTATGACCTTATCACCTTAACACTGCTTATTCTGTGATCGTATCGCCTAAACACTGCTTACACAGTGACCGTATCACCTAAACACTGCTTACACTGTGACCGTATCTCCTACACACTGCTTATACTGTGACTGTATCACCTAAATACTGCTTACACTGTGACCGTATCACATAAACACTGCTTACACAGTTACTGTATCACCTAAACACTGCTTATACTGTGATCGTATTGCCTAAACACTGCTTATACTGTGATCGTATCACCTAAACACTGCTTACGCTGTGACCGTATCACCTAAACACTGCTTACGCTGTGACCGTATCACCTAAACACTGCTTACACTGTGACCGTATCTCCTAAACACTGCTTACACTGTGACCGTATCTCCTACACACTGCTTATACTGTGACTGTATCTCCTAAACACTGCTTACACAGTGACTGCATCTCCTAAACACTGCTTACATAGTGACTGCATCTCCTAAACACTGCTTACACTGTGACCGCATCTATCGCCTAAACACCACTGTATTGCCTAAACACTGCTTACACTGTGATCGTATTGTCTAAACACTGCTTACATTGTGACTGTATCACCTAAACAGTGCTTATACTGTGACCAGTGGCATACATATAGGGGGCGCAGCTGTGCAACCCTTGCGACAGAGTGCCCGCCATCATGTTTTGTGGCCCCAGTGTTTTAAAGGGATCCGTCGGGTGGCCCATGCTGTTAGGGCCACCCGATGGGTATGGATTTTCAGGGGGCCCGGTTAGCACTGGGTGCTTTAACAGCGTGACCGAGTCCCCTGTGATGACATCACATGCTGGGAGGAAGTTACTGCCCCGGTCACTCCTCCCAGCTATCAGAGAGCCGCGCGGAAGAAAGGAGAAGAGGGAGTCAAAGTAGGAACTCTGACTCCCATCAAACTGAGCCACTACTGGACTCCAGGGAAAGTCACCCTCCTGCTCTTAAAAGGTAGGAAACAGGAGGGTGACTTAAATATTTTGTATATTTGTGTGTGTGTCTGTCTATTTGTATGTGTGTATGTGTCTGTTTGTATGTATATGTGTCTTGTGTGTGTGTGTGTATGTATGTGTGTCTGTATGTATGTGTGTGTCTGTTGGAAGGGGGGGGGCCCATGGTTCAGTTTGGCACCGGGTCCCCGTGGATTGTGTGTATGCCACTGACTGGGACCGTATCACCTGAATACTGCTTATATTGTGACTGTATCACCTAAACACTGCTTATACTTATCAGGATCCATATGTCACTTTAATCGGGGGGTGGGGGGATAAAGTGTTGTAGATATAGTTCCCCAGTTTGATCACGTCTAAATTATTATACGTTAGACCAGGGGTGTCCAAACTTTTTTCAAAGAGGGCCAAATTTGATTAAGTGAACATGCGTGAGGGCCAACCATTTTGCCTGACATTCTTTGAACCATAAAAAATGTAAGGCAAATGAACAATTTTTTGCAAAGTTTATTGCAAACGGCATACTTTTCATTTCATCTCTTCTGTCTGAGATCTCTTTATTTTGTCTCTTTACTCTGTCCCTTCTCTCTTTACTCTGTCCCTTCTCTCTTTACTCTGTCCCTTCTCTCTTTAGTCTGTCCCTTCTCTCTTTAGTCTGTCCCTTCTCTCTTTACTCTGTCCCTTCTTTCTTTAGTCTGCCAATCTTTATTCTGCCCCTCTGTATCCTGCCAGTCTGCACCTCTGTACGCAGTCTGTATTCTGCCTTTCTTTAGTCTTCCCCTCTGTATTCTGCCCCATTTTATTCTGTCGATTCTCTGCAGGGAGAAGGAACCAAATCCCGCGAATCCCATGACGTCCAAGAGATTGTGAGAATGCAGACTGAGGTCACTGCACTCCCATCTGCGTTTTTTGTGATATCTTGGCCCCCCACTGAATCCCGGCGCGGGGGTTCACTGGGGGCCACAACAGGTAGATTAGCCAAACTACCTGTGGGGCCGTATTGAACCGGAAACGCTGGCCGCAAATGGCCCGCGGGCTGGACTTTGGACATGCCTGCGTTAGACTGTTTTCTCCATTCCAGATTAAAATTCAGAGTTTGATAAAGGAGGCAGTTTAAAACATTATACACTAAGTTCATTTTCTGTATTTTAGATATGGTAGCCCAGTTCGGGGTGGAAACCGTTGTTCTGTTTAATAAGAGGACCGTTGTGTATCATCTATGATTGGCGGCTATGCAGGAATTCACCAGGTTCATAAAACAGAACCCTCTGTTGCATTATACCCAGTTCTGAAATTACTATGGACCCCTAAAGTACTTCATCTTTTGATGATATTTATTTATGTATTTTACATATTATGCAAAGACCCCAGATGGTCACTGTTCCACTTGTATTCCAGTGGCCATGGAGAACAGGTGAAGGTAATTTTTACTTGACTTAAAATGTCCTTTGTATGCATCTTCTTTCTCAAGGGCCTCTTCAACTCCTGGGGCTTCATCTGCCAGGAGCCAACGGAAGTGCTCTGCTCACAGGCATGCATAAGGGTATCTCAGGTAGCTCTGCCTTGTGTCAAGAGTAGGAAAGATACTTCGGATAAAGTTGTCCCTATTTTGTCTTAATTTGTGGGTGTCACAGAGATGCTTTAAGTCAAAATTAAAAGCGCTCTATCATTCTTTCTACTCCTCCAATCCTCAACATGGAAATTGTAGTTTCTAATAATATAAAATATGTAGATTGTAATATGCTTTCCGGTTACGATTTGGTGAGTTTAAACTATATTTTTATTTTTTACAGCACCAGAGGGAATGAGCAAACAGCTTTGAGGAGTCTCTGCATAAGAGACTATTGGTTACTGAAGGGCTGTATTGTAAAGGAAGATCTCATCGCAGTGAAAAATTGCGGGAACATCTAAAATCACATGGATTTTGGGGATGCGCGATGACGTAGCACGTCTGCACGCCATACCCGCGTTCTGAGGTAGGGGCGGACAGATACCGCGGCGGGGATGAAACGATGACGAGCAAGGCTGAATCCACACTGACTCGAAGGACGCCAATGGTCTTGGAAGGAGCATAGCGAGTTCGGACTGCAGCTGACTAGGAAGCGAGTTCGGACTGCAGCTGACTAGGAACAGGAACTGGAACTCCACCCACCCCCAACCCATTCCCCTTAATGTTCCTCTCCCATATCTTTTAGTGCCCCCCCTACCCCAGTGTTCATTTCCCCTTCCCTTCCCTGTACCTTAGTGCTCTCCCTAAATGTTTCTCTCTCTCTCCCCCTTAGTGTTCTTTCCCTTCCCCATAGTGTTCTTCCCCCCTCCCCATAGTGGTGTTCTTCTTTTGAAATATGAAAGCAATTATGAATATTTGAAACAGAAAATAGAATTTTTCTTCTTAGACAACAATCTACAGGACACTTCGCCAATTAATAATTGGTGTGCTTCCAAGGCCATTATGCGTGGACATCTTATTATATCAACTGTTTGCGCATGCGCCCAGGGCGCACAGCGATAGGAGGACGGCATTTGTACCATCAATGGGCGTGACATCAGCCCTATGCTTGCTGCCACCCACGTAGATGTACTTTATGTGAATGGAGACTGTGGTCACATGCTCCGCGCGAGCAAACCCTGATTGGTCCGTATTGCGCATGTGCATAGCGATTGATAGGACGCGGGGTGCACATCAGCTGTGGTGAGTCTTACTATTTTATTTATGATATATAAGCTGAATTATTTGTCATGTATTTTTATTTTTTTTTTGTTATTTCTGATCCTGAAGAAAGCCCAGATTGGGGCTGAAACGTCGATCAATTCTTTTTAATGCATATTGAATAAAACAGTTTGCAATTTTTATTTAGAAGACCAAAGAGTGCAGCCTTCATCTTTGTTTGTTTTTTATATCTACATTTGCCAGTTGGCTTATGCACCCGGCTTTTATATGGATTACGTGAGTGCAAGGAATCCTTTCTAATTCTGTATTTTGGGAGATTGTGGCAAGTCTTCCTCCTGTGCACCAAGTACAATTAACTGTTTAGTGGAAGTGCCCCTTAAGCAGTTTGAGCTATATTTCATAGGTGGATTCAGTTTGTTTTTAATGGACAATTTTTTCTCACAAGCTGGAGGGTATTCAGAACAAGCTGATACCCTACAATTTACAGATGAAGAAGCCCAACAAATTTTGTGGGAACAGTCTATTTTGCATTTACCTCAACAATGGACTGGCAAAGATGTTTACTTTAAATTGCTTCGGTTACATAAAAAATATATTGATTTGGATCTGCACGGATTATTCCTGTCAGATTACTATAAAGCTAAAAGGATTCCAAGGGGATTTAGGATTTTGAACATCCCCACCATTGGGCGTGCTAAACCTAAAGTTTGCAAGGATTGGACACATGTATTAAATAAAGCCTCTTTAGGCAGATATGATCGATATAAACCAAAGCATTTTAAATATGGAAGCTGAGCATGCAGTGTTGCTTAAATCACCTGAGGGAGTCCAACTCAAACTGAAGTTAAAAGATGAATTATTAAAATACAAGAATGAATTTATTAGGTTTAAGCGAGAAAAATTTGAGAGAGTGCAATTGGACTACCTACAACACAGAGTATACAAGTGGCTCTCAGGAGATATTCAGCGCAGACCCCGGAGACCTCGGAAAAGAATCCAACGTCCAAAAATCACCACTATTGATGTCACTTCAGGTGAATCGGCTTCTGAAAATGATACACAGCATGAAACTCCACCTTTTTTTAGAGAACACAGGCACAGTTACCAGAAGTCGAGGAGTGGATCTAGGAGGAGTAGAACAAGATGTGGGCGCAAGGGCAAAAACTGGACCCCGGGGCAAACCACCCCACAAGAAGTAGTCCCCATCTTCAACCTTTCACATAGGCAGCTGTCTCCAGATGAAATTGAAATCTTAAGCCGTGGCTTATCCTTTGTGCCAAGATCCCATCCTAATTAGTTTACATGGAATGTCGAATTATTCAAGTTTGGACGCAGTATGCGATTAAAAGAGTACTTTGACCACTTGACTTCTAATAAGACATCTTCTGATACTAAAATTATTGATCAATTCAAACGTAAATCCACATTTGACCCTCAATCAAATAAAGCGTCCATTAAGACCTATCTAGCAACTTCCAACAAGATTGCTCCAAAAAATTTTTCACAGAAGAATAAATCACAAAATATCACTAAACAGCAAAGAAAGCTTATCAAACAGCTGGCTGATGACCCTACCATAGTCATCAGATTGGCAGACAAAGGTGGTGGAATTGTGATTATGAATTGCCAATTTTATGCTGAGGAATTGCAGGCACAGCTTTCAGATACAAACACGTATCAATTATTAACAGGCGACCCTACAGATCATATTCAGTCCAAAATTGCTGATACTCTATCTATGGCACTCACAGCAGGCTATATTGATGTTCAACTATACCATTATATACACAAACCCCATCCACGAACGCCGATCATCTACAGTATTCCTAAGATACATAAAAATGTACAGCAACCACCAGGACATCCGATTGTATCTGCAGTAGACTGCATCTTAGAACCAATTACAAAATAGTTAGACTCCATCTTCAAAGGACCAGTTGAGGAACTACACACATGCATTAAAGATACACAGACATTGTTAGTTAAATTGAACACGCTATGCACCCAAGGACAGGATCTCTTAATGATACCTATGGATGTGGCAAGTTTATACACCATCATCCCTCATGAAGATGGCGTTGAGGCCATGCGCACTGTACTCACACAGACTAAGAATTATCAAGGCCCTGCTATACAGGGAGTGCAGAATTATTAGGCAAATGAGTATTTTGACCACATCATCCTCTTTATGCATGTTGTCTTACTCCAAGCTGTATAGGCTTGAAAGCCTACTACCAATTAAGCATATTAGGTGATGTGCATCTCTGTAATGAGAAGGGGTGTGGTCTAATGACATCAACACCCTATATCAGGTGTGCATAATTATTAGGCAACTTCCTTTCCTTTGGCAAAATGGGTCAAAAGAAGGACTTGACAGGCTCAGAAAAGTCAAAAATAGTGAGATATCTTGCAGAGGGATGCAGCACTCTTAAAATTGCAAAGCTTCTGAAGCGTGATCATCGAACAATCAAGCGTTTCATTCAAAATAGTCAACAGGGTCGCAAGAAGCGTGTGGAAAAACCAAGGCGCAAAATAACTGCCCATGAACTGAGAAAAGTCAAGCGTGCAGCTGCCACGATGCCACTTGCCACCAGTTTGGCCATATTTCAGAGCTGCAACATCACTGGAGTGCCCAAAAGCACAAGGTGTGCAATACTCAGAGACATGGCCAAGGTAAGAAAGGCTGAAAGACGACCACCACTGAACAAGACACACAAGCTGAAACGTCAAGACTGGGCCAAGAAATATCTCAAGACTGATTTTTCTAAGGTTTTATGGACTGATGAAATGAGAGTGAGTCTTGATGGGCCAGATGGATGGGCCCGTGGCTGGATTGGTAAAGGGCAGAGAGCTCCAGTCCGACTCAGACGCCAGCAAGGTGGAGGTGGAGTACTGGTTTGGGCTGGTATCATCAAAGATGAGCTTGTGGGGCCTTTTCGGGTTGAGGATGGAGTCAAGCTCAACTCCCAGTCCTACTGCCAGTTCCTGGAAGACACCTTCTTCAAGCAGTGGTACAGGAAGAAGTCTGCATCCTTCAAGAAAAACATGATTTTCATGCAGGACAATGCTCCATCACACGCGTCCAAGTACTCCACAGCGTGGCTGGCAAGAAAGGGTATAAAAGAAGAAAATCTAATGACATGGCCTCCTTGTTCACCTGATCTGAACCCCATTGAGAACCTGTGGTCCATCATCAAATGTGAGATTTACAAGGAGGGAAAACAGTACACCTCTCTGAACAGTGTCTGGGAGGCTGTGGTTGCTGCTGCACGCAATGTTGATGGTGAACAGATCAAAACACTGACAGAATCCATGGATGGCAGGCTTTTGAGTGTCCTTGCAAAGAAAGGTGGCTATATTGGTCACTGATTTGTTTTTGTTTTGTTTTTGAATGTCAGAAATGTATATTTGTGAATGTTGAGATGTTATATTGGTTTCACTGGTAATAATAAATAATTGACATGGGTATATATTTGTTTTTTGTTAAGTTGCCTAATAATTATGCACAGTAATAGTCACCTGCACACACAGATATCCCCCTAACATAGCTAAACTAAAAACAAACTAAAAACTACTTCCAAAAATATTCAGCTTTGATATTAATGAGTTTTTTGGGTTCATTGAGAACATGGTTGTTGTTCAATAATAAAATTAATCCTCAAAAATACAACTTGCCTAATAATTCTGCACTCCCTGTATGTATACCTTTCCTGTAAAATTGGTTAATAGGACCTTTTTTGACAATATTTTGCCAATCACTATGATAATATATTTATTATATTCACTATTGCACTTTCTAGAATATACTTCTAGTCACTGCACCTTTCCACTTTATTTATTGCCTATGGAGCTATAGCACTTTAATACTTTAATCATTTAATACTTCAATTATTGAAATACTACTTTGAAAGTGATAAATTTCTTGTTGTTCAGTAATAGCTATTAAGCATTAAATATTAAGTAGATACACTCAGTTGTCATAGTTAGTTATCTATGAACCTGATATGTACTATTGACTTTTTAATTGTATTTTATCACATTGTTTCTTTATAGTGCACCACTGAGGATGTGCGGACTACCCGGTACCCTTCTACTGCACCGGCACGAGCATATTATTTATTTGTCACTAAGGTAATCCGTTTACTCTGTGCGCATGCGCTTTGGATGCGCAGCGATAGGAGGACGGCAGCTGTATCTTTCATAGGTGTTTTATTTGCCCTGTGTATGCCGCCACCTGCGTAGTTGTATTTTTTGTGAATGGAGACTGTGGACATACGTGCCACGTGACCAAACCCTGATAGGCCTATACAGCACACATGCAAAGAGGTTGCTGGGATGCCGGTAGATATGCGCGTCGGCTCAGTGTCATCACTAGGAAAGTGCAGACCACCTGAAATTCGTATATTACTTTGGCGAGAACACAGTTTCTATTTGTTTCTAAGATATCTTTTCCATTGTTTGCGCATGCGCCCAGGACGCGCAGCGATAGGAGGACGGCATTTGTACCATCAATGGGCGTGACATCAGCCCTATGCTTGCTGCCTCCCACGTAGATGTACTTTATGTGAATGGAGACTGTGGTCACATGCTCCGCGCGAGCGAACCCTGATTGGTCCGTATTGCGCATGCGCATAGCCATTGATAGGACGCCGGGGGGGGGGGGGCACATCAGCTGGGGGGAGTCTTACTATTTTATTTTTGATATATAAGCTGAATTATTTGTCATGTATTTTTTTTGTTTGTTATTTCTGATCCTGAAGAAAGCCCAGATTGGGGCTGAAACGTCGATCAATTCTTTTTAATGCATATTGAATAAAACAGTTTGCAATTTTTATTAAGAAGACCAAAGAGTGCAGCCTTCATCTTTGTTTTTTATATTTATACATATATCTTTTTGATGTGAAATGAAAGCACTATTTCTCCAGAAAAAAGACATAATAGACATAATAAGCGTGTATGCAATATGAAAAACGTGGTAAGCGACATATAGTTCAAATCTTAGGTTTTGTTTTGGTTCAGAACTTGGACAATTGCCTCCATCATTAAGGGGTTAATATGCGATATTATTAATTCAAGCAAACATCAATAATTAGACAAAGCTTGTGTATCGGAGAGCTAGTCCTAGCAGGAACTCTGCTCCGCTGGTACTCCAAGATGTACTCAGGAACACGTAGAATATTCCAAGGAAGCCAAATAAAGGAAAATACTCCAAGAATCTACCACCTCAGCAATTGGACGACACTCAGCTCTGGGGGTATAACTGGTTTTAAAGGAGCCACAGCTGGCCTTTTATGAGAATCCCCATGCAAGCAGTGGCGTCTCTAGGATTCATTTTTAGGGGGGGGCTCATGGTGGGCCAGGGACAAAAGTAGGGGGGCATATTTAACCCCGCCCTTGCCGCAGTTTGACCCCGCCCCTGCCACATATTAAGCCCCGCCCCCGACACAATGTGTTTTTTTTTTTTTTTTATAAATAATCCCTGGTGGAGGATTCATTATTTTCCACCAGGGATTATTAAAAAACAAACACATTTCCCTTGATACAGTGCCATAGTTGCCAACATTAGAAAAAAAATTCCAAGGACATTTTGCAGCACAGCTATCAATTACTGTCTGTGTATAATATCCCTGGACAGTCAGTGCTCCTCTGTATAATACAGGGTTGTGTGTATAATAAATTGGGACAGTCAGAGATCCCTGTACAGTGCTGCTCTCTGTATAATACATGGCTGTGTGTATAATATCCTGGGAGAGTCAGTGCTCCTTGTATAGTGCTGCTCTCTGTATAATACAGGTCTGTTTGTGTATAATATCCTAAGACAGAGAGCAGCACTATACAGGGAACACTGACTGTTCCAGGATATTATACAGACACAGACCTGTATTATACAAAGAGCAGCACTATACAGAAAGCACTGACTATCCCGGGATATTATACACACACAGATCTGTATTATACAGAGAACAGCACTATAGTATTATACAGATAGCTGTGCATATACTCCATGTCCTAATCTCTAGACTACTAGTACCTGTCAACTGCAGCTCCCAGACGCGTGTAACAGGGCTAAAGTGTGCGGCAGCTCACACAGATGATTCAGCGGTAAAGTGCACTCGCTGGCAGAGCCAAACTGGGAATCCAAAGCAGCCCTGGAAAAAAATGTATGCCATTCCTTCAAGTCAATATATATATTGTAACAAACCACCTCTTTTACAGGTAGGATTGTCACCGATCTTGCAGTAACCACAGCCTTCTAGGGTATACAAAGTCCAGGACACCTTCAGCTCAGTTTTCCTTTTTATTCAGTAAGAAAGCAGGTACTTTAAATAATAACAAAAACAAACAAAATCCCTTGCTCTTACTTGAGCTCTTACTAGACAGTAATTGCTATCTGCAATTGGGTGGCTTTCCCACTTACCAATTTTCCAAACAAAAGCAATGTCTTTGCAATAAACACAATCTCTCCTAGCTGTCTTTTTCTCCCTCACTCTGCAGCAGGCTGCTCTCTTCTTTTAAAGGCCTGTCTACTAATTGAGTAGCTACAGGTGAGTGCCAATTAGTTAACTCTTAAAATCAGATCCAAGCTGTGGTCTGTTATACAGCAACTAGTGCTGTTGGAGCATTGGCCCACCCTGCTCTCCAAATACTCCGCCCCAGGGACCCATACCATGTTTTGCAGAGCATCAGCTATGCATATTGCAAACTTTAACATCTCTCCCTGGGGCATTTAACTGAAAAATCCTCTGGTTGCTGTTTAGCAAATCAGGTCTGATGTATCTCCCATCAACCACTATTCCACCTTTACGCTCACATATCCTCCCCCCCAGCTCATACCCATGGGTTTGAGCGACCATGGAAATCAGGGAGTGTACCCTCGAAAGCCCATCAGCATTACCTTGTTGCAGACCAGCCCTGTGTTCCACAGTGAAATTAAAAGATTGCAAACTCAAAAACCATCTGGTTACTCTGGAGTTACTTTCCCTGTTCTGATACATCCACGTCAGAGGAGCATGGTCCGTTATCAATCGGAACTTTCTGCCTAGTAGGTAGTATTTAAGAGAGTCTAATGCCCACTTAATAGCAAGACACTCTTTTTCAACAATAGAGTAGTTCTTCTCATGTGGGTTTAACTTTCTGCTCAAAAAGAAAACAGGGTGTTCTTCACCCTGGTATTCCTGTGAAAGAACAGCCCCCAAGCCCACATCAGAAGCATCTGTCTGAACTATAAAATCCCTGGAAAAATCTGGGGTCACCAAGACAGGATGGCTACAGATAGCTTCCTTCAGACTCTTAAAAGCCTTTTCTGCCTCAGGGCACCATTTAACTATGACTGGGGATTTTGCTTTAATAAGGTCTGTTAGGGGTGCAGCAATGGTAGCAAAATCTGGAATGAACCGCCTATAATATCCAATTAAACCCAAAAATGCCTTTACTTGTTTCTTTGTAAGGGGCTGTGGCCATTTTTGTATGGCTTCTACTTTGGCTTCCTGTGGTTTAACCAAACCCCTCCCAATAGAATAACCTAAGTACTTAGCTTCCTCTAAACCAATCGTACACTTGGAAGGATTGGCAGTTAAGCCTGCTGAGCGGATAGCATCAAGTACCGCTTGAACTTTAGGGAGGTGGGATTCCCAGTCTGCACTGTGGATGACGACATCATCCAAGTATGCTGCAGCATAACGAACATGAGGTTTAAGAATTCTGTCCATCATTCGTTGGAATGTGGCAGGTGCCCCATGTAACCCAAATGGCAATACAGTGTACTGAAACAGGCCACTGGGTGTTGAAAAGGCTGTCTTTTCTTTGGCTCTTTCAGTGAGAGGGACCTGCCAGTAACCCTTTGTTAAATCCAAGGTTGTTAGATAACGAGCTTTGCCCAGTCTTTCTATTAACTCATCAACTCTTGGCATTGGGTAAGCATCAAATTTTGAGATGGCGTTTAACTTGCGGTAGTCATTGCAGAACCTCCATGTGCCATCAGGTTTTGGCACCAATACAATAGGACTACTCCAGTTACTCTGGGATTCTTCAATGACTCCAAGTTTTAACATGCTCTCAACCTCTAAGTTTATAACCTCCCTCCGGGCCTCAGGAATTCTATAGGGTTTGAGGTTAACTCTTTTCCCTGGTTCGGTTATTATGTCATGTTTAATCACTTTAGTCTTTCCTGGAACTACCGAGAAAACATCCCTATTTCTTCTGATGAAATCTCTGACCTCTTGCTTTTGATGTACAGACAGAGTCTCAGATACGTTCACCTCTGGCTCTACTATAGGAGGTTCTGAAGGTTTTAAAGCAACCAGGACCTCCCTGTCCTTCCATGGCTTTAACAGATTTATATGATACAACTGTTCAGGCTTTCTTCTTCCTGGTTGTCTGACTTTATAATTGACATCACTCACTTTCTCTATTATTTCATAGGGTCCATGCCAAGTCGCAAGGAACTTATTCTCCACAGTAGGGACCAGAACCAATACCCTGTCTCCAGGTTGGAACACTCTGACTCTAGCATTACGGTTATAGCTGTTTTTCTGAGCCTGCTGGGCTTCCAGCATGTGTTCCCTGACAATAGGCATGATGGTGGCCATTCTATCCTGCATTTGAGCTATATGCTCAATTACACTCCTGTGAGGAGTAGTCTCCTGTTCCCAGGTCTCCTTAGCAATATCCAATATTCCCCTGGGATGTCTTCCATATAATAATTCAAAAGGAGAGAAGCCCGTGGAGGCCTGTGGAACTTCCCTAATGGAAAACAGTAGATATGGCAATAAAAAATCCCAATTTCTTCCATCTGCATCAATTACCTTGCGTAGCATACTCTTAAGGGTTTTGTTGAACCTCTCTACTAAACCATCAGTCTGTGGGTGATATACTGAGGTCTTAAGATGTTTAACCTGCAAGAGCCTGCACAACTCTTTTGTGACTCTGGACATGAACGGGGTCCCCTGGTCTGTCAGTATTTCTTTAGGGATACCCACCCTACTGAACATCAACATAAGTTCCTTAGCTATTAACTTTGCAGAGGTATTACGCAAGGGAATGGCCTCAGGGTAGCGAGTTGCATAGTCCAAGATGACTAATATATATTGGTGTCCCCTAGCGGACTTTACCAGTGGCCCCACTAAGTCCATAGCGATCCTTTCAAAAGGCACATCAATTATGGGTAAGGGTACAAGTGGACTACGAAAAGTCTTGAAAGGAGCCCTGTACTGGCACTCAGGACATGAGGAGCAATAGTTTGTAATAGCAGCAAACACTCCAGGCCAGTAAAACCTTCTAAGGACTCTCTCTCTAGTTTTTTCGACTCCCAAGTGTCCCCCTAATATGTGGCTGTGAGCCAACTTTAGCACTATATTCTGGTAAGTCTGAGGAACCAACAGCTGCTTAATGATGTCTGAATCCTTTTTTTCTACACGGTAAATTAGGTCATTTTGTACTTCAAAATAGGGGAACGGCAGTGCTTCTCCTGGCTGATTAGCAACCCCGTTTACAACTTTAATATCATTTCTAGCTGTCACTAAAGTGGGATCTTCCCACTGAGCGCTTTTAAAGTTACCTGGACTAATTCCAATATCAATTAAGTCCTTATCCTTGTCTGCAGTATTAGTAGGCTCCTCACTAGTTTGAGCTGGGTTATCTCCTATTAATACTGGTTTAGGGCAGTATTTTTTCTTTTTTCTTATTTTTCCGTCACAGTGGTCAAAACCCAAGTCAATATCGGAAAAAGGGAACACATTATCCTCGACAGACTGACTCATCTCTGATAAATTTTGGTCTGTCTTTTCTAAAGCTGCCCATAATTTTAGAAAATGAGGAAAGTCTCTACCGATCACTACCTCATGGGCTAATCTAGGTACTACACCCACTCGGTACTTTAAATCCCCATACTGGGTTCCAATATTTACTTCCACAGTGGGGTATTCCTTTTTATCACCATGAACACAGATAATGCCTATTTTCTGTACATGATCAGGTTTTACACAAGGTATTATAGACTCTGCTACCAACGTAACCATACTACCTGAATCAAGTAATGCTTTAGACATTTTTCCATTCACAGTTACACAGCATTTATGAGCGTTATTATCATAGTCATTGTTAACAGTACCATAACAACTGAGCAAAAATGAACGTGTTCCCTCATCTTTGCCCATATTGCATTCCATAGGTTCATCCTTAAATGGACAGTCTTTGGCCATATGACCATCCTCTTTGCACTTGAAACATTTGACAGTACAATCTGACCACCAATTAGTTCCTTTCCCAGGCCTATTAGACCTGGATGCCCCCCTGGTGTTTTGTGTATAGAGCTGCAGTTCTTCAGCTCCCCTTAAACCTTGAACAGTCTTACCAGGTCTTGCAGAATCTTGGGGCTTAGGATTGCGAGGGTTTGCCTGTGAAGTAGGACATAGCAGTTCTCCTGCAGCCACATATCTTTCCACCAAGGCAATCAGTTGGTCAGCTGTATGGGGGTCACTTTGGCTGACCCAGCGACGCAGGGAAGCTGGTAAACCACGCAAAAACCGGTCCATTACTAAGGTTTCCACAATGTGGCTAGCTGAATGGATTTCAGGTTGTAACCATTTCCGTGCAAGGTGTATGAGGTCAAACATTTGGGAACGTGCGGCTTTGTCTGAAGAATATGACCATGAGTGGAACCTTTGGGCACGTACTGCAGAGGTTACACCCAGTCGTGCCAAGATTTCAGCTTTCAATTTGCTGTAGATACTTGCATCGGCTGGTTCTAGGTCATAATATGCCTTCTGCGGCTCTCCACTTAGGAACGGTGCCAGTATGCTTGCCCACTCACCAGCCGGCCATCCCTCCCTCTCAGCAGTGCGCTCAAATGCCAGAAGGTACGCCTCAACATCATCTGATGCGGTCATTTTCTGAAGATAGTGGCTCGCCCGAATCACCTTTGGCCCCTGGTATCTTCCATCAGGGTCTCCATTCAGTTTTTCAGAGATAGCTTGGATTTCCTGTTGTAGTCCCTGGGTGACTTTTTGCTGCTCCTCACGGGCTACTTTAAACATCTCCGCTTGTGTCACAACAAGCTGTTTCACCAAGGACTCAGTGCACTCCATTTGTGTTTTGGCCAGGACTTTAGCACACTCTGCCTGGGCCAGCACCAGTTGCTGCAGGGCTGCACTGTTTTCTGCAGCTCTCCTGTTAGTCTCCTGTTGCACAGAGGTGGATTGGATCAGAGCCTTGATAACATCCTCCATGTTGAGCTTTAAATGACTTCTACCCTCAGGCTTACGTGGCTGCCCGCATTCTCCACCATATGTAACAAACCACCTCTTTTACAGGTAGGATTGTCACCGATCTTGCAGTAACCACAGCCTTCTAGGGTATACAAAGTCCAGGACACCTTCAGCTCAGTTTTCCTTTTTATTCAGTAAGAAAGCAGGTACTTTAAATAATAACAAAAACAAACAAAATCCCTTGCTCTTACTTGAGCTCTTACTAGACAGTAATTGCTATCTGCAATTGGGTGGCTTTCCCACTTACCAATTTTCCAAACAAAAGCAATGTCTTTGCAATAAACACAATCTCTCCTAGCTGTCTTTTTCTCCCTCACTCTGCAGCAGGCTGCTCTCTTCTTTTAAAGGCCTGTCTACTAATTGAGTAGCTACAGGTGAGTGCCAATTAGTTAACTCTTAAAATCAGATCCAAGCTGTGGTCTGTTATACAGCAACTAGTGCTGTTGGAGCATTGGCCCACCCTGCTCTCCAAATACTCCGCCCCAGGGACCCATACCATGTTTTGCAGAGCATCAGCTATGCATATTGCAAACTTTAACATCTCTCCCTGGGGCATTTAACTGAAAAATCCTCTGGTTGCTGTTTAGCAAATCAGGTCTGATGTATCTCCCATCAACCACTATTCCACCTTTACGCTCACAATATATATATATATATATATATATATATATATATTGTACAGTGAGCACACAAGCTCACTGACAGACAAAACTCTCTGACTCACACACAAGCTTACTACAGACAAACTCACTTGTATAAATACAAGGCTCACTACAAAGAAGTTCAGGGACACACACAAGCTCACTAAAGACAAGCTCACTGACACACACAAGCAGTACCATCTTAACAGTGTTAAGGGCCCCGGGCAAAGCAGTGCTCTGGGGCCCTTCCTACACAACAACTCACAGGAATAAAAATTTTAATTATTGATAGACTGCTGAGTACATACACACAGTACACTGAATATGAACACTGAGAGACTGCTGAATACACACACAGACTCCTGAATGCACACAAGCGTTACTGAATGCACACAGGCTGATTTATACACTTACACACAGACTGCTGAGTCCATACACACACACTGCTGAGTCCACACACACACAGACATACAGACTGCTGAGTCCATACACACACACACAGACACAAACACAGACTGCTGAGTCCAAATACACACACAGACACACACACAGACTGCTGAGTTCATATACACACAGACACACACACACATAGACACATACACAGACTGCTGAGTCCATACACAAATACAGACTGCTGAGTCCACACACACACAAACGCACAGACTGCTGAGTTCATACAAATACACATACTGCTGAGTTCATACAAACACACACACACAGACTGCTGAGTCCATACACACACAGACTGCTGAGTTCATACAAACACACACAGACTGCTGAGTCCACACACACAGACTGCTGAGTCCATACACATACACCCACAGACTGCTGAGTCCATATACACACTGCTAAGTCCATACACACAGACTGCTAAATCCATACACACACACTCACAGACTGCTGAGTCCATACACACACACACACACACACACAGACTGCTGAGTCCATACACACACAGACGCACAGACTGCTGAGTTCATACACACACACACACAGACTGCTGAGTCCATACACACAGATACTGCTGAGTCCATACACAGACACACGGACTGCTGAGTTCATACACACACACAGACGCAGAGACTGCTGAGTCCATACACACACAAACACACTGGTGAGTCCACACACACACAGACTGCTGAATCCACACACACACACAGACTGCTGAGTTCATACACACACAGCTGCACAGACTGCTGAGTCCATACACACACACCCACAGACTGCTGAGTCCAAACACACACAGACTGCTGAGTCCATACACACACACAGATGCACAGACTGCTGAGTCCATACACACAGAGACTGCTGAGTCCAAACACACAGAGACTGCTGAGTCCACACACACACAGAGACTGCTGAGTCCACACACACACACAGACTGCTGAGTTCATACACACACACAGACTGCTGAGTCCATACACACACAGACTGCTGAGTTCATACACACAGCCGCACAGACTGCTGAGTCCATACACACACACCCACAGACTGCTGAGTCCATACACACAGAGACTGCTTAGTCCAAACACACACACACACAGACTGCTGAGTCCATACACACACACACACACAGACTGCTGAGTCCATACAAACACCCACACACCCACAGACTGCTGAGTCCATACACACACACACACAGACTCCTGAGTCCATACAAACACACAGACTGCTGAGTCCATACACACACACAGACTGCTGAGTCCATACACACACAGACTGCTGAGTCCATACACACACACAGACTGCTGAGTCCACACACACAAGCTTCATCACTAGCAGAGACACACAAGCATATTAAGCTCACTGGAGGCTGTTGCTGGGGTCAGACTTCCATCCTTTCCAGCAGCAACATGCTTGGCTGCTTAAAGGCGGGGGTGGGGCTTATGTGCGGGAGGCGGGGCTTCGTTTGGGGACTGGGCCTGTGCCAGAGAGCCAGTCAGTGCTCCCTCCAGCCACAGACAGCACCCAGCACCTCAGTCCTGCATTCCCTCAGACTGTAACAGACAGCATGATGTAGGGGGGGCCCTGGCCCCCCCCCTAGCGACGCCACTGCATGCAAGGGGTACGCCCACATGGACCTTGTGGGGAACTGAGTGACAATATTCATAGACCAATAAGACAGTATTCCAATGCATGACACTCCCATACATAGCATACAATCCCTCCCCTCTGCCTGGAAGATAATTAAGTCAGATAATGTATTAACCCAATTATCTTCAGGCAGGAAAAAAACACACATTTTACAAAACCCCCAAAATACACCGTATCCCCACAAATGTTACATCCCCTGATAGCTCTGATCTGGATGACCAAAGATCACCCAGATCAGTTCAGGGGTTCAGAAATTTTATGGAAGTCACATTTTGACCGACTGCACGCATGGTCCCATGCCCAAAAGAGTTCCAGAGAATCAGGCTGTGCGGCCGGTCTACTTCGGGGATTCAAAGTAATGTCCAAAATACCGAATGTAGAGAGTTTGTATGGCACTTAGTCTTTATTTCTGGTTCGGGAGCTTATTCCCACCGAATGCCGTTCGACTCCCGTTCGCATAGCCGAATATCCATGGAAGGTAAGAGTCCACTCCATGAAGTGTACGATTTGAGTTCCATGCACTCGATGACCAAACACCGCTGGATGCGTTTGACAAAACAAGATGGATGCCGCCAGTTCTGCTGTCATTTCGAATGCTTCGAGAGTTCGAAGACATACTGCCTAAGTCCACAAAAAGACACAAACAGTGGTAGAAAATAGGGAGGTATATCTCACACAGGGACTGCAAGCCCCAACCATAGGGGACAATGGGAAAAGGGAATACGGACAGCCTGTAGTGGCATAAGGGTACTGTATCAAGGTCCATTCTGCTACAGCTTGCCAATTGTAATACTTTGTAGCTGAATTTTAAATGAAAAAAAAAACAACTCCTTTTTTCTGTGTATATAGTGAGTTTTAGTGCCATCTAGTGGTATACCTGAATGTTAACGAAGATCTCTCCTTTTCTATAAAGGAGACGTGTCATGCATTTGTTAGAATGTTTCCAAGTGTATCTGGTAATACAGCAGAATAGGATTTTTGTGGGCAGTATAGTGCAGAATAATAAATGCATGATTTCGTGCGTGGCTAGCAGAGCAGCACACAGGACGTGTTTATGTGGAGCTCCTGCTTCACTAATCTACAATTGACCCAAAAAGCCACGAATACACCGAACTTAGACCCAAAAACCAAGCAGTAACAAGCATTAGACCCCCTACAGAGAGACGGGGAAGAAAAACAAGAAAACCGCCCGCCTAGAGAGCTCACACCAACCTGACATCAGGCGATCTTTTGAAAAGCCGCAGCAGGCTCCACAGTCCGACTCGTCTATGGAGGAGGAGAACTTCCAGAACGCGACCCCGGCCACCGCATTATACCGGTCGGAGACGTCGGACTCTGACGACTTACCTTCAACAAAGGGCAACATCAAAAAGCTCCTCCTAGATCTCCGGGAGATGTGGAAATCGGACTTGGCCGGCGTGAGGACAGAAGTAACCGACATGAAGGGGCGCCTGGAGGCAGTGGAAACCCGAGAAGGCCAAAGAGATGCCTTACTGACCGACTCCAGAAGGCAAATGGACGCACTGACACTCCAACTCCAAAGACTCACCCGCTCAGTCACAGCGATGGAGACGCGCCACCGCAGAAGAAATGTCCGCATACACGGAGCCCCTGAAGACATAGGCCCAGAGGCCTTATTGGCCTACGCAAACAAAGTGGCGGTGGCGATGGGGGCAAAAAAGGAAGGAGAAACATGGCCGATTACGGCAGCGTTCAGAATTCGGAAAGCCCCGACCGCCCCAGCAGACGCGCCGAGAGACATCATAGCCGTTACCCAAGATGTCACAGTCAAAGCGGCACTGATGGCCTCCTCCAGGAAGACCCCCACCACGTGAAAGTTTTCGCTGACATCCCATTCACAACCCTGCTGGAGCGGAGAAAATTTATGCCAATCACCCGCCCACTGAGAGACAAGGGCATCAGATACCGGTGGGGAGCAGCAGGCACGCTAGTGGTCCCACAAAAGGACTCAATCCTCACACTGTCTGCGGACGAAAACCCTGCAGGATTCATCCAGGCCCTCCAGCTGCAGCTGCAAGTACCCCCCGACGGGGCAGGCGATACTGAGAACTGGGAGACTGAGAACTGAGAGAGCAACACTAGGGCGGAGAGGAAGAGGAGCAAACAGCACTCACACAATCCCCTTCAGACCTGAACAAGCAAAAGGCTAACCCACGATACTCACCAGGTGACACTCACTACAAACCAACTACACGGACGATACTGGCAGGCAAAGAAACTGCCCAAGACTATAGCTAAAACTATACTATGAAGGTCACGTAAGTGACCCCAAAGTACTTTTTCATTTTTGGTTTATTTTTTATTTTTTAAATACTCACATAGCGAGCCTATGCCTCTACACTTTTACACCCTAAAGACGGGGAAGAGGGAAGGGAGCAGAGGGAAGGGACCAATACCACAAAAGTGCAGGATGTACCACCCCAGAGACACAACAACTGCCCCTCTAGCCCATGGATGTTGTAGAAACTGTTAGTATCGTGATTGTTGTACTTTAGGTTCTTTTCAACCACATGACTAGATGCCTCCCCCCTTATATGCCGGGACTCCTGATTTTATTAAAGACCCGGAGGCTCCTATTATGCTGCTCTCTTTCTTTATTACCCTCAGCAGCAAAGAATACATTATTGAAGAAAAATAAACATTTGAACTAGGTATAACATCATAGTGACAATGTCCGCCTAGTAACATGGCCATCCAATCAGTGTCGTCCTTCTCCTATAGTAGGCGGAGCATTGATGACCACTTCCTCTTTCTTTGCTGCTACCCTCAGATAAGTACACCCCTCACAGTTCTCTCACTGTGGGATCCTTTAATGTTACTCTATTCAATATGATATTGTACTTCATTGTATTTAATTGTTCTTTCTATTAACCTCCTACATTCATGGGTACCTTTTACTGGTACTGACTGCATTGCACCTTTAAATAATCTTTCAAAGTATAAGTGTAGTATACTTAACAACCTGCACATCTTCCTATACCCTACACTGTCATGGCTTGACCCCCCTTATTCTATCTGCCCTGATATTCAGGGACTTGGCCGGTCTGTGGGTTTGTCCAGCTATCACTTTAATTTCGCCGGCATCTGGCCCGTCCGCGCATGCGCGCCCAGTCAGAACGCCATCTTAAGTTCCGGCTGTAGGTCGCGGTCGGATTTACTTCTGACCGCGCATCCAGCCGCACTACACCCCTCCCTCCCCGTGCGGCGGTGTAGCAACGTTACCTTACCGCCGAACACCGGCATTCACTTATACTTTCGCTTTGTTAGCCGCGGCGGCCATCTTTTTGGTTCCCGCCGGCGCGGCGGCCATTTTCTTCCAACATTTTCCCGCCCTTTTACTATGGAACGCCCACTCCGTCCCTTGATCGGAGTTGGTGTCCAGTATTAGTGGCGGACGGTTCCCTTTTCTCCTGCTCCCCTCCATTATTTTGATAAATAGCTGTAAGTGATTTTCCTGATTTAACTTACTGCTTATTGTGTTCTGGTTATTTTCAGCTGGGTTACTTAACCCTGCTCTACAACTCTTACTATTAAATTCATCAAATAACACCTGCACTGTCAATTACTTTGTTTAATCCTGCCTGTCAGTTACACTGCACTAATGCAATCTGCTAATGATTTACCTGGTCCCTCAGGGACAACAACTGACCCCCAGACAGCATTGGGTTTTCCCCCTATAGTTTCTGGGGATGACCTGGATTTCCCAGCATCAGAGGATATTCAGGCTATCATGGACACTACTGTGTCCAAGTCTGTCTCTAAAGCCCTGGCATCTGCCATGGACATTATGTCTTCATCTATTTCAAAATCTTTTACCCAGGCACTAAGGCAGGCCCAACGCATGGTCCCTCCGACCGCTATGCCAGTCGCGATACCATCTATTTCCAACCCATCACGCCCCGGCCGCAAAGCCTTGGCAAAAACCAAGCACTCCTCCAAGTTAACGATGGACAGTAAAACACCTGTCACAGATGGCGCGAATACTAACCCACCGCGCAAAAGAGCCTCTAGCCGGGCAAAAGCGGCTAGGCATTGGAAGTGGGCTAAAGCCCAACCTGATTCCACTGAGTCAGAACTCAGTTCAGATGAGGAGAGTGCCCCAGCCCTAGACTCAGATCAGTCTAACGATTTGTCCGACCTAGATTCGGAATATGACATTGATGAGGTGTGTAATCCCTCTACTGAGATAAATACCGCAAGCTCAGAATTGATTAAACAGGGAAAAATCCTTGACCCGCAGGGCGAACCACTGTTTGAGCCGGATGACTTACGTCACCCCCGCTCTGCGGAATGGTCACCAGCTGAGCATGTGGCACAATATGTCGCCTCACGGGTCCGTAAGCCTCTGGACAAGGCAACACGTAATAAACTGAGGGCTGAATGCCCACGCCCCACCATACCAGACGAGGTCTGTAAGACACCCCAAGTCGATCCCAAGATCATACAATTTTTAAGCAAGACGGGTTGGAAACCTAAGAAAGGTCTAGACTTTTCGCTTTATAATTGTCAAGACAAAGTCTTGGATATCTTAGGTCCAGCGACCAAAATTTTCGAAGCCGTGGAGGAATCCTTGGCACAAGATGACGCCTTAGATCGCCTCACTATTAGAGGTTGGATTCAGAGGGTGATATGCCTCATAGGCAATGCCAATACCGCTCTGGCTACAGAGCGCCGTAAATCTATTCTCATTAAAATAGAACCAAAGCTTGTAAATATGGCAATTACTGAGCCAGGGGCCCTAGCAAAAGGGTACCTTTTTGGAGAATCTTTTGTAAAAGACCTGGGATCTTATGTCCAAACATTCACGGCCTTAGACAAGGCACAATCAAATCTAAAAAGGGTGTTCCACCCAAAGGTTTTTGGTGGGGCCGGCAGAGCAAGGGGCCGTCTGTCCGGCAGAGTCAACAGAGGCTCGCGCCCGAGCCGAGGCTCCTATGTTGGGAGAACCCCCTTTATTGACCAAAGGTCCGCTCCGACCTTTTTTCCACAACGAGGCAGACCATGGGTGTCGAGAGGTACTCGAGGCGCTCCTTCCGGAAGACGTCCTTACGGTAAGCTACCTTTCTCAATTTCAAACACAGGTGGCGATTGGGGGCAGACTCACACATTTTTCCCATGTCTGGGCTCTCATTACCTCAGATGCCTGGATACTCAGGGCTGTCCACGGGTACCTAATAGACTTTATATCCCTTCCAACCCAACGCTCCCCACCCAGGGAGATTGCTTTTTCCCCTCTAGACACGACCCTCGTCTCCGAGGAGGTTCGAGACTTGGCTCTCAAAGGAGCTATTCAAGAAATCCCGATGCATACCCCGGGTTTTGTGAGCAACCTATTTATTGTCCCAAAGAAGGGGGGCGGGTCCCGCCCAGTTATCAATCTCAAACACCTAAATGCCTACGTAAATTACCATCACTTCAAGATGGAAGGCATTCACTGCCTGCGAGATTTGCTCCAACCAGCCGACTGGATGGTCAAACTCGATCTAAGAGACGCGTACCTCACGGTACCCATTGCACAGACGCACCAAGATTTCCTGCAATTCACGTGGCAAGGAAGGAAATGGCGGTTCCGCTGCCTTCCCTTCAGTCTGTCTTCCGCACCTTGGTGCTTCACCAAGCTAATGAAGCCCGTGATTGCTCTCCTACGCAGTCGAGGGATACGCCTAATCATATATTTAGACGACATCCTACTGCTATCCCAGTCAGTCTCACTGCTCCATATGCACCTCGGTTGGACCACAACCTTGTTGCAGAATTTGGGATTCATCATAAATTGGGAAAAGTCCACCCTAGCCCCCACTCAACAAATAGAATTCCTAGGTCTCTTGGTGGACTCAGTTATGCAAACCTTGTATTTACCAACATCCAAAATGAAAAATATCAAGAAAGAGATAAGACGAGTTCTTACCTGTCCACATATATCTCTCAAACATCTGGCCCGCGTGATCGGGCTCCTAGCAGCCTCCATACAGGCCATATTCCCGGGTCCCCTTCATTACAGAGCCCTCCAACGCCTACAGGCGTCATACCTGAGAGACGGCGCCTCATACGAGGATACTCTGACTCTAAACGCAGAGGCGAAAGAAGAACTCCGCTGGTGGCTCATACACATGGAGGCGTGGAATGGCAAAGCCATCTTCGGCTCGGCCCCAGATGTAGTAATAGAGTCGGACGCGAGCTCTTATGGTTGGGGTGCGCGCTGCGGAGATATTTCCACAGGCGGACGCTGGTCGGAGGCGGAGTCAACACTGCATATAAATTGCCTGGAACTCCTTGCAGGGTCCTTTGCAATTCGCAGCCTCTCCCCGACACTGTCCCAATGCTCAATCTTACTGAAGATGGACAACGTATCGGCTGTCCGGTATATCAACCACCTCGGTGGCACGAGATCCAAAATCCTGGCGAATTTGGCGAGGGACTTTTGGCAGTTTTGTCTGCAACACAACATGGCCGTCAGGGCAGAATTCTTACCCGGGTTATCCAACACTACGGCGGATTGGTACTCCCGCCATCTACGGGATTCCAGCGATTGGCACCTCGATCCCCAAGTCTTCCAGCACATTTGGGATCTGTGGGGTCCTCTGGCAATAGACTTGTTTGCCTCCCGTTTGAACACCCAACTTCCGACCTTCTTCAGTTGGAGGCCAGACCCCAAGGCTTCGGCTACGAATGCTTTCTCCCAAGACTGGTCAACCACCAGGAACTATGCTTTCCCTCCTTTCGCCCTCATTCCTCGGTGTCTTCTCCACCTACGGCGCCAATTGGGCTGCTTGGTGATAATAACCCCCTTATGGCCGTCGCAGCCCTGGTTCCCTCCTCTTCTGGAGATGGCCATAGATCGCCCGCGGCTCCTCCCGGATGCCCAATCTCTACTACGAGACCCGGATGCGAACCCCCACCCCATGATCCGTCAGGGCTCCTCCGCCTCATGGCGTGGCTGGTTTCCGGGGACCCTGGTCGATCGAGGGAGTTTCGCAATCGACTCTCCGACTTCTCGAGGGCTCATGGGCACCCGGCACGAGGCAGTCTTACAAGTCTGCTTGGCGCACATGGGATGGTTGGTGCATGGCACGGGGTTTGGATCCCCTATCAACTCCTGTGACAACAGTCCTGCAATTCTTAACATCACTTTATGACGACGGGAAGGCTTACAGGACAGTAAATCTCTTCCGTTCGGCCATATCGGCCGGCCATACCGGCATTGATGGGGCCCCGATAGGACGACACCCAATTGTCTGTCGTCTTCTCCGAGGCATTCGCTTTGCAAGGCCACCCCAACCTCGCTATTCCTCCCTGTGGGACGTCTCCCTAATATTGAATTTCTTGACACGATGGCCAGACAACGAGTCTTTATCCTTGAAACAACTATCCGCTAAACTAGTTATGCTCTTATGCCTAATCTCCTGCAAGAGAGTGTCAGATGTTAGAGCACTCGATGTCAATGCCCGATCCTTCTCTCCAGAAGGAGTGGTCTTTGACATCTCACGGAGGACGAAATCGTCATCTCGGACGGTCCTGTACCCGGCGTTTCATGCGAAGCCACTCCTTTGCCCGGTAGCATGCCTTCGGGCGTACGAAGCCCGTACCGCACCCCTTCGGACTGGGTCAGACCCCCAACTCTTCATCTCCTTCCGTAAACCGCATGCTTCGGTTTCCTCTCCAACCTTGGCCCGCTGGGTGAAATGGCTCATGTCTTTGGCAGGTATTGACACCTCCATTTTCTCTCCCCATTCAGTTCGCGGTGCCATGGCCTCTAAAGCCTCCTTTGCTGGTTGTCGTTTAGAGGATATATTGAAGGCGGCTGATTGGTCTGCGGAATCTACCTTCCTTAATTTCTATTTCAAACCAATCCAACATTTTGCAGAAGCCGTGATATCACAGCTTTAAAATAGCATAATAGGAGCCTCCGGGTCTTTAATAAAATTCGAGGATTTTACAATTATCATGACGGAAAGTCATGATTTTATTAAAGACACGGAGGCGAGTATTATCCCACCCACCCGCCCTTGGACGGCTTGGATGTGGGGCAAGGTAAGTTACAGACCTCTCCATGGTAAGTTCAATCTTGGTGATATTGAGGCCATCACAGGCGTTAGGACATTATCTAATTTGAGACTCATTGCCACAAGTGTCCTCAGATCAGTAGTCCCTCTTACTACATCTATGAATTATTGCCACTGTTTAGTCAAATGTGTGGACCTCTATGTATGAAAACCCATCAGTCCAAGACATTACCATATTTTCTTGTCTCTTCTAGCATGACTGGGTTGAAGGAGCTCTTGGAGTGTCATACCTTGTTCTGGCTCGTTGGTTTATCTGGTTTCCTGTTCCGAGTTTTGAGTTTATTCTTCGGGATACGCAAGAAAGAAAGAGGAAGTGGTCATCAATGCTCCGCCTACTATAGGAGAAGGACGACACTGATTGGATGGCCATGTTACTAGGCGGACATTGTCACTATGATGTTATACCTAGTTCAAATGTTTATTTTTCTTCAATAATGTATTCTTTGCTGCTGAGGGTAATAAAGAAAGAGAGCAGCATAATACTCGCCTCCGTGTCTTTAATAAAATCATGACTTTCCGTCATGATAATTGTAAAATCCTCGAATTATTAATAATGATTGTCACTGTAATGCCCACAGATTTAACTACAGCAATGCAGGGCTCAGCACCACGACATACAATATTGTGCTAGAGTTTACACTGTTAATTTAACACCAGGCTAACATTCTATTCTGTTGACCTAGCATTAGAATACTCTCACTCCACTGGAGGTACGAGCAGGGGATACCCAGGAGTGTACACAAATTTTATAGGTGTTGTCGCCGCTGTTGCCAAAGTGTGTATTCTAACTCTATAGGAGCAGTTTACAAATGACACCTGTAGCCATAGTAAGACCCCACATAAGATCAGCACACTCAACTAAAGGACCACACCATAGGCTCTATAAGGGTCACCAATGGGATGAACTTCAGCCCTTTATTTTCTTATTCCTGTTTTCACCCTGTCCTTCTAACTCACTCGAGTGGCCAGTATGCTTTAACCCCTACAGGGGGGGCCAGCGCGAAGTGCCATACGGACCATTCTGGGTGCGCCTAAGCTGCCAGCACGTTAACCCAAATAACCGAAACCCCCAAGGGGCTGATAGCCTGACACTCTGGGCTGCACATCCAAAGTCCGGCCTACCAGCTGGCAAGACATGTTAACTGAGTAAATCCTAAGCCCTCATGAGTCGAAAGTAAGTTACACGGTAATATACACCCTAAGCCTGCTAGAGCTGCTAACTTGAGAAGCCAACCCGATATTCTCAAACCTACACGGAATGCCTAAGAGTTACAGGGCACTGCACACCATGAGTCACCATAAGCGGCGGGTGTGATATACAGATTTGTGTTATTACAGCTCCCTCCCTGTACTTGTCACTGAGTGCACCAGAGAAGCTAGCATGTTCAACCAAGAAAAAACCCATGTTTATTATTATGTTTATTATTAATTATTATTAATTAATGTGATGTTTAATTGTATTCCTTTTATCTACATGTAATGAATGTATGTAAGCTACCATCAAAACCAGTGGTTCTGTTCCTACCACAAAAATAAAGAATTTTAAAAATAAAAAATAAATGCATGATTTCACATTTATTAGTATTACAAAGGAAACAGGCAAGATGTTTTATTCATGTTAATTTGTCTAAGGGGTCCATTCAGACAATAGTGTTATTCTTTAAACAAGTCAATTAAAAATTAAGCTTTACTTAATATATAAGCTCCATTTGGGGCACTTATAACTTGTTGGCACCCGGTGACAGGGGATTTTAAAGTAACTTCAATACACAAGGACTGCAAGTGCCTCAGCAGGACTACTTCCATTTGGGCCTTTCTCATCTCAGAACTGTAAAATCAGCCAGAGGATAAGGGATTAAAGGAATGCTCCAAGCACCTTTACCACCACAGCTGGCTACATGAATTAATTTGTTAGTAATGGAGCAGATAAGTGTGTGTACCTGTGATACACATATACATACAGATTTGCGTGTGCATAGGCATAAGGTTGCCTGAGTAGGACCTGCAAAGAATGGCGTTGTGGCAGGCTTATGCAATGTATGATTATATGCTGTAACTAAACCTCTATTATTTTTGCCTAGGTTAGGTATTTTTAAATCAAACTTATTTGTGTGCTCTGTGAGCTCTGAAATTGCTGTTTAGTGAATATGTGAGTGCGCTGAATCTTGTATGCGCTCTCTCTCTCTCTCTCTCTATATATATATATATACAGTTATGGGGAAAAAAAGTACACACTCTTTGAATTCTGTGGTTTTACATATTGAGACATAATAACAGTCATCTGTTCTGTTGGCAGGTCTTAAAATGAGATAAATACAACCTCAGATGAACAACACCAGAAAACATATTACACCATGACACAATTTATTTAACAAAAATAAAGCCACAATGGACAAGGCATGTGTGAAAAACTAAGTACACCATTTGATTCATTAGCCTGTAGAATGACCTTTAGCAGCAATAACCTGTAATAATTTTCTATATGACTTTATCAGTCTCTCACATCTTGTGGAGGAATTCTGGCACACTCCTCCTTAAAACGTTGCTTCAGTTCATTGAGGCTTGCTGGCGTTTATTTATGCAGAGCTCTGTTAAGGTCCAATCACAGCTATTCAGCTGTATTTTTTCAGCAATTCTGTTGTAGATTTGCTGGTTTACTTGGGCTCATTGTCCTGTTGCATGCCCCAATTTCAGCCAAGCTTGAGCTGTTGGATTTCTCATTTGACTCTAGAATACTTTGGTATACAGAGAAATTCATGGTCGAGTCAATAAATGCAAGGTTCCCAGGTCCAGCTGCTGCAAAACAAGCCCAAGTCATCACCATCACCATTCTTGACAGTTGGTGCGTGCTGATGTGCTGTGTTTAGTATTCGCCACATGTGGCACTGTGTATTATGGGCCAACATCTCCACTTTGGTCTTGTCTGTCTAGAGGACATTTTTTCAGAAGTCTTGTGGTTTGTCGATGTGGCGGAACCAACCTCGCCACTATGCACTGGAGAAGCCTGGTTGACCGTCTGCTGCCTTTAAACTATGGCCCCATGTTGAAACGCTTGATTTTCCCCTGCGAAGACACGAAAGCCGGGTCATTCGGTGCTTGCCCTGTTTGAGCGGTGATACCCCAGATAGCTATGCCATGGAGCCCATTTGTATAATGAAAGACTGTGGGAAAGACTTTGGCTCCATGGCAATTGAACTGTATGTGTGTGCTCTGAGCTCCATTCAGTAATAATGTGCGCTCAGATCTGAGCTATCTGGGGATATGTTGAATGTACCTGTTTTGTGCAATGGCTGCACAGTTATATATTTTTGTGTTTTATTGTCTTTTGCTGCCATGTGTTGGAGTTTTGCCTCAATGGAGTTTTGCCTATATCCTTGGAGATAATTGGATTATTTCCCAATTATCTCCAGGATAGAAGACTCTGTGGAACTGGTTTTGGGCAGAAAAGCCATGCTTCATTAAGTCACAAAGGACTTCGATCTATCTTTTGAACCAATGGATCAATTTGGATGATTTTGACATATGTTTGTATTTGGAGTATGCTGATTCTGAAAATGTAAGTGAATGTGATGCATACTTTTCAAGTTATGAATAATGTGGAAAAACTGTATTTCTCTGGCTGTGATAATTATGTTACCCATTGTGTAAGGTAATTGTATCACAGGCAGAGGGGAGGATTTTGTGTGGGAGTGTCTGAGTGTATTGTACATGTTTATTGGTTGTTTTCCAAAACCCTGTAGGTGGTACTAATGTGTAAGAATGTGTACATAAGAACAATAAACCCACAGCTCTGCCAGATTCTGCTTAACACTCAAACGAAGTGTCGTCTCGTTATTGGGGGAATTGGATTGTATGCTGACTGCCAGGAGTGTAAACCTTTCGTATCGTTTTTCCTGTTCAGCTGTTTACAGTATTCGTGAGTTTCCTGCTTGGGAGTTGGAGAATTCGTGTAGTTTGCAGTTCGGGAGATTGGTGATTGCAGTAGCTGTCTCTGCATCTGAAAGGGGAATATCGTCTTTAACCGCTTATGTGCAAAACGGTCCGTTACAGTCGATATGCAACTTTGCAAACTTAAGCCATGATGCCATGTTCTTTTTAGAGAGAAGAGGCTTTCTTCTGTCAACCCTTCATACGAACCATACTTGTTCAGTCTTTTTCTAACTGTACTGTCCTGTACTTTAACATTTAACATGCTAACTGAGGCCTGTTCCCACCCCCTGCTGTCAAAAGTGGGGATGAAATATTTGAAGCATCAAATTGGTGTAGCTAATTAGAGGAGAATTTGCCACGCACGACTGCTTGTGGGTTTGCCACAGTGTATCTATTGGACATCGAAGGCGTGTCATTGGTGTTGAAGTAGTTGTCTATTTCTGTCAACATATTTTTGTAGAATTGGGTGGTTTAGAGGAGCGATTCGTTCAGTCGCCGTAGGGGTTTGGTTTTTAAGGCAAATTTGTCTGATATTGTGAGGATAACTGGAGCGTGGTCCGACTATTCAATATTTCCTATCTCACATTCTGTGACTTGCGTTAGGTGTGTGCCTTTGGTGTAGCACTATCTATCCTAGTGTTGCAATTGTGTACTGAGGAGTAATATCTGTATGTTTTTTCTGAAGGGTTTTGTGACCTCCAGATGTTGTAGAGATTGTAGGAGTTAAAGAGGGAGGTTAGTTGTCTGGCCAACTTTGATAGTGTTTTGAGTCTCATGGGTGCTTTGTCAGATGTAGAGTCTAGTATAGGGTCTTGGATGCAATTGAAATTTCCCCTCAAGATAAGGAAATCTTGATGTGGGCTATCGATTTTGGCTAGGACCTTGATTAGGAAGTCTCTCTGGTGATTGTTTGGGGCATATACATTGGCTATTGTATACGTGACGTCGCTGATCAGGGCTATGATTATTAAAAAGCGTACTTTTGGGTCAGCCACTTTTTTAATTAAGGAAAAGGTTACTTGGCCGCTAATAAGTGTTGACACTTCCTTTGATTTTGTGTCAGAGGTAGCATGAAATTGATATGGGAATTGTTTTATATCAAAACGGCATCGGTCAGATTTACGAAAGTGTGTCTCTTGCAAGCATACAATGTCTCCCTGGAGCTGTCTCTAAAGAGAGAGTGTCATTTTGAAGGTGTATATAACCCTTTATCAGTATGTGACACTATACGCATAAAGTGTTCTAAGTCAGGTGCGATAAAAATACCCATATAGTTTTACCTCTCCCTCCTCCCCTCTCCCCCCAATCCACCCACAAAGAAAAAGGAAAATAGGAAAGAAGAAGGAAAGATAGAAAATGAAATATAAAGGACAGGTGCCGTAGAAGTGGGCACCTGTGGTTAGCCCGAGGCTATTCCTCATGGAATCAGCCAATTTCGCCCTCCAGCGAACAATAGTTGGATCCGACTGTACTGAGTGTTACACCCAATTCCCTTTGGGGGTCGAGGTATACCGTGTGGGTTCTCAGTTCGGCTTGCCACACCCCGTACAGACTCATCAGTGCACATATCAAAATTTTGTTAGGTCCCAACTCGACATTGTATATACCTCAGCTTATTTGTAAAATACATAGTTTAACAGTTTTTTAAATTCATTATCCTTATTTATCTGTCTTTTTGGGGGTTTGGGATCAGGGGGAGTCTCAGAATTTTGTGCCTACAGGCGCCTGACCTGTAAATCTGGTCCTGCTAAAACATGTATCATACACAGCCAGACACACATCACGCGCAGACAGCTACAACACTTCACCCACCACAACAGAGCCGTTTAGTAAATATTCACCTTGTATAAAAATGAAAAATAACATAGGAAAATAATGCACACCCTAATAAATATGCGCTGCGAATGCCTTTGGAACTACACCAGGATGGTGGGACAGGACCCTGGAATCGGGGCTTTTCTGCCAAAAGTGGTACTGTGGGGAGCCAAGAATGCCTGTGAACCTTTTCTTTGAGCCCTAAATGCCTGTGAACCAAATCTGAAATATTTTATACTAACGTCAAATGCTCTAACTGTAATGGTCTAAGAGCTTTAGAGCTCAGGTTCCTATTATGTTCTAATACAATTGAGGTCTCAGGTCAGAAACCCAATATAATGATGAATATACAGAATTTAATCCTCACCTTACAGCGCTCACATAGCTCGTGTTATGTTCAGTGAGTCATGTGGTGTCATAGCAACCTCTGGAGGAAAAAAAGAACAAGCCCTGTAATATTGCAAACCTGTTTGTGCTTCTCTCAGCAGCAGGAAATAAAATAAAAATCCACAAGCAGATTATCAAAGCCAGGTAAGAAGAAGCTTTTAGTTCCCAATTTTATATTTACTTGGTCTCTCCTAGTCTCTGTGGGTGCTATTGGTTTCCAGCTTGTTATTGGTATAAACAATTGTATAATTAATTACAGTATTATTAAACACTGCATATTTCTTACAGTGAATGCCATTCCCTGTAACCTCCTTCTGTTTATCTGTCTTTATTGGTTTACAATTATTTATCTTCTGTTTATTTCTCATTGTATCTGTTGCTCTGTGCGAAAATGAATTGTTCGTAAATACAAAACTAATTGGCACAATCTAGGTCAATATAGCCAAACTGGGTATGTATGTGAATTCATTTGTTTTAACCCCTTAAGGACCAAACTTCTGGAATAAAAGGGAATCATGACATGTCACACATGTCATGTGTCCTTAAGGGGTTAAAGGGACATTAAAGGCAACCAAACCACTTTCTGTGTGTCAATTAAGTGGTTTGAGTACAGTGTCCCTTCTGTTTTAACTCAGCAATATAAAAACATTGCCACTTAGTAGGAACAGTAATTTTTTCATTGCAAGGTTAAGCACACATCTAGTGGCTGTCTTCCTGTCAGCCATCAGAGGCGCTCCCCTGTGAGAACCAAGTTAGACTTGGTTCTCAATCAAATGCTGCTCATAGAGAGACTTTTATTGGTGCAGTGTGGTGATTTGCCGTACATGGAAAAGCATTGGATTGGCTGAGATGATCAATTTTGGTGGAACAAAACCAGCACGCACACTTCCTGTTTATAGTTTGGTATCTGTCTTAAATAAGTGTGTTAAGTGTATAATAAATGTGTTTGCTGTGCCCACAATACTTCTCTATGAAAACAGGACTAGGTGCCTGTAAGAACAGAATTCGAACCCAGAGACTGCAATCCCTTTTACCCCCTGACAGTCTGTACCAGACTGCTACGCTGTGGTCACTATCTAACTCATCTAATGGGACTGCCTATCCTCAATTACAGTGGCCTTACTTAATCTACTGAGCTTACTTTAGTGTCGTTCACTGATTTTAAATACCGGTAAATTCTAAAGTGTAAGGAATACAAAGCTGAATTCCTGAAACTATACTTCCTGCTCCCTTCCCTCTCACTGCCCCACTGGCATTGAAAGGGTTAAAAATCCTTTTATGTACTCACCCAATTCCAGCGCCAATCTCCCTTGACATCATCCGATGGGGAGCTAATGTGCATGCCTAGCAATGCGAGTACATTAGGCCATCCTCTTAGGAAAACATTGCTTCAATGGTTTCCTATGAGGATTTTACTGACGCTGGAGGTCCTCAGGCAGAGCGTGAAGACGTCCAGCATCAGTTAGCCGATCAAATGTTTCATTTTATTTTATTTCAAATAGCCAGAGCAACAGTCATGATCCAACCTACAATTCTTATAGTTTATACTCAAACGCACTGTGCACTTTCTTTTTTTTAAAATTCTTTATTTTCGTAGTGCAGGTAATGAGTTACAAGCATTGCATGTCATAATGTGGAATATTAAATATATAAAGTAAATCATAGCCACCCATTGTAAAGCGCTACGTAATTTGTTGGCGCTATAATAATAATAGCCATGTTTATTAATAATAATAACAGCCATGTTTCACAATCCGGTCACATTATAGAAAAAAGGAAAATACCACCATTTTTTGTTTAAAGTCTTGACTATCTATTCTATGTGTAGGCCATACGGTGATGCTATCTAAGCACGCATTATTGAAATGAGTAAACGCACCATGATCTTGAATGGTAGGTGTAACACACCCTCTACCTGAAACTGACCTGGTATAGGCAAATTTATATTTAGGGGTTAGGACCTTAGTTGGGTTATGGTGTTCTGGATTTAGCAGGGAGGATTTAGTACCTATGACTTAAACCAAAAATAATTACTTTAAAAAAAACAGAATTCTGCACACCTCCCACCCCTCCTCCCCCCAAAAAAGAAAAGACAAATAAAATTAGCTTAATTAATTTAGAGATTAATTTATTTTAATTTTTTTATATATTAACATTTGACTGTTGCATATATAGGTAAACGTATACATAAGTGATTCAGACCATTTACAAAGCACTGATTTAAAAAAAAATAAAAAAAAAATCAGGACCAAGTGCATCCAGCAGTATGCACATTCACAAATCACTTGTTTTTTGCACGTTAATTGGCGAAGAAAACCGTATCTGCTTGTTATGGCAATGAATACATTTACAGAAGGTAATAGCTGCAACACAAATAAAATTTCAACAGGAAAATACCATACATGTTTTTGTTAGTAAAAATGGCTAGATTTTAGTCTGAATATGTTGAAGGAATTGCTGTTGATGGCAAAATTTGAGTCTCTATAGTGTCTCGATAGTGCTGGAGGAGAGGTGTGTTGTCTCCTGAAAACAGCTCATAGAAATGACAGACAAATAGTGCACATCAATCTTTATTTTCAGAGTGCAATATAATGTAACTTGAGTGGAGCAAAGAAAGCCCAGCACATAGTCTTCAGGATGATGTGTTTTGTTAGGACTATTGTACCAAACAGAGAGAGGTAGGGTAAAGGGCAGACTCCCAACCTGGGAGAGGACATGGAAGAGAGAAGAAAGGCAAGGGAAGAGACAGGAAAGGCAGAGAGCAAAGAATAAGACAGCCCAAGAGACAGGAAAGGGACTACCTACCCCTTCTACAGTCCCAGAGCCCATTTACTGCTCCCCGGGTGATCCTCATCCTGTAATTCAAGCCAAGATGACCAAGTGGAGAGATAACACTCTCATCTCTGGTATAGGAAGGCTATCATGTCCTTCGTGGTTCTAATTTCTTCAACCTTTGTTTGTGCAGATCTTTTTTTTTAGAGATGGAGATGGCCTTTGAGATCTCTGTATGTGTGCCCTGCCCTTATTTGTTTTTTCATATATAAACCGTTTTTCACAGTTAAACAGAATGTGGAAAAATGATTGTGTAACATCTGAGGCATAGTTATGGATACATTAGTACGTTGTATACAAATTAAGTAGATTACGAACTTTTCTAGCTACTCGTTGCGTCATTAATTTTCCATATTGAGATAGTAGCGAAACAAAAAAATCAAACTTACAGTTAATCTGTAACACTGTATTTCATATATTTATACAATAACCATAGTAATTAATAATAGTAACAATAGCATCTCTATGGGAAAGCATTGGATTGGCTGAGATCAGCAAGATCGATGGTTTTATCCACTGGAGGTGGGGTCAACTGCAGCGAGACTTGCATGGTGTGGGAAAAAATGTGAGTAAGAACACCTTTCCCATATTCCCCACGCTCACTGACAGATACACACACATAGTGACAGACACACACTTAGACAAACACACTCAATAACACACACACTAACAGACACACACACACACTGATACACACTCACAAATGATTATTTGTTTGTTTTATTTTAATTTAAGTCCACCCTGCCAACCTACCAATAGGAGAGTTGGAGGTGATCATTTCCATTGGGGTCCAGTGGAGAGCTGTTGTAGTCTTGCTTTTCTTGTTGTTCTTCTTGCTCTGTTCACAAAGGAGCCGAGCAACAAAATTAAAGCTCCCTTCACTCTCCCTCCATAGCCACCCCAGCCTTCACTTTCCCTCGGCCGGCTGCCCACCTTTACTATCCTTGGGCTGGCCACCATGGGGGTTGAATGGGCTGACAAACACCCAGGTGCCAGGAAAAAATTCCTAGTTGCCATAGCGACCTTGGGCCAGGGATTTGTCAAGCCCTGGAGTACGTGCTGCTCTCTTTTGGTGGGGAGTAGTGTCAGCAAACATCACTAGCTATGAAACTGAAGCCTGCTATAAATGCTGTCCTCCGTTAAATAGTTTATTATCATACATTCATGTGACTTCGACTGCCGTAAGACAAGAAAATCATGAAAACAAAAATATACATGCAACCAGTTTTGTGTTTTGACAACTTTAGCCTTGCATAGTGATTGTAACAGCAAATATAAAACATATAAAGTGTAGACAGTAATAGTTGTATGAAATGTATTAAATATTATATATATTTTTTTCCCGATCTAACAGTTGCTCACCTAGAGGGTCTCCAAAGTGAGAAGTTAGTTTACAGAGATACGCTAATGTAACCAAGAGTTGTGCAGCTGAGGCTATGTGTTATAAGATTGTGGTACAATCCCATAACTTTAAAGTTAAACAAAATAGAACTATTCAAAGTTAGATTAACTAATAGATAATGTGATTTTGGTGGCTGACACCAAATTCAGGTCTATGGAGTTGTAGTTATGCTAACCTAACTGAACTGAACGTGTATGCTGAAAGAAGTCTCTCTCGATGTCAGTTTGAGACGTGGCAGTGGGTCATGCGATCTATTTGGACTGTTTGTGGTTGTGTCTCGTTTTCCAGATGGTATCCACTATAGATGGAGCCTTTCAGTGGGTATGGAAGTTCTCTTTCCACTCTGTCAGGGTTTTCTCGCCTTAAGCTGGGGAGTGAATCTGGTGTAAGGTATCATTCACCAGATCAATAGCCTCATAGGATGGTTGTGGAGAAGTTGGGTAAATGGAGGAAATTTCACGGCGTTTAGACACAGTTGCTGCGGAGAGGTCAGAAAACATGCTGATGAAATGAGTGGCTTTGGAAAAGATCTCAGTTTTCATGCTATGGCTATGTGCGCCTCTTTGCATGAAAAGTAGTGGAGACACACAATCACGTCTCTTGGAGTGTCGGCTGGGATTTTCCATGGTTTGGCCAACCTATGGACCCTATCAATCAGCCAGTTTAGATCTTTTAGGCTTGGTAATGTAGCTTTGAAGTAAGAAAGGAGGTAAGGGTGTAGGTCCTCTCTGGTAACACTTTCTGGAATCCCTCTAAGCCTGACATTGTTTCAGCATCTGCTACTTTTAATAGGACGTATAGTTAGCCTCCATTGCTGGCCTCTGCCCCTCAAGTCCCCACTGCGTGTTGCCCCATCACCCCAGAGGAATACCCAGGTGCAGTCACTGTTTGCTGTGGGTGGGCTGCTCTAATAACTGTTTGTTGTGGGTGGGCTACTCTGGCACTTGCTTATGGTCGGTGGGTGACTCGACTAACTTAGGCACTGACCGACAGAAAGTCAGGTGCCTGGTTAGTCTTCCCCCCGAAGGGGAGATATGTGACGAAGTGCCCTTTGCCACTTGGTCCTGGAGAGGCCTACTTGCCAGCCTCCTCCCCTGTGACTATGACTCTTTCATGTATCTGGCTTTAAAGCCCCTAGTCTACCTTCAGACAGACTATTTATGTAGGCTGCTTTATTTATCTTATGTTTTAGTCACCCTGTACCCATTATAGGTGCAGGGTGTGTGTAATGTAATTGTTTATAGTGTGTGTGTGTGTACTGTGTAATGTATTGCCTGCTCTCTTGTATTGCTGAGGTTTGCTACCAACTAGGTGGGTTTGGCTATGGAGCTGGTCTAGTGCTCTCTGTTGGTAGCAACAGCAATATGCACTACCTGAATTGCAAGACTGGTTCATTTGCATATTCGGGTAGATTTGCATATTGCTAATTCTGCAGGCAGGTGAGATATTTACTGTTAAATATTGTCTCCCCCCCACCCCTTTAAAAATGTGCCATTGTGTTGTGATAAGTCACTGTGTGTTTCTTGATATGGTTTGACTGTTTGTGATTTTATTGAGGTTTCACAACAATGTTATTGTGGTGACTGTATTGGCTGGTCCCAAGGGAATAAAGGTTTTGACAGTTCTTCTTGATCCCTCTAAACGTAGCCTTGTCTCGTTATTGGAGGGAGCTGTTATAATCACACTGGGGATTGCTATGCTCTGCATGCTCCCCTGAGCTTGAGTCACTTAGCTCTTTTAAGAGCTTGTTCCTGACACGCTCTCCTTGGAGGAGGGGTCTTCACCACACAGTCCTGGATGCTGGAGGTTCATACAGGGTGGAAGGGAGAGTTCTTTCCCACACAGTCCTGGAGGACAGAAGCTGATCCAGGGTGGAAGGAAGACGGCAAGACTCCAGTCAAGATACGGCGGTTGCGGAGTCTGTTGTGGTTGTGGTGTTTGCTGCAGTGCTTGGAGTCCTCAGGAAGCGCTAGGAGCATCCATCAACGGAGGGTACTCAGTCGGAGTACAAGGAGCTCCGTTACACATTAATTCTTATGGAAAATTTTGATTCGGTTTTCAAACAACTCGGTCCTCAAACAACCTTCTGGAACGGATTAAGTTCGAGTTCAGAGTTTCTACTGTATATCAAAAAATATAGAATGTACTAAATGAAAATATCCTTCATGATATTAAATAATTTTAAAAGTTTATAAAAAATATTAAATCACCTGGAAAGCTTATCCAACAATGTTACATTGAGGCCTACGTTAATTCAGTGGAAGTCTGGCTACCTATAGTGCTGAGTAAACGTGTTTGCCGTTCCACAGCTGAGGAACAGGTTAATCAAATTGCCAACCTCTCTCCCTATTCTTAATTTTCCCACTTTTTTAGTTTCTCTATATTTCTCTTGTTTATAATAACTAAATGACAAGTGTCTTGTGCAATACTGCATGTGGCATTTTTTTGTAATTGTAAAACCAATAAAGTTTTTAATTGGAAAACAAAATGGGATCACATGAAAAAAGGCTGACACAAATGATGCATTATTTTATTCAGTGGTGTAATTTTCATGTAAGTGATAATTACATTTTAATTTGTCCATTCCATTTTAAAATTCTATTTGAAAAATATCTATTTTTGCAGGACTTTGGACCTTGGCTGTGTTTGTTATCCCTGCACATCTATGGAAAGAAAGCAGCTTAAAAAAGAAGTTGAGAAACTACTGTAAGTACAGATATATATTTATGTGTGTGTGTGTATATATATATATATATATGTTATTGTATTTTTAAATATACTCTAATAGAATTATTAATTAAATGGGGAATTCACAGTGAATATCTAATTTAAGTAGTAAATAGCTGAACTGGAAAAATCCTTCACTTACGTCCAAATGTCCTTGTACTGACTGAGACAAAACCATAGAGCTACGTACATTCAGACTGGAAAATCCATACATTGTTCATGCAATTACAAGTCATCCCCGCAAGCCACCATCCATGGATGTTGGGTTGGGGATCTAACTAATTAAATAATGGGGTGGTGTACATGCTATTGTCAGCAGAGAACAAAAAGTTCAAAAATAGGAATCTCCTAAAGACACTTGAGGGTGCCAGACACCAGTGGTATACATAGAGAGTAATATAATTACCAATCTTGCCGCTGTTATATAAAGCAGTGATGTATAAAACTCAATTGCAGGATAAGGGAGAGAATGGAATGTAAAGTTGTAAGATTTATTGCACAGAGAAATGTAAAAAACATGTATGTAAAAGAAGACTTACAAGGGGGGACGGGGCCGGACCGCTGAGCCGAGTGGACGAGAAATAGAGCAGCTCCTGCATCTGCAACCAAAACAAAGCCAAAACCAGCCAAAAAAGGCACCAAATCGAAGCAGAAGTGCCACCACCAGTGAGGAGACATGGTGGGGCACATGCTGATACCAAACGTCAAGCCCACTGGGCACAACTCGGCAAAACGAGGCCTGCGGCCTGCAAGCATGGTGGACGAGGGGGAGGCGGCTGCTTCCCCGCGACCCGCCATGGAAGCAAACACGACTAAGGGCCCCTGACCATCAAATAAGCCTGTTCCTGACACTAGAAATGAAAGCTGTTTCACAGCAATAATACTGATAACATACGATTTGTCATACTGATCAGCCACAACATTAACACCACCTCCTAATATCATGTAGGTTCCCCTCATGCTGCCAAAACCGCTCTGATAACTCAAAGCATGAACTCCACAAGACTTCTTAATGTGCCCTGTGGTATCTGGTAAAGACATTAGCAGCAGATCCTGCAAGTTGTGAGGTGGGGCTACATGAATCGAATTTGTTGTTTCCGCATATCCCACAGATGCTCAACTGGATTGAGATCTGGGGAAGGTGGAGTCCAAGGTAAAACCTTGAACGATTTGTCATATTCCTCAAACCCTTCCTAAACAAGTGTAGCAGGGTGCATTATCCTGCTGAAAGAGGCCACTGCCATCAGGAACACTTTTGCCAGGAAGTATATGGTATAAAAGATCTGCAACAATCTCTAGATAGGTAGTATGTATCAAATTAAAATCTACATGAATGCCAGGACCTATGGTTTCCCAGCAGAATATTGCCTAGAGAATAACACTGCCTCCGCTGGCCTGCCTTCTTCCCATAGTGCATCTTGCTGCCTACACCGTAAACCAAAATCTGCTGCTATCTCAATGCCATGCTTGCGACTAACAGTGATAATGCCGTACTTACCTAAGCTGTCGTGGCATTAACAGATGTCTTTAGCTAGTTAGGCAATGTTTAATCGTCTCTATTTACCACTATGCACGTTGGAATCATAGTATGTTTCTTGTCTTAAGCTTGTCAACCCCATCGTGACCCAACACAATAGACATGCAAAGCTAGCCAGTACTTAGTATGTTTATAAACTTAAAAATGTTCCTAGCCTGTTTTATCCCATAAAATGTGCTGTTTATCTCTGCCATGACAATGTATGCCATCGAAATGCCTGTTACCGCTGTCGTGGCTCTACAGGATACTGTTATGTAAGACTTACAAGAATATTGGCACAGATCTGTAAGTGTTCTTTTGTATACATGTTTTTTTGTGTTTGTGCATTAAAATTTAGAACTTTACATTTTATTACAAAACATAATGATTCATTTCTTGTTATCCTGTCCATCTACGATATGTGGAATTAGAAATGTAAGGACTTTTTCTATTTCTGTCTAGAAACCCGAATACAGCATGACTGTCAGCATCTATATTGTAACTTTTGTTTATAAAATTTGTTTATAAAATTTAGTTAGTCTCACAAAATTTTGTGTGTGAGATACCCAAATGTAGCAGCATACACAACAGGTCAGTTTTAGTAATAGAAATGCATTGATCCAAAAACTGCTGAAAATAGCTTTGCATTTTATTAAAAAGCAAACCAAAACACAATATATAGTGTGTTCTGTGTAAGAAATAGATTGGTATATGTGGATTGGGGGAAATGTGAAACTATTATGGATTTTAACTGATGATAATGGTGTCAAAGGAACACTAGGGAAATCAAAAATGGATAAATGGGTTAGATTATTGGGTCCCCCTATTTTTTGATTTATTTATTTTTTTAATAAAGGAAAAAATGAAAGGCACACTTTTAAACTTAACTCTTATCTCTTTCCCATTTTTGCAGACCAACATGCCTCTGATAAAGTCATCAGTTCTGAATGTTGTCCAGTCCAATGCTTATTAAAGAGAAGCTATGCTCTCACTAGCAAGCTTTTCATAATGCAGAATTAAACTGATGATGTCAAACATCTGACAGTCACTAGAGGCATGTTCTCTGATAAATATAAACATTGCCATTTCTCAGGAAAAGTAATTTTTTTACACTGTTGGTGTAAACAAGCGGCACTTATTTACTTGCCTAGTAATAATCTGACCGCTGTCTGTTATCTAGCATGGTGCCAAAAAGATTGGCAAAAAATACAAATGCAAAAATGTGTCAGATCATACAACCTGTCTTTGAACAGGCTCACAATGTATACCTTGGACACACATAATGCATAGAAGGAATGTATTTTGGCCATGAACGCAACCTATTTGCTGTCACATTTACAGTACTGATATGAATATATTATGCTTATTGGTCTATCAAAAAAACCAGAGGAAATATAATTTTAATCTATATATTTTTTTTAAATTTATTTTATTTTTATTTTGCTTTTACAAATAAAACTTCTTACAGTGTGAACATTTGATAGATGAAATCATGAACAATCTGACTTATACATCGTGAAGAATCATATGCATGTAGTGTACATTTGTCATGAGTAACCATACATGTTTGTGTTCGTGTGTTGTACTTGTTTCCCGTGCCTCTCCCCCTCCTATTGTCTGTGTGTGTGTGTTTTTCCTCCCTCGTGAGCCTTAATTATTTAGTTTTTAGGAAGGACTTCCACGGTTCCCAAGTGGCCAAGTATTGGCGTGATTTACCCAGTGTGAACATTCTCAGTTCTTCCATCCTGTGTATATTATCTATTTTCATGTACCATTCCCTTCTAGATGGTCTTTTGTTTGTTGACCCGCTACCACAGATTTCGCAGCAGTTAGTAAGTAATACAGAAGTGAGCTTTTGCATTTGTTCAAGGATATAGGAATATTAAGAAATAAGAGTGTTTCAGGGGTAAAGGATAGGGGGATACAACTGAGTTTTTCTGTGACCCATCGCCACTTCCCTCCAGTATCCCTCTATCTGCTTGCACGTCCACCATATGTGTTGGTAGGTGCCTTGTTCCTTTTCGCATCTCCAACATATCGGAGAGTTGTTCTCGTTGAATTTGTTAGCATCTATGGGTGTGATATACCATTGCGTGAGAAACGTATAATTAATTTCCTGCAACATTATGCTAGAATTATGATTTCATCATTTTGGTGAAAATTTGGGGCCAGACCTTTTCTTCTGTCTGAGTCGAGAACCATTTTTGGTTCTTTATAGTGTACCAGGGGAGAGAGTGGTTAGTACTTTCTTGTATCATTTGGTAACATGTGGTTACTATTTTATTTTTTGGTGGGAGGGAGCATCTCTTCTCGAACTGCATTTCCTCCCAGGGTTCCATTGTAAAAGCCCTTCCTTGCTCAAGAAATGTTTTAGTTGGTAGTATTGAAAAGTTTGTGTCAGTGTTGGGTGATTGGCGCCTGTTAAGATCCTTTAGAGGTATGATTCAGTTTTCAGTGATTATTTCCCTTAATGTTACAATGTTGGCTCTCGACTTGGTAAGATCAGTGCTTTGCATTATACCACCCCTGCTCGTTAGGAATAGGGGGTTGTGTGATATGGGATAGTTAGGCAAAGGGGTTGGTGTAAACTCCGTGTGTAGGTGTATTTTTTTTCCAAGTTTCAAGAGTAGTGGAGATTGTGGGGAGATCATGTGGTATTCTGCCTCCGCTGGTGGATAGGGTCCAGGGGAGTGCTTTTAGGGGTGTTTGTGTTTGTGATTGTTCTATTTCGACCCATGCTTTTTTGACTCCTTCTCTGGACCACTCTAATATCCTTCCCAAGTATATTGCTCTGTGGTAGTTTTGGATGTTTGGACAACCCAGTCCTCCTTTCTCCTTGGGTTTAGTCAGTAAGTTGAGGGCTATCCGAGGACGTTTCTTTGCCCAAATGAAAGATGTAAGCATTGACTGGATCATGCGGAAGAAACTATTCAGAATGTGTATTGGGATTGCATTTAAGAGATACAGGATACGTGGAAGGTAATCTATATATTTCTAACAATTTGGTTATCACAGCATATTTATCTTTAAGGTGTAAATCAAGTAATAAGTGAGTGTCAGGTCCACTTCAATATTTCTGTGTCAATTTCTTTTTATTTTTACCAGTAGAATTATTTCTTTTTGAAGGGGTGACTATGTTGGAACTACTCTTCGAGAAAAGGAGTTTGATCCAAAGGGGCGAAAAGAATCCACATTGCTGGATGAAATGGTATGTAGACTCATTATCTTAGTTCCTGACACTAGAAATGAAAGCTGTTTCACAGCAATAATACTGATAACATACGATTTGTCATACTGATCAGCCACAACATTAACACCACCTCCTAATATCATGTAGGTTCCCCTCATGCTGCCAAAACCGCTCTGATAACTCAAAGCATGAACTCCACAAGACTTCTTAATGTGCCCTGTGGTATCTGGTAAAGACATTAGCAGCAGATCCTGCAAGTTGTGAGGTGGGGCTACATGAATCGAATTTGTTGTTTCCGCATATCCCACAGATGCTCAACTGGATTGAGATCTGGGGAAGGTGGAGTCCAAGGTAAAACCTTGAACGATTTGTCATATTCCTCAAACCCTTCCTAAACAAGTGTAGCAGGGTGCATTATCCTGCTGAAAGAGGCCACTGCCATCAGGAACACTTTTGCCAGGAAGTATATGGTATAAAAGATCTGCAACAATCTCTAGATAGGTAGTATGTATCAAATTAAAATCTACATGAATGCCAGGACCTATGGTTTCCCAGCAGAATATTGCCTAGAGAATAACACTGCCTCCGCTGGCCTGCCTTCTTCCCATAGTGCATCTTGCTGCCATCTTTTCCCCAGGCTAACGGCAAACATGAACCCTGATCTAAAACAAAACACGATTCCTCAGACCAGGAATTCTTCCATTGCTCAATGGTCCAGTTCTAATGCTCACGTCCCCACTGAAGGTGCTTAATGTGATCACAAATCTTTGCCCATAGTGCCTCCCGCTTGCATCATAACATTTATCTGAAACAAGAGATGCATAATGAACACACAGGTAAATAATAAAAAAAAGTTCATATATGTAGGGGCATCCACTTCTATACAGCATGTATATCAAGAAAATATGGTGCAAAAGGTTGCAGACCACTCCTCTTGGTGGTACCATCAAAGATACTATAGAAAAAGTCAACCGCACATCTAATAGCCAATGTATAAAAAAATAAGCTTTATTTGATGACACAAAAATAAAAATAAGTAAAGATTGAAACATGATTCATATATATGTAACAGGATCTTCCTCTCTAGGCACCCTATACCTGGGGTCCTTCACCCCGGTTAACTCATTGTGCTTGGTAGGCCGATCTTGAGCCTCCACCAATTGGGGGATGGGGTACCCACTTACGGCAGCGCCTCCAACCAGGTGGGCATCCAGAGTGTGGATGTGGGGTTCTGCTGGGAACAAGGTTATATCGACAAGAACTGACACAGGGTTATCTGTTTAAAGAATTCTGTATTGCACAGCAGAATTTAACACAGCATGTGACAGACACCAATAGAATATAATACAATTAAAATGGGGTCATAATGGAGTACCTCACATATATGCCCACCCACAGTAACACTGCGCCCTCCTTCTCCCTTCCTTAGGCCTTCACCCTAGTGGCCGTTGGGTATCAGCTGTTGGCGCACGTAGTTGGGGCCCAGTAAGCTGATGGGTCTGGAAAACTGTAGAGGGCTTCCACTAATCAGTAAGAATAGGGGTCCAGTCTCTCAACCGTGCAGCCCAAAGTCAGGGTGCCCTGCTGTGTACACAGGGAGAGTAATCAGGGCCAGTCAGAAGGGGAAACACTGCTTCTTTCTGCTTCTGGGATTTTCTAAGATCTTGATAAAGACCCTATTTGGTTGAAACGTTGATGTTGTGATTTATTAACACTGGATTAAAACACTTTTTTTTGAAAATCCAATGGAGTGCTCCTGATTAATCCTATATATCTACTGGCTTGGAGGCACCCAGGTAATTTCACTATTTTTTTATTTAAAGGAAGAGTGCCAGAGTTTGTCCATTTATTTATTTATTTATTTATATATATATATATATATATATATATATACACACACACACATACAATAGACAAGGCATAGGAAAATGCTGTATAAGAGATACTTCACCTAGTTATCGTGACCAGAAGGCCCTACATCATCTAACATTTTGGTACAAAAATGCCTTTGTTGTATTTTTTTTTATACATTGAATATTAGGTGTGCAATTGACTTATTCTAAAGTAAATAATAGAACAAGAATTTTGTGTATAGATTGCTTTTCAGACAATTCAAGTTATGTAACTTTACAAAATTTTTGTTTTCCATTTATGCATTCATCCTTTTATAGACGTTTTGGGAATGAAAACCTTTACACAGTATACCGTGTCCTTTATCTTGAAAATATTTCACATATGGTTTGAAATGTTGGTATAAAAGTAAAAATATAAATTTTCCCAAATATAGTAAGCATGACAAAAAAAAATATATTCAAAGAGCCTGCTTATAGGTATTTGTCGGGACTAGTGATGTCCCGAACGGTTCGGCGAACGGTTCGCCGCGGACTCATCATTGAGTAAAGGTGGGAGGTTCTGGGAGAGAGGGTCTGCTGCTGATTGGCTGACTTGTGTCTGCTGACTGTGAGGTACAGGGTCAAAGTTTACTCAATGATGAGTCCGTGGCGAACCGTTTGGTGAACCGTTCGGGACCTCAAAAAAAACAGAAAACAAGTGTTGCGCTTTAAATTATACTTGACATCCAATTGTCAAAAAGGATTCTGTAAAAAATTAACAAACACAATCTAATGCAGATTATCCTTATTAAAATATTAAATTATTGATATATGCATATTTGGGTTACGCTCACATTTACCAAAGCCCTACTAACTCTGGCTCTGGATGAGAAAAACTACACTTGAGAGAGAATAACTCCAACAATGCTCATACCAGAAGACCTTTATTCCAAAAAGGACAATCGTTATGAATAATAGCTGCAGGGATGACAGAACCAGGAAACCCCAATGGCACAGCATAACATTAATTTTATTGCAAGAAACAAATGAAAACTGCTTACACAAAGCAATGGTGGGTATACCATACAGTAATCCCACAAACGAACAGAATGCGGCATAAAAAGCAGACTTGCATGCAATACTTTCGGGTTTCACCAGGTGCCGTTTACAAGCTCCACCTCCCAGTGACGGATCCAGTGATGCGTTTCGCCCGCCTCTATTCCTCCGGGCTTCGTCAGAACTTAAGTACATAACTAGCATTACAGCTTACTAATGACATCAAAAGAATATAAAAATAACTATAATTCTAAAACAAAGGCATTTAAAGAGTACTAAAACAATCTTTATCATTTTCCGGAATGCTAATGTAAAGCTAAAAGGGAGAGCTCATTCACTCCTCCTGCCTACCTGACTGTAGGAATGGTGTAACATATTGAAATTGTATTTGTTGTTTGGAGGGGTAAGTTGGCATATTCAGCACACTTGCAGATGTTAAATGAGTAGCCGGTGGCTCCTGGCACAGAAATCCATTCCTTTACAGGTTGGTTATCATTCCTAGAATTAAAATGAGGATGAGTAAAGCTTTATGGTCTTAATTTCATTTTGCTAAGTAAATGAAAGCTAAACCGTTTATACGTGATTTTGGGAGTGAAGGGGTTAAGGATATGTTCATTGGTACATAGCAATGATCATTTTTCTGCTAGCAGTGTTTTAGATGTTTTTTCAGTTTAACTGTTTCACCTATATTTTATTGCGAAATAACCCTGCGTGAGTGACAGAAGAGTAAACAACATATTGGGCTTAGATTATTACATTTCATGATGTTTATGGGGATGTTTAATGGTTTTAAACAACATTATACTTCTACTACTTCTTCAAGTTAAGTTGTAATTCTGTTTTTGTATTTTAGGCTCATTATGACCTAGCTATTGGTGTTGCATTACAGTGGCTTAGCGCATCTGATGAGCTGAAAAAAGGAAATATGTAAGTGTACATTACATGTTTGCTATATCAGTTTCTATTTTTTGCTACTTAATATGCCACAACTCTTTGCTAGTAAACAAACTCCTTAATCTCTTTTCTTAAATGTATTAGAGTATATCCATTAAACAGTGAGTTGACATCGGTTTTGCAATTTTCTTTTGGCAAAAAATGATTTTTTTTTCAAATATTGTAATGAATTTGTCACATGCTTTATTCAGACCAAATCATCCTATATCATCAACCTTCCGCTGACTCAGAATAATGCATTTTTTTATTTTATTGATAATTAGTCAGACAGATTTTATTATATTATGGAGATCATGAACTCATTATGACTAATAATACTCCCAAGCTTTCTCGGTTAGAGGAGAATGCTCCCTTATCAGTCTGTAGCTATAGAGCCCTAGCTTCCTCTACCGCAGAGGTCATGTGCTATTTTAGACATACAGGGGGGATTATCAAAGCAGAAACAGATGTCTTATGGATGCAAAAGGCTAAATAATAAACAACCACCACAGAAAACTATAGAATATCTCTTAACATTTAATGTATTGCATCCAGCTTCACACCTGTTTTGACAAATCATCCTCATAATTTTTAAACAACTTAAAGCTGATAATTGCCTGACATGCTCCATTCCTCAACCCCGTGGTATCCCTGTCCTGCATACACACATACCAATTTGTGTTCCTTAACTAAATTGTACCACTCTTTACCTAAATGATCATAACCTAATTTATTAGACAGGGTTAGGCACAATTTAGCAGAGTTAAGATGTTGATGTTGTGGGTTACATCCCCCATAATGCTCTTACAGCTATAATGCTGGCAAAGCATCAAGGGATAAGTAGTCAACCACACCTGCAGTGCCAAAGGTTGCCTACCCCTGCTATATAGTATAAATTGCACGGTAACATTAAATCGGCATCCTGTACCTAGATTATATTAGAAATGCTAAGACAATATTTTATTTTCTGGATTAAAATTTACACTACAGTGAGAGAAAAAAGTATTTGCTTCTCTGCTGATTTTGAACGTTTGCCCACTATCAAAGAAATGATCAGTCTATAATTTTAATGGTAGGTGTATTTTAACAGTAAGAGACAGAATAACAAACAAATCTAGAAAAACGCATGTCAAAAAAGTTAAATTGATTTGCATGTCAGTGAGTGAAATAAGTATTTGACCCCTTTGACTTAGTCCTTGGTGGCAAAACACTTGTTGGCAATCACAGAGGTCAGACATTTCTTGTAGTTGGTCACCAGGTTTGCACACATCTCAGGAGGGATTTTGTCCCACTCCTCTTTGCAGATCCTCTCCAAGTCATTAAGGTTTCAAGGCTGACATTTGGCAACTCGAAACTCCACAGATTTTCTATGAGGTTAAGGTCTGGAGACTAGCTAGGCCACTCCAGGACCTTAATGTGCTTCTTCTTGAGCCACTCCTTTTTTGCCTTGGCTATGTGTTTTGGGTCATTGTCATGCTGGAATACCCAACCGTGATCCATTTTCAATGCCCTGGCTGAAGGAAGGTGGTTCTCACACATCATCCCTTTGATGTGATGCAGTTGTCCAGTCCCCTTACCAGAAAAACACCTCCAAAGCATATTGTTTCCACCTCCATGTTTGATGGTGGGGATGGTGTTCTTGGGGTCATAGTGTCACGTATTCATCCGCTTATAAAAATGTGGTTAATGACATTTACTGTCCACACAGGAAAAGTTGTGCCGAGCAGCAACCTAATCCACAGAAGGGTTAATGCTGAGCAGCAATTATGCAAATTAAACCTGGTAACTGACTTTGGGGTCAAAGGCCGGTTACAGCCTATCAGATCTAGAGGAGGGGTATTTAGGCCCAGTTCTCATCATGCTCAGTGCCCTGTCGTGGTTTCCCTTGTGGTTGTCCGAGGGCGCGTTCCTGTTTATAGTTTTCTACCGGTTTTTGACTTTGGCTTTGTTTATTGACTTCTCTATATTCTGATATCCTGACTTCTGGCTTTCCTCATCGCTGCGTCCCTTTCTGTGTTCCCTGACCTCGGCTAGTATTTTTGACTAATCTATGTACGTTAAATCCGGCCATTCTAAGGACCGGTAATATGTTACTTATTTGTCATCCGTGCTATACAGTTCTACGTGCTGGATCAAACAGTAATCCTGACACATAGACAGCATTCCTTCTCCTACAAACACAGCGAGTTGAGTTGATGCCAAAGAGCTTGATTTTGGTCTCATCTGATGACAACACTTACACTCAGTGCTCCTCTAAATCATTCAGATGTTCATTGGCAAACTTCAGTCGGGCCTCTACATATGCTTTCTTGAGCAGGGGGATTTTGCAGGTGCTGCAGGATTTCAGTCCTTCACGGCGTACTGTGTTACCAATTGTTTTCTTGGTGACTATTGTCCCAGCTGCCTTGAGACAAGATCTTCCCATGTAGTTCTGGGCTGATTCCTCACCGTTCTCATGATCATTGAAACTCCACGGGGTGAGATCTTGCATGAAGCACCAGACCGAGGGAGACTGACTGTTATTTTTTTTTTTCCATTTGAGAATAATCGCACCAACTGTTGTCACCTTCTCACCATGCTGCTTGGTGATGGTCTTGTAGCCCATTCTAGCCTTGTGTAGGTCTACAATCTTGTTCCTGACAACTTTGGACAGCTCTTTGGTCATGGTGGAGAGTTTGGAATCTAATTGATTGCTTCTGTGGACAGGTCTTTTCTACAGGTAACAAATTGAGATTAGGAGCACTCCCTTTAAGAGAGTGCTCCTAATCGCAGCTCGTTACCTGTATAAAAGACACCTGTGAGACAAAAATCTTGCTGATTGATAGGGAATCAAACACTTATTTCACTCATTGACATGCAAATCAATGTATAACTTTTTTGACATGCATTTTTATTTTTATTACCAATAAAATTCTAAACTGATAATTTCTTTGTCAGCGGGCATAAGTTCAAAATCAGCAGGGGATCAAATACTTTTTCCCTTCACTGTATTTTTCTAGAAATCGCAGGATGCAAAATTACGTAATTAATTTTGTGTTAACTTTGCAGAAAGTTGCATCTGAACCAACACAAATACCCCAATAGGATGGAAAGGGAAGCTATGATTTTATCTACTTTTGCAGGAACAGTAATGGTAAGAATCCAATAAATTATTATATATATATTATCAAAAGTTAACCCGTGGCAAATGGCAATTACAAGATGTCAAGGAATTCTATCATACTGTGAGAAAACAATTAATAATGCTTTGGTGCAACAGGCATCCATTTTCTCTTGATGTTGCATTGATTTTAGGTGGGTATTCTATGGACCCGTATGAAACTGATGGACTTTTCACCACTGGTATTAAACAGTGACTGGCCTATCTGCATTATGGTGTGTTCATAATAATTATATAGTTACAGTTGTATAAACTACATGTCATTTCTCCATTATGGTCCAATTCAAACCAGGAACAGTAAGTCAGTGAATTGTTATTAAGTGTTCTTGCATAGCAAGACCACTTAATGTTATCTCACATATATATTATTATTATTATTATTATTATTATTATTATAGCAAAATTTGCCACCCTAACTCCTCCCACAGTTTTTACACTACATAGACAAAAATTTACCAAAACGTGCAGATTGTTCCCGATCGGATTGCTATTACTTTGTGGAACGTTTCGCCGAATGGTTCACGGAATATCGTCGTTCTTGTGGCGAAATTTGTCCCATAGGAATGAATGGCAAAGCTAGAGTGGGAGCTGGCAAAAGCTGAAAAATCAGGACATGATTTCTAAACTGCCACCACTCCCTTATTTTCAGGCCCACCTACACAAATCTTATATCAAAACGTTCAGCTATCCCTGCTGCCACTAAACATGTCAACGGCTAAGCCATAGTCCTGATAGTTTTCACAATATAATCATTTGTTTGCAACTAACGCCGTCCATTGACATTCATTGAAACTTCACTCTACAAAGCTCAAATTTGAAGTGCAATTTCTAAACTGCGACTGTGCCTTCAATTTTAATACTTCAGAGACATACTATGCATCAAAATGTAGGTCTGGGTCTTGTGATTCTCACAATATAAAGCTCTTCACTGTAGGAGTTATAGTTTTTAAAATACGACCGTTTGAAGATGGCAACCACCAAAATACTCTGACCTGTCAAGGCTGCAGCAGCAAGTGATGTCATAAACAGGGCCTTTTGAACACCTGCTAATGTTTTTATAAATGTATGGTTTAATGTAACTGTGCAACAACGTTGCAATTGAATGTGCTATATAATTGATAACAGTTACTCCGCCCACTCCAGTTGTAGACTACTGGTCGAGGCAAGAACACTTCACACAATTTCCCCAGAAATTGTAGCTTTTCTAGTTATAGATGTTGTTTAAACATGTGCATTGTGGACAAACATATATCTATGCATAATTTTATTTGATTATTATGATTAGAAGCTATCCATATCATACATTTACAACAGAATCATCTACCAGTGGAAGATGTGTTTGAAATTTATGGGAACAAACATTCAGCAACACAGCTTCAGAATTCAACCAAGGTAAGATTTTATTTTAATGAAATATTAAATTAACGGAGAATGTTCGTCTTGAAAGTTGTTCAACAATTTACTTGGACCCAATTCATGTAAACGACGGGCCTGCAACAAGCCGGTTTCACCCCCCTCCCCGAGTCCACAGTCCAAGTTCTTGTGGTCCATTGTGACTAGACAAGTGAGTGGGTACGTACATGTGGGTGACACTCAGTGACAGCGGTTCATCACACAATCAGTAATGAATGCTGCCACTAGGCTTATTTTCCTGCAACACTAACAGTTTTCCCCTTTGCCAGTCCTTACATTGGCTTCCTGTACCCTTCAGGATACAATTCTGACTACGGACACTAAGTTGCAAAGCTTTTTAACAATTCCACTCATTACATTTCTGCTTTTAAATACGCCCCTTCTCTTGACCATTGCATGTTCCTACATTTACAGCATTTCTCTGCATCATTTCTATGAGATGCCTTACCTCATCCTTGTAGACTTTCCCATAGTTTCCATTCCTTCAAGATGTTACTGAAAACCCCAACTCTTTCGAAAACCCTGTCGTCTCTCTGGATGGCTCTTCTTTCATTACTGTATTCAAATATTCCTCCCATACGTTCACCCTTCACTAGTTTCCATAGTCCACTTCCATCTCCCTTTACTCTCTGGTGCTTCTGCACACCACTCTTATAAACTTAATTAGAGACAGGCATAATCGCTTTCTACTACCCCTCCCACCCTCAACATGTTGTTTTTCCCCTTCTGTTCCTTTTCTCCTTCTTCCTATATTGTAAGTGTGTTTGAGAAGGGCATTTTTCAGCTCTTTGTCAACATTAGTTATATATGTCATGTATCTATGGTATAACTGTAAAGTGCTGAAGACAGTGTTAGCACTATATGAATGATAATAATAATAATATATTGTTATTAATAGTACAGTGTACATTTAAGTTCTCAGATTTCAGTTACATTTAAAAACAATGATGCCTCAATGTGGGAGGTGAGTGAATGTGACCGTACCTTATTGTTTTATTTACTTTGTTCCAAACTTAATTTAACAAAGTGGTTTCCAATTAAAAATATTGTTTTAGAAAAGGAAGACTTGAACCATAAAAGGGTAGGCCATACCCAGATCAAGGATTTCTTGACAATTTTGTGCTTTGTCCTTGAATGTAACAAACTTCCTCTATTTACCCTCTGTGAGCACTAAAATACAATTGAATAAAACCACTGATCTATGTTCAAGGAAGAAGCATTAAACAAAATGAAGTATTGTAGGTTAATTTTTATTTCAAAGCTGTTATTTAGGTTTTATCAACACCTTGGTCTAATAAGATTCTCTGACACGTCTGAAAGAGCCAACTCTGGCATTTATAGATCCCCAGTCGGTGTATCTCCTGTACTCCCCAGGTCTCAGGTAGTACTGGCGTCCCCTGTAATTTGGAAGCTCGTAGAAGATCCAGTGACCATCAAACACATTGCAGGAGTAGATGTCATGATAATTAAAGCGCTCATGGACAGATGTGCAATCATCGACAAACTCCATGCTTTCGCCTCTGAAGTCTTCTCTTTCATAGATTTTTATTCTGTAGGAGCCACGTTGCTACAATAAAAAACAAACAAACAAACATATATTAACTGTTACTATGGTTTAAAATAATCATCAGGGACTGGTACCTAAACGTCTCAGTGAGTGTCCAAAAATCTAAATCTAAATTATAATATCAATTAGGGATCATATTATATAAGTATAATATTAAGTGTTATTTAGTTTAAATTATGTTATACGTAATTATGGAAGCCTAAAATTCTTTTTATGTGAAGGTAATTATTATGTAAAAATGTAAAAATTAATTTTGCATAGTTAAAGGATTTCCCTTAAAGCAGAACTGGCTCTTCTCTTAAATTTAGCCCCATTATATAAAAAAACTGAAAAAATAAATACTATAATGTATATTAACATTTTTTGTGAGATGCTCCATAATCTTTTAACTTTTCATTAAAGATTTAAGAAATTACATCATAAACCAGTTCACACAAGGCAAAGCCAGGACAAACATTGCAAATTAATAAGTGAAATAGAAATATTTTATTTCTCTCCTTCTCTCTATGCTGACTGCCAGCTGTGAAGGACAGCGTTTATAACAGTGATTCACAGGGAGCTAAAGTGTAGATTAACAAGGTGTGGATTTCTACATGTAATTCCTCATCCCTCACAAATACATATTTGTTAAATATAGGGGATAAGTAAAAATAATATTAAACATTCTGGAAAGTGACAGTTATCCTTTAAATATGTGTTCCTCTTAAATAATGTAGTAATGTAATGTAAATCACAACTGTTTGATAATAATTAGACAAATATTATTAGAAAATATATTTAGGAAAAAATAAATAAATATATGTTTAGAAAAGGATACCTGAGGAATGATACGGCAGGATCTAATGGAGTCATTGAATCCTAGCCATTGCTGGAAGTCAGGGTACTCTCCCCTCCTTAGGAAGTACTGGTGGCCAGAGTAGTTAGGGTTTTCATACAGCATCCAGTTTCCATTCTCCACTCGAATGGAGTTGCAGCGGTTGAAGTATGAGTGAAGATCAGAACAGTCAGAGCTGCACTCATAGGAGCGGCCTTGGAAGTTTCTGTCCTCGTAGAAGATGATCTGAATATCGAAAGCAAAAAAAATATATATATATATATTAAGAATAAATTGTTCTTTTAAAGCATTTTGTTTCTTAGCATATATGTTTTTGACAATCTTTGAACCCTTTCTGTTTTTGTATGCATTTTATCTTTCTGCCAATGTAGCTAAGTCTCTTTTGATATGCAGTAGCCCAAAGTAACTTAATGTATACAGTTATACATAATACATATTTTCTAGGATTTTAAATACAATCTAATTTAGGATTTTTGACATTTAAGTTTTGTTAGGTTTTCAATTATTTGAATAATTTCACCAACGGCTATTTGTACTGAAGAAGTCAAAAAAGTATCTACTCTCCCTTTGCTCCCCTTATTTCACCTCTCCTTTTAAAGGGACACTAAAGACACCCAGATCACTTCATCTTAATGAAGTGGTCTGGTTGCCATGTCCCTGTTGAACCTGCAACTGGAAACATTGTTGTTCTGCAGGAATGGCAATGTTTACATTGCTGAGTTAACATGCTTCTAGTGTCTAGCTTCCACCGCATAAGTGGAGTTAAACTCAGGTATTCAATCAGATGCTCTCATATAGATCATTTGATTGGCTCAGTGTGGCGTTTTGCTGTGCATCCCCATTAGCCTCCCAATGTTTTCCTCTGGAGCAGGATTATGGAGACAGTCAATGTGAGGGCAGAAATGTAAGTAATACTTGCCTTTTAATCGCTCACAAGGGGTGGTACCTAAATAGATATTAGGACATGATAGCATTAGGAATACATGTTTGTATTCCTAACGCTATAGTGTTCCTTTGATCCAACATTGCTGTTCAACTATATCAGTGTAGAGAGAGTGAGAGGGCTAAGAAAAATGTAGGTTTTGGATATAATACATTTCTGCTTTACTTTGAAACAATAAATAAAATCACAGATTTTCCTACATAATTGCTATTTAATAAAGTATGAACGGTAATGTGCAAATATTTCTATATGAAAAGAAATGTTTGGGAAAACAGTTTTGATTTATACTTTATATTTTTTTGCTGTGACTTACACCTGTACCTAGAAAATGCATGGAATCACAACTGCAAGAGGAAGTCACTTCTCCCCATACTTATACAAAGTAATTCAAGCTTTAGTTTACTTATAAATTCCCATTATAACGACTATTGTTTCAATCTTTAGATCTTTTAGGTCATGTACAGTTATGCATGGTACACGCCAACGTGTTTAGTCCAGCATTCATTGTACGTTATTGGTTATTTGATTGAATCAGGCCATAGTCGACACTTATAAATCAACATTTTTTAATTACACATATGTCGAGTACTAAATGTATATCAGTCTATTTATTGCTCTCTCTCTCTCTCTTTCACTTTGTCTCTTTCTGTTTTTCTCCCTTCGTGCATGTTTGTTTTTTCTTTGCCTCTGTCCTTGTCTCCTGCCACAATTATTTATTAAGTCATTGTATAAATATTTTCAATTATTACCTAAAGCTAGTAGCCATTCTGAATTTAGCATTACCGCTAATCCCTCTTCAGTTCTTTAAATTTTCTAAACATTAATCAGTTAATGTATTTGAAAATTTCCTGCAAGAATAATCTCTCCTATAGTTTTTTAAAAGCTCCAATCAACTGATGTATCCAGAAATGTGCATTAAAAAAAAAACCTTGGTGTCCCTAATAATTTCAGAAATAAAAATAATCAACCACAAAAAAACAAAACAAGAAAACCCAGTTATCATGACATACAATTTAATGCAGACATAGCCCAACACTGACAGACGAGAAACACTCATGTTATCTAATTGCTATGCTTGTCCTATGTGAGCTATTAGCATTACCTTTCCCATTTTGGCTGTTCAGCTTTCAGCGGATGAGTTTGTGTACACTGTTTTAAGTTAACTGAGGAGCCCCTTATATACTCTTGTTTAGAACTCGGGGAGGGACACAGAAAGCTGGTTGTGTAAATCATAAAGTAGTTTACTCAGCAAATGAGACCTACACAATTCAGTGACACAGGCTGTCACGCTTTATTGGAGAATTTTCTTTCTCTAGTTAACGCTTAGGCAAAATCCGCTTTGCAGAATTCCCGAAAACAAAGAAAGGATGTCAAGCGTCATACATAAGGTCAGCAGAATTAATAGGATACCTTATGAATAGCTATTGGTAAACGTGTTAGCATATTTCCAGTGCATTAAAACAATGTTTTCTTTTAAAATTAAACATAGCATTAATGTAGAGAGATATTCTAGAATAAAGGCCTACAAAATTTTCTGTTATTTCTTTCTGTAGAACATGTAGTACTGAGAGTTAAAACTGTGACATTTATATGAGAACAATACATTTATATCATATTTTGGTTTCTATAGCTGACTGATAATATTATAAAGCAAAATTATTTAAAAAATAAAATAGGGAGAACAATAATTTTACATTCATATAAATAAAAAAAGTTAAAACATTTTTTATAAAACATAGTTTTGGGAAAACCATCCTCCTGAATATCTGTTGAGGATATTATAATCCCCTATGATAATTTCTCCTCAATTTCTGTTTTTTTATTAATTTTTTTTGTTGGTGAAATATTGAAACCATTGATTCTAGGATTTTTTTTTTTTAAAATAGAATATTTTGAAAACATTATGTGCACAGTGACTGCCTGAGAAATCGATAACTCATGCTGTCGTTATAAATAAGTTAATTTATTTTTAAGAGTGAGAAAAATGTTTGAAGCACTTACATTCTAAAAAAATAGTTGTTTATTTTTATTTTGCTGAACTTTATTAATATCTGTACCTACAACTAATTTAATCCAAATGGCTATATATTTTTCTTCTCTTTTCTAACTCTTTCACTGATCCACTGTTTCACTGGTCCAAAAAAACTGTTAGAAACAGTTTGTATTTAATAGGATTCATGAGCTACTAATGAATCCTTTTTAAGTAAGTTGCAACCGGTTTGTCGCCCTAAAGAAAACCTACTATTGTCAGATTGTAAACTTGCAAGAACATAATGCACTTGCAAACATGTGTTTTACCTGGCTTGTCGATTGAATACGGCTCCAAAGATAAATCCCAGACTGATGGATTAATTTGGGTGTGGGTTTAAAGATATTTGATATGAACAAATGAGCTCAAATTAATTATGCATGCTGTGGTGGGGTATAATTTAACGTTATAGGTCTCTTTTCCTGTTAATAGTCGAATGCTGATTGAGAATATTAATTAGTTGTGAGACATGTTAACATTATGACAGAGAAGTAGAGAAATCATCCATTTTAAATAGACCCTACATTTTTACAATAACTGAAAAGATACCTTCTAGACTAACACAATTTTTACACATTTATACATTTATAAGGCAAAACAAACCCTAAAAAAGACCTTGAACTTAATATATTAATTAATCTAGTATCTGTATTTTCATTAACATAACTAAAATAATCAGAAATCTTAGAATAGCTTCCAACATTAAATATAAATACGAGTTTTGAAATGCTAGTACATGTTCCCTTGCTTATTTATTTATAAGTGTTTTCTTTTAGGGTCACTGGACACAGGCCTTTAATCTTTCATTACATCCATTTGCCATGCTGACTGCCCCTCAGGCTGCAGAACATGCGTTGAAGCATTGTAAGTATTAGAAGTAATTAGCAGAAAGGAAAGATCTACTAATTGGTGCTGAACAGTGAATATGATTATAGTTAACTTTTTCTCTATCAAGATCTTGTTGTTCAATATAATTAGAATGGTATTTATTTAAAGCAGAAATAAAACTGCAGAAAATCGCTCTAGGATAAATCAACAATTTTATATATAGATTGCTGTTTATATTTTAAAAAAATGTGCATATTTTCATAAATTGCATTTTTCATTGTGTTCACCTAACAGTTTGAAATATTACAACTGAATTCTAAACACCATTTTTGTCATATACTGTGCTTGGTGTGATGAAATACTTCAGAGTGGTAATTTATAAACACAACCTGTTAGAAAGAAATGATTACGTGTTTGCAAAATTATACTTTTAGATGACAATCATTTCATTCTCCCTCTGTGCCTATATAATCTGTTGGTAAAGGTTATAAGCACTCATTCCATGTGAAGTCATTTTACTAAACTAAAAGTAAGTTTGGCTCCTTACAGAATTTAGACAAAATAGCAAAGCTGAATAAATAATTTTAAGTTAATTAGATGATTATTTTCCAGATTTTAAAATAAAATAATAATGGAGAAACACAAGCTAGATTTATTTTTTTATTTGATCATATTAGCCTACATTTTGAGTGTCAGATGCCACCACAGAAGTAAAAAAAAAAAGATAGGATATGAAAAAAGTGTAGAGTAATCTTTTAAGAACATCCCATTTTACCTACCAAGACCAACATATCTTTGCTTATCATTTTGGCCATCATGATCAAACTATACAATAGCATATAAGTAATAATGCACTATGCACTCTTGTTGGGTGCAGACGTTGAAGTATTTTTAATGATGGTAGGCCGTCAAGGTCCCTCTGTTCTACTGACGGTCAAGCTGAAGATTTTTCTAAAGATGTGGATTGGCTGTATCCTGCTTTTAATGAGGGAGGTCATACAATGAACATGCTGGGTCTCATATCCAATGATAAAAAGGATTGGAGGAGGTCAGACAACTACCAGGGTTACTTCCTAGTGCATCGTTCCACTAGAGTCAGAGCTAACATCTTTATTTATGGAAATAAATGGAAGAGGAATGTGACGCCCACTACAAAGTGCTGCCGTAGCTGTAGGCCTTGCTGGCCTAGTTAGAAATACGTCACTGGTGTAGAGTGCTACAATTGTGACAACAATATAAAACTAGTCAGTTAAAAAATAAAACTGATGGTCCTGAACACTTTCTGAGTAGTCAACAATCCTTGTTATTAGCTATCAGTGCATAGAAAACAATGTTTCGGCCACCATGCTGGCCTTTGTCAACTCATCTAATACAAACAATTCATCAGTTACATATGGTGAAAACAAGTGCCATCACAGGCTAGTTATTGGTCACATGATACAATCCCCATAGTGGTCAGTAAAACATTGTAGAATCGTGTTATCTGAAGTAACAGTCACATGACTGCACTCCCATAGAATCATATGGACATGTTCACTTAAATATGTGTATAGATATGGTACCTTCATAGAAAGTAAACATAAAACAATACACATATCACAAGCAGTATATAATTATTCAGTTAATTATTCAGTATTCAGTTAAAATGCAAATAAAAATAAGTGTACACTCCCGGTACCTTCCTTCATTTATCGAAATACATATGTTAAATAAATGCTCATTGTACTAATGTAGCCATTGTCAATATCACAAGAGCAGCCACGGGAAAGGCCTTTTAATATCTGAAGATGGTAAGTATATAAGATACATATCACTAGCTGGGTTATTCACTAAAGAGAGAATTCAAAGTGAATCTACAATTTTAGGCCAGAGTAGTGAAGCAGAAAGCATTGGTGACCTAGAGAATTTTTCCAGTTTGACTATTTTGATCTTAAATTTGAAATTCACTTTGAATTCTCACATTTGGTTAATAACCCTGTAGGTATTCTAATCATTTCTCCTCATTTGTTATTTTTAAACATTTTTATATGACTACTTACCTGGACTACGGATCCGGAGGTTTATTGCACCCTTGCCCATTTAGTGTACTTGTCACTGCTCTCTTGTTTTTGGATACAAAAATGTAAAACTACTCTGACATTAAAGAAGCCCACTAAGCATCAAAGTAACTCTGAACAGCAGGCACTTAAAGGGACCCTCTAAGCAGCAGGCAAGTTATGTTGAGCAACAATTGGTCAGATGCCAGTGGAATCTGACCCAACATGGCTGCTCAACCAGATAACAAAGTTAAATTTTCTCAAAACAACCAATATACATAATAAACAAAAAAATAATAAAGTTTACAATTTGTAATACATTTGTAAAGAATAAGTGAGAATTTGCTGTTATTTGCATGCACTCGTTTGATCTTACATAAACAGGAGCATAATTACTGACAATGTTCCAAATGTGTTATGCACAGTAGAAAATGTATATTTGCATATACTATAGGTACATACATTTCTTGTTAATGTATTAATAAGATTTATTTTTCTTGTCCAGGTAGCCGAATGTATAAATCCACAAGTAGAAGTTTTAACAGTACAGCAAAAGGTTTGAAACCACAGACTGCAGCTGTAAATCAGCATGAAACCGTAAGTCTAGGTGAAACATATAGTCCTTTAATAGATATTTGTATAACTAGAAGTGTTACCCTTAGTTTTCCACACAACATAATTAATAAAAAACAAAAAAAAAAACCAACAACTAAGCATTTCCATCTAACCAAACTAGAAATGTAGTTTTTTAGATATCAATTGATAATACCTACCGTATATACTCGTGTATAAGTCGATCTCATGTATAAGTCGAGTGCAGTTTTGTGACCAACAATTGTGAAATATGCTATGCCTCGTGGATAAAAAGTCGAGGGTAAAACTTGGGGCTATGAAATTCTGTGATTTTTATAATTATATACACACACACTCATACAAACACACACTCTGCATTATATATACACACACTCATACAAACACACACTCTGCATTATATATATACACACTTATACAAACACACACTCTGCATTATATATACACACACTCATACAAACACACACTCTGCATTATATATATACACACACACTCATACAAACACACACTCTGCATTATATATACACACACTCATACAAACACACACTCTGCATTATATATACACACACACTCATACAAACACACACTCTGCATTATAAACACACACTCATACAAACACACACTCTGCATTATATACACACACTCTGTGTATATAATGCAGAGTGTGTGTTTGTGTAGTGTGTGTGAACCCGGTGGGGGGAGGGCATTTAAATTTTTTTAATTTTAAAAAAAAATATTATTATTTTTTTATTAATTTTTTTTTTTTTCCTCCCTGCTTGTTAACTGGTCAGGGAGGGGGGCTTTCTTAATCCCTGGTGGTCCAGTGGCATGGGCTGTGAAGTGGGGGGGCCGGCAGGAAGCATTTACTTACCTTTTCTGCAACTCCTGTCAGCTCCCTTCTCCTCCGTTCCGGTCAGCTCCACTGTAAGTCTTGCGGTCTGGTTGCCGCGCGGATCGTTGCCATGGCTCTGACGGCCGCGGCTCTCTAAGTTGCCATAATACAGACAGTGACTCGAGTATAAGTCGAGTGGGGGTTTTTAAGCACAAAAAATGTGCTGAAAAACTAGACTTATACTCGAGTATATACTGTACTCTATATCAATGTCATACTTTTCCTCTCTCATTAATTTATGCTCCAGCAATCCCAGGCGTCTCTTTGATACTTTTAACTCTCTTCTTCACCCTGCTGTGGCCACCTCCCAAACTAACCTTAAAGTCGATCGCTTTGCATGCTACTTTACCAACAAGATTGAACAGCTAAGAAAAGAATTCTCAACCACACGTAGCTTATGCCTTCCGTACCCTTCAGACATTCTCCCCGGTTACTGAACAAGAGGTGGCTGCGCTTTTCCTTTCCTCTCGCCCCACCACTTGTCTGACCCATCTTATCAGATCTCGCTCCCCGTGTCTTGTGCCTTCCTTAACACACATCTTCAACTGCTCTCTCTCTCTTCTGGCATTGTCCCTGCTGACCTTAAACATGACACTGTGGTACCCATCCTGAAAAAAAAACATCTCTTGACCCGCTCTCCCCTTCTAATTATTGTCCCATATCCCTGCTCCTTTTTTCCTCACCACTTCTGGAAAGACTTGTCTTTACCCGTATGTCTCACTTGCTCAATTCCAACTCTCTACTTCACCCTCTTCAGTGTGGCTTCTGCCACCTCCACTCTACTGAGACTGCTCTTATCAAAGTTAATACCGACCTAATCACAGCTAAATCCAAATGCCACTACTCCATACTAATTTTTCTTGCCCTCTCTGCTGCCTTTGACACTTTTAATTATGCTCTCCTTCCTCAAACTCTTCAATCACTTGGTCTCTGTGACTCTGTCTTCTCGTGGTTTTTCTCCTATCTTTCCCAACTTATTCAGTGTATCCTTTTCCAATGAGACCACATCCCTTTGTCCTGTTTCGGGTGGAGTACCCCAAGGCTCTGCCCTTGGTCCCCTTCTATTTTCTCTTTATACTGCCTCTCTTGGCAAACGTATTACCTCATTTGGATTCCACTACCACCTGTACACTGATGACACCCAGATATATATCTCCTCCTGGATCTCTCCCCTGCCATCCTGCAACATGTCACTGCTTGCCTTCTCTGACTGGTTGTCCTCCCGCTTTCTGAATCTCGCTCTCTCTAAAACTGAGCTCCTTGTCTTTCATACTCCTAATACTGACCCTCCTCTTTCGTTCTCCATTCAGGCTAGTGGTATCCACATCAGTCCATCCCTGTCAAGCACGCTGACTTGGCATTATACTTGATTCTGGCCTCACTTTTGAGCCTCACATCCAGTATGTTACCAAATCCTGTAGATTCCATCTTAAAAACATAGCCCGCATCTGACCCTTTCTTACACAAGATGCTACTAAGGAGCTCTTCATTTTCCTCATTTTCTAGTAATTTCTTGCATGCATAGTCCTATCCTAATTGGTCTTCCCAAAAGAGTATTGCCCTGCTACAGTCTGTAATGAATGCTGCCGCCAGACTGGTTTTCCTCTCCAGTCAGTTCTCTCACACCTCAACCCTCTGTCAGTCCTTAGATTGGCTTCCTGTATCCTATAGGAGTCAATTCAAGGTACTACTCCACACCTATAAAGCATTGAACAATTTTAGCCCCTCTTATATCTCTTCACAGATCCATAGGTATGCCCCTTCTCTGTCTCTTCGCTCTGCCCATGACCTTCTGCTGTCCACTGCTCACACCCGTACGGCCAACTCACGCTTGCAGGACTTCTCGAGTTCTGCTCCCTTCCTATGGAATAGCCTGCCTACCACCATAAGACTTTCTCCTAGTCTTCAATCATTTAAGAAGTGCCTTAAAACTCATCTCTTTAGGAAAGTTTATGGCCTCCCAGAGTAACCTTTTCTCACATACCTGTCCTTTGCTTTCTCCTAAAGGGCACCACTTTACTCTATCCTCCAGCTCTGCTTTACCTTACCTTATTTGATTGCTATTTCCTGTCCTATTGTGTTTTATACCCCACCTCCTATAGACTGTAAGCTCGTTTGAGCAGTGTCCTCTTCAACCTATCATTCCTGTATGTTTTTTGTAATTGTTCTATATATAAATCCCCCCTCTTATAATATTGTAAAGCGCTACAGAATCTCTTGGCACTACATAAATGGCAATAATATTTATAATAATAACATAGTTTTTGGGTAACCCTGTCTTGTCGAGCAGCATAACATTATGCTACATGCACTCCATATAAAACCCCATTTAGGGAGGGTGCTTTGCATGGTAATCCGAGAGTGCGTTCCTGATCTTTATTTTTTTTTGGTATTTGACTTTGGCTTCGTTCTGACTTCCCTGATTACTGGTATCCTTGACTTTTGGCTTTCCCTCATCTTTGTGTCTGATTCTGTGTTCCTGACCTCGGCTAGTATTTTGACTATTCTTGGAGACGTTAAGTCCGGCCATTCTAAGGTCCGGTTATACGTTTTCCTTAGTCCTAGGTGTGACACGGTTCTGCGTGTTGGATCAACTTGTAATCATTATGCTGATAAATGTTCTTCCAATAGATTGACGTGCTAGGACCAGATCTCCCACACATTCCTTTTTTGTCCCATGGTCTTTTGGGACCAATTTCTTCTTCCTTTCCTAATGGTTTTAGTCTGCTCTCTTCACTTGTTTTTCTCTTCTTACTTCTGCTTATTTTCTCTTAATTTGTCACTTTTTTTTAACCTTTACATGCGGTACAATATAATGCAGTGCTATCTCCATTGAATATGACTATAGTAATTAAGACAATATGTGCATTTTGCTAATTAATTTTGTTTTCTCATAATACCTTTTTGTTTAAGATACTGTCTGTTAATGTGCTTTTGCTTATGCCAATTGCTACCTATACTGCATATCATACTGCCGTCTATAATATGTACTATTTACATTGTATACTGTAATGCTATTATCACGTCAAGTCTATCAATAAAACATTGAATGATAAAAACAAAAAAACAAGCAAAAAAAAGAATATGCATGATATCGTTAAATAAGTGGGAGACAATCAGCTCTCTTACAACATGAGACAGTTAATTGTTTGTATGAAAAAAAGTGTAAGTTTCCCCCAGACCTCAAATATTCCCTCTTCATCTGTCTGCCCTGTGTGCACATACATGGACTATGTTAACCAGGTAATCATGAATAACCCCCTACAATTTTCTCCACTCACTCTGTGGATTTTTTTTATGGAGCTTTGCATGCAGGAAACATAGGTGTTGGTGATAGACTTACAGGGCTATTCACCAAAGTGAGACTTCCAAGTGAATTAAAACTGAATTTCAAATTTAAGGCCAAAATAGCTGAACTAGAAACGTTAGCTATGCTTCCAGTTCTAGTATATTGGCCTTAAAGTTGAAACTCACTATGAATTCTCAATTTAGTGAATAACCTCCCAGTAAAACTGCATGATATGTCAGCCTCTGCTAGGTATAATGTCATAACTCTCAAAGGTATTGTTTCAGGAAATTAATATGTATTGATATCATCTGTTGCAGGATTCGGAAAGAGAAAACACTTCAACTGAATCATCACTAGAAGGGAGCCTAACAGATTTTAATGAAGACAATGGTGAAGATTCTGAAATTTGTAGTTGAATTCATTACTTATTTGTGTGCATTTCCCTTTTTTTTTTGTTTCACAGTGTTGAAGGTTGACATTAATATGTTTGTTTTTTTTGAATTGTTGAAATTGTAATGTAGAAAGAGAACAGCACAATTATGAGTTGATAATTATCATTGTACGCATCTGTCTGTTTTTTTTTTTTCACATCACTATTGGAGATCAAAAAGTACAATGATTGGTCAGTGCGACTAAAAATTAACTAAAGAGAAAACAAATAAGTGTGTAAGGCGCTTCAAAAGTGAATAGGTGTCAGAACTAGTATATGACGTGCTTTTCCGTAACACTTAGTAAGCCATCAAAAAGAAGAAATATATATACTAGTAAGGAGAAAACCTTATGACACAAGAAGTCAATACAAACGTATTTTTTCACAGGGAACCTAGAAAACTGAAAATGCACAACATAGCGTGAACTATTTAAAAGCATACAACAGAAAGGGTGGGATAGGAGTTCCACTCACATGACTCAGAGTGGAACATACACACACAGACAAACTGGCACACACACAGAGACACACACACACAGACAAACTGGCACACACACAGAGACATACTTGCACACAAATAGACAGACATACTGGCACACACACAGTAGACAGGGGCTGAGTAAGGGGACAGGGCTGCAGTGGGGGGACAGGGGCTGTAGTGGAGGGTATACTCTGTAATTGGGGGTTTAGGAAATGTAGGGGGGGGATAGGGGCTGAAGTAGGTTGTTGGCTCCAACTTGGGAAAGGGGCTGAGGAGGGATGACAGGGGCTGACTAAGGGGACAGGGGCTGATGTAGGGGACAGGGGCTGATGTAGGGGACAGGGGCTGATGTAGGGGACAGGGGCTGTGGTAGGGGACAGGACTGAGGAGGGGGGACAGGGCTGAGGAGGGGGGGGTAAGGGCTGACTAAGGGTACAGGGCTGAGAAGGGGACAGGGCTGGGAGGGGACAGGGGCTGACTAAGGGGACAGGGTCTGACTTAAGGGACAGGGGCTGAGGTAGGGTGATAGGGACTGAGGAGGGGACATGGGCTGAGGCTGGGGACATGGGCTGAGGAGGGGACAGGTGCTGACTAAGGGGACAGGGGCTGAGGAGGGGACAGGGCTGAGGAAGGGACAGGGGCTTACTAAGGGCAAAACAGGTAAACTTTGCCCTTTTCAAAGGCACTACTCTCCTTCACTTTTTCTCCCCAAACTGCCAAGAGCCTTAACCCAAAACACAGATGCTTCACAGGTTCGCCGCCAGCTATGACGACATCTACATGAGAAGATGGGAAGAACTTACCATGGGGGCTTGGCACGGCTGGGGTCGAGACTTGGTCCTGTGGCGGAGGTTTATAGACAATGTGCTTATTATTTGGCGAGGATCAGAACATTCTTTTCATAATTTTGTTGAGTTTTTGAACACTGACACATATAATCTAAAATTCACTTCTGAATGGCATTGTAGTAAAAACTTTCTAGATGTGACCCTTTCAAATGAATACATGGACATAGTCTCCAAATGCTATTTTATTTCATAGGCAAAATTGTCACCAAGAGCCCTGACACCGAGGCATTGCTAAGAGCCAACTCACAAGAGTTAAATGTAAAAGCACTACTCTGAATGACTATTCTCAACAAGCTGCCATCATACAAAACAAACTAATAACGAAAGGTTATAAGAAACATCATATTGAAAAGGAAATAAAAAGAATAGCAGAGATAGATAGAAATTAATTAATGAAAGATAGACCAACACACTCTAGCAAAAAATAAATAAATAAACAGATACAGAAATTTGAATATGCTTTTACTACTAGGTATAACACCGATCACTTTAAAATCAAAAGAGCAATATCAAAATATTGTACAATATTATTTGAGAGGATAACATCCTCGGATCCTTTTTGCCAGAACGACCACCCATTATTTTTAAAAGGAATCAAAATCTTAAAAATAAATTAGCTCCAAACTACAGTATTCAACATATTGACAAGATGGACAACCATACTTCGGATAAGGGATTCAGATATTGCGGACACTGCAAAGCATGCAATAAAAGTCGATGGTGAAGAACTTTACTAGTACAGTAACAGGGAAACAATACACAATCAAACACAAAATAGATTGCCACACGGATCACGTGATATATTTATTACAGTGTCCGTTTGGCAAACAATATGTTGGCAAAACAAAAAGTGAGGCTTTTAGAACACTTTGGAAACATCAGAAAGAAGGCCATCAACCATACAGTCCCTGTACATTGCAACTCCTGTTCACATTTTAGCTGGAATTAATTCTCCTTCTTTGGAATAGAACATATTCCACCACATTGAGCAGGAGGAAATAGAGAAGACAGACTCACACAGCGTGAAACCTTTTGGATCCATCAACTGGGTTTCCTGGATCTAGGTGGTTTCAATGCAGATATAGATATAGTGTGCTTTCTCTAACAAATTAATTACATAAAGGGTTACATTTAAAACTAGGATATTTCTCTTAAGGGATTTGTATTTTGTTATAACAGATGTTTAAGGTTTGTGTTTTCATGCATTTCTGGAATGGGATATTTATTCCCCAAATGGTTCCTAATATTTAAAAAGTCTTTTTGCCATTATACACACTATATCCATCTATGTGATTGGTTTAGGTTCTGTGGATATATATGTTTTTTTCATGTTTTTATGTATCTGTATGTTTCATACTTATTTAGACAATTATGTGGCAATACTCCCTAGTTTATAAAATATTATAATCAAAATATATCAAAATACACCATAAAAGTAGAGATGTCGCGAACCGTCGGCGAACTTCTCGCGAACGGTTCGCCGCGGTTCGCCACGAGCTGTTCGCGGCGAACTCCGGTCAGCTGACACGTCCCAGCTAATCTCCAGCAGACCCTCCCTCCCAGACCCTCCTACTTCCTGGACAGCATCCACGTTGAAAGGGTCTGGGAGGGAGGGTCTGCTGGAGTTTGGCCGTGTCAGCTGACCGGAGTTCGCCGCGAACAGCTCGTGGCGAACCGTTGGCGAGAAGTTCGCGGACGGTTCGCGACATCTCTACATAAGAGTAATATATATCCAAATTCTAACTAGTATCCATACTTTCTATACTATTAAAGATGATACTAATTATTATCAATATCCTTTCATTAGGATTTTTACTGTACTATAACCTTTCACACATGGGAGGTGTTACCACATAGTTGCCTGATTTTTTGCTTTTTATTTTGGTCTCTGTTTTATATCTTTATCGATAAACTACAATCTCAGTTACTAAATGTGCTGGATGTATTTTTATATTGTACTGATTTTAAACCATGCAGGCTTCCTTACGATTCACTCAGATCTCAATCACATATGACTGGTAATACACATTATCAAAGGTGGAATGCATAAAGACCGCCAGTTAGAATGCACACACACAGCCCCCTTACACACACACAGCGCACACTAACAGCACCCTTACACACACAGCACCCTCACCCACACACACAAAGCACACACTAACAGCACCCTTACACACACAGCACCCTCACACACACACACTAACAGCACCCTTACACATACACACACAGCACACACTAACAGCACCCTTACACACACAGCACCCTCACCCACACACACAAAGCACACACAGCACCCTCACACACACACACACACACACACTAACAGCACCCTTACACACACACAGCACACACTAACAGCACCCTTACACATACAGCACCTTCACACACACACAGCGCCTTCACACACAGCACCTACACACAGCACCCTCAAACACACAGCAGTGTGTGTGTATGTATGTGTATGTGTATGTGTGTATATATATATATATATATATATACACGCAGCATGTGTGTTTCTGCTTTAGGGTGCACACCCTTATACAATAGGCTGCGCACGCCTATGGAGGTACCCCAGTGGTAACTAGACCTTGCTTCGAATATACTCCATTGACTACAACCCTCTGTTGCCTGTCATTCAGCCACTGCCTAACCCTTTCAACAATATTGGAATCCAAACTTTAAGATTGCAGTTTATTGATGAGCCTTCTGTGTGGAACAGTGTCAAAAGCCTTACTGAAATCTAGGTAAGCAATGTCTGCTGCACCACCTATATATATTATTTTAGTTGCTCAATCAAAAAAATCAATAAGATTAGTATGGCATGATTTCTCGGGAGTAAAGCCATGTTGTCTCTGATCTTGAAATCCATATTATTTTAGATATTCAACATTTCTGTTCTTTAACATGGTTTCCATCACTTTCCCCGCTACTGAAGTAAGGCTTGCTGGCCTACAGTTGCCCTTGAAGCACATGGACGCAGAAATCAGAATATCCAACTATACCAGCAACTGATAGTAGGAGACAGAGTGAGAAAAGATGCAGTGGGAGGCATTGGAGGAACTGACAACCCGGACCTTCTCTGATGATCAATGGGATAAGATACTCCTACTTCAACACAAAAGCTCAGTGAGCTCCAAATACCAAGAGGTCAACATTAAACTACTCTCTCACTGATACCGAATGCCTTTCTTCCTGCACCGAATATTTCCAACAATACCTGATGTGTACCTTTCACCCCGACTGTACTATAAGCACCGCACAGGACACCATAAACACCGTAATCCCCTTAGCCGCCCCTGCTTGGCTGGGGTCTCGCCGTCCCTTCTCACCTGGATCCAGCTCCCAGTGAGAAGACCTCTCCTCCAAGAGAATATAGCAGGTGTAGCTGTGTAGCTTGTACAAGAGCTAGTGATTAGAGTTGAGCAGACACCAAGATGTTCTGGTCCGGCGGGTTCGGCCGAACTTTGAAAAAAAGTCTGGGTTCGTGATTGAACTTGACCCCGAACTTTTGGCCACAAAAATGCCTCTAAAAAAGTCCTGGAAAGGGCTAGAGGGCTGCAAAAGGAAGTAAAATGGGGATAAGAGTAGGACAAGTGCCCTGCAAACAAATGTGGATAGGGAAATCACTTAAAATAACATAACAATTAAAAATACAGCTGAGTCATAAAATAGCACTAGATGGAATCTTTGATTTTAGCTTTGGAAGAACATAAAGCAAAATCTAAAGCATGGCTGTCAGGAGGATCACCAGAATTATCCATTTGAGAGAGGGTTGGAGTACAGGGTATTCTCTTTCATTGTTCAAACTGAGCTCAACTCCTGATGCATGGAGAAAAGGCCTTCACAAGCCTCTGCTATTGTGTACATAGTTTATACTAAGTGACCCATAGGTTGAGGAGCGGTGACCGTGGCGGTGTAGGTGGAAGTGGCTGTGGAGGAGCAGGTAGCTAACACTGTTTATATATATCTATTTTTTATTTTAATTGGGGTAGCCCCCAAAATATTGGGACATACAAAAAAAATAAACATTTGCGGCCTGCGGTGCATTTCTTGCAGTCCTGATGCATGGAGAAATGCTCAACTCCTGATGCATGGAGAAAAGGCCTTGAAAAGCCTCTGCTATTGTGTACATAGTTTATACTAAGTGACCCATGGGTTGAGGAGCGGTGACCGTGGCGGTGTAGGTGGAAGCGGCGGTGGAGGAACAGGTAGCCAACACTGTTTATATATATATAATTTTTATTTTAATTGGGGTAGACCCCAAAATATTGGGACATACAAAAAAAGAAACATTTGCGGCCTGCGGTGCATTTCTTGCAGTCCTGATGCATGGAGAAATTCTCAACTCCTGATGCATGGAGAAAAGGCCTTCAAAAGCCTCTGCTATTGTGTACATAGTTTATACTAAGTGACCCATAGGTTGAGGAGGCGTGACCGTGGCGATGTAGGTGGAAGCGGCGGTGGAGGAGGAAGCCAACACTGTTTATATATATCTATTTTTTATTTTAATTGGGGTAGCCCCCAAAATATTGGGCCATACAAAAAAAAGAAACATTTGCGGCCTGCGGTGCATTTCTTGCAGTCCAGATGCATGGAGACATGCTCAACTCCTGATGCATGGAGAAAAGGCCTTCACAAGCCTCTGCTATTGTGTACATAGTTTATACTAAGTGACCCATAGGTTGAGGAGGCAGTGACCGTGGCGGTGTAGGTGGAAGCGGCGGTGGAGTAGGAGGAGGTAGCCAACACTGTTTATATATATCTATTTTTTATTTTAATTGGGTGAGCCCCCAAAATATTGGGACATACAAAAAAAGAAACATTTGCGGCTTGCGGTGCATTTCTTGCAGTCCAGATGCATGGAGAAATGCTCAACTCCTGATGCATGGAGAAAAAGCCTTCACAAGCCTCTGCTATTGTGTACAAGTTTATACAAAGTGACCTATAGGTTGAGGAGGCAGTGACCATGGCGGTGTAGGTGGAAGTGGCTGTGGAGGAGCAGGTAGCCAACGCTATTTATATATATATATTTTTTATTTTAATTGGGGTAGCCCCCAAAATATTGGGACATACAAAAAAAGAAACATTTGCGGCCTGCGGAGCATTTCTTGCAGTCCTGATGCATGGAGAAATGCTCAACTCCTGATGCATGGAGAAAAGGCCTTCACAAACCTCTGCTATTGTGTACATAGTTTATACTAAGTGACCCATAGGTTGAGGAGGTGGTGACCGTGGTGATGTAGGTGGAAGCGGCGGTGGAGGAAGAGGAGGAGGTAGCCAACACTGTTTATATATATCTATTTTTTTTATTTTAATTGGGGTAGCCCCCAAAATATTGGGACATATAAAAAAAGTAAACTGTGCCGCAGAGCGACTGACCAATGCATGCTGCATCTGAAACTCCATTATCACCTGCTGCTGCTCGCACAGTCTCATGAGGCGGTGATCGGGAAGGCCGAAGGTACGCTGCAGCGCAGACAGGCGAGCAGCAGGGTGAAAACGCCAAAAGTGCGCACAGACGGCCCACACTTTCTGCAGCAGCTCTGATATATCTGGGTATACACCATGGCATCACCAGGACCACCCAGAACTGGCTCAACTCCCATCAAGCCAAGTTCCCGGAGGAGATCACCCAGCTCGTCATGCTAGAGCACTTTTTTAATGTGCTCCCCAACGAGAAGGCGACGACGCATTCGTATGTCAATCCATATCAACTTTCGATGTCATTTACTGCGCCTACCATGGTGACCACGGGTAATGGGGAATCAGGGTTCGATTCCGTACAGGGACCCTGACAAACGGCTACCACAGGCAATGAAGGCAGCAAGGGCGCAAATGACCCACTCCCGATGCGGGAAGGTAGTGACGACAAATAACAATACAGGACTCTTTAGAGGCCCTGTAATTGTAATGAGTCCACTTGAAATCCTTCAACTCTGATCAATTGGAGGGAAATGTGGTGCAGAACCACTGACCCGTGCATGCTGCAGCTGAAACTCCACTATCGCCTGCTGCTGCTCAAACAGCCTCTCCAGCATGTGCAAGGTGGAGTACCACCTTGTGGGCACGTCGCATATGAGGCAGTGAGCGGGAAGGCCAAAGTTATGCTGCAGCGTACACAGGCGAGCAGCAGTAGCAGGGTGAGAACGCCGAAAGCGCGCACAGCCGCTACAGTGAATGTCACATCCTGTTCCAAGTTGCGGATCAGTCTGGTGATGGCTTCTGGTATCCAGTACTCTTTTTACTGAAGCTGCATCAGGGTACTGGTATGTGGCCGCACAAACGCTGGTGCTCAACACCAGGGGGCGTGCGGTTACCCTGCACCAAACCCTACTAATCCACTCCACACTGTGACTCCTAACTTCTACATCAGGCATACTGGGTCCCGGTCATCCGACCGCCGCCCAGACAGTGTCTGGGTCCCGGTCACCAGACTACAAAACTGCGAATGGCTTGTTAAACCTGTTATGGCTCTTTTTATCGCTTCAACTGTTACTTGGATAACTGTGGGAATTCTAAAGATAATACATGCCGATGAGCGCTAGGGGACGGCCGCTCCGCTTTTGCACCCTGCTCCCTCTTATGCTGTGCTGGTGCCTCTGTGCGACCAGTGCCTCTTCCTCCAAACTGCACAGGTCACTCGCATGACCTTGATTCCATGTGGGGTCTAGGACCTCATCATCCTCCACATCGTCTTCCACCCACTCCACAACCCTGCCCTCCTTGCCGGTATGCACACTGCACAAAGCCACAGCAGATGGCACCTGTGTTTTTCCAGCATGTAAAGTCTGCAAAGGACATTTGGAAATTGTTTTAGAATTGTATCCAGGCAATAGTTTTTCCTATAAACTGACCTCTCAGTTTGACTTGTGAGGGTATTGCCCCAGAATTACAATATTGTTTAAGTACCTCTTAGCTAACTGGTTTAAATATAGCAGCTTGTTATCTGGTAGTTTCTAGTGTAGAAAATATCAATCTGTTTTCTATCACTTAGATCTGTGTAACAAGTGTTGTAGGTGTGAAACAATATTACAAGTGACCGATGTAGTAAATTCGAATCAAAGTTCCATTTGCAAAAAAAAAATTGTCGCCCATCTTCTGTAGGTTATTGCATTTTTAAGATGTAGACTTATTGTATCACACTAGCCATGCACAGGTAGATTGTCTAGCACGTTGTTTTGGTGTTTGTTTTTTTAACTTTGTAGTTGTGTCTTTACACAATCTAGAAATGTATATTAATGATTCTGTATATGAAGCGATCACAGTAACACTTATTTTTCACTTTAAAAAAAAAATCAGGCTAAACAAAAATTGGTAATTAACAATTTGACATCTGAAAAGCACATCAAAGGATGCTGTATGATTAAAAAAAATAAAACACACACTACATGAAGGTCCTGTTCACTAGAGTGTATAGTCATGAATGTAACCAGTAAAACTTTGTTTTTACAGCCACTGGTTGGCCCATACATATTTTACAACTTGTTTAATTTTGTTATAGCATGACTTGTAGTCTTGTTTTTAACTTGTCTTGTTGCACACATACACCAGATGTGAAGTACACACCCCAAATTTACTATTTAGCAGCCAGAAAATTAGAATGTTTACAACTGCGCTGTAAGCGCACTATTAGACGCTTCGATTTGACTCTCAGATATGAAGAGCAGGCCCCAAAATGTACTATTTAGCAGATTAGCAGCCAGAAAATAAGAATGTTTACAATTGCGCTGTAACCGCACTATTTGACTCTCAGATATGAAGTGCACGCCCCAAAATGTACTATTTAGCAGATTAGCACCCAGAAAATAAAAATTTTACAACTGCGCTGTAAGCGCACTATTAGACGCCTCGATTTGACTCTCAGATATGAAGAGCAGGCCCCAAAATGTACTATTTAGCAGATTAGCAGCCAGAAAATAAGAATGTTTACAATTGCGCTGTAACCTCACTATTTGACGCTTCTATTTGACTCTCAGATATGAAGTGCACGCCCCAAAATGTACTATTTAGCAGATTAGCACCCAGAAAATTAGAATTTTTACAACTGCGCTGTAAGCGCACTATTAGACGCCTCGATTTGACTCTCAGATATGAAGTGCACCCCACTAAAATACTATTTAGCAGTTAAGCACCCAATTTTTTTAAGTTTTAAAACTGCAATGTGACAGCAGTATTTGACGCTTCTATTTGACTCTCAGATATAAAGTACAAAATGTACTATTGTACTGTGTATGAAGTACACGCCCCAAAATGTACTATTTAGCAGATTAGCACCCAGAAAATTAGAATTTTTAGAACTGTGCTGTAAGCGCACTATTAGACACCTCGATTTGACTCTCAGATATGAAGAGCAGGCCCCAAAATGTACTATTTAGCAGATTAGCAGCCAGAAAATAAGAATGTTTACAATTGCGCTGTAACTGCACTATTTGACGCTTCTATTTGACACTCAGATATGAAGTGCACCCCACTAAAATACTATTTAGCAGTTTAGCACCCAAATTTTTTTTAAGTTTTAAAACTGCAATGTGACAGCAGTATTTGACGTTTCTATTTGACTCTCAGATATAAAGTGCAAAATGTACTGTTGTACTGTGTATGAAGTACACACCCCAAAATGTACTATTTAGCAGATTAGCACCCAGAAAATTAGAATTTTTACAACTGTGCTGTAAGCGCACTATTAGACGCCTCGATTTGACTCTCAGATATGAAGAGCAGGCCCCAAAATGTACTATTTAGCAGATTAGCAGACAGAAAATAAGAATGATTACAATTGCGCTGTAACCGCACTATTTGACGCTTCTATTTGACTCTCAGATATGAAGTGCACCCCACTAAAATACTATTTAGCAGTTTAGCACCCAAAATTTTTTAAGTTTTAAAACTGCAATGTGACAGCAGTATTTGACGCTTCTATTTGACTCTCAGATGTAAAGTGCACCCCACTAATGTACTGTTTAGCACCAAAAAAAAAATGACTTTTTAAAACTGCAATGTGACAGCAGTATTTGACAATTCTATTTGACTCTCAGATATGAAGTGCACCCCACTAATGTACTGTTTAGCACCAAAAAAAAAATGACTTTTTAAAACTCTGATGTAACCGCGGTATTTGATGCTTCTATTTGACTCTCAGATATGAAGTGCACCCCACTAATGTACTAGTTTGCAAAATTCTTTCCTAAGCTGTGCCTCACAGCGGCAGCATCCTTTCCCTACACTAATAAGACCTCATGTGCGTGCAGCGCTATGCGACTACAGCTTATATATAGAGGCTGGGTCACATGCTGCTCTGGCCAATCACATCCATGCCATTAGTAGGCATGGCTGTGATGGCTTCTAAGGGCACAAGAGTCAAATGCTTGTTGATTGACTGCCCTGCAGCCTTTGAAAACGCGCCATTAAATCGCCAAACACCGTACTCCAACCTGAACGTACAGTGATATGTCCGTGTTCGGGGCCGGGGTCCAAAAAACGTAATGTTTGGTATGAACCCGAACTTTACAGTCCGGGTTCGCTCAACTCTACTAGTGATTATAGCAATCTAAAGAGCAATCCCAAGAGCAGGCATTATAGCTGGTATAGCTGTTCCCTTCAATCACGAGACAAGGCTCTGTGTTGAGGCTGAAGTAGAACTGTTTAATGGCAGCCACAACTGGCCTTATATGCAGGTCCCCGTGCAAGGGGCACTCCCCCCTGGACCTGAGAGTAGTCCACAGTAAAAACATACACACGATTATATTGGCTCTCAGGTCCAGTTCACAAACATATAACTAAATTATCTCTCAGTACAAGAAACATGCAACACAACAACATCCCAAAAGTACCCTTAACACATGGAAACCCCACAAAAGTCATATCCCCTGATAGCCCCGATCTGGGCGACCAACTTATTCAAAAATCACCCAGATCGGTTCAGAGGTTCGGGATTTCCGTGGAAGTCATAAAGACTGACTGACTGTACACATGGTCCTATGCCCAAAACAGTTCCAGGGAATCAGGGCTAACATTTGGTCTCTCTCTCTGGAGTACAAAAGTAAAAAAATCACATACTTTATAAAGGGCCCATAGTCTTTTGGCAGGAGTCTGGCAAGCAGGCCCCTCCAAGAACTCATTGCAGAGGCATTTCTGCCACACCTGACAACTGCTGGAGATGCGAATCAGCGCTCGGATCTATACGTCACATATGGTGGGATTGCAGTAGAATACAATCGTATTGGGAAGAGATTAAACATGAAGTAACTAGCCAGTGTTGCACACATACACCAGATATGAAGTGCACACCCCAAATGTACTATTTAGCACCCAGAAAATTAGAATGTTTACAACTGCGCTGTGAGCCTTGTCTCGTGATTGTAGGGAACAGCTATACCAGCTATAATCCCTGCTTTTGGGATTGCTCTTTAGATTGCTATAATCACTAGTAGAGTTGAGCGAACACGGACTGTAAAGTTCGGGTTCGTACCGAACATTACGTTTTTTGGACCCCGGACCCGAACACGGACATATCACTGTATGTTCGGGTTGTATTAGAATAGTCTAATACAATCGTATTGGGAAGAGATTAAAAATTAAGTAACAAAGATCTTGGGCAAAACCCAGAGTTTTCACATCTAGAATGTACAAAGATTAGACTCTAAGACACATGCTCAACGCAGCTAAATCTTTGATACCGGTTCTTTGGAAGCAAACAATATGACTGACCATAAGCCAGTGGCTACAGCAGGTGGAAGAGATTCACGCAGCAGAAGCTGAATTCACTGAATTATTGGGCTGAAGCACCAAGCACGCAGAACAATGGAGCCCGTGGTATAGCTACCTTGCACAGGCAGATGCCGAGGAGGTAGCACAGGTGAATGCTTGAGGTGGGGGAGGGGTCCCGCTCGCGCCTCACTTTAATTTCCTTTTCCCTCAGCTTTTAATCCTACCTCTATTCACATCCTAACTTACTTCTCTTGAACTTCTGTACTTCGACTTCGACCAAAACTTTTTCTCCAAATGGCAGATCTTGTACTCCTATTTCCAATTCACGGCTAGCCCATTGAAGACACCTATTCACCCTACCCCTGGAAGAGCCGTGAAGGCGAAACCAGAGTCGGGACTGTAGTGTATGGTGTTGGTTTAGAGATGAGGGCCGACGGATCAATTCTACAAAAGATATTACCACCCATACCATATATTTCTTTTATTTTAACAGTTTTTTTTTTGTTTGATTTTTTTTGTTAATGACTTAGCCAACTTTACCTACGAGATAACAGAAAATAGAGAATGGAGTCAGCGTTAATATATCGGAAAGAGATACAAGGGGCAGCAATCCCAAACAAGGACTCCCTCAAGTGACCTTGGAATAAATACAAAAAACAATAAAATAGAAGGATGGGACTGCGCCAATAGACAGAAATGAAAAGTCCTTATTAGAATATGGGAATAAAGTCCAATGTAATAAAAAACTTGGTATTATGTTCGTCTCTGTAGTTGTGGAATTTTGTTCCTTCCTGGTATATGGAGGAGGGTGATGGGTGATGAGATGGTGTGGAGTGATCCAACGGGTATCCAAATAAAAAAGAAGAGATAATACTCACTTTTAGTAGAGCTTAATCCAGCTCTGGTGTGGATAACTTGCAGCGGTATTATCCCCGCTTATAGGATATACAGTGAGCTTCCTCTTCAGTATGATGACCGGCAACCAGGGAGAAGATAAAACGAAAAAGCAATAATAGTGCAATATGTCCCAAAAAGTGGATAAAAAGGTATAAAAATATAAAAGATACACTCACATTTAATAGAGCTTATACTAGCTCTAGTGTAGTAGGCATGCAACGGTATGATCCCCCGTATCTGGGATATGCGGTGAGCGGTCGTTAGTACAGTTCTTTAAGGTGGTAACAGGAGCTCAGGGAGAAGATAATAAAACAGCAATAGTGCTCTCAGTAAAATAATGCTGAATAATAAAATAAAATAAAATATACTCACAATATATAGGGCAGACTAACTGCTCTATGGTATAGGCGCGGGTGGTATGATCCCCACCTCAGGATATGTTGGAGTATGGAAGACAATAGATAAAAAAGCCAGGTATTAAAAATAAAAATAAAAATAAATAAAAGATAGTGGTACAAAAGAATAAAGTGACCAAAATCTATTTATTAACAGTAATTAAAAAAATAATAGTACAATATCCAAACGCGTTTCACCAATATAGGCTTTATCAATGGATTAAAAACATGACAACCTGGCTTATTAGAGTTTATATAGGCTATGAATAACTTTGAAAACAGCTTTTGACTTATCTTTTTCAATTTTTGTAAAATAATTTTTGTTTAATATTATTTTATTTGGATTGCTTGTCAATTTAAATATGCTATTCTCCTATTCCTTGTAGGATTCTTTACCTACCACAGACATTGACTGGATTCACTATATTGGTGTCCAAGTTTTTAAATATTTATACGATTACATTAAAAGTTATGTTTTATTACGGTTACTCTATGCACATTAGGGCTTTTCTCTTAAATTGTCAGTTCTTGAGTTCTCTCTTTTTTTGTTTATTGTGTATTTATCCTGGGGATTACCCCCTCTTACTATTAGAGCAATTTGACACTCTCTCCCTAGAAAGTTTTTTTGTTTAGTTTCACCTATTCACCCTGACTCAATACCAACAATAGTCATAAATCAAGTCACCTGATATGCACACCGTAAATGCTTTTATAAACGTATGCGTACTGACGACAAGCTCATGACTTGACCACAGCAGCGTGATGCCCCTGTACGACGGACTACACAGTAGTGCTAAGTATACACAGTGAAGCTTGATACCAGATCTATGCAGGCACATTGCTGACATCCATACCAGGGTATTTCACGACCTATCCTCTTTTAGACCCTCAGACGCTCTTTATACTGCATACAGACCATAATACATGCTGGGTGCACGAGGCACTAAATGGGGTGAATAATAGACAATTATAGTTATCTCCTTACTAGTGATGTCGCGAACCGTTCGCAAACTTGCCGCGAACGGTTCGCCACGGTTCGCCACGAACCGTTCGTGGCGAACTCCGGTCAGCTGACACATCCCTGCCAATCTCCAGCAGACCCTCCCTCCCAGACCCTCCCACCTCCTGGACAGCATCCATGTTGAAGCTGCATTCAACATGGATGCTGTCCAGGAAGTAGGAGGGTCTGTGAGGGAGGGTCTGCCGGAGATTGGCAGGGATGTGTCAGCTGACCGGAGTTTGCCACGAACGGTTCGCCACCGTGGCGAACCGTTCGCGGCAAGTTCGCGGACGGTTCGCAACATCACTACTCCTTACCTGTTTTTGTCTGTTATAGTTTAAAATTATCCTGTATTACCGACAGCATTTGGAAATACTGTTACTTAAATGTAAACCACGTTTAGATATGTACGATTCTTATGACTACTATGCGTACTTGTTGGCATTTCTCTCTGATGTTTATTATACCTGGTTGGGTCTTGCATGACCAAATACTTCCTAATGCCTTTGAGACCTGAAAGTCTCCTGTTCAATTGATCATTGTTTCCCTTTCCTGTTCTATTCACAACAAAATAAAAACACTTGATTTACAAAAAATAAATAAAAAAATGGCTTAAATATCTTAAAAGATTACATAAATATACATGTACAATTTAAATATATATGCATTTAAATCCTACGTGTATATTTATGTAATTATTTATGTAATTATATCCATGTATATGTATATATTTTTGTTATTTATTTTTACATATTTATATATTATATATATATATATATATATCATTCTAAGTGTATTTTGATAACAATATATTAATATCAAGATTAGTGATGTCCCGAACGGTTCACCGAACGGTTCGCCACGGACGGCGGACATATGCGCTGTTCAGTCCGCCCCCATGTCATCATTGAGTAAACTTTGACCCTGTACCTCACAGTCAGCAGACACATTCCAGCCAATCAGCAGCAGACCCTCCCTCCCAGCCCCTCCCACCTCCTGGACAGCATCCATTTTACATTCATTGTGAAGCTGCATTCTTAGTGAGCTGTCCAGGAGGTGGGAGGGTCTAGGAGGTAGGGTCTGCTGCTGATTGGCTGGAATGTGTCTGCTGACTGTGAGGTACAGGGTCAAAGTTTACTCAATGATAACGAATAGGGGGCAGACTGAACAGCGCATATGTTCGTCGTCCGTGGCGAACCGTTCGGCAAACCGTTCGGGACATCACTAATCACGATACTTTTAGAATGGAATTGCATATATATATAAAATTAGCAAATTTTTAAAAATTATTATTTAATTAATTTATTTAATTTTAAATATATATATATATATATATATATATATATATATCCATAATAAGTGTATTTTGGTATATATGTAACTATCAATATGAAAACACACTTATTATGGATTATATATATGATATGTATATATGGAAAGGCAGAGCATGTAGTTTTGAGAGGGGTTTGTCCAGCCTATAAATTCACAGGCCTCCCCTTCCTCTGGGTTGAGACTTCCTGGTTCAGTGCAGAACCATCTACTTCCGATTCAAAGGTCATCAACACAAACTGCATGAACTCCAAACAAACAAGCTGGTCTTGGCCTAGTGTGGCCCACGTAAGTATTCATTTTACCTAATTTGAGTAACAAAAAAAAAACAGCCCTTCCGCGATGCTCATGGGGCACTGCCACCTCCTGTTGCTGTTCACGTGTTTCTTAGCAAAACCGTAAGTTTGTTGCTTTGGTCCGTGTTGGGCCACGCTATCACTGACATTTCACACATATCCAGCCCACATTTGGCCTTCATCTAACTAGGGTGGCATTAGCATTTCAGTCCGTATTCCTTCCTCATTCTGATATGGCGAATTTCACTACTAACACAAATACGGCTTATTTCAATCACAGTGATACCTCAATTCGGTTTATGCATTCTGCTTACTGTATTCAAACATATCATATTTTATAATATGCAATTCAGTTAGTCACCCTACATTCTTTTGTATAATAAATGCTACGCCATATTCCATTTAAATATTTGCAACTTTAGTTACTTATTTTCACCAGGCCTCAGTACCTATACGTATTTTTTATGGTTGCACTCTTGGTTTTCAGGCACTCATGGGGCTATACTGTTTAGTAATTATGTGGCTACGTGTTGCCACTGACTGTGTAAATTCAGGTCAGGCCCAAACTGTCGGTCAATAATTACATTGTTTTAAGCCCTTTCTGGTCTCAGCACGGGATCAGTCAATCGTACTTTAAAATTATGTCTGTCATAATTAGGTTGGTTATATGATTATACAGCCATATACATGGCCCTCACCTAAATATGTTATAGTCGCACTTCAATCAAGACATGCCACGAACCAGGTCTACCACTTGGGGGGACACCATTGGCCCCCCTAACTCCACCCAAAAAAAAACTGCTTAGTAGATATACCCCAAGGGAAAACATGCATTAAAAAAATAAATATATTTTCTATTGGGATTATATTTACAAGTGTTTCTTAACAAGCTCTACAGGGCCTCTAACACATGGTACTGTCATTCAATTCGATCGTCAGTAGCCTCACATTAATGCCCGTTACTCTGTTATTCTAGCATTTACCGTTGCTTTCAACCCTATTGTGCTATACCAATTATGTATGCATAAGTGTTAATCATTCTCCTAAGCATTCCACAAGTATGCCTTATAAACGTATGAATTATAGATCAAAAAATAAAATAAAAACATTACGTTCACTTTTCACAAGCTAGAGTTTTATAAACGTATGTCTTATAAATTCGGTTTACTCCTACGTTTAGCGTACCGCAATCACAGCCTAAAATCAATTCAGCACTATTGCATTCTAGTGGTCTAAACCTCATTCCTGTCATAAATTCTGTTTTATACCATCCATTCAACTGGCTCAGTAAGTATGTATTGTATAACTTTTAATATGTGTATTTCTTGTATTCTTTATGTTAACCATTTCACAAGCTAGATGCTTATTATCTCTTTATGGTCTCATTACTATCATAGCTCCTTTAATTACTACTTCTCAACAAACTCTACAACCTATATTTGATCTACCAATCACCCTCTCCATTACTTTTATCACAGTCTCACGTGGCCACCCTGCACCTCAGGACTTACATTGGGTCCCTTCTCGGCCTCATATACATAGTCCTTGCAAAAGGCCCTCAATGGGACTTTGCAAAGTCTGTTTCACATGGCCCTCAGTGGGCAACATGCTATGTTCCTATTTCATTGCTTCATTGGGCTTTTTATTTGCATAACATCCACTTACATGGGTTGCATACTACCCCACCACACTACGCGATATCAATAAACTAATAATACCTTACTATATGGTACGGCTTTCACTAGGACATCCTCCTAGTATCTATTAGGTGGGATCATCATCACCTACATAGGACACAGCCTAAATATACTTATATGTTGCAAATGATTGAGTGTCAACAATACCTTTAAACATGGTTCTTTCTTGACCTTCACTACATTCGCTTCACAAGACATTGTGAACCCAATACAACACAATTTTGGCTCCTCATTTGGGCTTGAAATTAAGGGCTCGCTTCGCGAGGGTTATATACTGCTAATATTACTTCATTCAATTATACGCTCGGTCTCGATAGACCTACTCCAACCCTACCTTAATGGACCTCTCGAAGCCTGAGGAATCCGGGAAACCTTAACCTTAATCCCTCATCCGATAGTTTTTATCCCTACTCCACATATTAAGCAACTTCAGTCTAGCATGGTATTGACAACGTTACATATGACAAGTCACCTACATCTACACACTTAATAATCTATCATGTTGTTTATTTGCCTCATTTTGCTTTAATCACCGCCTCAGACGGCTCTCCACTACATACAACATTGCTACCATGCTATTCATGACAATTCTTCATATCACTACATATGGACCTGTTCAAACAACAAAGGCATCATGCTTGGCCTCTACACAACTCTTGATATGTTTATTCCACATTTGTTCGTTCCATATGTCCACACCCCTCAGCTCTATTTTTTCCATCCTGCAGCTCAGGACTTATATTGGGCACTCTCTGCCTATTGCTACGATACCTCTACACATGGCCCTCATTAGGCCTTCACTCCAAATGGTTACAAATGGCCCTCTTCGGCACACTCCCAAGAACCCAAAACCCTTCGTTACGCAATTATACGTATTCAGGCCTCTTCGATCTGTCTATTTTACTTAAATTACTATAACCCACACCTTCATCTAAGGTGATTACTAGATCTGATAATTTGCTTCACGCTACTAAGCTAGAGATGTTACATACATGTTTTGGCATTTAATTACTTAGACAATTTTTTCTCATGCATACTTCAGGTCCTTCTAGTAGGATGTACAGTGGGAACTCATATCTAGATTCAGTTCAATCAGGTATCTTTTTTCCTGACTCATTTTGTTTGGCCTAGGCATGTACTAATTATACATAAGTTCCCTTATTGTTCTTGGTTCCCACCATTCTTACTTATCTACCTGTTGTTGACTTATTAATCCTTAACTACAACACAGGTACGTTATTTCAATGAGCAGGTACACCATCCTGAACATATTCCCATTGTTTCTTTAGGTTCCTCTCTCCGACATCTTTTCTCAAGCTCAACCTCACTAGTTGGGCAATGTACTTATGTTTCAACATACTTTCTATCAATCCATTACATTTCTATTCCCCTACATTTCTTAGGGATAGATCAACTGGCTGCAAAGGGTTTGGTGCAGGTTATTTTCTAGTATATATTAATAATTCAGTCCCATGAGGCTAACATCCTCACACAGAGGTATTCACCCATCGGCCCATATCATAGCTACGGCCTTGCTCCAACCTCTACAGGTTATTAGATAGGGCCTCACCAGTCACGGCCACTCATTTGAATCTCTTACTCGTCACAGAGAGGCCAACATTCACGTCACTTCTTACTGTGGCCTCAGTCCCACGGCCAAAATCACAGCTAGAGCCTCTCTGAGCCACTTGGCATTTAGCAAAGCCTCATCATCGCCATCCGGCACTTAGCGAGCTGCCAGTTGATACTCTCATCAATATGCCCATTACATTTACTCATTGTTTATACATCATATTATGTCTTTCACCACTAGAATAGGTTATATCATTCCCAAGTACCCCTGCCAGACTCTCCACCCCAGCTAGTCCATTGTACCCTGGTCAAGTACCAGGATACCACCAACACAGTTCCTTGTAATCCTGGACCGTTCCTAATTGCTGCTGAACTCATGCGTAAAGACTTTCCGCTCTCAGTTACAGCACTGAAGCTAAGCTGTACAGACCCATGATTGCCAACTCTGAGCTCCCCAGCCGGGTATCTATGCCCGTGCAAGTATCACAGACAACTACCAGTGACATTAGGTGTACACAGGGCCGGCCTTTGGGGTGTGCGAGCTGTGCGGCCGCACAGGGCGCCATGGCAACAGGGGCGCCGGGCGGCCGACACAGCTCGCAGTCGCTCTGTCACTGGCCGGCCCGAGATTGTCTGTGAGCTGAACTGCGGTTTCCGGAGCGTGGAGGAGGAGCTTGGGGGCGCAGCGTGCAAGTGCTGCGCCATCACAGAGAGCCGCGGAAGGATCCGCTCAATGTGTGAGGGCGGCGGCCGGTGCTCTGCAGACAGGGAGGAAGCAGCAGACTTCAAAGTAAGTACCTGTTCTTATTTTTTTATTTTTAATCCAAAAATCTTTTCATAAAATACAGGGTCGAATTAAGGGGGGCAGGGGACTTGGTAAGGGTGACCATGGGTCTAATTGAGGGGGGCAAGGGACTATGGGTGACCCTGGGTTGAATTAACTATGACTATGGGTGACCCTGGGTTGAATTAACTATGACTATGGGTGAGCCTGGGTTGAATTAAGGGGGGCAGGGGACTAGGTAAGGGTGACCCTGGGTCTAATTAAGGGGGGCAGGGGACTGGGACTGGCTATGGGTGACACTGGGTCTAATTAAGGGGGGCAGGGGACTGGGACTGGCTATGGGTGACACTGGGTCTAATTAAGGGGGGCAGGGGACTGGGACTGGCTATGGGTGACACTGGGTCTAATTAAGGGGGGCAGGGGACTGGGACTGGCTATGGGTGACACTGGGTCTAATTAAGGGGGGCAGGGGACTGGGACTGGCTATGGGTGACACTGGGTCTAATTAAGGGGGACAGGGGACTGGGACTGGCTATGGGTGACACTGGGTCTAATTAAGGGGGACAGGGGACTGGGACTGGCTATGGGTGACACTGGGTCTAATTAAGGGGGACAGGGACTGGGACTGGCTATGGGTGACACTGGGTCTAATTAAGGGGGCAGGGGACTGGGACTGGCTATGGGTGACACTGGGTCTAATTAAGGGGGACAGGGGACTGGGACTGGCTATGGGTGACACTGGGTCTAATTAAGGGGGACAGGGGACTGGGACTGGCTATGGGTGACATTGGGTCTAATTAAGGGGGGCAAGGGACTGGGCATGGATGCCAGGTTATGATTAAGGGGGGCAGGGGTTTGATTAAGGGAGGCAGGGTCTGATTAAGGGGTGCAAAGGGTTGATGAAGGGGTGCAGCCTGGGGATTGATGAAGGGTACAGGGTCTGATGAATAGAGGCAGTATCTGATGAAGGGGGGCAGGGTCTGATGAAGGGGGTAGGGGTTTTATTGAAGAAGTGGCCAAGGGTTTTGGTGAAGGGGGTGAAGGCGGCATATTGTGTGCCTGAAATTGTCTAGAGGGGGCCAAACAAAGACGTGGGTTTAAGAAATGAGGGAGAGGCTATACATGCTTAGTGTTGTAAAATGGTTAAATATAGTGTACTGACAACATTGCTCTTGTTTCTACAATACATAAACTGACTTTGTGGATTATACTATTAAAGTGGCACTGTCACTGTCTGGGAATTTGCCAAATGTGCAAAGACCCCCGACAGTGACATTGAAGCTGATCTATAGTTGATCTATATCTTCACTACTGTGTTAGCATGTGATTTTTATGTTGTGATTTTTATGTTTAGTTGTTCTACACATGTAATGTTATGTTTCCATGTGTTATGTTATTTAATCTATACCTGGAAATACAAGGTTTGGATGTCTTATTCATTTGATGAATACCTGCAATGCTTATTTATTTATCTATACTTTATTTGGCACAAATGTTGGCATACTACATTTAGGAAATTCATATTATCTGTACACTGCTGCTGCGAATCTTGCATTTCTTTTGTATCTATACTTAAAAGGGCCTCTCTTTTAAATATATATTTTTTTATTGTATCGTGTAGCAGCATTATGGGTCCCAAAAAACTGTCAGGTGCTCAGAATCGAAAACGAAGGGCCCTTATGGATTTGGAGGACCAGAAGAGTGCTGGAGTAATCAAAAAATATTTTGGAACACCAACACCATGCATTTTTATATTAGATAACAAGATAACCTCATGAGCAGCCGGTATAGTTCCTGTGAGCCTATCAACTATGCTTATGGAGCAGAAAGGCAATACAGGTTCGGTCGGCTATGTTTCTAACAAAGACAAACATTATCAACAGAAATAAACCTGATCATAATTGGTGGAGCATGTACAATAGGTTGCTGTACGTTACAGCCGACCAACCCTGCACCCACTTTATACGTAGGGGGGGGTTAATCGGCATTATGAGGTTGGTCAGGGCATATGCCGAGGGGGCTTAGTGACTATTCAGTGCCTGACCTAGCTGTGGGGGATCGCTGTGTGCTCTCCTTCCATATCATTAACTTGTTAGTTTGTGTAATGTCGATATTAAGCATCGCCACTTCGGCTGGTGCGGTCTAAGCGGAGGCAGTTACATACAATTACGTGGCTTAAGAATATTGCGCCCTTTTGTGTGTTTGGTATAGGGGAATAGTGCTAATCGGTAGGTAATGAGGGCTATTTGTGTTCACGTGTAGATCCCTGAGGGGAGCAGGTAGCTAGAGTGTCCCCCGGGTTCTCATGTAATGTTGTGCGGGGTGGGTGTCGGAGTGGACCTGATAGGTCTATAGCCGGTATCGTGGAGAGTTCTGTGTATTTAATATATTTAATATACATTATTGTTACCAGTCAATCCAGTTATTTATTATTGTACTTGTTTGCACTTAAATTATCTGTAATTAAAAAACAGTTTGTTACAAAGACTGTTTTCCTCTTTGTGTATGTTTAGGTGGGGGGGGGGGGCGCCACAAGATTAGCTCGCACAGGGCGCTGGAACACCTAAGGCCAGCCCTGGGTGTACATCTTGACTTATAATAATAATAATTGTAACGGGTAAGGCATGTTCATTCCCCCACTGATCAACAACTGCCCTGTTATTTTATACTGGGTTTGCAGGCATTATCAAGGACAACTGGATCCGTGACACATGGCCCGCAGAGACATGAAGCCTTTTCTTTTAGTAACCTACCACTGTGGGTCTCTTTGGGAGAGGACGTCTGCCAATTGCTAGACAAACACAGCAGTATGCAAAATTACTTGGCTGGCAGCAACACAGCAATTTTACCTTGTCTGCATATACATACCAGCCAGTCACAACATAACAGCTGAAGCCTTGTCTCAATCCCATTTCAGGTATTCCTCCAAACATTCCACGGCTGCTTAACTACATACTAAAACTCCTACATTTCATGATCTCTTTCTGGGTTAGCTCATCTCATAGTCATGGTAGATTGCCGGCACACACTGCTCTGTCTGCTTATACCAACCATTTATATACCAGAACTCTGGCCGTTTTAATAAGTTCACTTCGGAATTGTCAATCCGTACTCCATCGATACCATGGTGACATTCACATCCTTTTGTCACCTCAACCTTAAATTAGCTTACAAACTCTTAAACGTATACCCACCTGCAGACATACACCTACATACTATCAACAATAAATGGTGCCCAGTCAACATACTAGACTAATTTGTCCTACACTCAAAGGACTACACAGGCATGCGCTCTCTTTTAAAGTTACATGTTAACCATTTACTACATCAAATTCATCCTGTACATCAGGACACAATTCATAAAACTCTGATACGACCCTTCATCATATTCAGGTCATTCTTTTAGAATAAGCACTGCTTCTGCAACCTTTAGTAAACATCCCAGCGCACATCATAAACTGGGACATTGGAATCGTTGGTATACTCCAGATATCCCTCAAACGGACCAAGAGTGTGCACGAACTACAGTATAACAAGTGCTCAGTAAAATATTAGCAGAAAGGAACTTCCCTGATTCAGGTAAAGTATCCAAAGATCTCCCCAAAGACTTCCTCTTGTCTTCAGCAAAATGTATACAAAAAAAACCAAACAACGGAGCACTGGTCATGAATTACATCTTTAATGAACTTTTGTGGGGGTATAAAGGACTGGGGAGGGAAAGGATTTTTATTGTTAACTTGATCTTTGTTGATACTGTTTCACCGAAGTCCCTGAGGAAGTCCGACCTGTGGACAAAACGCGTAGGACGCCCAGTGGTGACACGGATTGTTTTTAACTACAAATATATATAATTCCCCGATTGCTCTATGAACTTTATTTTGTTACTATTTCACCAGTAGCGGGACTGCCTGTCACTTTGAGAGCGATCACATGGCCCCTGTGGGGCCTAAATTGCTAAGGGGGGACTGCCTGAAGTGAATCGCGGCAGATGTGAATACACCTCGGGTGCTGGAGCTAAAAGCCGTTAGGGTGTTCTATGCTGCCATAACGGCTTTAAAGCCCAATATAATGGGGACAGCATAGAACGCCCTAACATCATTAACGAGTTGAGAGATGCCCCACCATGGGGCACTTTATTGGAAGGGTGCGGTCTTTTTCTTTTTTTTTAACAACAATAAGCAGCAACTGAGGAAATTAGAAAGCTATCTACTAAGCGGCTGCAAGCTGCAGCTGCGGCACAAATAGGATCGGAATTTCATTCATTCTAATTAAATTTCGAACCAAACTAAAAGTACCAACTGTCATCCTAACACAAATGGACAAACATAGGAAAAATACTACTACTACTTTGATCCTTAGAGAGGAAGAGAAGAGGAAGCAATTAGGGAACGGTAAGTTCGGCATGACAGTGTCGCTTTAATGAGCTTGTGATCTTGGGGGAGGCTGCAAGACAACTGAGCACAGAACCCATTGGGATATGTGCTTAAATAGGGTAGAGGGAGTGGAGACCCACCTACTGGAGAGGTCCCTAGGCCTATATATATATAATATATGCCTCTCCAGTGCAGGCAGGCACCCATGTGACCCAAGTGGGTGCCTCCCCAGCACTCCTTTCAAACATACTCCATGGTCACCCTGGGGCCGTACTGGTGCACAGCTACCCCAGAACTCATAGAGTTCAAGTCCACCCCATTATAGGGAAAGCAGGTGGCCCTGTTGATCGATTGCCGCTGGGAGCGGGAGGCCTTCTGCCTGCGTTGGGTATGCTTTGAGGTAGGTCCTCTGTGGGCCCTTGGACTAGGCGGGCATGCCTTAGATAAAGCAGGCATTGAAAGAAATTCTTTACCCAAATTGACCTCGTTCACCCCTTAGTTGACGCTTCCATAAGCTTTCTCTGGAGTCAGGGTTGCTGTGGTTATCGCTGCCAGAGTGTCCTAAAATCGTTCAAATATTGCATCTAACTTCTGCAGGGATTCCTTTACATAGCTTTGGTAGTTCTGTATAGGATGTATATGAGTAGACCTCTATATGTATGGCGCATCTGCCATCTTGGTGAGATTCTTGGTGAAGGAGTAAACTGTGTTTAGCCCCAGGCTTGGGTCAGTGGTAGACCGGGATAACCTCCGCTGGTCCAAATGGGGTGGGGGCGGGAAGCTTAAGACCACTGCTGGGAGTCTTGCCACGCGGTACGGGAGATCGTCTGCCAATGGCTGCCCATTTGTTTGAATTAAACATTTAGCATATAGGCCACCACATGCTGCATGTATTTTTATCTATGTACCTGCTGGCTGCTAGCACAGACCTCAAGCAAGTAGTACTTGAAATGATTGTTCGCTTCCATAAAAGCAAGTGAATGATCATTTGCGAAAGGGTGTTCTGCTGGATGCATTCAGTTCTGAATTTAATTAAAATTGGTGCTCTGTGGATCTTCTGAACTATACACTTTGTAAAGGATTTGGGTCTGAAACCACTAATTTTATTCCGAACAGCAATTGCTGCAGATTCGCTCTGGCCAACTCAATTCCAACTTTTTGGCTTTGCTGAATATTTAGCTTTGTTATCATATCCCTTCATAGTCTAAACAGCTCTGATGCATGGAGAAATGGACTCCACAAGACTCCTGAATGTATCCTTTGCTTTCTGGCACCAACACATTAGCAGCAGGTCCTTTAAGTCCTTTAAGCTGCAATGTGGGGCCTCCATGTATATAATTTGTTGTTCCAGCACTTCCCACAGATGCTCAATCGGACTGAGATCTGGGGAATTTGGAGGCCAAGCAACACCTTGAACTCTTTGTCATATTACTCAAATCATTCCTGAACATTTTTTTTATTGTGCCCTGAAGGGGTGTATATGAGCTGCAAAAATCTCTAGGCAGGTGGTACATGTCCACATGAATGCCATTACCCAAGGTTTCCCAACAGAATATTGCCTCTGTCGGACTGCCAATTTCACATAGTGCACCCTGCTGCCATCTCTACCTAGGTAAATAACAAGCATGCAGCTACCATTCAATCTGATCTAAATAAAATGTGATTCCTTGGACTAGGTAGCCTTTTTCCACTGCTCCATGGTCCAGTTCTGATTCTCAAGTGCCCATTGAAGACAGTTTTGGCAATGGACAATGGTCATGATGGACACTTTGAAGGGTCTGCGACTATGCAGCCCTATACACAGCAAACTGTGACGCACTGTGTTTTCTGTCACCTTTCTATCATGGCCAGCATTAAGGTTTTCAACAATATGAGCTACAGCAGCTCTTCTGTCTGATCAGACCAGATGGGCTATCATTCGCTCCCCATGTTCATCAGCCTGGGCATCCATGATCCTGTTGCCGGTTCACCAGTTGTCCTTTTTTGCACTACCTTTGCTAGGTTCCAACCACTGCATACCGGAACACCCCATAAGACTTTTTGTAGATGCTTTGACCCAGTCGTCTAGCCATCAATATTTGGTCCTTGTCAATGCACTCAGATTTTTTCGCTTGCCCATTTTTCCATTTTCCAACACATGAAATTTAAGAACTGACTGTTCACTTGTTGCCAAAAATATCCCACCAATTGACAAGTGCCATTGTAACCATAAAATCAGTTATTCACTTCACCTGTCAGTGGTTTTAGTTGTGGCTGATCAGTGTATAAATGCAATATTGATGAGCTGCTACGGACTAAGTATTTCCATACAAGAACAATTTAAAAGTGGAAGGAAAACAAAAACTATCTACTGCTTTTAATCAGTTGAACACTCACCGTTATGTGTAGTGTAATATTGTACCTAAGATATTCACATCAATAAAATTTACAGTAATATATAATGTTTAAATTAATACTCCAAACACCCAAAGCACTTTAGCTTACTAAAGTGCTTTATGTGTGAGAGTGTGTCTTTTATTCTACAAAAAAATGCAGATATCAAGAGAAATGATAGCATTATAAATTAACCACATTACCCCTCACTGGCTGTCAGATGGCAGATCCTGTTACTTCCTGGTTAAATGCATGCATATTTTAATTGGGCATATGTCTATTAAATATGGATTTCTGTTTTTGTATTTGTAAGTGGTCCACCCCTGTTAGTGTATTGCATTGTTCTAATGGAAAGGAATGGTGTCAACGTAGAAAGAGAGTGATGGGAATGAGGATGTATTGAGGGATGAAAGTATAGGATCAACAAATCTTTATGGTAAAACTATTTAGCAGTTTGTATTATATGTAACACAGTCACAATGCTGCAGTCATAGTTAGTGTTTAATGCTATAAAGTAACAATACTGTAGCAAATTTAAAAACACAGCTTTCTTGATAATCTAGTACTGTACTCCTTACATGGAAAAATAAACTATAAGTACAGTAATGCAATCCAACGGTAATTCCTTATTAACCATATAACCGATAGTAAATTAGGTCAAATGTGAAGGTGTCCAGATTGAAGTTATCACTCTTGGGAAAGGAAATATACAAAAAACATAGTACTCTCCATTAAAACACTGTATTTATTAGAGATGAAAACCACTTGCAGACCTGAGTGCAAGAATCACAAATATAGAGACAGTCCCTGGAAAAAAAAACTCCTCCAGTGCTGCCTTCCCTTGTATGGGCCTTCCGATGAAAGGAAACAGGGAGATGTGAAGTATAAAGAAATGGTAAACCGAGTCCAGCATATTAGTCCCTCAGCGCCAGCTTCACAGTTTGTATTCCGCTACTGCAAAGCAAGAATATTGAGCAGTGGCTTTCAGTTACAGTGCACAAGACATTGTGCTGCCTGGGACCAAAGATGACATGCTCTACCCCCTCACCAAAACACTACCACATCCATTATGTTATGGAGTGTGTGTAGTGAATGCATTATCTGTGCTTGTGTAGTGGATGCGTTGTGTGTGTATTCTATGCGATGTGTGTAGTGAATGAATTGTGAGTGTGTGTGTGTTTATATTGTGGAAGCAGAGTGTGTGTGTGTAGTGGATGCAGTGAGTGTATTGAATGCAGTTCTTGTGTTTGTGTAGTGGATGAAGTGTGCATATTGTATGCAGTGTGTGTGGTGAATGTATTTTGTGTGTATATATAGTGGATGCAGTGTGTGATGTGTTTCTGTAGTGGATGCAGTGTGTAGTGAATGCAGTGTCTGTGTTTGTGTAGTGGGTGCAGTGTTCATGTTTGTGTAGTGGATTCAGTGTATGTAGTGGATGAAGTGTCATTGTTTGTGCAGTGTCTATGTCTGTGTAGTGCATGTAGTGTTTGTAGTGGATGCAATATAGTACTAGCTATATGTTCACCCTCTTTGTACCCTCTTTGTATTCTGCCACTGTAAGGCCTGGCTGTATAGAGTTGCACCCTTTGGCGTGATCAGATCAGATTGTGATCAGATGATGCTCTCAACCTATTAGCTAGTCAACTACAGAAGGACATAGCTCAGTGGAGCTGACGGACATTCAGGGTTCAGTTTTCAGTCCAATAAACCTTAAATGATGACAAATTACTTTGTAAGGAACACCACTGCGGGCTTTAGTAGTTATGCTCCTTGGAGTTTCCCTTTAATAAATATTAACCTTATATAAAATGCTATCTATCTATCTATTTATCTCTAGCCAGCATTTGTGATCTTTCTTTATTCTCTATCATTTGTTTTCTCGCTGTGTACATTTAATAAAATATATACTTTAATTATCGCTATTGATCCCTTTCTACCTACTTTTTCTATAATTTCATTATATATTTCATGTCACTGAGCCAGACTTTTCCATCTTCATACTGTCTAGTGTTTTGTCTTTAGCTTTATGCTGTGATCACGTTGACAGTTTCATTGCATGATTGTCTTTCTTTGTAACAATGTGATGAAAATCCCTCAGACAATGGATCGACTATT